>CM035842.1:130905571-131505571 GCA_020510985.1 Pholidichthys leucotaenia | reverse complement strand
GTTTTGTTTGGAGTGTGTTAGAAAAATTCTAGATGACGTTCAGTCAAAAGGCAGAATCAGAGTTTCAGCAAATTTAATCACACTGGCCAGTGGAGAACAATACACAAACGGTCTCAGAGCGTACACGCACATCATTCTGACTCAAACATACATCACTCAGTCTTTTAAGCTTTCTGTTATCCGAGAGGTGGAGGAGAGAATGTCCATAGCGATTGGTTCAGTACATCTGGTCAAAACTTGGTGTACAGATTATCTCTCTCGGGGCATACTGTCTCAGTCTCACAGGAGCCATGCAAACCAGGCTGTAAACAAGATGATAACTAGTGCAGTTGTAGCCTTGATATTCCACACAAACTTGAAATTAGACTTTGAGACCAAACAGAGAGCAGCGTAAGACAAATATGAAATTCCACAAAAATGAAAGACAAATATGGAATTATTCTTTCAGAGGGCATCTGGAATCTGCCCTTGGGGAAGGGGGCTGTCATGATCTGGGCATGGTCTTAGGGCCATGCCCATGCTTTGTGTTAATTTTGGTCTCTTTGTGATTATTATTATGATTGCTGTCTTTATATTGCCTTCTGTGTTTCCCCTGGATCCTCTGTGATTGTCATTGTGTTCCCTGGTCCTCAGTCTGTCGTGTTGTCCCCGTTATTGCTGTTCTCTGTGTCCTCCCTGGCCTACCGTGCAAGTCTTGTGTGTATCCCCTGTACTCGTTTACCTGTTGTTCTCAGTCCCTCGTGTGTTCCGTATCTATAGCCAGTTTTCCTCATGTGTTACCTGTTAGCACTTGTCTCTACCTGTCCCGTGTCTGCTGATTACCTGTTACCCTATTTATGTTTACTAGTACATACCCGTGCATACCCGTCCATGCCCGTAGAAACCAAGTATAAGCAAGTATTTCTGCATGCCCATTGCTGAAGGGTCTCCTCCTGTCTCAGATGGCTGTGTTGTTCACAGTCATGCCTGCGGCGTACTGCTGGAACCTGAGGTGTTTCATGTTCATGGCATCTTTTCTGACGTGCAGCAGTTCTCCTCATTCTATTGCTTTCCATCTGGTGGATCTTCTTCTTCTTAGTTCAGACCACTGGTTGAGGGATAGGTGCGTCGTAATTCCAATTCATAGGCAGGATCATGAAAATAGATCTGAGCAAAAAGTGGCTTTCAACCTTGTTCAGGAAGGCCCGTGCATGCCCATAGAAACCAAGAAACTGGAGCACCCGGAGAAAAATCAGCGTTTTGCTTGTCAGCATCTCTTTAAAAATGATACTGCTGAGAAAGTGATGCTTTTGCTTAGGTTTCTTCATCTTAAGCAACAATAGCATCATAAATACACACTAGTCTAGGCATTGTGAGTGATGGTCTATATGCAACGTCATATAGACATCATATCTTTATGACAGCATCATGAGTACCATGATGCCTGTGTTCATAGGACGTCCTATGATGTTCAGGCAGCGATCATAGGCTATCTATGATGTCCTATAAACATGACAGACAGACACACAGACACACAGACACACAGAGATTTCTTGCTTTAATACAGTGATGTCAATCTCTGTTTCCTCATGGTGTCATATGTTGTTTTTCCCTCTGACTTCTGTTCCAAGTTTTGTTTCCTAGTTCTCATTGGTGTGTTCAGCCTTCCACGGCTCATTTTGTGTTTCAGCCCTCAATCTACTTTATTTTGTGTTTCTGAAAATAAACCGAGTTAGACTGTAGTTCACCCTGCCTAGTTCAGCCAGAGTCCATTATTCCTGCCTGTAAGAGGTCACTATGACAGGTTGACCATCTTGTATGAAATTTTGGGTGAAGACTATGTTGTGTCCAGACTTTGACTTAAGGAAAACTCCCACAAGAATCCGATAACTAGTGAAGCCTGTGCTCTGCTAGCAAGAAATCTCTCTGAAGACAGTGGTGGTCGAGGGAGATAGACCATGAGGAATATGTATTATCCACCCTGGGGGATGCAGTAACTCTGTGCTAAGTGAGGTTGAACCAAGGCACATCTTCCGAAGAAAATGGCTCAGAAACAACCACAGCATAACAAGAAAACCAGTGTTATTCCAGCTGAACTGAGTCACTACATTGTTAACCATTCATTGACTCTTCCAGTAACAGCTCCTTAACTTATCCCAAGCCTCTACGGGAAATTTGTCACTTCTTCTACAATGTAAGCTGAGACACATCTGATGCAACAGTGCATCACTAAAGGATATTATCTAAAAAAAAAAAAAAAACTTTAATAATCTCCTCTCAGTCTTTACCCCAGACAGTAGAACCAGTTAGTCATGAGCCAGACTTTAATTGAAACAATGTAAATTCACAAAGTTGATGAAAGAGCCTTAGTCACATGTGATCTTTGATTATCAAAGACCAAGCAATACTTTTCTTGTATTTTTAACCTGATTTTAATTAACTTCCACTTCAAAGCATTACATTCTCTAAGTCCTTGTTCTATGTACATATGGAAAATTGTTTCTAAAGTCACTTCTCACATAAAAAACTGAACATTTGTGGGGTAGAAGGTTGAAGTGAAAATCAACCACGGTTTCTCATTCACTCCGGTTCTTCAAGGGCAAGCTATTGGGCTGACATTCAAAAGCTCTTTTTTTCCTTTGGCAAGGGAAAGCTGTTTTAGGTTAACAACCCCCCAGATTCTTGGAGAGGTCCATATTGTAGGCTATAGAAAAAGGACCTCACTGCATAGTTTATGGAAACCTCAGGGAATAGTTTGAGTGAATGCAAGAGACATAACAGAGAACATTGAGTGGAGCACATAAGGGTAATTTTCTCTGTCAGTTTGCATCAACATGTAGAAGGTTATTAGTGAAAAAGCTGTCCTTTTTGAGAATTATTTAATAAACACATATATGAAGTGAGATGCTAATTTGTTGGATGAGAGCAAGGTCTATAAGCAAGTTAACAAATATGCTGGCCCTTACACATGCTGAGCACGTACACTCCACATACGCTCTGCTTCTCATTATACTCACTTACATGCTTCTCATTATGTTCAGGCCATCCTTCCTCTACCCTATAGTCTTATAGCCATTTATGTGTCAACTGAATTACCACGGAGAAGTGTCTCTGTCTCAGATGAATGTCTCCCCCTTCTTTATGTGTAACTTCGCATGTGATCCTCCCGATACTTGATTAGCCCTAAAAGCCCCATCAAAACAAGAAATCAAGATCAGTTTTATTCAGTTGGTTGATGCATCATCACAGATACAGCAATGTTTGCTTCATATTAAAAATACAATGCATTTTATATGGTTCACTCCTTTCTTCCATCTGCTTCCTTCAAAGAAACTGAAGCTAATCTCAAGGCAGCGAGTGTACGAGGCTGTCCTCATCTGAACTTTGGATGGATGAAACGGCAAATACCCAGCTGAGTCCTAGGCTCTCTCTCCCTATCGCTCTCTCTTTCTCTCTGTGCTCAGCATTAGCCCTCTTTGCTCCATTGCCACCTGCCTGTTCACAGCATGTCGGCAAGTAAAATCTGAGATGTGACTGTGTCAAATTGGACCCATATCAGGTCTAAATATATGAGAGGAATGCAATTTGGAATTCACATCAGAAGAAGGTAGAAGAGGCAAATAAGTCTGTCATGTGCTAAACACGTGTGCAGAACCACACAAAAGAACATTGATGCACATGAAAGCGCATATTAACTCTGAATCTATAGGGCATTTAAAAAGTCTTGTCATTACATGGATGTAAAAAGGGAAGTTTTGGTTATTTCTTTAATATTTAGTTCAGCCACAGCAATGGGAGGGAGTGGAAAAACCAAAAATACTGCATTGCGCCACATCATTCAATCTCAGTCACTTGTGTTTGCATATACCCACAGCTGCAATGTATTTTCACACCACTGCTGAATAAATCCCAAGCAAGGACAAGGATACACAAAAAGTAAATTAGCCAGCAACTTAACGTCCCATCAAAATGTAAATTGTGTTTTGGATTGTGAATGAGGTTAGTTATACATAGAGTGAATGTATATATATATTTTTTAATCAGGAACTGATAGAGATCTGAGATGGTAGAGAAATTTATCAGTCATTGCAGAATATTATATTAAGTGTGATAGATGAATTAAGATTTTCTAATGAGGTGGATAGTATGAACACAATATATGCCAAAATTACTCCCATTAAAAGATATCCACTTTGTTACTGCTTTACCTACTGAGACAAGTATTCTGTTAGAGTTTTTTGCACTAATTGAAATTAACACTCCTTTTTGATTAGCTGATACTTTGCAGATGATGTGCAGCCTGCTGCACATGTATCTTTAAATGTGATGAATTTGGCTTTTTTTCCATACAGCTGACCATATCAGCATCAATGTAAAAAATAACAGGCTCATTCACTAAGATACTTTGAGGCGAAACAAAACCTGTTCTTTTATGGAGCTGGAGCTGCAGCATTATTCTACTCCTGTAGTTAGCTTCCAGACACTTCTTCACATATTCAGTAGACACTTAAGAAGGTTTACTGTCACCCTAGCAAGCAACTCAATTTTTATTCTGTTTTGAAGAGGGCTACACACATATTCATAGAATTGCTTTAATAGCAAAACTCTGTCACCCTGGATTCTCAAGTTTGCATCTGCAGTCACTGTCATCTGTCTATTTTTTAACCTGAGTGGTGGCCTATAATAATAATAATGGATTGCATTTATATTGCACCTTTCAAGATACCCAAAGCGCTTTGCAGTGAGTCCATTATTCATTCACTCCAAAGACAGACAATGTTAGTGTTAAGCTACTGCTGTAGCCACAGCTGCCCTGGGACAGACTAAGGGAAACCTGGTCGCCAATCCATGCCAACGGCCTCTCTGACCACGACCAAACATTTATACACATTCTACCCAATGTCATGGACACTGGAGGCAAGGTGGGTAAATTGTCTCGCCCAGGAAAGCAACACCAGAATGGCTGGGGAGAGCGGGATTCAAACCACCAACCCTCTGGTTATTGGACAACCCGCTCTACCCCCTGAGCCACTGCCACCCACATTTTCCTCCTCTGTTCCATTTTTGCTGAGCACCAAGCTGAACGGCAGGAAGTTCCACTTTTATATAGTCTTTGGCATGACCTGGCCAGGACTTGAACCCCGACCTCCCGGTTGTGGGGCGGATGCTCTACCTCTAGGCCACCACTCTAGTGCTTATAGAAGCATCTGCTCCCTCTACAGCTGGGAGGTGGTGGGTTAAAGCCCCAGCTGGGTCATACCAAAGAGCATAAAAATGGTACTTCCTGCCTTCTAGCTTAGAGTTTATCAAAGGAGCGAAGAAATAACTCCTTATAAGAACTCCTTATACAAAGATATAGAGTGATGATAATCAAGTCAGTGCGGTAATGCACCTGTAATCTGGTTGCCAACCACCAATCAAATCTAAAAGAAGAAGAAGAAGAAGGTGAACAGGAGACATGAGTAAAACCACTAGGGTTCTTGTCACAGTGTTCACCAGGAGGGGGACAGATCATTATTCCATTGGTCCGATAATTAGGTTGAAGTTAACAGACTACCCTTCTTTGAAAATTAAGGTTTCATTTATGTCTTAACCAGCATGGAGATACATTAGTTCATTAAACATGCTATCTGCGGCTGACATAACAAGAAAAGACTCAAATTTAATTTTTATTGACCATATTATTAAGCATAGACACATGAATACAGTACATGTAAAGTGTGTACATATGTGGTGTGGTGGATGGGAAGGGAGGATGTCATGTAGGGTGGTTGGGTGGTAGTACACTTTTTTATTTGAGGAGTGGTTTGAACTGCATATAACCATTTGGACCAAAAGTCCAACCATTGGACTTTTAGACCAATGGACCTTCAGAATAATGACTAGTCACCCCCAAGGAGTTTACCACGTAATGATCCCACATAGACTGATCTTCTCAGCTATTTATAGCGGGCCATAATCAGGAACAACTGAGTCTAATTAGCCAGCTGAATGGAATCAGCCCTCCTTGGCTCTGTAGGATGACAGAGTTAGGCAGCTACATAGATGTAAACAGAGTACTAGAATGCATGCCCACCTGTCAGCTATAGTAAGTTTGATTTTTCTCACATAATTAGCAAATTTATTCATTTACCTTTGCGACTTTATCACGAAATTGCTATTTTTGTAGCAGTTTTTTTTTTGGGGGGGGGGTGGGGGTAAGTAAAGTAAATGTGTAATTTAGAGACCTGAATACCAAATTTCAAAACTGAATATCAGTGTAATCTAATTTTGTGATACTATTTGGTCAGAGCCCTGATATTTTCATAATTTTCATTTCCATTGCCATTTTAAATTAAATAATTTATGGACAGAATGTACTTCTATCAGCAAATTACCTTTATTAAAATCAAGCAGTCAGGAAAAAAAAAACTGAAATTCATGCTATCACATTTGAAAAACAAATACACCTAATGAATATCCAAATAACTGAAGATTTACATCCATCCATCCATCCATCCATCTTCTTCCGCTTAATCCCTTTCAGGTCACGGGGGCCCTTTGGGTGAGAGGCAGGGTATACCCTGAACAGATCGTCAGTCCATCGCAGGGCCAACACAGAGAGACAGACAACCATTCACTCTCACAGTCATACCTAAGGACAATTTAGAATCCCCAGTTGATGCCAGTTAACCTAGCTTGCATGTTTTTGGCATTTGGGAAGAAACCGGAGAAATCCTGGAGTAAACCCACGCAGACACGGGGAGAACATGCAAACTCTACACAGATCACTGTTGGTTGGGGGCTGGGATCGAACCCAGGATCCCCCGGCCAAGGGTGAGTTGCTGTGCTGCCCTACATTTTCATAAATTATCATGTCTATGCAGCCAAATCATGAAGCAGAAGGAGCCCCTTTTTCTTGCCTGGATGCAGTTTGTGCACAGGAATAGGTGAGGCTTTCCTGCTGCATCTGTAATACAAACCCTGGTTTGTTCTGTTCATTTAGGCAAAAATACTTTTTGGTGATGTGACGGAGTTCAAGATGGGATGTGATGCCAGCAGGATAATCAACAAGAGTTGAGTGCAATATCTCCCACCTCTGTTTTCTTTGATGATTCCAATATGTCACTGAAGGAGAGGAGTTTTTGACTTTTCCTTAAAATTATTGGGTAGAACCAAATTATGATAAGCCTATCATCCATGAATATTTATTTTATGTATACTTTTTTAATCCCAGAGGGAAATTCAGGGCATCTATGTGGATGGATGATGCAGCCACGGTGCAGCACCAATCCCTTCACCATTCACACACACCTGGGGCCACTTCAGAGTCTCCAATCAACCTAACTTGCATGTTTTTGGGAGGAAACCCACACAGACACAGGGAGAACATGCAAACTCCACACAGAAGGGTCACTGATGGTCAGGGGGTGGGATCAAACCCATGACCTTCTTACTGTGCTGCCACAGTGCTAACCACTGTTCCACCAAGCTGCCCAACAAAGCAAAATATATACAACAAAAAAATAGTGGTATACAGCCCATAGTTGTAGGTCAGGATCCCAAGATGGGATGTGTAGCTAGTATGGTGCCCTAGCTTTACTAATTCTATAGTAATAGGGCATAGGGAATGGCAACCTTGATCTTTGACCTTTTGACCCCAAATCCATAGTCACAGTTTAGGGTCTCAGGGTGAACCTGAATACCAAGTTTGGTGACCCTAGCTTTACTCATATAGTAATGGAGCATAGGGAATGCTAACCTTGACTTTTCACCTTTCAACCCCAAACCCATAGTCATAGTTCAAGGTCATGTGATGAAGCTGTGTAGCAAGTTTGGTGACCCTAGCTTTCTTTGTTGTTGAGATATAGTTTATTTAGTATTTTGACATTGACCTTTGACCTTGCGATACCAAAATCATAGTCACACTTCAGGGTCACAGGGTTGAACCTGTGTACCATGTTACCATGATCCGTAACAACCAACTTTGGTGACCCTAGCTTTATTTGTATAGTAAGGGGGCATAGGTAATGCCAACCTTGACCTTTGACCTTTTGACCCCAAACCCATAGTCACAGTTCAGGGTCACAGCACGAACCGGTGTACCAGGTTTGGTGACTCTAACTATACTCATTCTATAACAATGGTGCAAATGGAATGTTAATCTTGACCTTTGACCTTTGGATCCCAATCTCATAGTCAGAGGTCAGGGTTTCAGGGTGAACATGTGTACCAAGTTTGGTGACCCTCGCTTTACCTGTTCTATAGTAATAGTACAAATGGAATATTCACTTTGACATTTTGACCCCAATCCATAGTCACGTCAGGGTCTAAATCACCCAAGATTTGTCTTAGATGCAACTAAGATAAGATAAGCCTTTGTTAGTCCCACAGTGGGGAAATTCCAGAAACTATGGTATGGACTTGAAAAGCCTACATCATTTCTTTCAGTAGTTATTGTGTTTACAAGATTTAGGGAAAACAGACATCCACCTTGAATTCAAGGTCTATAATTCCTGCAAAAATCATCCGATCAGAGTCAAATAACAATATGTGCATCATTAGTGTATATCAAACTCTGGCACCATGTTTCAAAATATTTTGAACAAAACTGTAGGAAGAGCTGATTTCGCAAGACAGTTACTGTCTATTAACTGAGGTGAAGTAGGATATCATAATTCAGGGTGTATAAGTCCTGCAAAAGTCATCCAATCGGACCCAAATTCTAATATGTGCATCATCAGTGCATATCAAACCCTGGTACCAAGTTTCAATACAATTGGAACAAAACTGTAGGAGAAGTTGATTTCACAAAAGTGGGACAGACGGATGGACCACCCCATACCATAATCCCCTGGGGTCAAAGACCAGAGGGGGTTAACCACTGTAAAATAAAGAAAATAATATAATATAGAAACCTTGATTTAGATCCCTTCACAAGGCAATGCTTTTTATGGTCTTTTTTTTCATGGTCCAAGGTGCACTCTTCTACCAAATATCACTGAAATTGTCTCAGTAATTTTTGTGTAATCCCGCAAAATGACAAACAGACAAACCTCATGGTGGAAGTAAAAAGAAAAACAAAACATTGTTATACTGGATCACAGGTTGGCAAAGAAAAAGAGTAGGAAATAAAGGCACTGTGATTGAAATATCAACAGTAGAAGTTAAAAATAAAGACAAACTGCATATGTGTTAGAAGTACATTTACACATATGCATATGTGGACAAAAAAATAATCTTATCCTGACAGTTTAATGAATGATGCTAGTATGAACACCAACCCCCACAATCCTGGCTGTGACAATGGCCAGAGCAGAGCTGGATATTATTTCTTCCAGAGTCAACATGATTTTGCTTTCCACTTTAGAACCTTATGGGTCATAATAATTGATGTTTTATAGCCTGTATCCCCTTGCAGCCTGAACTACAGATTCTTAGGTTTTATGGTTTTTATGGAGACAAATTAGGGTTTTCTGTTAGCTTTCACACCTTCACTATAGAAAGAAATGTAAAGTTTGTGTGTAATCAAGAAAAACTTAAAAAATGAGTTATGACCTCTCAACTTACTTTGCAAAAAAAATGTAAGAAACACATTGAATTATATTAAATTACACCAGGCATAGACTGATCACAGTGTGAGCCAGACCACCTTTGGAGATCTGGCTAGACTAACCACATACCAGTCGCTTTAGATGAAGATTTAAATAGTTCTTTAATTCCAGGTTGTCAAATCAGATTTTCCTGTGTTCAGCTTCTGAGCTGAATTTGTCACAGGCTCTTATATTCTATAAAGCATAATTCACAAGTGCATTTTCTTCTTCTGATGCAAAGTGATCAAGCTTGGGGGGAAATGTTTGTATATCAGGTTTAATACTATCCATCCATCCATCTTCTTCCGCTTAATCCTTTCCGGGTCGGGGGGGGGGGTGGGGGTGGGGGGGGGCTGGAGCCTATCCCAGCATCTTTTGGGCAAAAGGCAGTGTACACCCAGAGCCAGGTAATGTAAATTTGTCTTAAAGAATTAAAGTGACACTCCAGTAAAAATTATTTTTTTTGTGTCGTTAACATGTTTGTGACTTGGATAGATAGATAGATGTACTTTATTTATCCCAAACTGGGAAATTACAGTGTAACAGCAGCATGACAGTTGACAGCCAAACAACAGAAACACACACAACAGACAAAGGGATTACCCATGGAAAGTAAAAACTAACACGACTATAGAACCTATATACATCATAGCTTAATATATGATGACCCGTATAAACACATGAATCATCCCATTGCACAAAGAAGGACTATCAGGAGCAGAATGAAAAGTGATGTATCAGTCAGTCTGTAAAATGCAGTGTGGCAGCATAGCTATGACCAGAATACAACATCATAGTGAGTTATTGTACAGTGAAATTGCATGTGGCAGGAAAGATTTCCTGTACCTGGCCGTTCGACAATGAAGCTGTAGTAGTCTACTGGAGAAAGTGCTTCGCTGTCTAACTAGTGTGTGGTGGAGGGGGTGATCAGGATTGTCCATGATGGATCGCAGTTTATTTAGTGTTCTCCTCTCCACCACTGTCTCAAAGGTCTCCGGTCTGAGACCAATTACAGAGCCAGCCCTCTTGATAATCTTGTCAAGTCTGTTGGTATCTCTGGCCCTGATACTGCTACCCCAACAGACCCCAGCAAAGAAGATGGCGCTGGCGACAACAGTCTGATAGAAAAGCTCCAGCATCCTGCTGCACAAGTTGAAGGATCTCAGCTTTCTCAGGAAGTAGAGTTTGCTCATCCCCTTCTTGTGCGCAGCATCGGTGTTGGATCTCCAGTCCAACCCGTTGCTGATCCTAACATCCAGATATTTGTAGTCCTCAACCACTCCCACATCCTCCCCCCTAATCTGCAGTGGCTGAAAAGGAGCCTTCCTCTTCCTGAAGTCAATCACCATCTCCCTGGTCTTGCTGACATTCAACCTCAGGTGATTCTGCTCCGTCCACTCCACAAATCTGTCTACCAGTGCCCTGTACTCCCCTTCCTCTCCTCCTCTTATACACCCCACAACAGCTGAGTCATCAGAGAATTTTTGCAGGCGATATGACTCAGTGTTGTACTGAAAGTCCGTGGTGTATAAGGTAAAAAGAAAAGGAGAGAGCACAGTCCCCTGTGGCACTCCCGTATCACTAGCCACCACTCCAGACAAGACACTGCCCAGCCTGACAAACTGTGGTCTGCCTGTCAGGTAGTTGGTAATCCAGGAGATCACAGAGCTGTCAATCCCCATCACCCGCAGCTTCTCGCCCAGCAGCAGTGGCTGGATGGTGTTAAAGGCACTGGAGAAATCCAAAAAAGTGATTCTCACAGTATCGCCAGTTTGCCTACCAGCATGGCATTGGGGTGGAGGATGCAGTGATCTTCCTTCTTCACCGTTCTCTGTCCCACCTGGAGAAGCCCGGGAATACGGTGAGGATCATGTTCTTTGACTTCTCCAGTGCTTTCAACACCATCCAACCGATGATCCTGAAGGACAAGCTGCTGTGTGCAGGGGTGGACCAACACCTGTCATCATGGATCCTGGACTACCTCACTAACCGGCCACAGTTTGTGAGAACCCGGGACTGTGTGTCCGACACGATCATCGGTAGCACGGGGGCCCCCCAGGGAACGGCTTTGGCTCCCTTCCTGTTCACCCTTTATACTGCAGACTTCTCACACAACACAACACACTGCCATCTACAGAAGTTCTCTGACAATTCTGCGATCGTCGGCCTCATCTCCAACGGAGATGAAACTGAGTACAGAGGACTTATCCAGGACTTCGTGGACTGGTGCCATCGGAACTGCCTCCAGGTCAACACGAGGAAAACTAAGGAGCTGGTGGTGGACTGCCGCAGGCAAGTACAACCCCTCACAGCACCAGTAAACATCCAGGGAACAGACATTGAGATAGTGACATCCTACAAGTACCTGGGTGTTCATCTGAACAATAAACTAGACTGGTCACAATACCGATGCACTCTACAAGAAGGGACAGCGCAGGCTGTTCCTACTGAGGAGACTCAGGTCTTTTGGTGTACAAGGGGCGCTGCTGAAGACATTCTACGACACGGTGGTGGCATCAGCCATCACTTTTGGAGTGGTCTGCTGGGGCAGTGGCATTACAGCAGCCGATAGGAAGAGACTGAACAAACTGATCAAGAAAGCTAGCTCTGTCCTGGGGCAGCGCCTTGACCCAGTGGAGGAGATAGGAGAGAGAAGGATGGTGGCTAAACTGTCATCTCTGCTGGAGTCCAAGTCCCACCCTATGCAGGACATACTGAACACACTGAGGAGCTCATTTAGCAGCAGACTACATCATCCTAGGTGCGCAACTGAGAGGTTTCGCAGGTCCTTCCTACCTACGGCTGTCAGACTGTATAACCTAAGCAGGGCTGCTCGCAGAGGTAGCAAAAAAAATGTGATGACCTAATAGTATTGAATGCAAAAGATGCAATAGACTTACACAATGGTCCCCTCCAGTATACAACTAGGACAATATCGGTCGCTACGGAGGGTGACAATATGTATGGGTACATATTCATACTATGTAGGATAACTAAGCAGACGGTTATGCTGTTTATTCCATCTAGCTACAATGCTCTGCACTGTGTGTATATATATTTATATATTTATATGTACATATGTATATTCGCTGCTCTTGTTTTTCTTGTCTTCTTGATTGTTGCTCTGAGTGTTGCTATCCCTGTGCTGTTGCAATCCTGGAATTTCCCCATTGTGGGACCAATAAAGGCTTATCTTATCTTATCTTATCTTATCTTATCTTATCTCCTCCACCATCCAGGTGCAGATGGGCTTGTTGCAGCAGGTAGATGACAGCATCTTCAACTCCTAAATGGGGCTGATGTGCAAACTGCAGAGGGTCCAGCCATGTCTTCACCTGCGACCTCAGGTGGGCTAAAACCAGTCTCTCCAGGACCTTCATCACATGAGATGTGAGGGCAACTGGTCGGTAGTCATTCAGATCCGATGGAGATGACTTCTTGGGGACAGGAACCAGGCAGGATGTAGCCACGTCTTCACCTGCGACCTCAGGTGGGCTAAAACCAGCCTCTCCAGGACCTTCATCACATGAGATGTGAGGGCAACTGGTCGGTAGTCATTCAGATCCGATGGAGATGACTTCTTGGGGACAGGAACCAGGCAGGATGTCTTCCACAGCACCGGTACTCTCTCCAGACTCAGGCTCAGTTTGTACAGGTGTTTCAGTACCAGAGCTAGTTGGTTGGCACAGGTCCTCAGGGTCCTTGCGGAGATGCCATCAGAGCCTGAAGCCTTCCGCTGATGGAGTCTCTCCAGCTGTTTCTCCACCTGATCTGTAGTCACCGTGAAGTGAGGGAGGGTCCTGGTGCCCCCTGGGGAAGAGGAGGGGGGGAGATGGAGAGAGGTTCTGCATGGGAGCGTGGGTGGGGAGGGGTGCGTGGGGGTCTGGTTGTGTTGCTTGGGTGACAGACTGTGAGTTGAACCTATTAAAAATCAGATTCAGTTCCTCAGCTCTCTCTTGGCTCCCAGATGGCTGCCTGACTCTCCCCTTGTACCCAGTGATTTGTTTCATTCCCTCCCACACATCTTTAGTGTTATTTTGCCTGAGTTTCTCTTCCAACTTCCTCCTATAATTGTCCTTGCACCTCCTCAGCATCTCTCTCAGCTCATGCTGCATTCCCCTCAGCTTCTCCTTGTCTCCAGCCCTAAAAGCTCTCTTTTTCTTGTTCAGAAATGCTTTCAGGTCACTGGTGACCCATGGCCTGTTCTTGGAGTAGCAGTGTACAGTCTGAGCTGGCATGGTCATGTCTTCACAGAATCTAATGTATTCTGTGATGCAGTCGGTCATATTGTCGATGTCCATGTCTATGTCTATGACTTACAAGACATATCAAGCAAAATCTCACTACAGTCCCAAGTCTTGTGTTTTTTTGTTGTGAATTTCCAATTTGGTAACCCCCCCCCCGAAACAGGCGAGGCTGGACAGACCGTTAGTAGCTACGTAACTATTCCTGCTTAGCCTGGTTGCTTATCACATTAACCAATCAGACGGGTACTCTTGGCTACCTCGGGGGAAGGGGGAAGAGCCGAGGAGTGGTAGGTTTGAGGCAGAGTGGGTTGGGGTAGCAGCAGAGAGAGCGGAGAGAGGCAGAGAGGCGGGGTAGGTGATTTGAATGTGGCTGTGCGAGAGCTGCTCTCGGCTCACTTTACCAGCAGATGGGTTGCTGCACTGTGAGCTGAGAGCAGCTACATTCAAATCGGACCTCCTCCCCCTCCTCCCTGCTCAATTGCCGATGAATGGGTGACTGGTTGTTAGTAAAAAGTAAACACATATTTGGTAACTACACATTTATGTCTCGACTTAGCCATTTTCAGAAAAATGTTTCGCTTTTTACTTTTGAAGATACAGGCAAAACTTTAATGTCTGGAAATATCTTGAACAGCCTAGCAGCCCACCCACCAGGAGTCGTGGCAACCAATCACGTGCAAGCCCTGCAGGTCGGAAGCATGGCGACCAATCATGTGCAAGCCCTGCAGGCAACTAATTGGAATATTCATAGATCTGCACATACTTAAGTAGGTGCAAGATTTAAAATCCCTTTCCAAGCAATTCTAAGGCAGTGGAAGTTTTTTGTAGGTAAAAAGCTGCAATATACTATTTTGGGCAATACATATTTGTTTTTTAGGTGGTTTTAGAGCTGCCGGCGTACACCTTTAATTAAATAATGCATCACTTGTGGACAGGGGGTGTGTGGATTCCGTGGTTGATAGGATTTGTCTGGTTACTGGAATACAGTAAGTATAGAAACATTTGTAAATGAGCCAAGACTAGTGATTAAACTGCTAGTTTGAGTGAGCTGCCTTGGTGGTGTTAATGATGTAGCATCATGGTGAAAATATAACAGAATAAGCCAGAATGACACAAGCTATATTATCGACCTTGGATTAGTAAAAAAGGTGGAAACAGTGGTGTCTATTAGGGTGACTGAAATCTAAAGAAAGTAATAGTGTAAACGCAAGTTTCCTACTACCACTGTTAGCTCTTGAGCTAATGCATTTGGCTCCCTGCCCATCTAAATAACAGACAGCTAGACTGGCCAATAAAGAGGTATCAAGGCTAGCAATGTTTACCTTTAGTGACACCTCCCATTTCTTGATGTACAGGAAAATACCCATAAGAATTAAAACACCTTCTATGAGCGAAACATGAGATAACCCCCCCCCCCACACACACACACCTAGCCTTTGAGAGTAGTGTGTTTTGATATTTTTTTTTCAATAATCACATGACCAATCAATGCATTTCAGAAGGTTAAAACCTACAAAAGGCAAATTTTCAGTCAATGCCCCCTTTAAATAGCATGATTGGGAAGTAACACATCACAATATATTTGATGTATAACCAAATTTTGAAGTATTGCATTCAAGCAAAAGCAATGTAAAAGTTATCCTATGAATCAAATGAGTTATGCCTACACATCTCAACTCATGTCCTCTAGCGCATAAGTCCCTTTCCCCCCTAATCTTATCAGAGCAGCTTTAGCGTAAAAAGAATGACTTTATGAAGCCTAAATTGTTCAGTAGTCTGTGCTTTAAACTTGTGAGTTTGCATCTTTCCTCGTGGCCTATCTTGGCTCCAGACAGCTCTAACACATTGGGTGGTATGTAGGTAGGTGTTTACTCCTTGAAAAACCTCTCACCTCCTCCACAAACACATTAAATATGGAATCACAAACGGAAAGTGGACTCGGTGCGGACTCCTTATGTAATCAGAGAGACTGTTAAGATATGAACAAAAAGTTTTGCAGTCCAGTGTGGGAGGAAGAAGACGACAACAGCTTTTTTTCCAGACTAAAACTCATGTTTAAATTTTTTTTCACTCCTCTCTTTCTTGTAAGATGTACAGTGAAGTCTTGTTAGTGAGGTAGCTGATGAATTTTTATCTTAATTATTCTGCTCATGGAATACAGCATTGCATACTTCAGTTATAAATAAACCAAGATTTGACATTGCCTGTAAAATGATGTTTGCGGTGTTGTCAAAAATTAAAGATGTGTTTAAGAATTAACAGGCACACACGCACGCACACACACACGCGCACACACACGCTATCCAGGGTTGGTATTGGTGCATGAGTAACACAATAAACAACAATCCCTGTTATAACCGGTATTTCCGAGAGCCAGTCCCAGATTTTGTAGTGGAACAATGGATTTTTTTGATTTTGATTTTGTATACTTTTTTTAATCCCAGAGGGAAATTCAGGGCATCCACCTGGATGGATGCGACAGCCAAGGTGCGGTGCCAATTCCTTCACCATTCACGCACACATTCACACCTAGGGCCACTTTAGAGTCTTTGGTTAACCTAACTTGCATGTTTTTGGCCTGTGGGAGGAAACCGGAGCATCTGAATCAGAATCAGAATCAGAATCAGCTTTATTGCCAAGTATATTTACAAGTAAACACACGAGGAATTTGACTTGACATTGGACGCGCACGTTAGGCGCATCCAATGACGCGTCGCCATACAAGGCGCCTGTCAACAGTGGAGGTAAAGAGGGGAGGGGAGGGGGAGGAAAACACAATAGGAGAGAGAAAAAACATAGTAATCAGAATAAACGCTCGTATATGAGCCAAATTTTGACTACATGGAGTAAACTCATGCAGACATGGGAAGAACATACAAACTCTACACGGAAGGGTCACTGATGGTCAGGGGGTGGGATCCAACCCATGATGGTCAGGGGTGAAATCAATCCTATGACCTTCTTGCTGTGCTGCCACAATGCAAACCACTGCGCCAACGAGCTGATCTTGGGGGTTTTTTTGGGAAAAAAAAAAAAACAGTTTTCGGACCAGTGTCTAGGTTCAGAGAGGTAGATAGTACTCAGGTGAAGGGGCAAAATAATTAACTGGAGTCAGAGGTGTTGAGGAGACTTCACTGTATTAAAAAACCCAAAAAGAAATAAAAACAAATTTACAACTTAACAGCTCTATAAACAAAACAAGAATTACGACTCTAACTACAGTTCTATGAGTCCTGGATGATTGCCAGGTTGTGATGAAAGCACTGGATACATCCCCTCACACTAGTGCATATCAAGTACAAATAACAATGTCATGTGTGACCCCTGCATGACCCCCCCAGAGGCTATATCTTCCCGTGTCTGCAGGTTTTTGGCTCATGAAGTCTTCTTGCGAGCGCAAGACTTCTGAGTGACCGAACATCCTGGCGGTCAACCGGGACTCATAGAACCATAGTTACAGTCGCAAATGTTGTTCTATTTCGTCCCTTCATGATTGCCAGGCGGTCCTGAAAGCACTGGATGACCAATACCAACAATGTCACGAAGAAGCTCACACACATATCTGACTTGAGGCAGAGGAATGTGGGAGCAGGACCACCCCCAGCGGGTGGGAAGTGGTGACACTGATCCTGCAGAACTGTGCAAAGGTGTCAGGCGATGCCCATGAAGCCACCGCACAAACGTCCTCCAGTGATACTCCCTTCAGAGTGCCCCAAGATGCAGAGATGCCCCTAGTAGAGTGACACCTCACTCCCTATGGTAAGGGACAGCCAGTAGATTTGCATGCACACTTCATAGCATTAACCATCCAGTGGGATAGGCACTGTTTAGAGAGAGCACAACCTCGGTTAGGACCTGTTATGTATGAAATGAGTGAACAGTAAGCCATCTTATGCCGAGCAATGAACTGAGCTTTATTGCAAGAAACACAAATATACATACAGCAGCCGCAGCCCGCCTGACGTCATTCCGTCTGACGCCCAACATCGGCTACAGCAAGCCTCAGGGGCCAAACCTACATATGACATTTCCCCCCCTTTAGAAAACTGTAGATCAGCAAACAACATTAGCCAATCAACCCCCCCCCCCCCCAAAACTGGTAAACAAAACCCCAATAAACACACTAAATAAAATAGTAAATATCAAAATAATAAGAACTTTAAACACAACAACAAACTAAAACTAGAGCCTGTGGGTGGACTACCACAAAGCCCAGCACAGCTAAGTGGGGTATTCTGCCACTATAACGCTCCCTGGAGCTTTGAAACAGGCCCATGGCGGCAGCCCCCCTGGAGCTGTCAGACCCCCATGGTCAATCTTCATTACACCGGAGCCTGGGTCCCACACCGCAGCAGCTGACTCCCACGGAGCCCCGCCGTCTGGAGCCACCACCCGGACATGCCATAGTCTGTTCACGTGCCTAACTGAATTGTCCATCAGCCAAAAGCACATTGTTTTCAGCCTTACCACAATCCTCAGCAGTGCCCGTTGCTTCGCTGGCTGCGGCCCGGTCAGTCGCCGTCCCGGTCTCTTGCCAATGCAAACCCGGAACCAGTCCATGACGTGGCGCAGTGCCTTACTTGTTTTCATTCGCTGTCGTTGTGCTCCCGGTGGCTCTGCATGCTCGTTCGGCTTGGGACCTCCGCCGTGCTGCGGCGGTTCCATTGTCACCATGTTCGCTGTGGATCCTTCACCCGCTGTCTCTGTCATTAAATGCGGCTCGTCGTGAGTACGTAAGGTGTCCTGTGCCTCTCCGGTGTCGCTCGATGAAGCAGACTCCTCACCCGTCCACTCAGTTGTAACCTCCGTTGCTTGTTGGGCGAGGGCACGGGAGCAGTCCGGTTCCTCCTCTTTGTCATCTGAAGTGCTCTGCTGTGCCGTGCCGTGCATTGTGGCTGTGCCCGGACTGTTCAAACCCAGCACTGTGTCTGATAGTGAAGCCCAGACTGTAGAATAGGTCACATCCCATAACATTGTCACCGCACTCTGTCACCTGGAATGTGAAGTCGTATACAATTTTGTTGTTGCAGCAAACAGTCAATATCACTGTTCTGACACTGCACAGTCTGTGACCATCATATCAATACAGCGGCATTGGGTTCTTCTTGAGTCTGTGGTTGGGGAAAAACTTTTTCACCATGGCCCAGTTTAACATCGACCGCACTGCCGCCGTGTCGAGCAAAAGTGGTACAGCTACTCAGTCTAATTCAACCATGCTGTATGAATAACCACCGATGCCTGGGCTTATCGAATGAATGGTTGTTGCTGGTGGGCTGGCGGGCTCCCACGGAGCTGGCAACCGGCATACTCTGGCAAAATGGTTCAGGTGCCTGCATTTGTTACACCAATTTCCTCTTGCCGGGCAAACTCATGCTCCGTCCCAGTGGGTCAGGGACCCATAACCCCCACAAAGAGGGCCTCTCGGAGTAGACCTTCGGCTCACTGCACTCACTTCGTACTCTTCTGCCGTGCACCCCTCGTTCTCCGTGTCCACCACGTTAGCTAGTGTTGACCATCCGGATAGCCTCTGTGTTTAGCGTCCATTTAGCTCCGTGGCTAATTTCTCTGTCGTTCCTAGCTGGGACATTAGCCCCACCATGCTAGCTAGCGTTGTGTTGTTTGACGCCATTAGCCTCTCAGCCCACAGCCCCATGTTACATGTGTGTTTGGCAAAGTAGCTAGCAAGAAGTTCGACAGCATCCGTATATGACTTTGTCGGTCCTAACGTGTGGAATATTCTCTGACCCTCTACGCCAAGTTTGCAAACAAGAAGTGCTCATTTCCTTACTTCATCGTGTTTACCCAGGCCCAATGCTGCAATGTACGTCTCGAACACATCCAACCACCTAGGCCACAGGACTGCTGGTTCCCCTGGGTACTTAAGAAATGGCTGTCGAGGTGCCACGCACGTCTCCATGAGTTAATCCTCAGTTGCCAAATGTTATGTATGAAATGAGCGAGCAGTGAGCCATCTTATGCTGAACAACGAACTGAGCTTTATTGCAAAAAACACAGATATACATACAGCAGCCACAGTCCGCCTGACGTCATTCTGTCTGATGTCGGCTATGGCAAGCCTTAGGGGCCAAACCCACATATGACAGGACCACCATAACAAATGAAAAGCTGCTCCGATTGTCATATAGACGCGGTAGCAGTAACATACATAGTAAGAGCCTGAATCGGGCACAACAAGCTTGACCCACCCTCTGGAGATGGAGGGTCGAACCGGGCCAGCTACATTGGTCGATTGACAAATGTTCGTGACAGGACCTTGGGGAAGAATGCCACATTCGGCCACAGTGTAACACTCGAACCATCCGGATTCCACCGGAGACATGAATCACTCACCGACAGGGCATGCAACTCTCTCACTTGCTTCGCTGATGTTATGGCGAGGAGAAAAGCAGTTTTTATAGACAACCATATGGCTGCCACATACACCTTTAAGGTAGAGTGTGCAAGGCCATCATCAAGGTGGAACTGCAGGAACTCCAAGATTGTGGTCACTGGACAGAGCACCGGGTCCTCTGTCCTGCCTGCACAGCAGGCAGAGAACCACTTCCACTTACCCTCATATAGAAGGTGGGTGGATAATGCATGGGCGCTCAGGATAGTGGGCCTGACCAGTTCAGTGCAACTTTGCAGGAGTGGGTTGGGCCCTGCAGTGGCCAGACCCAGAGCCAAAGGTGACAGGGTCAGGATGCCATATCTGACCCCCCAGTAGTGATAACAGGTCCTTCCTGTGTGGGAGGCACCACGGAGAACTGCAACAAAGTCTCCACCACAGTGGAAACAAGGTCCTCCTGGGCCAGAAGGGGGCCACCAGGAAGAGTCTGTGGCCCTGCTGGAGAACTCTCTGTAATGTTGGGAGAATCAGAGTTAGTGGTGGGAATGCGTAGATAGATAGATAGATAACTTTATTGTCTGTCCCAGTCAGTGACAGAAATTCTTAGACACGGCTACAACAATATAACACATTCAACACTCTCAAAAACATGTTCAAACTCACAGGATAAAAACAATTTAAAAAGTAAACATGGTTAAAAAGGAAACAGCAAATAAAATCATGTGGCAGAAAATATTAACTATTAAAACTTAATAGTGATTAATAGATAAATGCTGATAACTAATATTGATAGCTAACTGAAGTATGATAACTATTTGATTTTGTTCAGGATTGTTACTGCAGAAGGAATAAATGATTTCTTGTAAATGTTTTTATGGGCCAATGGAACTTTATATTGTCTGCCTGATGGCAGTAACTGAAAAGCGTGAAGGAGGGGGTGAGATGGGTCCTCTGCGATCAGGATGGCTTTCCTGATCACAGAGCGCTGATACAGTTCAGACAACGGTGTCTGTGGCGAGCCAATGATTTTGCTAGCCTGATTAACTATACGGGAAAGCTTTGTTTTGTGCTTGATGAAGAGGGAGCTGTACCAGGATGAAATGTTAAAAGTGAGAATGGATTCAATTAATGAAGTGTAAACAAGAGTTGATATGTGTCTACTGACATTAAAAGTCCTCAGTTTCCTCAACAGGTGGAGGCGTTGTTGTGCTTTTTTATAAATGGAGTCAACATGGTGTGCAAAAGACAGGCTACAGTCCATCTCTATTCCCAAATATTTAAAAACTTGAACTTGCGCAATAGCCTGACCCTGGATACTGAGGGGTGTAAAGAGAGTAGTTGAAAGTTTCTCTTTGCTCCCGCAGCACAACTCCTTAGTCTTTGTGGTGTTTAACTCCAGAGAGTTTTGATTAAAAGTGTGAGCTACATCGTTGACTGCCTGCTGATAGAGGGCCAGTGCAGTACTGTCTGTCAGATGAGCCACCAAGGCCATGTCATCTGCATATTTAAAAAGAGTCATTCCTTCACTGTCACAGGAGATGCTATTTGTGTATACAGAGAACAGAACCGGAGATAAAACACAACCTTGAGGAAGACCTGTGTTTAAAATCAACTTTCTAGATGTAAAACCATTTAAAAACACTTGTTGTGGCCTGTCATATAAAAAACTGTGAATCCATAAAATCAATGTTGGGTGAACCTGCAGGTCTGTCAGGTAATGTAGCAAGGTGCCTGTGTGTGCAGTGTTAAAAGTAGAAGAAAAGTCCATAAACAAAATCCGTGTGTGTAGGTGTGAAGAATCCAGTTGTTTAGTGACAGTGTCTAGAAGTGTAAGACATGCTTCCCCTACACCCCGTTTTGCCTTATAGGCATACTGGAGGGGATCCAATTTGTGTGACAACATGTTAGTCAAAAAGTCACACATCACTCGCTCCATACATTTACAGAGCACAGAGGTCAGGGCCACTGGTCTATAGTTTTTCAGGTCCTTAGGGTGAGTCTTTTTGGGGATTGGAATGATGGTAGATTCCTTCCACTGATCAGGGACACATCCAGAATCCAAGAGATGCTGAAAAAGTCTGGTGAGGACTCCACCTAGCTGAGTGGAACATTCCTTGAGGACTCTGCCTCTGAGCCTATCAGGGCCAGCTGCTTAGTGTTGGTTGACCCTATGTAAGATGGACATCACAAGTTGCTCCTCAATGATAAGGGGTTCATGGAGGGAGATGGAAGATGGGGAGGTCCAGGTGGTCGGTGTACTGCTGGTATTAAAACGGATGAAGAAGGTGTTAAGCTGTTCTGCAAAGGAAGTTGGGTCTGGGCAGTTGACCATGGCAGGTTTTGGGGCTCTGCCCATCATGATGTTTAGACCCTGCCATGCCTCTCTCGCACTTCCTGATGTTAATTTCTGCTCCACCTTATTCTTATCATTTATTTTAGCCAGCTTCGCCATCCTCCCAAAATCTTTCTGCAGTTCCTTCACCCTCAGCTTGTCTCCTTGTAGGAAAGCTTTTTTCTTTTGGACCAGGCAGATTTTCATGTCCCTTGTAACCCATTTCTCATTGTTTGGGTGCATTATTATGTGGTGAGTGGGAGTAACAGTGTCCTCACAGAATAAGATGTAAGAGGTCAGTATATCTGTCATCATGTTAAAATCACTGCCACAGTCATTGAAGAATAGAGCCCAGTCTGTCAATTCAAAGCAAGCTCTCAGTGATTCAGCTGTGTCTTTATTCCAGACTCTGATGGGCTTTTTTTTTTTACGGGTTTACCCATTTTCAGTTGTGATCTGTATTTTGGCAGTAGCAGAATGACGTTGTGATCTGAATGTCCAAGAGGTGGGCATGGTTTTGAGATATATGCACCAGGGACATTACCATAACACAAATCCAACATGTTTTCCTTTCTGGTGGAAATTGTGACATATTGCTGCAGATTGGGCAAATATGTGATGATGTTGCATCTGTTAAAATCCCCCAGTAAAAACACAGGCTGCTGTCTAGTCTGATTGACAGCTCTATTGTAACAGTCAGCTATGTGCTCCGCAGCTCTGCTAAAATCAGGACCTGGTACATAGGCCAAAATAACCGTTATTTGAGCAAATTCTCGAGGAAAATAATGAGGTCTGAAGGACACGGTCATTAATTCGTAGTGTTTGCAACATTCAGTCTCTCTCACTGTGAAGTTTGTTGCCCACTTACGGTTGACAGCCATGCAGAGCCCTCCCCCAATTGATTTCCATGTTTTTTCATTTCAATTCAATTCAATTCAATTCAATTCAATTCAACTTTATTTATATAGCGCCATTTCACAACAACAGTCATCTCATAGCACTATCAACTGTAGGGGGAACCCCCACAGTTGCAGAAAGACCCCAGCAATCAGGCGATCCCCTGTGAGCAAGCACTTGGCGACGGTGGAGAGGAAAAACTCCCTTTTAACAGGAAGAAACCTCCAGCAGAACCAGGCTCAGGGAGGGGCAGTCATCTGCTGCGACTGGCTGGGGGGTGAGGGGATAGAGAAGATGAAAAGAACAGACATGTAGAGAGCAAACAGCACAATGGGGACTCAATCTATGGGAGAGAACAAACAGATGTTAATGACCAGCAAAAAAAAAAATATTTCATTGAGAGTGAAGAAAGGAGTGAGGCCCAGTGCATTATTGGAGGTCCCCCGGATGACTAAACCTATTAGCAGCATAACTAAGGGAGGGTTCAGAAACACATGATCCCTCCCTAATTGTAGGCTATATCAAAAAGGTAGGTTTTAGCCCTATTCTTAAAAACAGAGATCGAGTCTGACTCCCGTATCCAGATTGGCAGCTGGTTCCACAGGAGAGGAGCTTGATAACTGAAGGCTCTGCCTCCCGTTGTACTTTTGGAGATTCTAGATTCTTTTCCTTGTCCCTGTCAGCATGAATGATGTTAAAACCTTCCAAATCAAAGTCTATATCTTCAGAAAACCATGTCTCCGTGAAACAGAAGAGACTGGTCTGGCGGTAATCCTGATCATACCTGATCAGTGTGGCGAGTTCTTCACTTTTGTTCTTTAGCGAACGTACGTTTGACAGGGTTATGGCAGGTAACGGTAGGCGGCTGCCTCTCCTCCTCAGTCTGTTCCTTATTCCTCCTCTCGACCCTCTTTTCCTTCGTATTCGCTTCCTCTTGTATCCACGGATTAACTCTGCAGGTATGTTGTCATCGTGGAGCGATGTCAGTGAAGACTCTGGCACCGAGCGGCTCAATTCCAACAGGTAGTCCCATGAATAAGCAAGCCTACCTGTGATGGTGGTGACTGGCTGTGCCGGTTGTAAACAAAGTCCGTTTGCGCACCACAGATTCATGATAAACAGCCAGGCACAGGCCAGGTAGAACACTGTTTTGATTTCCATTTCAGCAAGAGCATAAAAAAAGACAGAAAATATGCAAAAACAACAATAATTCTCCCGCTCATTCAGCAGTGTCAGGAGTCGCTCTGACAGAGTAGCACCCCCCAGTCCACACAATACATAGAGTTGCTTGTTAGGCCACTCGTGCCCCAGGGCATCCTGTCCCAGGGGAGCAGTCTCCTCTGTCCAAAAGAACCAGAGGGGGCAATGAGTTGAGTCCTCTGAGGCAAAGAGGTCCACCTCTGCTCTGCCAAAAATGCTCCAGATCATCTCCATCACCTGGGGATGAAGCCACCATTCTCCCGGTGGAGGCTTGCACTGAGAGAGGAAGTATACCACCTGATTCTGCTCCCCCGGCAAGTACATCGCCCGTAAGCTGAGCAGACGAGGAGCAGCCCATGTCAGGAGGCACTGAGTCACTCGCAGCAGCCATGCTGACCTGGTGCTGCCCTAATGGTTGATCTGGGAGACGATGGACATATCTGACTGAACCAGTTTCCCCTGCAGGTAAGGCAAAAAATGCTGCAGTGCTAGATAAACAGCTCTAAGCTCCAGTACACTGATGTGGTATGTGCGGTCCTGAGCAGACCACTGTCCCTGGGCAGGCCTGAGATGCCAAACCGCACCTCATCCTGAAAGGGAGGTATCTGTGATGATAGTTTCCTGAAAAGACTGAACAACTCCCAGAGTCATGCCCCCTAGGAGGAGCTCTCTGTTCTTCCAGGGTGTCAAGGCATGAACACATGCCTACAGCACCCTGACTAGCATGCAGCTGTGCCTCCTGGCGTCCAGGCGGAGGTTGTTCAGTCACATTTGCAGGGGGCATAGCTTCAGTAGACCCAAGGGAATAACAGCTGAAGTAGCTGTCAACTTGCCCAAAAGCCGCAAGAATTTGATGTAACGCAGTTGCCTGCCCCTTCTATAACAAGGAAGGAGCTGTAAAACACTGGTCACATGCTGTGGTGACAGGCAGGCCCTCAAAGTGACTGAGCTGAATACCAACTTCAAGTAGGTCACCTGCTGAGTAGGAACCAGACAGGTCTTTTTCCTGTTCACCATAAGACCAAGCCTGGCTACATGTGACAGCATGCAAGCTGTATCCTGTGCCACCTGGTCTTGGGATGGTCCACATACCAGCCAGTCGGCCAGGTATGGGAGAATCTTCATGCCCCGTGCTTGCAAAGGTGCATGGGCTGCTGCGACACATCTGATAAAAGCCGTCGGGGACAGAGAGAGTCCGAAAGGAAGTACCCTGAACCAATAATGGCGGCTCTAGAAGGCAAACCCCAGAAACTGCTGGTGATGTGCGGTGATCAGCATATGAAAGTAAGCATCCTTCAGGTCCACTGATGTAAACCACTCCCCTTTATCTATTAGAGACAAAATCAGTCAGATTCTTCCACCGTAAACTTAAATACAGCAACTACTACAACTCTTCAATTGAGATCGGTTTAGATAAGTTTACTCCAATTGACCTTTAGAGTTAGATACAAGTATCTCCTCATCCAAACCTCATTTTGTCTTTTGACCCTATCCTACTAGGTTATTTAAAATAGTCTTCCCAATTACTGGTAGCCGTATTCTTCATATAATTAATTCTTCCTTTAAACTTTGGGTTATGTACCGCAGGCTTTTAAAATTGCTGTAATTAAACCCCTACTCAAAAAGCCAACGCTCGATCCAGGAGTTTTGGCAAACTATCAACCAATCTCTAATCTGCCTTCATTTCAAAAATCTTAGAATGAGTGTGGCTGTGCAATTGTTTGACCACTTGCAGGGGAAATGGTTTATTTGAAGAGTTTCAATCTGGGGTGCAGAGTTCATCACAGCACTGGAAACAAGCCTTAGTGAAGTCACTAATGACCTCCTTACTAGCATCTGATAATGGACTTGTTTCTGTACTTGTCCTTTTAGATCTTAGTGCAGCCTTTGATACTATCGATCATGACATTCTACTTGATAGATTTAGAACACTATTGTTGGACTTAATGAACTCCCGCTGCAGTAGTTTAGATCTTATTTGTCCAATAGACTTCAGTTTGTTCACATCAATGATGAGTTTCTCTTCCAACTCTAAGCTCAGTCATGGGAGTCCCACAGGGATCTGTGTTAGGCCTACTCTTTTTAGTTTATATATGCTTCCGTTAGCAATGTCAGTGTAGAAAGCACTGTATACATTTTCATCTTTAAGCAGATGACACACAATTATACCTGTCAATGAAGCCCAATGATTGTAATCAGTTAGCCAAGTTAGATGCCTGTCTTACGGAAATCAAAGCTTGGATGACTTGTAATTTCCTGCTATTAAACCCAGATAAGACTGAAGTCATTCTTGTTGGTCCAAAAACCCTTAGAAATACCTTTCCAAATCAAACTTTTAGTTTGGATGCGGCTACTCTCACTCTGAATAGTTCTGTGAGAAACCTTGGAGTTATTTTTGATCAAGATCTGTTCTTTAATTCACATATTAAATTTGTTTCAAAGACTGCCTTCTATCATCTGTGCAATATTGCCAAGATTAGGAGCATCTTGTGTCTGAATGATGCTGAGAAACTGATCCACGCTTTTGTTAGCTCTAGATTGTAATTGTAATCGTATTGTAATTTGTTATTATCAGGTTATTATCAGGTTATCCTAAAATATCTTTAAAAAGTCTTCAGTTGATCCAAAATGCTGCTACAAGAGTTTTAACTTGTTCTAGAAAGAGAAATCAAATCTCTCCGGTTCTGGCCTCCCTTCACTGGCTTCCCATTGAGTTTAGAATTAAGTTTAAAGTCCTTCTTCTCACTTTCAAAGCTCTAAACAATCAGGCCCCTTTTTTTTTTTCCACAATATCTTTATTGAACCTTTTTTTTTTTTTTAACAAACATGATACAAACAATCAAACACTAACACTAAAGTACTACAAAAAAAAAAAAATGCACTAAAAACACCAACAACCACCAACAAAATCAAATCTTCAACAATGCTCCTCTGTTTAGTCTAGACAATCCAATACATAAGTATACATATTATGTTCACCAGTTTGGAATTTACAAGGTCCACACACATCATTCACCTTCTTCTTCAAGAGTTATGTTTAAATTTTTTACATAATCAATAAAAGGTCTCCATATATTCTCAAACACAATTTCCTTTGATTTTAGTATATATGTTATTCTTTCTAATGGAAGGTTTGTTAACATCTGTCTTAACCACTGAGTCACATCTGGTCTATGAGTCTTTTTCCATAATAGTGCAATACATTTTTTGGCATTAAGCAAACTGAGGTCTATGAATGTTCTTTCACTTTTATTAAAATTATGCTTTTCTGGGTACAGACCCAACAAAAACAGTTTAGGATTCAATATGATTTGTTTTGAGATTATTTTTTCAATTGTTACCCTCACCTCTTCCCAAAACATTCTTATTAATCTACATTCCCATAAACAATGAAATAGGGTTCCTTTACTTTCCATGCATTTTGTGCATGTATCTGGTATATTTTTGTTATATCTATTTAACTCCTCCGGTGTAACATACATCCGCATTAACCATTTGAAATGTATCAATTTAAGGCGTGCATTTATTGATTGGTTTGAGCTTCTGTACAAGCCAATTCCCATTGTTCCTCTGACAATTTCAATTTGCAGATCTTCTTTCCAGTAGTTTTAATCTTTTCAGTGAATTTTCACTTGAAGATAGTGTCAATGAGTTATAAAACTCTGAAATAATACCCTTTCTTTTACTATCTTTCATCATCATTTTTTTCCAAGGATGAATTAAATAGGTCGAGTGAGAGCTTTATTTTGATTTTGATTGAATAAAGTTTCTAAGTTGAAGATATTTTAAAAAAATGTGTTTCTATTGAGATTAAATTTGATCCTCAGCTCTTCAAAAGACATTATGTTGTCTGCACATGGCAAATATAAATCCTGAATCTTTTTATCCCTTTTAAATTCCATACTTTAAATACAGCGTCCGCTCTCCCTGGTTTAAAATATTGATTACCCCATATTGGACTAAATTGTGACCATAACTGTGGTTCTTTTAAATAGTTTTTAGCTTCACACCATATTTTGATCATATGCTTTACAAATGGATTTTTAACTTGTTTTTGTAATTTTTTTGCCGAATCTGAGTTAATGAATATGGGAAGAGGTAAGGTAAATTGTTATGATTCCATTTCTGTCCAGTGTGGGAGATCATTTGATGAAAAATAATATGTCATAGACCTCAGTTGTGCCGACCAATAATACTACATAAAATTTGGACATTTCAGTCCTCCACGATCAAATGGTAAATATAATAAAGACAAACGTAATCTAGCCCTCCTGTTGTTCCATATAAATTCCACTAACTTTTTTTTTATTCTTGAGAATAGATCTAAAAGGTGGTGATAAGGGAATGTATTGAAATAAATAAAGTATTTTAGGTAAAATATTACTTTTTAAGTATATTGATTCTCCCGATCATCGACATGGTAGTGACATCCATCTCTGAGTTAACTCACTGATATCTGACATTAAGGCTTCATAGTTGACACTGGCGACTGATATCTAGCTTAGGCATAATTTGGATTCCTAAATATTTAAACTGATTTACAACATTGAATTGATTTACCTCAGGGCTGGGGTAATTCTCTGGGTCTCATTTAGCATTAATATTGAAGATTTAGGTTTTATTTATTTTATATCCTGATATTTCCCCAAAATTCTTTATTAATTCAACAAGGTTGGAATTGATTTTTTTAGATTCGACATAAACAAAATTATATCATCGGCGTACAGGGAGATTTTATGTTCTGTTGGTCCAACTTTAATTCCATATATTTGTGAATGTAAACGTATCGCTATCGCTAAAGGTTCAATTGCCATAGTAAACAGTAAAGGTGAAAGTGGACAGCCTTGTCGACATCCTCTATTGATTTTTATTGGTTTTGAAATATTGTTTATTTGTTAGGATTTCTGCTGTAGCAGTATTGTATATTATTTGAACCATTTTATGAAATTATTTCCAAGTCCAAACCTTTGTAGGACTTCAAAAAGAAAGGGCCATTCAACTCTATCAAAGGGCCTTTTCGGCGGTCCAATGATAGGAGAGCTGTATCCGGTGCTTCTTTATTAAAATAAATAATATTAAATAGTCTTCTTACATTATGGAAGCCTTGTCTACCCTTATAAAGCCATTCTGATCTCGATTAATAATATTTGGGTAAAATTTCTTGTATTCGTGCTTGCTAAAATTTTTGCAGATTATTCTTAAGGTCGGCGGTTTTAATAGGCTTATTGGTCTCATATTTTCACATTTATTAGAGGGCCTTACCTGGTTTGGCAGCAGTATAATTAAGGCATTATTTATGTATGATGGTAAATTATTATTTTGAAATGCTTCTAAAACCATTTCCAAAAAAGGTTTTAATAATTTATTCTTAAATTTTTTATAAAGGTCAACTGGAAGACCATCTGGTCCTGCACTTTTTCCTTGATTTCATATTATCAATGGCTAGCCCAACTTTCTTCTTGACTAATTTTTAGACTCCAATATCTCCCAGTTTTCATTTGGAATACACGGGTATAGATAGTTCGTTTCAAAAACCCATTTAGTTTTGTTAAATCAGGTTCATTTTTGGTATATATAATTTTTCATAGGTAATCTCTAAAGGCTCTATTAATTTCTAAAGGATCTATAACTACCTGTCCATTACTTATAAGACTGGTAATTGGTGTTTTAATTTCCAATTGTTTAATCTGCCATGCTAATAATTTTCCTGATTTTTCACCATGTTCATAAAAAGATTGTTTCAATCTTAGAAGACTCGAGGCAGCTCTATTCGCTGATTTTTGTCGTATTCAGCTCTCAAAATCAGTAATTCATTCTCCAAACCTTGGGTCACTTCCCTGCATACACTTTTTCCTGAAGATTTTTATTTTATGTTCCAATTTAGCTCTCTCCTCTCGCGTCTTCTTAGATTTTGATCCTGTATAACCATAATATGTCCCCTAATAAAAGCTTTGAAAGCCTCCCACTTTACACATGCTGATGTTTGTGTAGTATTGATGTCAAAAGAACTCGTCTATCTGTTTTTCTATTACTTGACAAATTCCTCATCCTGAAGCCATTTATGCTGAAATGCCATCTACCTGATTCCTTTGTCAATTTTTATCTACATATATTAGACAACAGGGTGCAATGATCAGAGGATCACGATGTTATCATAAAAGCAGTTTTGAATCTTGGACCTTAATTCTGTGGAAATCAAAAAATAATCAATACGTGAGAATGTCTTGTAGGTACTGGAATAACAAGAATAGGCTTTAACTTGTGGTTTCATTTCTCTCCATATATCTAACAATCTCAATTCTTTCATAAAATGATTAATAGTCATCCTACATCCAATGTGCGTACAATCCAGTCCTGTTGATCTATCCACACCTGGATTCAATGTACAATTAAAATCCCTGCTATTATATGTTGCCCTGTAAGTGATGATAAGATGAGAAATAAATTAGCAAAGAACTTCTGATCATCTATATTGGGACCATATAAGTTCACAAGATTTATATTTTCTAATAGCAAAGAACCTTGAATGATTACATATCTTCCAAATTTGTCTCCAATTACATTTTTCACTTGAAAAGGAACTGATTTATGTATGAGAGTCATAACTCCCCTGGCTCGGGATGAAAATGAAGAGGTGAATACACTTCCCTGCCATCTACTCCTAATTCTTTTAACATCCTCCTCTATCAGATGAGTTTCTTGTAAAAACACAATTCTTGAACCCATGTCCTTTATTTTATTCATAACTTGTTTAAGTTTTTTTAAATTTTGTAGACCTCTGCAATTCCATGAAGTTAAATTAAGATTAACACTTTGGTCCATGATCAATAGAGAGTTTGGGATTACCTTGCAGTGTAAACATGCTCATACAGAGAAGCAAAAACATGAGTGGTTGAACATTCATCCTACAAACTACACACAGAACAAATTTCCCCTTCCCACACTTGTGGCAAACCCCCCAAAATCAAAAGAAAAATTCTGTCTCCCGATATAGCCATCGACCGTTCCACACCCACGGGGAACAGCCTAAGCCACTCCTTCTTCATCCTCCCAATCACCCTAACTCTACTGCTTTTAATGACGTAACATTAACTCTCCTCTGTAGTTTTCCAACTTAACTCCAAAATTTTTAAAAACTTTGTACATCATAGTTTTTTTTTTTGTTTGTTTGTTTTGTTTTTGTTTTGTTTTTTTAATATATAATACAATCTATATTTGTAAACTTACTATTTACTTCAAGTCAGTCAGATGCCTGTGCAAATGCTTAATTATTCTACCTTATATTTTGGTTCATGCTTAGCTCCCAACAGTCTCTTCTTCTTCTTTGATCTTCTTGATGAACTCCTGCGCCTCCTCTGGGGTCTTGAAGATGTGGGTTCTGCCCTCATACGTGGTCAGCAGTCTCGCAGGATAGATCACACCATGACGAATCCCAAGGTTGCGCAGCTCCTTACGTACGATCAAACTGCTTCCCTCAATTGCTGATTCCTGTGGCCAAATCTGGGTAGAACCGCACCTGCTGGTCCTGGTGTTTAATCTCTCCTTATAGCACGTGCAGCGTTGAAGATCTTCATCCTGTCTCTGTTGCTAAGAAACTTCATATTAAGGTCCTCGGCGGTCCCTTATCTCTCCGTGGGCCAATACGATGTGCTTTTTCCAGAACCACTGCTGATTGCAAACTCCTCGACTGCCCAGCACCTCCGGAATCCCACTTTTCAGAAAGGAACATACGTCCCGACCTTCTGATTCCTCTGGAAGACCCACCAGCCTCAAATTATTCTGTCTCGACCGAGATTCCAAATCCAAAATATTATCTTCCAGAGATTTATTTTTTTTTTCCAAAGTGCGCACCTTTAATTGAAGACGGGTGACGTCATCTTCAGCACTAGCGAGACGGAGCTCCATCTGCGCCGTTCATTCTACACAGTCACCCAATTCCTTTCTTATTCCTTCCAACGCTGTCATAATCCCATCAAATCTAGAGGAAAAGTCCGCTCTCATTGACTCATGGCTGCCATCAGCGCATCTGCGCCATTCCCCGCAGAAATCGCAGCGTTGCCAGCCTCCTCCGCCATATATGGAGTTTTGTTTGCTGCGTCACAGACCTGAAAGTCCGTTAATTTGGACTGTTTCGGCGGCTCGCTTTTTCCTTTTCCTGGTTTTCCAGCCTTAGGCTTCGCCGACATATCCTCGCCCAAATGCTGGGATACGTTCTGTCCCAAATGAGAGAGTTATTTGCCGATTTTTTTTTTCCAGGAGCAGAGCAGAGCGAGACACGTCCGTCCTACGTGGCAGCCATAACCGGAAGTCCATCAGGCCCCTTTTTATTTAAAAGATCTGATATTACCCTATTATCCTAACAGAGCACTGCACTCCCAAAATGCTGGATTACTTGTAATACCCAGAATCTCCAAAAGTACAATGGGAGGCAGAGCCTTCTGCTATCAAGCTCCTTTCCTGTGGAACCAGTTACCACTCTGGGTCCAGGAGTCAGACTCGATCTCTGTTTTTAAGAATAGGGTAAAACCTTCCTTTTCAATATAGCCTACGCTTAGGGAGGGGTCTTGTGTCTCTTGACCCCCCTTTTGTTTTGCTGTTAATAGATTCAGACTGTCGGGTGACCTCCAATAATGTACTTGGCTTCTCACCGCTGATGTTTTTTCTCTTTATGTCTGTTCTTTTCTTCTTCTCTATCCCCTCACCCCCAGCCAGTCACAGCAATGACTGCCCCTCCTGAGCCTGGTTCTGCTAGAAGTTTCTTCCAGTTAAATGGGAGTTTTTCCTCTCCACCGTCGCTAAGTGCTTGCTCACAGGGGATCGTCTAATTGCTGGTTCTTTCTGCAATTGTGGGGTTTTCCCTGCATTTGGTAGTGCTATGAGATGACTTTTGTTGTGATGTGGCGCTATATAAGTAAAGCTGAATTGAATTGAATTGAATTGACTGACCACCCACAGAGCGTCTGCTGTGGTTAACATCTGAAAGGGCAGAACCTTCAAATACTTGTTAAGGCCCCTGAGGTCCAGAATGGGATGAAATCCGCTGTCTTTCTTGCCGACAAGAAAGTAGGTCGAATTGAACGCCCCGTGCTGCTGTAGGGGGTCCACCGGTATGATGATGCCCTTTGCCAGGAGAACGGACAACTCTTGAGCCAGAGATCGGGCTTTTCCAGGTCGTTGGTGATTGTTAACAACTCCCATGGCTCCCACATCACTCCCACATCACTAAACACAATTACAGTTTAGTGATGTGGGATGATGGGAAATGTAGTCTGCCAGTTGATTAAACAAAAACTAAATATTACTCTGCTATTATATGACAGCCCACTGTTATGTATGTAAAACCTGGTGATGAATGAGGCAAGATGAGGGTAGCGCTGAACACAGCTTTACTGATGAACTATGTACACAGCAAGCACCAGTGGGATCATCTGGCATTAGAGGCTGAGCCATGGCGGCTCACCTCACTATATAGGGCCGTTGGGTGACGTGACAGGAAGTGCACGTCACCACACTGCACTTCACAAAAAGGTGCCCTTAATACACACACCACATTTCCTCCCCTCCTTAGAAAAGTCCAAAACCACACATACAACTGAAACCACCCCAATTTGGAACCTGAATCACGCTCTAAAATAACAAAAAACTAATGTACTTAACTGGCCTAACAAACTTACACAAAATAACCTAAAAATAGGGCTGGTGGGTTGACTGCCACACAGCCTGCAACCGCATGGTGGATTATTCTGCCACCAAATAAACGAAAAGTCTTTATTAAATTAAAATCACTGCCAGAATCAGAATCAGATTTATTGCCATTGTTCATGTGATACACAAACTAGGAATTTGTCTCGGTGCCATGCTGCAACATTAAAAACATAATGAGAAAAGGGGATAAAATAAAAAAACTAAAGGACTAGAAACGTGCAATAAATGTAGAAAAATAAGTAATAAGTAATAATAATAATAATACTAGTAATAATGAGTAGTACTAGTCAAGGCAGTTTAAAAAATTTGCATGTAGCAGATAATGTGAAGTACCACATAGTGCAGTCAATAATGCAACAGAAAAACAGTGGTGATTGACATGATCTGGTTGAGCTGCTGTACATAGTGCACGAGAGTCAAAAGTCACTTAGTTTCAGCAGTCTGATGGCAGAGGGGAAGAAGCTGTTCATGTGCCGGGAGGTTTTAGTCCGAATGGACCGAAGCCTTCTACCTGAGGGGAGGGGGCAAACAGCACGTGACCAGGATGTGAAGGATCGGCTATGATCCGGCCAGCACGCCTCCGAGTCCTGGAGATGTACAGATCCTGGAGAGATGGGAGTTTGCAGCCTATCACCTTCTCAGCAGTGCGCACGACGCGCTGCAGCCTTAGTCTGTCCCTGGCAGTGGCTCCTGCGTACCACACAGTTATGGAGGAGGTGAGGATGGACTCGATGATGGCCGTGTAGAACTGCACTAACATCTTGGTGGGTAGCTTGAGCTTCTTCAGCTGCCGCAGAAAGAACATCCTCTGCTGGGCCTTTTTGATGAGGGAGCTGATGGTTGGCTCCCATTTGAGGTCACGGGTGATGGTGGTGCCCAAGAAGCGGAAGGAATCTGCAAAGGTGATGGGAGAGCCTGTGATGGTGAGGGGGGGCAGGGGGGATGTGACTTTCCTGAAGTCCACAATCATCTCTGCTGTCTTCAGAGCATTCAGCTGCAGGTTGTTGTGGCTGCACCAGGACACCAGCTGGGCCACCTCTTCCCTGTAGGCGGACTCGTCGCCGTTGGAGATGAGCCCGATGAGGGTGGTGTCGTCCGCAAACTTAATCAGCTTAACAGACTGGTGGGAGGAGGTGCAGGAGTTGGTATAAAGGGAGAAGAGTAGGGGGGAAAGTACACAGCCCTGGGGTGAGCCAATGCTGATGCTAACAGAGTCTGAGACAGACTTCCCCAGGCGCACATGCTGTCTCCGGTCCGTCAGGAAGTCGGTGATCCACCTGCAGAGGGAGTCAGGGACGTTGAGCAGGGACAGCTTGTCCTGGAGCAGATCGGGGCGGATGGTGTTGAATGCGGAGCTGAAGTCCACAAACAGAATCCTGGCGTAGGTTCCCGGGGAGTCCAGGTGCTGCAGGATGGAGTGGAGGGCCAGGTTGACTGCGTCGTCCACAGACCTGTTAGCACGGTAGGCAAACTGCAGCGGGTCTAGGAGGGGTGTGGTGATGGACTTGAGGTGAGACAGGACCAGGCGCTCAAAGGACTTCATGACTACAGAGGTGAGCGCTACAGGTCTGTAGTCGTTAAGTCCAGTAATCCGTGGCTTCTTGGGGACAGGGATGATGGTGGAGGATTTGAGGCAGGTCGGCACGTGACATTGCTTAAGGGAGGTGTTAAAAATGTCTGTGAAGACAGGAGCCAGCTCTTTCGCACAGTGTCTCAGGGTGGAGGGAGACACACCGTCCGGCCCGGGGGGCCTTGCGCGGGTTCAGTCTGGAGAACTGTCTGTGCACGTCCTGCTCACTGATGACAAGGGGAGGGGGGGAGGAGGAGGAGGAGGAGGGGGGGACCGTTTTTGATGAATTAGGGGCTGAGGAGGCAGTGGAGCTGGGTGGAGTGGGTGAGTTGGACACAGCTGACGAGGTGTCAAAACGGGCATAGTGTTGGGACAGTCTTTGACAAAGGGCTTTGTCATCCTGACCCTTAGAAGCCTGAGGCCGATAGTTGGTGATTTGCCTCAGTCCTCTCCACACAGAAGCCGAGTCATTAGCAGTGAACTGCTGCTGGAGTCTCTCAGAGTACACAGATTTAGCTCTCCTCAGCTCTCTGTTAAACCGATATTTGACCTCCCTGTAGCAGTACCTGTCTCCACTTTTCAACGCTGCTTCCTTCTCCTTCCTGATCCGTCTGAGCTTAGCTGTGAACCAAGGCTTGTCATTAGAATATCTCACCCTGGTGCGCGATGGGAGAATGCTCTCCTCACAGAAGTTGATATATGAGTTCACAGTGTATGTGTACTCATTAAGATCATGTGTGGCTCTTTTAAACATGCCCCAGTCAGTTATTTCCATGCATGTGTTCAGTTTCTCTCCAGCTTCACTGGTCAATTTCTTTGTGGTGGTCACAACAGGTTTAGTGATTTTCAGTCTTTGTTTGTATGTGGGGATGAGGTGAACCATCACGTGATCAGATAGACCCAGCGCAGCGCGGGGAACAGCGCGATAAGCGTCCTTTACTGAAGTATAACAATGATCCAGCGTGTTATTTCCTCTGGTTGGACATTTAATACACTGTTTGTAGCGGGGGAGCTCGTGACTCAGATTGCTCTGGTTAAAATCGCCCACCACGATAACCAGGGAGTCTGGAAAGTTCCGCTCCGTAAGTTGGATGTGATCTGCGAGCACGCGCTGAGCTTCGCGCGTGTCCGCGTCAGGAGGGGCGTACACAGCGACGAGAATGAATGAGGCAAACTCGCGCGGGGAATAGAATGGCTTGCAGTTAATGAAAAGAAATTCCAGGGCGGGAGAACAGTGTTTGGAAATCACCGTTACATCAGAGCACCAGCTGTTGTTAATATAGAAGCACACTCCTCCTCCGATAGACTTACCGGACAGCTCTGTGACGCGGTCAGCACGAATCAGCTGGAAGCCCTCGAGGCTGATCGCGCTATCTGGAATGTTCTCATTAAGCCAGGTCTCAGAGAAGCAGATGACAGACGAGGAAGCGAGGTCCTTGAAACGCATCAGCAGTCTTAATTCTTCTACCTTGTTCAGGAGAGAATTGGCATTGGATAGAAATATGCCAGGCAAGGCTGTTCGCGAGCCTCTTTTTCGTAGTCGAGCGAGAACACCCCCTCTTTTTCCTCTTTTCCGCCGTCTTGCTCTTTTGGCCAAACAATGGATCAGATCGGCGGCTGGAGCCAAAAAAACTGGAAGAAGGTCCGTGGGGGTGAGAGTCCTGATATTTAGTAGTTCTTCACGGGTGTATGAACCGGCAGATGCACAATCAGTGAACAAAAACAGACAAATTATAAAAATTAAAGGGCAGCGATACACCATGGCGACCGCTGTGGCGCCATCTTGTTGTACACTGCCGTGCTCCTAAACTAAAACCATAATATACACCCCATAATATAACATACAAATAAAACACACAGGAACTATAAACTATAAACATAGTGCGGTTGCACTATGCACTGAGGAAAGGACGCCCCTGGAGGTACCAGGCCCCCGGAGTGATGGCTGATCTTCTGGACGGCGGCGCTCGGATCCCCCACCGCCATCACTGACTCTCGTCTTGCCTTGCCACCTGGAATATCCTCCTGGACATGCCATAGCTGGTTGGCATGCCTCATTGAGCCGTCGGACAACCAGAAACACACTGCCCCCAACTTCACCACCATCCATGGATGTGCTTGATGCTTTGCTGGCTGTCATTTGGCCCATCTTCGCCGTGGTCGTTCATCACCCCGAACCCGAGCCAAGGCCATAACCCGAAGTGGAATTTTACTCAGCCTGATGAGCTGCTGCTGAGCATGCAGTGACTCCATGCTCGTTGGTCTGGCCCTATCCTCTTCTAAAAACATTGTAGTGTTCTCCGTCATAGCTGCAGACCCCTCACCCAACTGCGGCCAAGTACCGGAGGCAACATGGGGCTAGCATGGCGTCACTCATTGGTGTGTGTACTGACACTAAGCGAGAACTGGCTGACTTGAAAGCGAGGGTGTCTGTTAGCTCTTCATACCATTCACTCCCAGTGTCCGTTGAGGGCGGGTGGGGTGATTTCTCCTGTGGGTTCCCTGGGTAAAACAAACAACACACCCTTGCATAGTGATTCAAGCGTCCATATCTACTACAACGTTTTCTTCTTGCCAGGCATTCCTTCGCTTTATGGCGGTGTGTCACGGATTCACAACTCCTGCAACGAGAGTTTCCTGGGGCAGACTTTCGGCTGGCAGCATTGGTTTCCCAATCTTTGTCCAAGCTATCCTCGCTATCAGGGTCCACAACATTAGCTGAGACGGGCGGCTCTGGCGGCTTCTGTGGCTGGCACCAATTTAGCTCCACAGCTAGCTTATCAACGGCTTCCAACCGGAGAGCTAGCTCAGCTGCTTTAGCTAATGTCAAGTCATTAGGCACCACTAATAGCCTAGCACACAGCTCAGTGTTGCATGTGTGCTCTGCTATTTGGTCACGTACCATCTCGTCTTCAAGCTGTCCAAAACAACACTTGCTAGCTAACTGCTTCAAGTCAATGACATACTGGCGGATAGGCTTGCCTATATACTGGCCTCTCCAGCAAAAGTGAATTCTCCAAACAGTCACACTGTCTGGGGTGGAGAAATGTTTAGCTAGCAGTTCCATGACGTCCTCATAGGAGTCCACTGCGCCGAGCGTTTGTAGCACCCTCCGGCTGTCAATATCCAGGTTGTGGACAAGAAGCACCCGTGCCCTCACCTTATCAAGCTTCCCAAGGTCCAGCACCATAATGTGCATTTGATAGGCCTCCAACCAATGCGGCCATGGAACTGGTGGCTCACCCGGGAGCTTGAGGAAAGGACAGAGTGGTGTAATGCACACCTCCATACATTAATCCTCAGTCACCAAATGTTATGTATGTAAAACCTGGTGATGAATGAGACAAGATGAGGGTAGCATCGAACACAGCTTTATTGAGGACCTATGTGCACAGCAAGCACCAGCGGGATCATCCGGCATAAGAGCCTGAGCTATGGCAGTGTTATGTCTTGAATCAGAGTCAGAGTCGGACTTATGCCATGCAGCGAACTGCCCTTTATTAGGAAGAACACTGAACTATATACAGAGTGCCGTAGCCCACCTACAATCACACACAGGGGTGGGTATGGCAACATACACACCACATAACATTCCCCTCCCTCTTACAAAAGTTCGAAACACATACACACATTTCAGACCCACCCCAATTTTGGACTCAAATCGTGCACTAAGGGAAATAACAGTAACGGTAAACTGGAATTAACACGTTCACCCAAAAACAACTAAAATTGGACCATGTCTCTAAAATAGGTAAAATAATCCCATATCACCACATATTCACATGCACACCAGCACTATTTTTAACATATACACATCAGTGTTCATGTTACACCAACTGGAAAGGCCTGTTTCATGAGTTTGTTCTTTAAAGTAATTCTGTTGAACCGCAATTCAAAAGCATTGTCTGATTTTCATTGGTTAATTTTCATAGAATTTTTATTTATTACCACTTTTGTCAGATTCAAGTTATTTTTGTGACCATTGTGGGTTTTTCTTTCATTAACAGAGGGGTACCATCAATTTTGTCCACGTGTGTATGTCCATAAGACAATACAACGGTCCAGCAATGCTTGACTGGCAAAGGCCACTTAAGTACGAGCACTCGTACAAGCACTCGTACAAGCATTGTTGGCCATACAGATTGGGTGCACCTGGGCGAGGCATGGGAAAATCAATCACCAGAGTGGGACCAGCTGGCTGTCAAGTGCGAGATGGGGCATGGTCGGACCAGCAAGTGTTAGACAACGCCCACATGAATGTCAGTCAAAGAGGCTGCCTAACAGCTGCCAGCCAGAACGGTGGCTACAGGCATGGAAAAAAGAACAAAAGGCATAGAAACAGCAAGAACTCAAAAGATAACACAAATATACTGATAACCTGAGCCACAGAGAACGGTCAGAACTGAGCCTATAGGACAACACCGGCTCGGTTCATGACAGAGCCTCCCCTTCTAGGGGTGGATACCAGACACCCACGGTAACATCATAAGGGATAGGACCCCCCCTTCCCCAGCAGGAACAACAACCACGAACTTGGGTGGGAGGTAGGGGGAACAGGCAAGGAGGGAACACAATACACCCTGCCCAGGGCCCACAATTACCCCCCATCCCCAGTCCAAAGGTGTGGAGGTTCGGGAGGCCGCCCAGAGTCCCAGGCCCAGCAGACAGTCCAGTGAAAAGAGTCCGAGGGCCTGCCAGAAAATACGGGCCATCTGGCCCAGAGACTCAGTCCCTCCGGCGATCAGCCAGCGCTGTTAAGCCACCAGGGCCGGCGGGGTGAAGCAGGAGGCGGCCTGTCCACCAGGAGGCTCACTGGTGGGTGACCGGCCCATAGGAAGGGAATCCCTACGGCGTCGGACAGGGAGGAGAAGGGGGCCATGGCGACCTCAGGCTGACCTGCAGCACCCTCGGTGGTCCCGGCTTGGGACACAGCTGCACCCGTGGTGGACCCTGACCTGGCCAATGCTGCACCCGCAGTGGACTCCAACCGGGCCAATGCTGCACCCTCGGTGGACCCTGACCGGGCCAACGCTGCACCCTCAGTGGACCCCGACTGGGCCAACGCTGCACCCTCGGTGGACCCTGACCGGGCCAATGCTGCACTCTTGGCCGACTCTGGCTGGAGCTCTGCAGCACCCGTGGTGGCTCCCGGCTGGAGCTCATCAGCACCTGCAGTGGCTCCCAGCTGGAGAGCTGCGGCACTCATGGTGGCTACCGATTGGAGCCCTACAACACCCGTGGTGGACCCCGACCGGGCCAACACTGCACCCTCGGCGGACTCTGGCTGGAGCTCTGCAGCACCCGTGGTGGCTCCCGGCTGGAGCTCATCAGCATCTGTGAAGGCTCCCAGCTGGAGCTCTGCAGCACCCACGGTGGCTACCGATTGGAGCTCTGCAGCACCTGCGGTGGACCCTGACCGGGTCAACGCTGCACCCTTGGCGGACTCCGGCTGGAGCTCTGTAGCACCTGTGGTGGCTCCTGACTGGAGCTCTGCAGCACCCGTGGTGGCTCCCGATTGGAGCTCTGCGGAACCCATGGTGGATTCCAGCGGAAGCTCTGCAGCACCCGTGGTGGGCTCTGGCTGGAGCACTGTTGCACCTGCGGTGGTCCCCATCGGGGACCTCATTGCTCCCGCGGTGACCTCCCCAGCGAGGGAAGCAGGACTCTCCAGGGCCTCTGAAGATGATCCTGGATCCTCGGCTGCCTCAGGTGGTGTTGGCAGTTCTCCGGTGACCCTGAGAGAGAGGTCAGAGACAGGACAGAGAGACAAAGGGTCAGGGTTGTCGGGAGCAGCGGAGCCCGGCACGGCAAGACCAGATGCAGCGGGTGGCTACATCCGGCTCTCCTCGCCAAGAGCTAGACAAGGTTGCTCCAGTTCAGGAGAGAGAGAAACAAACGAGAGACTTGCTTGGGCTCAAACTCCACCGCCATCCAGGACTCCGTTGATCTCGATGACGACACTGGCCTGACCTCGAGGCGGTCCGGCTCAGGTTCCTCCTCTGCTGCAACAACCTCAGCAGCTGGTTCGGTGGTAGTGACAGTCCAGGTGCCCCCAGGCGAGGACTCCAACACTGGTGACTGATCCAGCGGGGAAGCTGGGGGCTCACTCTGTGCTGGCGCTGGTCTTACCTCCTCCAGGGCCACGAGCTCCTCCATTGTCCGGCGGCTAGGATCAATAGCCTGTGGACACTCAGGGAAAAATGGGGGAGACACGGAGAGAATAGGAATAAATTCAACCGTTGCAGCTGGAGGGGAGAATCCAGCGGGCTGCTGAGACTGGGCCTCCCCCTCGGGAGACAGACAAGGTTCATCATAATTAGATGGGAAAAAATGACAAAACACTTGCCTGTCCTCCCAGTCTCTGATATTAATAGCTGCAGATGGGCGCCAGTCATCTCTCTCCATGCCTAAATTGAATTCGGGGCCCCTCGTGGAGAGTGGAGGAGCTGTCTCCATGGTAACAGAGGTAGAAGAGACTGGTGGCAGATTTGCGACACTCTTATGGTGGGCCCTCCGGGAACGGTGGTGGCGAGAGGAGACAGGCAGCGGGGGCTCCGGTTTCCCTGGTGACAGCCTCTCCTGCATCTGGGATCCATCTCCCGGCATAGACGATGGCAGGGAAGAAACAGGATTGACAGGTGGACAAACACGATCATCAGCTGACATTTCATCAGGAATCAGGCAGGCAGTTTCAAATGACATTAAAAGTGACTGAATAAGCACTTGCCTGAATTCCTGGGATGTGATGACGTCAGCTGTTGTGTTGGGGTCTGGGAGGTGTGGAGACTTCATGGTTGGAGCAGGCTCCGAGCGGTAGCTCCGGTTCCCTCCGGAAACACTTCAACCTCCCGGCCAACTCCAGGAAGAGCCACGGTTTCGCCTCCAGGAGGAAGTCAGTCTCCGCCAGGAGAACATGTCTGTGTTCCTCTAGCTCCTCCAGAGACGGAGAGGGCCACGGCTCGGGACAAGGAGGCAGGGCTGTTGTCGGAGAGGCTGGAGGCTTCTTTCGGCAAGCGTTCTTCTTCTTCTTCGTCACGGGCGGTTCGGGCACCAGATAATCCGGCACGATCAGCACGTTGCTGGGCCTCAAGCAACAAGTGCTGAGAAGCTCGGTAATGTCCGAGGAGGGAGATGGAATAGCCGTGGAGGGCTCGAACGCTGAGAGCTCCTCATCTGACCCCTTGCATGGCACAGCTAATATGCTCCGGAGGATCTCCATCACCTCCAGATGATCCCAAAAGGACCCCAGAGGGTGTGTTTATCACCCTCACCGCCATGTCCCGAGCCTCTTAAGCTGTCTCGGGGGAACAGGGCTCCAGCGTCCATGAAAGGAGATCCTCCAGGAGACACAGCAAGCGCAGCTACCTCTCCATCGGATCAGCCATAGCGCCCGAGAAGCAGGTGAGTGAGAAGGAAAAAATAGTTCAAAAAAGAAAAAGGTATGTGTGGGTGGAACCCGTTAAATCCTTGTGTCACAATCCTCCTCGTGCGCTTTTACGCAGCACACGGAGGAGGGGAAGAAGGAATGGATTTACGCGCTGGGTTACACATTTATTGAACATTTATTGAACTAAAGACAAAGCAAAACCATCCATCCATCCATCCTGTTATATCTTTCACCCTTTACGTTACTTAATATAACAATAATAACTCGGACCATCGACGTACTGTTCACGGTTTATTAGCGTAGCAGCAACTCATAGCACACAGCCAACGACAACACACTCTGACATTACAGATTACCCATAATGCATTTTTAGCAAAGCACTACGACGGGTGCCGTAGTAAACCAAAATACATAACATCTCCTCCCCCCTTAAAATAGATGTCCTACAGGAGATACCAAATGTCTTTGTTTTGTCTCTCTTTTTTTTAAAAATTATTATGCTACCTTAGGAGTGAGGGTAGACTACCTCATCCCATAACTGTACCGCTGGGGATTATTCTGCCCCATTAATGTGGGTCAGTTACCATCTAGTCTAATAACTCAGACGGACAGGAGGTCGTCGCTCCCTGGTGGGATATCGGCGCTCTGCAGGAACATGAGTCTGTGTTCTTTCTAATGTGGAGGTTGCTTCTGGTGCTGATGCAGAAGAAGATGTCACATCTCCAGCTGGAACTCCGGTCTCTGAAGTGGTTGAGTTCTGTACTGGTGTAGGTGGACAAAGTGGTGAGTTGGTGAGTGCATCGTTAGGATATCCAAGAGACGGTTCTGCAGGCGCTGGCGGTGTCTGCAGTAGTTGATCCACGTGCCTTTTCCAAACACTGTCAGTGGTTTGAACTGTATATGAGACTGGTCCAGTTTGTGCAATAACAGTTGCAGGAACCCACTTAGGTTCACCTCTGTAGTTCCTGGCCAGCACAGATTCTCCTGACGTGAACGCTCTGTCCTTTGCCCGATGTTCTCTGTGCATAATTTGTTTCTCTTGTTGCTTTTGCACAGTGTCCTTTAATCTTGAGGGTTTCAAAAGGTCAAAGGTAGTGCGCAGATCTCTCTTGAACATCAGACTAGCAGGGGTTGTCTTTGTGATTGCATGTGGAGTGTTGCGGTAGTTTAGCAGGAACTTGTGCAACCTCTGATGCAGTGTTCCTTGACCTTGTGATGCTTTCAATGCATGTTTCATTGTCTGCACAAACCTTTCTGCAAGACCGTTCGTCACAGGATGGTATGGAGCTGATTTAATGTGCTGCACTCCATTAGCTTGTAGAAAAGCATCCATTTCTTGTGAAACCAACTGAGGTCCATTGTCAGAAACTAGTTGTGTAGGAGACCCAAAACGACTAAACATTTCTCCTAATGCCTCTGTGGTCTTCTCTGTGGTGGTTGACCTCATAATAGCCACTTCAGGCCATTTACTGTGTGCATCCACAGCAACGAGAAACATTCTGTCCTCAAACGGACCTGCAAAGTCAATGTGCACACGATGCCATGGCTCCTGTGGGAACTCCCAGGGATGGAGAGGAGCCAATGATGGGTTGTTCCGTACCTTGTGACAAGATGAACAGCTTTTGGCTATTTCTTCAATCTGCTTGTCAATGTTTGGCCACCAAAAATAGCTTCTCGCTATTTCTTTCATTCTCACGATTCCACTATGTCCTGCGTGAAGTTGCTGTAACACTTTTGTTCGACATGACAGGGGAATAATCACTCTCCTCCCCCACAGCAAACAACCCGGCTGAACAGACAATTCTGTCCACTTCCCAAGGAAGGGCTTCAAGGTTGCGTCATCAATCGCAGGTTGTCCTTTAATGATTAAGTCCATGACTGCAGACAACACAGGGTCATTTCTAGTCCCCTTTTTCACCTGCACAGCTGAAACAGGTGCGTTTTCTACCTCTGTGAAGTAGAAGATGTCCACAGTGCTTGACTCTGGCTTCATGACAGGAAGTGGTAATCTGGATAACCCATCTGCATTACCATGACAGTCTGACTTTCGATACCTGATGTCATAGGAGTGTCCTGACAACAACAACGCCCACCTCTGCAGTCGGGACGCTGCAAGAGATGGTATTCCTGTGTACGGTCCAAGGATGGTTGTGAGAGGTTGGTGGTCAGTAAAAAGTGTAAACTTCCGTCCATACAAGTACTGGTGGAATTTTCTGACACCAAACACAATGCTCAGAGCCTCTCTTTCTAGTTGAGCATAGTTAGCTTCTGCCTTGTTTAATGTCCTTGATGCAAAAGCGATCGGCTTTTCCTCACCGTCTAGCATTACGTGGGAAATCACCGCCCCTACGCCATAAGGAGAGGTGTCGCAGGCAAGCTGGATCGGGAGTGATGGGTTGAAGTGGGTCAGAACCTCTGATGCAGTCAGCGCATCCTTTGCCTTCTGAAAAGCCTCCTGACAGCTTGCTGTCCATCTCCATGCTTCCTCTTTGCGCAGCAGGTTATGCAGCGGTTTTAATAGTGATGCCAAGTTTGGTATGAAACGTCCATAATAGCTCAGCAGTCCCAAGAAAGACTTCAGCTGACTGACATTTTGGGGTGGAGGTGCATCCACAATGGCTGTGATTTTCGATGGTGCAGTGTGCAGTCCCTTAGCATCGATCACATGACCTAAGTATTCCACGGATGACTGGAAAAACTCGCATTTATCCTTGCGGATTCTCAATCCATATTCCTCCAGTCTCGTGAGAGTTGCATCCAAGTTGCGTAGATGCTCTTCATCATCTGCTCCTGTACACAAGATATCATCCAGGTAGCACTGCACTCCTGGTAATTCACTCAGGATTTGATCCATAGCTCGCTGAAAAAGTGCTGGAGCAGATGTGATGCCAAAAGGCAGTCTGCAGTATCTGAAGAGTCCTTTATGGGTGTTGATAGTCAGCATTTCACGTGACTGCTCGTCTACATGCATTTGTAAGTAAGCCTGGTTGAGATCTATTTTGCTGAACTTTTGTCCCCCACTCAGCCCCGCAAATAAGTCATCAATCAGTGGAAGGGGATACTGCTCTGCTGTTAGTACAGGGTTTACTGTTACCTTAAAGTCTCCACAGGTCCGGATTCCTCCGTCCTTTTTGGGTACTGGGACTATGGGCGTGGCCTACTCACTGGTTGTCACAGGCTCCAGAACTCCATTCTTGACCAGAGCATCTAAGTCAGCCTCCACCTTTGGTCTGATGGCGTACGGCACTGGTCTGGCTTTCATGAACACTGGTTTACTGTCAGGTTTGACATGCAGCTTCACTATAATTTTTTTCATACTGCCTAGTTCATCACGAAAAACCTTTTTGTGCCTTTCCAGTATGGCCTGCAGCTGAGTGGAACTGTGTGACAGCTTCCTTACTTCTTGCCAGTCAAGTTGGATTTTCTTTAGCCACACACGCCCCATTATAGCTGGACAGTTGTTCTTGGTAACATAAACTGGAAGCTCAGCAGTTTGGCCATTGTACTGAACAGTTACCTCTGTCATCCCTTTCATGGGCACTCGGTGTCCAGTATACGCCCTGAAGACGGTGTCTGAAGGTCGGAGTGGAAGATGTTTCAGAAACTTCTTGTAAATGCCATGCGACACAAGTGATGCCTTTGATCCGGTGTCTATCTGCATTTTAATAAAATGTCCCTCCACATTTGGTTTAGTCCAAAAGCCTTCTGAGCCTTCATTCACATTCATAATCCGGACAGTATTTATTGCAGTTGACACCTCTTCCTCTGAGGAGTCGCTCACTCTGTCCTCGCCATGTTTAACTGTGTGAACATTTCTTTTCTTTTTGTATTTTACCATGTCACTTTTATTCCTTGTCTTTGGGCCTTTGTCTTTGCTCCTTTTGCTTCTACATGCCCGCTCCACGTGGCCTTTTTTTCCCACAGTTGTTACAGTCCATCTCTTTGTACCAACAGTCATTAGGAAGGTGTCCCACCTTGCCACAGCGGAAACATGGCCCTGTTGCATTGGTTTTACCACTGTTGAGCTTATGTACTCTGCCTGTAGCATGCAGTTGGTGTGCTTCTTTGGAAGCCATCTCCATCATCACACTAATGTTAATGGCTCTTTCAGGCGTCAAATCACTTTCTGTGAGTAACTTCTTCTGTGCTGCTTCATTTCGTAGTCCACACACAAGCCTGTCTCTTAATGTGTCATTTAAAACATCTTTAAATTCACAGTGTTCGGCTAACTTGCGTAGCGCTGCAACAAACATGTTAACAGACTCACCCTCTTCTTGGTTACGTCTGTGAAACCTGTATCTTTCTGCAATCACTAGAGGCTTGGGTGAGAAGTGGTGGGTCAGTGTGTCCACCAGTTCTTTGTAGGTTTTAGAGCCTGGCTTTACTGGCTGTAGGAGGTTACGTAGTAGGTTAAATGTCTTGGGACCCATCACACTCAGAAAAGTGGGCACTAACTTTTCATCCGTTATTCCATTGGCCGCGACGAAATAGTCAAAGCGCTCAGTATAGGAGCTCCATTGTTCCGCGCTCTCATCAAAGGGCCCGATAGAGCCAATGACTCCAGCCATTTTAACACTCCTGGTTGAATGTCGCTCTTTCCCTCGCGGCTCCTTTCTGTAACGTCGTTTCTTCCCTCCGGCGTTACTCACAGAGTTTTTTTTTGTCCTTAACGATTTCCACTGCTCCGCTCCTCCCCGCTTAGCAGACAGCCCGCAGCATCCACCTCAGCACAGTGGCGCGGTGTATCACCCTGTCAGCACGAAGTAGTGGCGGGGAAAAAAAAAACGACAAAAAACTCTCCTCCGTCGCGGACTGCAGCGTCGGTCCAGACGTCCTCGTCGCCACTTTTTGTTATATCTTTCACCCTTTACGTTACTTAATATAACAATAATAACTCGGACCATCGACGTACTGTTCACGGTTTATTAGCGTAGCAGCAACTCATAGCACACAGCCAACGACAACACACTCTGACATTACAGATTACCCATAATGCATTTTTAGCAAAGCACTACGACGGGTGCCGTAGTAAACCAAAATACATAACACATCCATCTTCTACCGCTTTTCAGGAGGTCCGGGTCGCGGAGGCAGCAGTTCAAGCAGAGAAGCCCAGACTTCCCTCTCCCCAGCCACCTGCTCCAGCTCTTCAGAGGGGATACCAAGGCGTTCCCAGACCAGCTGGGAGACATAGTCTCTCCACCGAGTCCTGGGTCTGCCCCGGGGTCTCCTCCCAGTGGGACGTGCCCGAAACACCTCAAGTGGGAGGCGTCCAGAAGGCATCCTAATCAGATGCCCATACCACTTCAAACCAAAACCAACTGTACAAAATAACAAAACAGCTCAGGGCGCTCAAGGAGTCCTCCAGGATGCTACACAGTCGCTGGGTGAGAACACCAGGAAAACACCAATAACCTGAGCCGCAGAGAACGGTCAGAACTGAGCCTAAAGGACAACACTGGCTCAGTTCATGACAATGGGGCCCAGGAATAAGGTGAATACCTTAACAGTTAAGACAACAACCTACACCGTTATGTGGAAAATTATGTTTTAAATTTACAAACATCATATGTGTAACTCGTGGCAAAATTCGACTGGGATCAAAAGATAATTTTGCTCTTGCCATTCATTTCAGTGAAGAATTTTTTCGATTTAAGGTCCCATTGTGGAAGTAGAGGGGGGCATGACTTAGGCTCTCTATAGAAATTGATCAACCTGTGGAATTAAATTGTGACAAACCTGTTTGACAGACTAGATTACTAGATTAACTATTAACTCAAGTTTTTGTGAGCCAAAGAGCACTGATGAATTGAAAAACATAAAACAACATAAAATAATTACTTATAAATGTCTACTGGGATACACCATGGTTACATTACTGGATTATTTTACTTACAGATTTAAAGAGTGGGAAACATGAGAAGAATACATGTACTGTACATATGTAAGTTACTGAACACGAAAACATAACTGAGCCTTTTTTTTCAGTTTGCTTGATGAGATTTTATTTGTTTGCTATTAAAATATGGCTAGCTCACACATGTACACCTGATACACATTAGTTATGACGTGCAGCTTTTCCTATACAATGGTCCACAATTGCATTTTAATGACTACTGTTTGTTTAAATATAGGTACTCCCTCAGAGGAATGTACAGTAATGCTTCTCATATGAGTTGGCTTCCTTCTCCGTCTGACCACAAATGGAGATTGCTCCTGCTGCAGGTATGTCTGTTTACCAAACTATGACACTTATTTATTATTAAAAGTAACTTGCCTACACTTAAAGTTAATATGAACATGCGAAAAACACCCAAATTTCCATCAGAGGGAGTTAATAGCTAAAATAGCATTAGCATAGAAATGCATCGGCTGGGTAGGAATATTAATTCCAATTTGAGCTGCTTGTCGGCCTCAGAGTAAACATATCAACACTGCAATTAAACTAGTTTAAAAATTAGACTGATACTCACCTGCTGCCAAATGGACCAAAGCTCTATAGAGCTGAAACGAAGTGTCGGGATTAACAGGGCGAACGAGTGTAAATAAACAGGTTGTTTTTCCTCTGAGCGTCGGTGGATAAATTTTACAAACCTAAACATGACAGCTTTTGGGGGATTTCCATAGTAGGTACAGTTTATTTTCTATTATTGGAGTGTTCTGCCAATGCACAGCTAAGTTGGCACATTTATTCATTGTTACAAATATCAATAAATATTGTGTTATGTATTGGGGTATTTCTTATGTGCTATCCATCGTAGTTAATCAAGAATTGCAGTATTGTAAGGATGGATTTATGTGGCCACTGTAGTTGTGACGTTCTCAGTTTTGAACTGGTTTCCTTTTGATAATGTTGAGCTGGCTATTCTAATGTAAGTTCTCCAGTAAAAGCTCCGGTGTATTAAGCTGCCTGGTATCACTTCCTCACTCAATAACCACCTACATAATACTGGCGACGAAGTGGATTGTCAAATGCCTTTCCACGTATTACCCCTACAAAAAGGTGCAATAGTATGCTTCTAAACGGACTCTGACTAAGCTAACGTTGCTACCCGCCTATCACTGGAAGTTTGTTTTACAGCTATGGCCACTCTTGGGCACATTGAGAAGTTTTCAGAGGGAAAATCGAATTCCTGGCAAGAATACGCTGAAAAACTGGAATTCTTTTTCATTGCTAATGATATCAAGGAGGATGCAAAGAAAAGAGTAGTTTTGCTGAGGTGTGTGGATCAATGATGTATTCCACCCTGAGATCACTGCTAGCCCCGCAGCTACCCACTGTAGTGGAGTACAAAGTCATTATTGAGTGCCGAAACAAGCATTATAATCCCCGCCCATCTCCCATTGTGCAGCGTTTTCACTTCCACAACTGTAAGCAGAAACCAGAACAATCCATTATCAGTTATATAGCAGAGTTAAGGAAGCTTGCCGTTTATTGTGAGTTTGGTGACCAACTTCAAAACATGTTCAGAGCCCGTGTGGCGTGTGATGTCCTTGATGCTAGTCTGCAGCGCCGCCTGCTGGCAGAACTTAAATTATCCTTTCAAATGGCTGAAGAAAAAGCCCTTGCAGCTGAGGCAGCCTCTGCAAATGTGCGCATGCTCCACCTAGAGCAGGTAATACAAGAATCAGCTGATGTCCATCACACAACAAAACATCACAGGCCAGAAAAGAAATCGAGGCTGCAGGTCCTGTTTTCGCTGTGGGGGTGCCCATAGCTCCTCTGCTTGTAAATTCACCACAGCCATCTGCCATTACAGCAAGAAGAGAGGGCACATCACCAGAACCTGCATGTCTCAGGCACAAGGAACCACATCTTCTGCCACAAATGCTGTGATGGTGCAACAGGACAACGGTGACACACACAGTGATGCTGAAGGGGCATACGTGATCAACACAGTTGTGGGGGCAGAACGTCTCCACAAGAGGGCACCATTTTATGCTACAGTCACCCTTAATGGAAAGGAGTTCAAAATGGAAGTCGATTCAGGTGCGGCCTGTTCACTTATCAGTGAGGACACTTTTTACAGTCTCTGGCCCACACATTGCCCTGAGTTATTGAGTGAGGACAGAGTCCTAAAACACACCATTAAGCACACTGGGTAAGATCATTGTGGAAGTGGAGTATCGAGGACTGACACATACCCTACCCTTGCTGGTAATCCAGGGCCATGGCACGAGCCTGTTGGGGCATGACTGGTTTAGTACCTTGGGCATAGATGTCAGTGGGGTTTTTCAAGTTACCCAACAGTCCTTGCTCAGCATTACTGAGAAACACGCTGAAGCTTTTGGAGAAGAGCTGGGAGCTTACAGGGTTCCGACTGTGTCAATCAAAGTGGACCCAAGTTTTTCAAAGCTCGCACAGTTCCTTTTGTGTCAAGTGCAAAAGTTGATGAAGTCTCGGACCTTCTAGTTGAGCAAGGTGTTTTCGCACCTGTTAAGTATTCCAAATGGGCAACACCTATTGTGCCAGTGGTAAAAAAGGATGGGTTGCTGAGACTGTGGTGATTACCACTGCACTGTTAACATTGCAGTCAAGCCCAATGTCTACCCCCTACCAACTGTAAATGAAAATCTTGCAAAGCTGGCCAGTGGGGACTGTTTTCTCAAAGCTAAACTTAAAGCAGGCAAATCAACAACTTATGTGGGGTGAGAATACTGCCGAGCTGCTTACCGTCAACACACACCATGGATTTGTTCTGTGCCTTGAGATTGCAGTTTGGTGTGTCAGCAGCAGTGTCTATTTTCCAGCGCTTCATGGACACTCTCCTAGCTGGCATTCCAGGGGTTCAGCCATACCTCAACGATATTTTGATTACAGGACACACTCAAAGCGAGCATACCCAGCATCTGGATGAGGTGCTCCAGCAATTTGCTGAGGTGGGGCTGTGGCTGCAAAAGGAAAAATGCTCTTTTGGAGCTCAAGAAGTGGAGTTTTTGGATTCCAAATAGATAAGATAGAATCAGGCCAACAAATGAAAAGTGACTGCTATACAAGGTGTACCCACACCACACAACAAGGCTGAACTCCAAGCTTTTTTCAGCTTATTGAACTTTTACAGCTGTTAAAAGGATGGTGTTCTGCATTCAACACCATCCGCCCCGCTCTGCTCCAGGACAAGCTGTCCCTGCTCAACGTGCCTGACTCCCTCTGCAGGTGGATCACCGACTTCCTGACGGACCGGAGGCAGCATGTGTGGCTGGGAAAGACTGTCTCAGACTCCGTCAGTATCAGCACCGGATCACCCCAGGGCTGTGTACTTTCCCCCCTACTCTTCTCCCTGTATACCAACTCCTGCACCTCCTCCCACCAGTCTGTCAAGCTGATTAAGTTTGTGGACGACACCACCCTCATCGGGCTCATCTCCAACGGCGACGAGTCCGTCTACAGGAGAGAGGTGGCCCAGCTGGCGTCCTGGTGCAGACACAACAACCTGCAGCTGAACGCTCTGAAGACAGTGGAGATGATCGTGGACTTCAGGAAAGTCACAACCCCTCTGCCCCCCCTTACCCTCACAGGCTCTCCCATCACCACTGCAGATTCCTTCCGCTTCCTGGGCACCACCATCACTCGGGACCTCAAGTGGGAGCCGACCCATCAGCTCCCCTCATCAAAAAGGCCCAGCAGAGGATGTTCTTCCTGCGGCAGCTGAGGAAGCTCAAGCTACCACCAAGATGTTGGTGCAGTTCTACACGGCCATCATCGAGTCCATCCTCACCACCTCCATAACCGTGTGGTACGCAGGAGCCATGCCAGGGACAGACTAGACTGCAGCGCGGTCGTGCACACTGCTGAGAAGGTGATCGGCTGCAAGCTCCCATCCCTCCAGGACCTGTACATTCCAGGACCCCGGAGGCGTGCAGGCCGGATCATAGCCGATCCTTCACACCCCTGGTCATGTACTGTTTGCCCCCCTCCCCTCAGGTAGAAGACTTCGGTCCATTCAGACTAAAACCTCCCGTCACATGAACAGCTTCTTCCCCTCTGCCATCAGACTGCTGAACACTAAGTGACTTATTAGACTCTCGTGCACTATGTACAGCAGCTCAGCCAGACTCATGTCAATTCACTGTTTTCTTTTTGCATTACCAACTGCACTATGTGGTACTCCACAATATCTGCTACTCGCTAATATATTTAAAATTGCTTTGACTAGTATTACTCATTCATAGTCTACATTTATTGCATGTATAGTTTTGTTTCTATTCTTTTATTTTTTCATGTTTAATGTATGCAGCATCACACCGAGACAAATTCCTAGTTTGTGTACTACATGAAACAATGGCAATAAATCTGATTCTGATTCTGTTTCCTGCATGACAAGGCTACTGTGCTGGAGCCTCTGCATTGTTTATGGGACCCAATCAGCATCATGGAAGTGGACCAGAAAATATGACACTGCATACGTTAAGCAAAGCAGTTACTGTAGACTGATGATGTCCTCATGCACTACGATGAAAACAAGCCATTGGTGCTGGTGTGCGATGCCTCACCTTATGGGCTGGGACACCTACTCAGCCACGTCCAGCCAGATGGCCGTGAGGCACCGGTGTGCTTTGCTTTGAGAACCATGACTCAGCTGAGAGGAATTATGCACAGATTGATAAGGAAGCACTTGCTACCGTTTTTGCTGTGCGAAAATTCTATCGGTATCTGTCCGGCAGGCCATTTGTTGTCTACACAGACCATAAGCCTCTGTTAGGTTTATTACATCATACGAAGCCTATGCCACAAGTCTTGTCTCCTTGCATGTTGCGGTGATGTCTGATCCTTTCGGCATACCAGTATGAGCCCTGCTATCGGCCAGGGAAGCAATTGGCCAATGCCAACGCTCTGAGCCGTTTACTGCTCCCAGCAACTTTTACTAACACTCCACCACCACTAGAAGTGTTGCTGTTGGAGGCAGTTCCAGGTGCTCCTCTTCATGCTGACCAGATTGGAATACTGACAGCAAGAGATCCAGTTTTGTCACGTGTTTTACGGTGGATTTTGCACGGATTGCCTACCTATGTAAGTGACAAGCATTTCAGTCCATTCTTCATGCAATGCCATGAAATGTCAGTCCATAAGAACTGTGTACTGTGGGGGAATCAGGTGGTGACCCCAGAGAAGGTGCGTACAGACGTTCTCACCTACTACATGATGCCCATCCTGGAATGTCCGCATGAAGGACCTTGCCCGCAGTTATGTCTGTGGCCAGGTTTGGACGCCCAAGAGGAGGAGATGGTGAGGGGTTGCTCAATATGTCAACAGTTGCAACATACCCCCCACCCCCACCCCCAAAGCCCCTGCGTAACCCCTGTGAGTGCCTCCTTGGGAAGATGGTCCTGTTTTCCACATAGATTTTGCAGGCCCTTTTCATGGAAAGTGTTCCTCAATGTGGTGGATTCATATTCATAGTGGCTAGAGGTGGAGCTGGTGAGCTCTATGTCTTCTTCTGCAGTGATAATCACATCGCACAAGCTCATGGCAACCCATGGTGTTCCAGATGTTATTGTCTCAGACAATGGCACAGCATTCAGCTCAGCAGAATTCAAGATGTTTGTACAGCGTAATGGCATCAGACATACCTCCACCTGCCTCTTACCACCCCATCATCAATGGGCAAGCCAAGCGTAATGGTCCCAAAGGACTAAGGAGGCCTAAGGAAGAATGGTTTGAGGGGACTGGCCAATGCATCTTGCCAGATTTCTGCTGGCACAGCACACCACACCTCACTCTGTGACCTAAAAGAGTCCAGCAAAATTATTGATGGGGTCGCTGCCTATGACAGCTTTGGATCGTCTGCATCCTGACTTTTTATCAGAAATGCAACAAAAAACATCAGGTTAGCCACTGCCACAAGTCTGATCAGTGAGGCAATTCCGGAGTGAATGAGCCTGGTTTTTGAGGCACAATGGAGAGGGGCCTAAGTGGGTGCCAGGAGAGATTGGAATCACTGGCTCCCTGTCTTACAGAGTGCAAACTGCAGCTGGTCAGGATCACCACCGTCATGTGGACCAACTCAGGAGATGACGCCCCTCACCTGCAGTGCACCTGCCTTCACCTATAAGTGATGAATTTGATGACGGCCCAAGCAGCTCTCCCTGCAATGAGCCTGACAATGAGTGCTCGGACAAGAGCCCACCTGATGTTCCACCCATCGCTCAGTCCTCCACAAACTCAGAGACTGCTGCCCCTGTGCTGACCCATCAAGAGACATCCCAACGACCAGTATGCCTGAGGGTTCCCCCAAGGCTTTTCCGGGATTTAGAATAGTGGGGGGGGGGGGGTGTTATGTATTGGGGCATTTCTTATGTGCTGCCCACCGTAGTTAATCAAGAATTGTAGTATTGTAAGGATGGATTTATGCGGGCCACCACAGTTGTGACCTTCTCAGTTTTTGCCCTGGTTTTCCGTTAGAATAATTTTGAGCTTAAATTATTCAAAATCAAATAATCAGGTGGAAAGTTGAAGTTATGTACATTTATTACAAAAATATAAGCAGTCACCCCATTGGCCACCTTGGGGGAGAGGTTACAAGGCATGACATTCAGACACACTTAGAATCTCTAAAGGATCCATTTTTCTAAGTCTGATGTATATAGGTAGGAGAAAGGAGAGGGAGGATGAGGATAAGGGAAGGGACAGAACAGGACAGTCCTGATAACTGAGCTTATCCAGGTGGATGTCAGACACTCTGGAGACACGGGTCATGAAGACATGAGATCCATAAAACTAACAGAATGTCCATGAAACACTAATCTGTAAGATGAAGAGTTCCTGTGCATTCCTGTGACCTGAAACAGGACATGTCAAAGAGATTATAATAAATGGTTTAGATCATTCCTTACACATGTACTAGCCCTGTCTGAACTCTCTGAAATTGCTCACAGAAACAGGCCAAGAATATATAAACTTATCCTATATGGAATGCACATATAAACATTAAACATGGCATATGAAAGGTATGATACTTCTCAAATATATTAATACATTATCAATATCAATAATAGTATAGATAATATGGAATTTTTCTGTCGTTTCCTTTTGATACTGTTGAGCTGGCTGTTCTAATGCAAGTTCTTCAGTAAAAGCTCCTGAATATTAAGCTGCCTTGTGTCACTTCCTCACTCGATAACCACCTACATAATATATTGTTTTTGGACACTCTGTTGAATCATTCTTCCACATACTGGCTGGTAGACGGTAGGGACACTTTTTGAGATCACAAATTTAAAGTTTTTGATCATATCTGATCTGATCTTGCGGTGAAACCTTGTCATAATATTGATATGTCGTATTGTTTAAATGGTAAACTGCTGTTTTTTCCTTACCTCCACGCTTTCCCAGGTTTGCACATTCACATGCAAGTACCCAGATGTGTAGACAGCCCTATCAAAACAGAGCATTGTTTGAAACTCAGCTGGCAAATGCTGTCTGTTTGTGGCATATGCGATAAAAAAACCCCTACATTTCCGGTAGATTGAACTGGAAATGAAAGCCCAAAAGACTGACATGGCTGTCTAGATTTGATTGATACCTCATTCGACCCAATAGGGCCTCTATTTGGTTTTCCACAGCCTTCAATAACCAATGAGTGATAAAACTAGCATGAAGGACCAGCCCCATGGCTAATGGGAACACAATGAGCCAATTGCAACTGAGTATGCTGATGATGGACGTGTCATGTAGTCAATTAATTTCTGAATTCAACAATACCATATAGAGAATGGGCACTGACGTCACCACCACAACGAATTGTGGGATAGAGCCTCCATTTTGGAAGAGTAGACGTGCAGCACCTGCAGCACATAGAAGAACAGATGGAGGAGTAGCTATTTGAAGTGTTTTTGTTTTTTTTTTTAGACTGTTGTGTTCTTCCTAAAATCAGAAAGGATTCAGTATTGTTGTGCAGCGGCTCCCATGACCAGCTCACAAAAAGAAAGTAACCAACAGAATGTCATTTTACTGTTTCTGTGCTTGGAAACAAAGAGAGGGAGAACAGATGAGCTAGCTAACAAGGAGACGTTGGATGGCCTGGGTGTCTGCAGTAAGATACAAAAAAAAATCATCTTGACAACATCTCAGAGTCAATAAGAGTGTGCTCTCTACATTTCCACTCAGGTATGTGCTCATTTCAAATCAAGTTATAATATAAATATTCATGCTCTGGATAGCTATCAAGCTAACTAGGTGATTGTAACTGTCTGTGTTGCATGTACAGGTGTTATTATTACATCAATGTTCCCTTTGCATTAGACCCTTTACGTTAAGACTTACAGTTGATCTGCTCACAGCTACCTTAGCTGGTGCTTTATGTTCTACATCAGCAGGGCTACAGACTCCACTGTACTTTATCATGGGGATCACTTAACAAAAATGGGCTCCACTTTATGGCAATGAATGTATTGTTTAACATTATGTTTTCATATACAGAATTAAATATTGTTTGAATTATGTCATGACTGATATAATAATTCAGCCCACGTGTGAGATGCAGCAACAAAGAGATAATCAAACAATAATACCCATTTGAGTACCTTTATTAAATAGCAAAAATCCTCGTACATCTACAGAACAGTCACTCACCAGAGGAAAGAGCCTGTGGAGAGAAGACGAGAGCTGTGAGAGGAGGAATGGAGTAAGTGAAAATGGGCAAGCCAAATTACCACTTACGTGGGCTCTGAGGGAGCACCGGCAGGACTCCAGCGGGAAATAGACGAACAAGCAGGGTGGGGAATGAGCTGGTGGTGCCTGACCGGGTTCAGGTTTACTGTCGGTGAGTGGTGATGTGGCAGGAGAGCGCGTGCAGTCCTGGCAACACACCCGCACGATGGCAGCAACCTGAACAAGGGGAAAAAAGCACACAGGTTAGTAAGTTCTTTCACCAGTGTGAACGTGACTTGCTGTCTTTTATGGCAGTATACCCAAATGAGCTAGCGCTGAATCACTGAAGGATGCCTCCTTAAGTACGCTGGCTGATGAGAGGGCGCAGGTGTGTCCTCTCACTCGTGTGCTGTTGAGCTGAGGAGAGATGAACGGGAAAGAGGGGGCGTGCTCTTGCTGCCCATGACAAATTATTACATTATGTTTAAGGTATCACAGGATTGTCTTCATGTATTTATGTTTTAAATGTAACATTTAAGTGATTACATGCTAAAAGCAGTAATCTTAAAACTTTTTGTTACTCTTTTTGTGTTTGGAGGCAAACCAGCATATGAAATACAGACCACACATCCAGATGGTCAGTGGGGCCATCACAGACACCACACCTTCAGTCGAGGAGACTGACATGTGCCGTTCCATCCATCCATCCATCCATCCATCCATCCATTTTCTACTGCTTTTCTGGAGGTCCAGGTTGCAGAAGCAACAGCTCAAGCAGAGAAGCCCAGACTTCCTTCTCCCCGACCACCTACGTCAGCTCTTCAGAAAGGGTACCAAGGCATTCCCAGATCAGCTGGGAGACATAGGCTACAGTCACACTGCAGGTTTTACTGCTCAATTCCGATTTTTTTTTGCACAAATTTGACCCATATCTGATTTTTTTTAATGACAGTCTGAACAACACATATCTGATTTTTTCACACCAGACCCAGGCCACTTTCATATGTGGTCCTAATTCGAATACGTATCTGATATTTTCCAAAGCGACCTCAGTCTGAACTGTCATGTCGCATTTCATCTGACTTTTTCCTCATTGAAGTGAGACAGACACTACAATTCTGCGGTGGAGGACACAGCAAGCACAGCAGATACAGCTGATTTGTGCTCTCTTTTTAATCAGTCTTCTTCCCTTTATCACTGGATCGTAATTTTGTCAGCTCCGACTGCACAATAACTTCAAAATTTCGGGGTTGGGGTTGGGGGGGTTGGGGGGGTTGGGGCTGAAACCGTCAGACATTACAGGCGCACAGTAAAGGCACATTTACTGGACCCTGCAAATTCCTTTTTCCTTGTAAACAGCTCACCATAAGTCCTGGCTGCTGTAACATCTAAAATGTAAAGTTAATAATGACACAACTGTGGAATGGAATAGCCAGATAGGGGGACATAGGAGAGGGGAGTCTCTGGTGGCTTCTCAGTCCTGTGCAGGACTGGTGTCTTGTGCCGCTGGTACGAGCCATGCAGTTTATTAGAGCGCGAGCCACTGACAACGTCAGTGGGCGAGAGCCCTACTGTAATCGCTAGGATTATTTATTAACCTTATGTCATGAGCTGAGTGCTGGAGTTCTCCACCAGACTCGGTCTCATGGCTTTTTCTGCTTATTTACTCATCTGTTGCATCTTATGCTTTTTGGGTTTATGTGTTTTTGTTCTGTTTGCCATTTTTGCTTGTTTGTGTTAGTGTTTTATTTTTATTCTGTGTTTGTTTATATATATTTAGCATGTTATATTATTCTTTATATCTCTAGTGTTATCCTTTTCCTGTTGACAGCTGTCAGGGGCATGAAGCTTGTGTGGGCGTGCCCTGTCAGCTGTCAGTTTTGGTTCGCCTCCCTCTCTCACTGCCGCAGCTGATCCCAATTATGTATCATTGCTTTCTCCTGCCCGTTCAGGTACCCACACCTGTTGTTGATTATGTCATTGGATTCTGATCCTATTTAAGGGCTTGATTTTCATTTTCACATTGCCGCTGAATTGATTATATTCATCCTGTCTTCACCAGAGCCCTGCCCAGCTCTGACATGATACTTGTAAGTTTTTCCTCATTTGTATTTATGCACTTCTTGGTACTTGTATGTTTTCTTGTACAATAAATTTCACTAACTGCAGTTCAGCGCGTGGGTCTCGCCTCTCTGCCCTGAGGGGCATTCATGACAGAATTCAGTGGCCCATGTAGACCCAGCTGCTGTAGTTAGTGGATTTTTTGCGCTCCTGTTTTCACCTACCTGTGAGGCTTAGCAATTATGACTCCAGCTGGCGAATCAGACAGGAAGAGGAGGAAGTGGAGTTGGGATGAACTTGAGTTTGTTTCCATGATTGAGGACATGGCAGCCGGTGCTTGGAGCTGCTCATCCCGGGAGGACGAGATGCTGTGCTGGGGTGGTGTTGCCAATCTGCTGGAGGTTAAACCTAGCTTGCGCTTCCACCCCTGGGTGCTGAGTCTTTCTCTTCTTCCACTGCCACCGCTGCCATCAGCCTCCTCCTTGCCGGAGCCAGCCTCCCAACCATCAGTTCTCTCTCCAGCGGAGTGGGAAGAGCTCTGTGACAGCAAGCTCGCATCCAGGGGCCATGGGTGGAAAGAAGGTGCTGGACGACGATGCCCCACTCAACGTCATGGACCATCTCCTGCTCTTGCCTCATCAGCTCCACAAAGTCAGTGTCATCCAGCTCCGGACTGCCGGAGAAATACTCCTGCCTCACGGGCAGCAAATTTCCCCTCGCTGAGGCAGAAGCCTCCCTCAGCAGTGCACACTCTGTGTTTTTCCTCTTGAGCTGTTCCACCAGCTCCTTGTTTTCCCGCAGCTGCTGTCCCCTGCTTCTCCCAGGCGCCTTCTTCCGCTGCCGAGAGGTCAACGGTGCTTCCTCTGGTTCCATCTGCCTCTGTGTCTCCTGGGGCTGCTACTCCACAATCCTCAGAGGGGCCCATCTCCACCGTAGGAACGGAGAGGGATGACACTACACCCATTGCAGCAAGAAGCATCAAACTCCGGGATAACAGGCAAGTGTCATTTTATTCCACTTCATTTAATGATAATATGCCTTGCCTGATTCCTGGCAGTGAGGCTCAGGGTATGCAGTCCCCTGAGCTCTCACCACCTGCTGTAACTATCATTTTCTCACCTGCCCTGTCCGTGTCTCCTCCTGCTGTCCCTGAGTGTCCGCCGACCCCGGAACAGAGCCGCCAGACAATGGAGGAGCCTGCGGCCCTGAAAGACCTGACTCCAGCCCCGCAGTCACACCAGGAACGGAGGGAGAGTGCTTTCTGCGCCGTTGACAGAGTGCCTCCTGGCTTCGGCTACATGGAGTCCAGCACCAGCGGTGAGCCAAACCCCAGCCGCAACGTCAGACGAGCCTGCTGCGTGGGTCACTTCGCCTGGGGTCATAGAGACTGCATCCACCACCAAGCCTGCTGCAGGGCCCGCCGCAGCAGAGATGGAGCTGGACCTCCAGAGGGCCGAGCTCGGAGTACCATCATCTGGATCGATAGAGTCCTGGATGGTGGTGGAGCTCGAGCTCAGGCAAGTACTCTCCTTTGTTTTCCTTGTATCTGTTTTGGAGAGCTCTTTTCTGGCTCTTGGTGAGGAGAGCTGGGTGCAGCCATCAGCTGCATCTGAGCTCACCTCGCCGGGCTCCGCCACTGCCGGTGACCCTAACCCTGTTTCTTTGCCTGTGTTGTTTGAGCTTTCTCCCAGGGTCACCGAGGATAGTCCACCTGTGCCAGATGTCCCTGTGGATCCAGGTTTGCCGCACAAGATTGCCGTGGGTCCAGGTTCCCCTGCTGAGGTCATCGAGGATGCTCTGTCCCAGCCCGAGACCTCCGTGGGTGCAGCTTCTCTCCTGTCTGGGTCTCCATGGGTGCTGTGTCCCAGTCGGGGACCGTCATGGGTGCTGCATCCCAGCCTTAATCCAACTTGGGTGTTGCGCTGAAGTGGGAGCCCACTATGGGCGTTACACCCCAGCCCAGGGACCTCCGAGGGTGCAGCGTTGCTCCAGTGCGGAGCCACCGAGGGTGCAGCGTTGCTCCAGCCTGGAGTCACCGAGGGTGCAGCATTGCTCCAGTGTGGAACCACTGAGGGTGCAGCATTGCTCCAGCCCGGAGCCACTGAGGTTGCAGCATTGCTCCAGCCCAGAGCCACTGCGAGTGCTGCTCCGCTCCAGCCTGGAGTCACCGCGGGTGCAACTTTGTTTCAATCCTAGACCACCGAGGGTGCTGCTGGCCAGATCAAGGGTGTCGTAGTCCTCACTCCCCCGCCAGACACCGTCGTGGTTCTTCGTCCAGTGCCAGATGCCGTTGTGGTTCCCCTTCCTTGACTCTCCTTCCCATCATTGGGTCTCCCTGTGGGTGAGCCGCCTCCTGGACCACCCTTACTGTTCAGGTGGCTAAGGAACTCTGGTCAGCCACCTGACAGACTGTGCGATGGGATTGGGTGGCCCATGCTGTCCGGCAGACCACCCATCTCGGTCCACCTCACCGTTTGCCAGGCCTAGGACTTTGGTCGCCCTCCCTGAACTTTCTAGCTTCTTGGTCCGGGGGGCCTAATTCATTGTTATTGACTGGTGTGGGTCCTGAGCGGGGTTTGTTTCATTTCCTCCTAGCCTGTTCCCCCCACCACCCACCCTGGGTGGGTCATTGTGGTTCCTTACTGGGGGGGGTGTCTTTTTCTTTTCATGTTTCCCTGGGGTGTCTGGGACACCCCTTGAGAGGGGGACTCTGTCATGAGCTGAGTGCCGGAGTTCTCCACCAGATTCGGTCTCATGGCTTTTCCTGCTTATATTCTCATCTGTTGCATCTTACGCTTTTTGGGTTTATGTGTTTTTGTTCTGTTTGCCATTTTTTCCTATTTGTGTTAGTGTCATATTTTTATTCTGTGTTTGTTTATATTTATTTAGCATGTTATTTTATTCTTTTTATCTCTAGTGTTACCCTTTTCCTGTTGACAGCTGTCAGGGGCATGAAGCTTGTGTGGGCGTGCCCTGTCAGCTGTCAGTTTTGGTTGGCCTCCCTCTCACTGCCGCAGCTGATCCCAATTATGTATCATTGCTTTCTCCTGCCCGTTCAGGTACCCACACCTGTTGTTGATTATGTCATTGGATTCTGATCCTATTTAAGGGCTTGATTTTCATTTTCACATTGCCGCTGAATTGATTATATTCATCCTGTCCTCGCCAGAGCCCTGCCCTGCTCTGACGTGCTACTTGTAAGTTTTTCCTCGTTTGTATTTATGCACTTCTTGGTACTTGTATGTTTTCTTGTACAATAAATTCCACTAACTGCAGTTCAGCGCGTGGGTCTTGACTCTCTGCCCTGAGGGGCATTCATGACACCTTATTTATACAGGTAATCTCATTGAGGCACGGGGCCTCATATTAAAGAGAGCTGTATAATTTATCAGTTCTGTTAAAGCAGAGCTGATCACAGCAGTCATCAGACATGTAGAGGAATGAAGCTGATCTCATATTTATGATTTTAGCATTTTATTTTGCTGCGCTGCATCATGGTAAAGAAGTTACTGTATGTTCCCCTCAATCATTCTAGGCTCATATTTACTTCCGTAAACACAATGCTGTGTCTGACGTTATGTTTTGTTCTGTGCATGCGGGTCACTTCATAGCTGTAGACTGTTCACACTGGAGTCTGATGGGGGTCGCATTTAAGTTGTAACGTGAATGCCCACGCACAAAAAAAAAATGGATCTCACCAAAAAATCGGAATTGAGCATCAAGATCTGCAGTGTAACCGTAGCCATAGTCTCTCCAGCTCATTTGATATACTAGTGCATGCCCGTAGAAAGCAAGTATTCCTGTCTGAAACAGGTAGCCCAATCAGACTTTACAGGCCCAAATATAGGCTGTGTTTGAAAGTGGAATACAGAGGTGTAGCCTATATGTAGGCAATCATCTTGTTAGACTTTGAGAAATATTTAAGGGACTGAACTGAGATTTATTTCATTGTGTGAATATTAATTACAGAATAACTGAAAATGAATGGGACATCCAATATTAGCCACTGTTTAAGAAATGCTTGTTTATTTTTTTGTTTTTTGATCTGACAAAAAAAATCCTGTCCTGTCCTGTTTTTTTTTTCTTTTTTTTTTTTTTTTCTGTCAGATCACTTATTTGCGTCCCCCCATGGATCGTCACCTTATCGTGATGGGGTTTGCGTGCCCCAGTGATCCCAGGAGCTATATTGTCCGGTGCAATAAGCCACTTTTGCATCTTGACTCACGCAAAGCATCATGGGAACATGGCTACCAAACATGCTCTATTGATACATTTAATTTATGGAAAGTTCCTGATCTACGAGCATATTGTATGTGTAAAGGGTCTTCCCGGTTGTACCCACAAACGCAAGGATGAACTAGTTGTGCTTGCATTCGCAGCCACGTTACAGAAATTGGCCGAAATGGCCCCCTGTATGTACGCTGACATAGCAGATTTTTTGTTGTCAAAGGACCAAGCACCCTTACTTGCGAGACTCTGAAACGACTACAAAGAAGGTAAGCGAGTGGTTTGACAGCTCAACTTTGGGTTTGTCATTTTGAGTAGATTTCACTACACGGCATAGCCTGCTTACTTAGATCTATAGGTCGATTCTACTATAGTTTAAGTACCACACGTTTTCAATGATTTGCAGTTTTATTTTATACCAGCCTACTTATCAGTGGCCTTAATTACATGCGTGTGTAGATCAAGCTTCATTACCAATATACAAAGAACTATATCCTAGATCCAGGCCTGCCTGTCCATACCTACTACTTCAGGGTTTAGACTCGTGTCAATTAGGCTAGAACTTGAACAATACACACCACTATTTAATTATGTTATAATATAGACTTACTGCTTTAATCTAACAATTACGTCCGTCTGGATCCTTCAGCTCTGTGGGGAATGTATATAATGTGAATGGCGGCGGACACACACGCTGGTCCCGAAGTTACACGCATGTATGCTGCAGGTTTGCTTTTTTCCACCGCTCTAGATGATACATACTGTTCCCACACTTCACTACGGCACAATGTGCACCCGGCATAACGGCGATTTAAAGCTTAAAGCAGACTTTAAGCGCCAACTGTTCAGGTGTGACAGTACTGTTTGTATACAAAAGCAAGCCGGCTACCAGAATGTTTGGTAGTCGTGAACTTTTAACTCACATAGTCCGCACATGCACACTTGTAATGCGAAAGTCACTTATTTGCCTCTGGTAAGGTCACCCAAGACAAACTGGTCCTGGGTGAAGGGCCAGACTAAGGGCCAGACTAAGAATGAGCCAACAGACTCTCATGATAAATACCAGAACAAGGATTCAGTGTACCCCGCCCAGTATGGGGTTACTGGGGCCCCATCCTGGAGCCAGGCCTGGGGGAGTGGCTCGATGGCTAGCATCTGGTGGCCGGGTTTCAGCCAATGGGACCCGGCTGGGCTTAGCCTGAAGGAGTTACATGGATCCACCCTCCAGTGGGCTCCCCACCTGCAGGAGGGATCATGGGGGTCCGGTGCTATGTGGATCAGGTGGCGGTCAAAGGCGGAGACCTTGACGGACTGATCCCAAGCTTCCTAAACTGGCTTTTGGTACGTGGAATGTCACCTCTCTGGTGGGGAAGGAGCCTGAGCTGGTGCATGAGGTTGAGAGATACCGGCTAGATATAGTCGGCCTCACCTCAACACACAGCTCCAGTTCCGGAACCAGTGGACGAAAGGGTTGTTTCCCTGCGCCTTCGGGTTGGGAAACGGGTCCTGACCATCATTTGTGCCTATGCACCAAATGATGTTTCAGAGTACTCACCCTTTTTGGAGTCTGTGACTGGGGTGCTGGAGGGTGCTCCTTTTGGAGACTCCATTGTCCTACTGGGGGACTTCAATGCGCACGTGGGCAATGACAGTGAAACCTGGAAGGGGGTGATTGGGAGGAACGGCCTGCCTGATCTGAACCCGAGTGGTGTTCAGTTATTGGACTTCAGTGCTAACCACAGTTTGTCCATAACAAACACCATGTTCAAGCATAAGGGTGTCCATATATGCACCTGGCATCAGGACACCCTAGGTCGCAGGTCGATGATCGATTTTCTGCGCTCCTCCATCGTGATGTGATGGGCCACGTCCAACAAGGCAGAGGAGGCCTTGGCTTTGGAACAGTGACACCTCTCTGGCAAAAGGCATCTCTAGCCAAACATCGAACTATGGTGGTAGAGGAGGTGTGTCAACAGGAGGAAGCAGCCAGAAGGGCCAGAGCTGTAGCACAAGCCGAACAGGGTCGATGGACAAGGTGGGAGGGTGTTGAGAGGAGGAAAATCACATGGAGAGAACTCTGGAGTATGGAATCCAACAGACTGAGCTTCATCATCTGAGCTACATATGATGTGCTGCCCTCTCCCACAAATCCGCAGCTGTGGTTTGGAAAGGATCCATTTTGCCCTCTGTGTACAGCCCCAGCAACACTCAAGCACATCTTGGTTGGTTGCAGGACTAGCCTCACTCCAGGTAGATACATGTGGAGGCACAACCAGATCCTCAGGTGTCTAGCTGATAAACTTGAGTACAAAAGAGTATCCATCAACTCCCAACCCTTCAACAACCAGGATGTGCGCCGACACCTACCATCATTTGTTCAAGCAGGGGCCAAGTTGAGAACCGGTCCCTCACTCTCTGATCTGGGTCCTCTGAACACAGCCAGAGATTGGCAGATGCAAGCTGACTTGGATCAAAGGCTCATTTTCCCTCCGGAGACCGCAGCGACCACCCTGTGACCAGATCTCATCCTCTGGTCTAATTTAGCCAAGCTCGCCAATATTATTGAGTTGACAATACCCTGGGAGGATGCTGTCGAGGAAGCTTATGAGTGTAAGAAGCTCCGGTATTCCAACTTAAGAGCTGAGGCAGAGGACAGAAGCTGGAAGATAAAGGTGCATCCGGTGGAGGTGGGATGTAGGGGCTTTGTAGCCACAACAACTGCAAAGCTGCTCAGGGAGATTGGGATCAGGGGACAAGATCACAGACGGGTGATCAAAGAGCTGGCTGACCCCGCTGAAAGGACCAGTCACTGGCTGAGGATGAAAAGGAGTGACATCATCTGGGCTTCTAGGGCAAATAGCTAAACCACGGGACACACACCCAGGGTTGATCAACCTGTGGTGGGTCTGCCTCGGTGGAGGGTGTCGCATCAACTAAGGAGCTGGTGGTGGACTGCCGCAGGCATGGGCAGCCCCTCACAGTACCAGTAAATATACAGGGAACAGACATCGAGATGGTGACATCCTATAAGTACCTGGGTATTCATCTGAACAATAAACTAGACTGGTCACACAATACTGATGCACTCTACAAGAAGGGACAGCGCAGGCTGTTCCTGCTGAGGAGACTCAGGTCTTTTGGTGTACAAGGGGCGCTGCTGAAGTCATTCTATGACACGGTGGTGGCATCAGCCATCACTTTTGGAGTGGTCTGCTGGGGCAGTGGCATTACTGCAGCCGATAGGAAGAGACTGAACAAACTGATTAAGAAAGCTAGCTCTGTCCTGGGGCAGCGCCTTGATCCGATGGAGGAGATAGGAGAGAGAAGGACGGTGGCTAAACTGTCATCTCTGCTGGAGTCCGAGTTCCACCCTATGCAGGACATACTGAATGCACTGAGGAGCTCATTTAGCAGCAGACTACATCATCCCAGGTGCACAACCGAGAGGTTTCGTAGGTCCTTCCTACCAACGGCTGTCAGACTGTACAACCTAAGCAGGGCTGCTCGCAGAGATAGCAAAAAGACGTAACAAACTAATAGTTTTTTGAATGCAAAAGATGCAATAGACTTACACAATGGTCCCCTCCGGCATACAACTAGGAACATACCGGTCGCTATGGAGGGTGAGAATATGTATGGGCACATAATCATACCATGTAGGATAACTAAGTAGACGGTTATGCTGTTTCATTCCATCTAGCAACAATGCTCTGCACTGTGTGTGTTTATATATTTGCATATTTATTCCATCTAGCTACAATGCTCAGCACTGGGTGTGTTTATATATTTATATATCTACATATTATTCCATCTAGCTACATTGCTCCGCACTGTGTGTGTTTATATACTTGCATATTTATTCCACCTAGCTGCAATGCTCTGTACTGTGGGTGTTTATATATTTACATATTTATTCCATCTAGCTACAATGCTCTGCACTGTGTGTTCATATATTCATATATTTATTCCATCCAGCTACAATGCTCTGCACTGTGTGTCTGTGTGTGTGTGTATATATATATATTTTATAGTAATACGTACATATGTTTATTAGCTGCTCTTGCTTGCTTGTTTTTTTTTTTTTTCTTGCCTTCTGATTGTTGCTCTGAGTGTTGCTATCCCTGTGCTGTTGCAATCCTGGAATTTCCCCGTTGTGGGACTAATAAAGGCTTATCTTATCTTATCTTATCTTATCTTATCAAAGGATTCCAGCTTCAAAACAACTCATGGAATTGTCAACATCAAAGGATTCCAATTTTGAATCGTCAACATCTTCTTCTTCTCTTGGTTACTGGCAGATAGCAAACAACTGAAAGGTGCATACCGCCTCCTACTGTACAAGAGTGTGTAACATTATGTCATCTGAACCTGACCCCTAAATTCTATGACTTAATCCTGTGTTATTTAAAAAAGAGAAAAGAGCCCTCCTCGTGATTCTTATCGCCTCACCATCTCCATCTGTTCCCAGAATCCCAGTTAAATCCCATTCCCTACCGGCTTCTCGAACTTCATTTTCCATTATCTGTCTTTCATTTCCGTATTTGTGACAGTGTAATAAGATATGCTCGACATTTTCTTTTACTCCACATTCTCCACATTTGTCACTTTCGCTTTTCCCCATAGTGAATAAAGTGCCATTTAAACGTGTATGATCCAGTCTGAGTCTTGCCATAATGTCTTCCCTCCTTTTGGTTGTGATGAAATTCTTTATTGCAATAGATTTTTGTATTTTGTAATACGATCTTCCTTTATGATCTTCATCCCATCTTTTTTGCCATAGCTCAGTTCCTTTTTTTTTGATTACTGCTTTCCCTTCACCTTTTCCAAGAGACAATGGTGTAGTTATTCCTTGTCCAAGAGCACTTTTTGCTAATTTCTCTGCACAGTCATTCCCTTTCAACCCTTCATGTGCAGGAACCCAACAAAACTGAACTTCTCTACCACCCCTGTGTACCCTAAATAAACTGTGATATAGCTCAATCACCAGGGCTTCCCTTGTAGATTTTAGTGTCTGTATGGTTTTTAGCGCTGCAAGTGAGTCCGTGCACACCACCACCCGGTCCGGTCTGACCTCCTCCACCTACTGCAAAGCAATAATGATTGCCACCATCTCTGCTGTAAACACGGATGTATTGTTGGGTGTCTTTTTGCGATGGTCACTTTAAATTCTGGGATGTATACTCCAACTCCAACAGAGCCCTCTTCATTCTTTGAACCGTCAGTATAGAGCTGTAAGAAGTTATAGTAGTTGTTCCTGAGATAAATGCTTGTTTTAACACCAACTTCACTCATGTACCAATCCTTTTTCATCATTAGCAGACTAGCGTCTACTTCTATTCCCGGAAACATCCAAGGGGGAACATTACTCACTGGACTGGTGTTAGCTACTGTATATCAATAGTGTGCAGCCCATACATTCTGGTCCTTCTTTCAATTGTCCACCAAAACCCATGTCCCTGGAAATTAGAGTATTCCCAGCAGTCTTCTAGTGTTGTTTTTGAAATATTTGCTTTGTCACTTCCTTTCAGCTTGACCCAGTATGATAATGCAACTTTATCTCTTCTCAAATCCATTGCCATTTCTCCTGCTTCGATTAAAACTGCATTGTTTGGTGTTGTTTTGACGGCTCCAATGCACAGGCGAAGCGCTCTATGCTGCATTTTGTCTATTTTTTCCAGAGACGTCTTTGCCGCTGCTCCATAAATCATGCATCCATCGTCTATTGTCGATCGCATTAGTCCTCTGTAAATGTCAATTAATGCCTGTTTATCTGCACCCCATTCGTGTCCAGCTACAGCTTTTATGAGATTAATGACTTTTTTGCATTTTGCCTCCAGATTTTCAACATGAACTCTCCATGTGTATGCACTATCAAACCACAGTCCTCGATATTTGAACTCACTGACTTTCTCTATTGGATGATTATATAATGTTAATGGTTCTGGTGTAGAGGATGTGCTCAAGGATGAGGCTGAGTTTATTTCTCAGGTTCAGCTTTATTAACAGAACACATACTCTAACAATCTCCAAGCAAGAAAAGAGACAGATCAATATCACATCACTCTTTTATATCCCGGAACATCGAAACCCAAGTCACATGGTGTCTAAGCAAACATACAGTCACATGGTACTTAATCCCAGTCACAATGTAACCCTTTTGATCTTCCACCATTGTCCCTTAGCCTTCGATGGTCCGGAAATCCCTCCAGGGCGTCTCTCTGAGACAAAGGCCAAATCTCACACCTTCTCGATATCTCCTGCAGACTCAGTCCTTTTGTCCCTCAAGACGTGCAGCACACAATCAACATACAGCAATACAGTACATTTGTGGAAAATATTTACCCAACATATGTGCCACACTGGACCAGTTCTGTGTTTTTTTTGTTTAAGTCATATAGCAGGTTTTACTGTTTGAAAATTTAAATCCTCAGTCATATGATCACTTTCCCACTTTCTCCATTGCTTTCCTGATGTTTTTGAACAGAAATTTCTCATTTCTTCCCCTCGTCCATATGGCTCCATCATCTGCATATAGTGCTGTTTTGATGGATCCCTCTTGATCCTCAAACATGTCATTAATCATTATATTGAATAAAACAGGGCTTATCACACTCCCCTGAGGAACACCATTTTCTATTTCAAAGTCATTAGAAACTTCTGATCCTACTTTAACCATAATTGTCCTGTGTGTTAAAAAATCCATTATCCAATTATACGTCCTACCACCAATGTCCATTTTATTCAATTTCATAAGTGAGTCATAAGCCTTTTCAATGTCCAGATAAACTATAACCATTACTTATTTTGTTTTGAGAGTCTTTTCAATATCATTACTTACCCTAACTAGACATCCACTGTGGATCTTCCTCTTCATTCCCCCCACTCACCATCCTCAACAGCACAGTGTCCACTGTGGACTCCTTCAAGTTTCTGGGTACCACAATCTCCCGGAACCTGAAGTGGTCCTCCCATATAGACACTGTCCGGAAAAAGGCCCAGCAGAGGTTGGTTTTTCTGCATCAGCTCAAGAAGTTTGATTTGCCTCAGGAGCTGCTGGTTGTCTTCTACACCGCCATCATCCAATCTGTCCTCTGCTTTTCCATCACTGTCTGGTTTGGATCTGCCACTAAACAGGACAAGACCAGACTGCAGCGGATCATTAAGTCTGCAGAGAGGATCATTGGTACCGACCTACCCTCCATTGAGAACTTATATCGGTCCATAACCAGGAAACGGGCGGGAAACATCTGTGCTGACCCATCACACCCCGGCCACAAACTGTTTGAACTTCTATCTTCTGGTCGTCGTTACAGATCACTGAAGGTCAAAACCACCCGTCACAGGAACAGTTTCTTTCCTCAAGCCATCACTCTGATGAACTCCTAACATTCACCTAGTCCTACCTGTTGCTGTACTCATGACTTTTCATCCATTATTACATTGCACATAACTCTAACACTGCTTTTTACTTCATTCACATTATATCACTGAATCTGAGTTCACATTGATATACTGTGTGACTGTATATTTTTTCATATATTTCTGCAAAGTGTGGTTAGTCTGAGTAAATAACTGCATATATTCCTGTATATATCTGCATCCTTTTATAGAAACGTGGACAGACTGTAATTTACTGTACATACTCTGTTGTCATTGAATCCTTATTTAAATCCTCCACCTGAACAATGAGAGCAAGTTTTTAGCCAAAGTCAAATTCCTTGTATGTGTTGTGCATACTTGGCCAATAAAGCTGATTCTGATTCTGATTCTGATTCTGATTCTAAAACCGTCAACATCAAAGGATTCTGGCCTTTAATAGTCTGTCTATGACATCATATAGGATGTTTATGACATCACATCCTCTGTCTAGGACATCACCATTTCCTATGATCTATAAGCTATTAAGAGCTGGTCAGGGAAAACGTCACAAAGTTATGAGGAAAAACGGACACACAGACAGGCTTTTGATCACTGAACGAGTGCTGATGTGAAGTATGTGGCAGTAAGAAGAAGGGCCGTGATGTGTGGAGTGACGATATGGAGTGAAGTGATGATATAGGGTGAAGTACGAGGAGACGAAGAGTGATGTCTGAAGATAGAGTTGAGGTTCGATTGGACACAGCAATGATGATAGAAGGATTACAGCTCCTGACCAGATAGAGTGATGATATAGAGTGAAGTACGTGGCGGTAATGCACCTGTAAGCTGGTTGCCAACCGCCAATCAAATCTGAAAGAAGAAGACGGATAATTTTTTTCGCACATGGGGGGTTGTTCAGAGCTCCTTATACAGGGATATGGTGTGATGATGGTCAGGTCAGTGGCGGTGATGCGCCTGTGGGCTGGTTGCCAACCGCCAGTTGGGTCTAGAAGAAGAAGAAGATTAAATCACCCTTTATTGTCATTCCACCATACAACCAATCATGTACAGTAGAACGAGATGATATAGAGTGATGGATTTCTTGAATTGTATATAGAGTGATGAATATCCATCCATCCATCCAAATTTGGACACAGATTTCTTGAATTATATATAGAGTGAAGAGTGATGAGTCAAGTAGAAGATATATAGAGTGATGATATAGAGTGAAGTACGTGGCGGTAATGCACCTGTAAGCTGGTTGCTAACCGCTAATCAAATCTAAAAGAAGAAGAAGAAGAGCTGGCCAGACTTGCTGAATACACTGCTGAGAGGACACAGTCCAGGGACGGATAATTTTTTTCCACACATAAGAACAACTCCTTATAAGAATTCCTTATACAAAGATATAGAGTGATGATCATCAAGTCAGTGGCGGTGAAGCACCTGTGGGCTGGTTGCCAGCTGCCAATCAAATCTAGAAGAAGAAGAAGAAGAAGAACTGATTTAGAGTGAAGTATGTGGCGGTAATGCACCTGCAAGCTGGTTGCCAACCGCCAATCAAATCTAAAAGAAAAAGAAGAGGAAGAAGAGCTGGTCGACACCACCGAGAGGACTAGTTGCTGGTGGTGAATGAAAAGGAGTGATACCATCTGGGCTTCTAAGGCAAACAGCTAAACCATGGGACACACACACAGGCCTGATCAACCTGTGGTGGGTCTGCCTCAGTGGAGGGTGTCTTGTGATAAATGGCTGAAACACCCTGTGATGCTAAGGTGCACAACTGACGATGTGTCCCGGCAGTGAAGCCTTATAGCATCCATCTCTCAAGAACTCCCCACGGACTCAGAAGTAGTGCAAAAATCAGGGATTGTCACAGCTAGTCCTTCATTGAACCTTACATAGCGTTGCTTTAACCATTTTCAATGCAGAGTAAAGGGGGGACTTCTTTTTTCAGTTTGTCAATTTTCTTTATTGAGTTATGGTTTAATGAAGAGGAATATTTCTAGTTCTATATTAAACATGTCTTAATATTCCATCCATCCATCCATTTTCTACTGCTTTTCCGGAGGTAGAAAGGCAGCAGCTCAAGCAGAGAAACCGAGACTTACCTCTTCCCAGCCACCAGCTCCAGCTCTTCAGAGAGGATTCCAAGACATTCCTGACATTCCCGGGCCAGCTGGGAGACATAGTCTCTCCAGCGTGTCCTGGGTCTGCCCCGGGGTCTCCTCCCAGTGGGATGTGCCTGAAACACCTCAAGTGAGAGGCATCCAGGAAGCATCCTGATTATCACTCTATATATAATCCAAGAAATCTCTGAATGTCTGTGTGTCACGATCATAGAACTTTGTGTTGTCATGGTAACCATGTCCAAGATCAAAGGCAGGCATCACTCATGATCACAGGAATCGCTATGACATCATCAAAGATCAAAGGCAGACATCACTTACGATCATAGGACTCGTTATGATATCATCAAAGATCATAGGACTCGCTTTGACATCATCAAAGATCAAAGGTAGGCATCACTGAACTAGTGGTGATGTTAAAGATCAAAGGCAGGTTTCACCATGGTTACTGTTGCCATGGTAACCATGTCAAGCATCACCATGGTTACTGTTGCCATGGTAACCATGTCCAAGATCAAAGGCAGGAATGCAGAAATGCTTGCAAAGATCAAAGGCAGACATCACTCACAGTCATAGGACTCGCTATGACATCATCAGAGATCAGAATCAGAATCAGAATCAGAATCAGGTTTATTGCCATTGTTCATGTAGTACACAAACTAGGAATTTGTCTCGGTGCAATGCTGCAACATTAAACATGATAAGATAAGAGAAATAAACTATACATGTAATAAAGTGTAGGATAAGATTAAGTGATACTGGTCAACAGTTAAAATATATATTAGCCAGCAGCAGATACTGTGGAGAACTATATAGTGCAGTCGGTAATGCAGGAAGAAAACAGTGATGATTGACATGAGTCTGGTTGAGCTGCTGTACATGGTGCACGAGAGTCAATAAGTCACTTAGTGTTCAGCAGTCTAATGGCAGAGGGGAAGAAGCTGTTCATGTGACGGGAGGTTTTAGTCTGGATGGACCGAAGTCTTCTACCAGAGGGGAGGGGGGCAAACAGTACGTGACCAGGGTGTGAGGGATCGGCTATGATCCAGCCAGCACGCCTCCGGGTCCTGGAGATGTACAGATCCTGGAGAGATGGGAGCTTGCAGCCGATCACCTTCTCAGCAGTGCGCACGACGCGCTGCAGCCTTAGTCTGTCCCTTAGGACTCGCTATGACATCATCAAAGATCAAAGGCAGGCATCACTCACGATCATAGGACTCGCTATGACATCATCAAAGAGCATAGGACTTGCTATGACATCATCAAGGATCAAAGGCAGGCATCACTGAACAAATGGTGACGTCAAAGATCAAAGGCAGGTTTCACCAGGGTTACTGTTGCCATGTTTACCATGTCAAAGATCAAAGGCAGGCATCACCATGGTTACTGTTGCCATGGCAACCATGTCAAAGATCAAGGGCAGAAATGCAGAAATGCTTGCATAGATAGATAGATAGATAGATAGATAGATAGATAGATAGATAGATAGATAGATACTTTATTTAGGACAAAAAAGTAAAACAAAAACAAAACAAATGACAAGTGCAATAAAGTAACAGTATACAGTGTTCGAAAGGGAGAAGGAAGAAGTGAACACTTATTAATTCCAACTCGTCTTTTCCATAAATACAACCCATGCGAAATATATACAAATTACCACATTTAAGACCCCAAGGAAACAATTAACTATATTTTGTACATATCAACATTAACACCCATCCATCCCAACATACATACAGTCCATAAATCAAAACCAGCCCCAAACAACACAGATATACACAGTGCTGTCCCACCCACCATTCCATAGTGTCCCAGAGTGAGCATAGTGAATCGTACATATAAATACTACCCTTCTAACATATATTCTTTCAGTAAATAATGTTTATACCTCTTTTTGAATTGATTTCTGTTTGTACATAGTTTCAGTTCCGGCTCCAGGCTGTTCCACAAATCCACCCCACAGACAGATATGCACATACTTTTCTTAGTTGTTCGTATCTTGGGTTTTGTAAAGTTTAAGTCTCCTCTCAAATTATAATCATTGTCTCTTTTTTAAAATATTTTTTGTACATTAGTTGGGAGTTGATTGTTAATTGCCCTGTACATGACTTGTGCTGTCTTAAATTTAACTAAATCGATGAACTTTATGACATGTGACTTTAAAAACAACACATTGGTATGGTCTCTATATCCTACATTATTTATTATCCTTATAGCTCTTTTTTGTAATGTGCATATTGACTGTAGGTTGTTCTTGTAGGTGTTTCCCCAGACTTCTACACAGTAGTTAAGATAAGGTAGAAACAGTGAATTGTACAGTAAGAACAATGATTTATAGTCCAAGATGTGTCTTGTCTTCCCCAGTATCCCTATACATTTTGCCAACTTGGCCTGGATGTGGCTGATGTGAGGTTTCCAGCAGATTTTATTGTCTAGCGTCACCCCCAGAAACTTATTTTCCTGTACTGTTTCTATTCTGGTATCATCTATCGTTACCATTATTTCATGATTTATTTTATAATTTCCAAACAACATAATCTTTGTTTTTTTCAGATTTAGAGATAATTTATTTTTGTTGAACCACTGCGTTAACCTTTTCATTTCAGTTATGACCACCTCTAAAACCTGCTGCAAATTCTCACCAGTGCAAAGGATATTTGTGTCATCCGCAAACAAAATAAATTTCAGAATTTTTGATACTTGGCATATGTCATTTATATACAAGATAAAGAGTTTGGGTCCCAAAACTGACCCCTGGGGCACACCACAAGTGATGTCCATGAAGGGTGATTTGTGCTCACCAATTTGTACAAATTGTTGTCTGTTACTTAAATAACTTTCCACCCAACTCAGTCCGACCCCTCTTATCCCATACCTTTCCAGTTTCCTTAGTAGAATTCTGTGGTCAGTGGTGTCAAAAGCTTTCTTTAAATCTATAAATACTCCTACAGCAAACTTTTTTATCTATACAACTAGTAAATTTCTTCTATAAGTTCGATCAGTGCCAAAGATGTAGATTTATCTGCTCTAAAACCATACTGTCTGTCTGTAAGGAGGTTGTGTTATTCAATGAAATCATCCAGTCTCTTAGTGAAGATTTTTTCAAGTATTTTGGAGAATTGTGAGAGTAAAGAGACTGGCCTGTAATTTGTGAAATAATGACTGTCTACTGTTTTGTATAGTGGTATTACTTTTGCTATTTACATTTTGTTTGGAAATTTACCAGTTTGAAATGACAGGTTACAGATGTGGGTGAGTGGCTTAACAATTCCTTCAATTACTTTTTTCACCATTGTCATGTCAATTTCATTCCAGTCCGTTGATTTTTTGTTCTTAAATTTACTCACAGTCTCAATAATTTCCTTTTCAGTAACTGCACCCAAAAAGATTGTGTTTGGATTTCTATCTTCTATTTCATTTACAGAACCACTGTTGTTTGTTTCTGGTATCACTATTGATTTTGCTAATTCAGGACCAATGTTTACAAAAAAATTATTGAAACCACTGACCACATCCTCCATATTATTTATCAAATTGCCATTTTCAATAAAATATTCTGGATAATTAGCATTCTTAGGTCGATTACTAATAATCCCATTGAGTACTTGCCATATTCCTCTTAAGTTATTTTTATTATAAGATAGGATAAGATAAGCCTTTATTAGTCCCACAATGGGGAAATTCCAGGATTGCAACAGCACAGGGATAGCAACACTCAGAGCAACAATCAGAAGGCAAGAAAAAACAAGAGCAGCTAGTATACATATGTACATATTACTATAAATATATATATATATATATATATATATATATACACAGTATATATATATATATATATATATATATATATATATATATATATATATATATATATATATATATATATATATATATACATACAGTATATATATATATATATATATATATATATATATATATATATATATATATATATATATAGACACACAGTGCGGAGCATTGTGGTTGGTGGATGTGCAGCAGAAATCCTATTATCCTTTTATTATATTATATATTGTTATTATAATATTATCCTCTAATATTCTGTTGTAGTTTTCTTTCTTACAAGTCCTCATTATATTTTTATATCTTTTATATTTGATCTCAGCCTCCACTGTTCTGCACTTAATGAATTGTTTATATAATGTATTATTCTTTTTACATGCATTTATTAACCCCTTGGTGACCCAAGGAATATTTTTGTTTTGTTGTCTGTCACTGTATTGTTTTATAGGACAGTTTTTATTGTACAATAATTGAAATATTTGTTAAAAAAAATTATCATATGCTTTATTTATATCATTTTCATCATAAACTGTCTTCCAGTCTTGTATTAATAATTCCTTTGCCAGTAAATACATAGATTCTTCAGTTCTTATTCTTTTATATTTAATATTTTTGGTATACTTTTTCTTCCTATAATCACATTGATAGACAACAAAAATCAACAGGTGGTCACTGATATCATTCAATAAAAGCCCACTCCTGATATTATTTTCCATAATGTTTGTGAATATGTTATCTATTAGTGTGGCACTGTGTGACGTGATTCTGCTAGGTCTGGTAATTGTTGGATGTAAGCCCATACTGTACAATGTGTTGATAAATTCTTCTGTCAAACTATGTTGTTTTGAATTCATAAGATCTATATTGAAATCCCCACAGAAGAACATAACTTTATGAATTAGTTTTGCATACATTTTTTCCATCCAGTTCTTAAATAAGTCAATGTTTGATCCAGGTGTTCTATATACACAGCTCACTACTATATTCTTCACATTGTCCAGACAGATTTCTATTGTAATACATTCAAATAAATCATCCACTTGCACTTACACTTGCTTTCTACGGGCATGCAGAAATATTTGCTTATACTTGGTTTCTATGGGCATGCACAGGTATGCACAGGCATGCACAGGTATGCGCTAGTATTATTAAACTACAGGAGGGAAATTGAACTTTGTTTTTATTTATCACCCCCCCCCCAAAAAAAAAAAGAAAAAAAAAAGAAAAAAGAAAAAGTGGGCCGGTCTTGGGCATGAAATTCCCGGGCTGAAAATTGGTCCCACTCCAGCCCTGCCTCTAAATATGTATTTTTAATGGGCTAGTCCAGGGGTGTCAGACATACATGTATGGCCCGTGGGCCAAAACCAGCCCACCAGAAGGTCCAAATTTTTCTCTGTGACTTTACAGCTTTCACTCTAGTAAATTTCTGATTTTTTCTACTGATTAGAATTGTTCATTTAAATATGAGACATTTGTAGCATCATCTGACTTTGGCTCAGCAATAATTATTCTTCTGCTTAAAGACATTTTGTTTCACCCAGGAGTAAGACAATCAAGAACTGATTTTCTCCCCCAGGCCACAGCTGAAATCCCATTCCTTTGCTAAAACCAGTCTAAAAGAATTCCACCTATTTCCTCCTGTGCCCCTTTATTGCCCCCATAAACATGGAACAGACATGGAGCCCCTCATTGCCACACCGATCCACAGCTCAATAAAATTTCCTTAAGCTTTGGGACATGCTGGATTTAACCAGTGAACTTTAAAATACATTATTACAAACTCAATTCTAAACCTTCTCTTCTTTTCAGGACTATGAAAAGCAAATGGACTCTGATGTTTTTAATGTGGAAAATCAATAATATGTGTGAAATGCATTAATCTGTGATTTTATATATATGCATGTTAAAAATGTTTAAATGAATGTTTATTCCTGCATGTTGATTTGGAAGCACTGCTTATAAGTTACATTGATCACTAAGGTTAGCTTAGTTATACATAAGTGTGTAAAAGCATATTCCAGTGTATTAAAATTGTGTGTATCCATGGGGACCGGTATCAAATGTCACCCAACATTCACTGGGCTCCATCTTCTCCATCTCATTGGTCCCTCGCAGACAAAGCCTGTCATTGGACTAAAGTTCGTCAAGCCAGCCCACGAAGGACGCTCATTGGCTGAGATTCCGGTCAACCCGGAAGCCCGCGAAAGCTCAACAGAACTTATAAAAGGAGAAAGACCCTCTTCTCTCTCTCTTTGGATGCTCTTTCGCCTCCGTTCGCCGCTCTCTTGTCTCTCTTCTTTGTCCATTGTCTACACACAGCAAGAAAGAACTTTGGGAAGAACAATGGACGGTCCGAACAAAGACTTCTCCCACGTGTTGCTTTTCCGAGCACAGAGCAGATAACTCGTAATTTGTTTATGTAACTTTGTATTTTAATGTTTTTTCCTTTTTCTCTTAAATGCCTAGGAATTCCTATTTCTTTAAGCTCAATTCTTAATTGGAGTTAAACTCCAATTTTTATTTATCTCTTTTTCTTTGTTAAACTTTCTGTAAAACCACTGTTTGTTTTAATTTTAATGTAAGTTTTAATCTTGACTTTATTCTTAGAATATTTTTCTTAACCAATCACACACCAGAAGCTATTATTTTTATCTAAAGTCTGAAACTCTTTAATTTGAGATCAGATTAGATATCTTTAATTAATTATTACCGAAGGCCTCTGAGAAGACGCAGCTCCCCACATCATGCGCAGCTGAGGAATCAGCGCGCTTCTGCAGGATTTCAACCATTGAGATCAAACATCCAATCTCATCCATCGTCGAGAATATTTGCTGGACAAATATTCTGGGTTTTGGCCCTGAACAACACATCAAAACTTCATGAGGACGACGAAAGAACGTTGACCAGATCAACGGGGAATCATCGAACGAGGAATCACGTGAGCTGCAAACTTTAATTCATCTGATGAATTAAACTTCTGAGGTCCGGTAATAATTTGTGTATCTAATCAGATGCAAATTAAGAAGCCATTAACATAACTCTTCTTTTCATTAAAATTCCGTTTTTATTTCCTCAAGATTAATCCAGGACTTTTCATATAATTAGTAAACTTTCTCCATAAATTTGCGTTGTTTCCATAATCTGTTAACTCAAACTGATAAAAATTCATTTCTCAGTTTAACCCTGGTTCCGAAAATATTGACATTGTTAATCTATCATTTACAAGATTGAGTTTATGATTAATGAAATTACCGCAATGTCTGTTAATCATTTCATTTAATAAATATGTGAAAATGAGAGAAGTTGTTGAGAATTTATTTCATTCTGAGTCTGTTTCAAGCCCAGGTATCGAATTCACGGAAAATTTTTGAGACTGATTATTAATTAATTTATTGAGTGATTAAACAGGTATAAAGTGAAATTAAAGATTAAATTGCTTCTTAGAGATAGAAGCTGGTGCCCCACGAGTGTTATTAACTTTTCTGGTGTATATGAAACGAGATTTGATCTCAGATTCCAATACATCAATATAAATTAAATCATTTATACCTGATCATATTTATTAATTTCATATTTTTCTACACATTTTACTCCTTAAGATGAGACTTTTTTCCCTTGTCAGTTTTCTTTTTCTTTCTCTTTTTTTCTGGTGAAAACAGGTAGTGTCCATTTAGGTTATATCCATCAGCAATGACTAATGATGCAGTGCATGTCATAAACTCTCCATGCGCTCTGCCATAGCGCATGGAGAAGGAGAAGGGATGGAAGGATTGAAATGCAGGGTTTCACCATACACACATTTATTGACATGTACTGTTCACAAATAAGGACAAACAAGTAGGTTACAATATACAATGAATGTGCTCGGAGAGCGCGGAAGACTACAGGGTATTCAACTACTCGGGGGAACGCAAACAGGGCAACAGCCTAAGCGTAACAGTTTTGCTGCAGGGAGAAACGCCACCAGAAGCGTAGCAGAATTACTGCAAGGGGGGAAACGCTTCTGGTCCAGCGTAGCAGCTAACCACAGAGAAACGCTATCAGTGTGCTCACGAGTAGGAGCAGTCCAAAAAGTCTAGTTCTCATCTGGAGCACGAACAACAATCCTTCTTGACATGACGGTCACACCATGGAGAACAGGAGTGACTCGTACAATGACCCAGCAGTGTTTGTCTAGCGAAGAGCTGCTTAAATACAAAAGCCACTGGCCACACAAATTGGGCACACCTGAACGAGGTGGGGGAAAGATAATTACCGGGGCTGGGAACAGCTGGTGAAATTACGGAGAGCGAGGGGACGTGGTTGGACTGACAGACTGTCCAGCAGCGTGGGAAAAAGATCACAGAAGCTGACTAACAGCTGCTGGTCAGGCAGTGGCAATGGAGATGGAAATAAGTACAATCTACACATAATGCACATATACAGCAGAACCAAAACCCACAGAGAGATCAGGGCCGAGCCGGGGAAAATCAAGCCGGCTCGGCTCATGACAGTGCAGCTCTTAAGGGGTGTCCCATTTCATAGGGGTCATTTTCAACCCCTACCTCTTGGCCCTTGAAATAAAGGGGTACAAATGAGAATTGGGACAGACCCTTTATGTCACTGGTTGATACACTGCTACTTTGAGTTTTTTTATTTGAAAATATGCTCTATCTTTGAATGTAGTTTCTTTGACTCAAAGCTGTTCACTTGCACGGTGTAAATGTGACAGCCCCGTTTAAAAAGTTGCAGCTGATTTTCATTGCAATATAAATGGGAAAACAATACATATTCTCCAAGATAAAGTAGCAGGTAGTGTATTTTTAACGTTCATTACATCCACCAAGGAGGTAATGTAATCGCGGTGGTTTGTCTGTTTGTCCGTTAGCAGGATTACGCAAAAACTACTTGACAGATTTTGATGAAAATTTCACCAGATGTAGCCTTTGGGTCAAGGATGAACCCATTAAATTTTGGTGATGATCTGAGAGTGCATACCTCCACCAAGGACCTTGTTTGTATATGTGCAGCAGGATTACACAAAAACTACTGGATGGATTTGGATGAAATTTTCACCAGAGGTGGTCCTTGACCTAGAAAGGAACCAATAACATTTTGATGATGATCCGAGAATGCATACCTTCGCCAAGGCTCTTATCTTCTCACAGTGTGTTAGCAAGAATCCTTCAAAACTACTGGATAGACTTTGCTGCCATCTTCACCAGAACTGGCTCGTTGCCTACACACAAACCCATTACATTTTGGAGGTGATCCATGACAGACGAAAGGAGCCTTGGCGGAGGTATGCACTCTCTTGCTGCTTTTCTAGTTTTTGCCCTGTGCATGGATTCTCAGATATCCCCTGGCCATGCTTTACTGAAATGGTGACTCATGATTATGGAACACAGTGCCCCTACAAAATAAGGACACTAAAGCAACAGATGTATTGCCCTTAAAAAATCATTCCACATGCCCTCATCCTCCCCTCCCCCCACACGTTGTTGTCCCTGTGTCACTTGCCTCTCATACTCACTCCAACTTAATCTCGCACTCTTTTTCTTCGGTCTGAAACAAGACCTGAAATGACCAGCACACGTTCGCACTGGGGGGCTCAGACTGATTCATGTGGGAGCTGCCGCAGTGCTTCGCACTTCTTGTCTTAATATGTCCAGGCAGATGAAAGGGAGAGCAGAGCAAACTGATGGCACAGACCAGTGCTGCATTTTCATTCCTTTCAAATGGGAGTGGATGCCAGGTTTCACCAGGGGGTCTCACAAAGCCAAGGCAGTAATAAAGAGGAGAGGAGGGTTGCGGGCGAGGGAGGGGGTGTGCAGTCGCAGATTGGTGAGAGAGAAGGGAAAATAAGAACGAGACAGATGGAAATATTGAAAAAAACAAACAAACAAACCAGAGAGCCACGGATGACGGTAACGTGCTATCACAGTCTGGAATATGAAAATCCTTTTAAAAGCTGATTTGACTTTATTTCGCCGATGGAAAGATCATGAAATCTTCTTTAATCACCTGCAATTCAAACACAGCTGAGTGCAACAAATCATCCCAGTTTGTGCTGGGCTGTTAGAATAATAGTTAATTGGATAAATTCAGAAAAATTACAGAAGTAATTGAGGTAAGAATGAATAGACCATTAAAAAACATAGACTGTCCAGCCTTTGTTTACCCATTTCTGCTCACTATAAAATGCGTTTTTCATTTGAATGGGCCTTTTGAAGCACTCTAGATCCGTTTGTGTTAATTTGGACAGCCAAGCGGGCTTACTGTTGACACAGGCGACGAGAGGCTCCAAGTCCAGGACATAGTCCAAGGACGGATATTTTTTTCAAACATAAGGAGTTGTTCAGAACTCCTTATAAGAATTCCTTATTCAAAGATATAGAGTGATGATAATCAAGTCAGTGGCAGTAATGAACCTGTAAGCTGGTTGCCAACCACCAAACAAATCTAAAAGAAGAAGAAGAATTTGCACCCTCTGGTGATCACAATCAATTTGTATGAGACCCAAATAAACCACTCATATGAACAGAAACTTCTTCTTCTTCTTCTTCAGCTTTTAGATTTGATTGGCAGTTGGCAACCAGCTTACAGGTGCATTACCGCCATGTACTTCACTCTATATCATCACTCTATCTGGTCAGGAGCTGTAGTCCTTCTATCATCATTGCTGTGTCCAATCGAACCTCAACTCTATCTTCAGACATCACTCTTCTTCGTCTCCTCATACTTTACTCTATATCATCATTTCACTCTATATCACGGCCAAGATGTCATGAGCAGAAACTTGTTGATAATGAAACAATTATATATCATCACTCTATATATCACTCTATATATAATTCAAGAAATCTCTGCGTGTGTGTCTTTCTGTGTGTCTGTCTGTGTGTCACAACCATAGGACTCGCTAAAAGATCATAGGATCGCCTATGATGTTCCTATGATCTCTACATGACGTCTGTAGGATCGCCTATGATGTTCCTATGATCACTACATGATGTCTATATGACATCATATAGACACATCATTATATTTTTATTTACTTTGGAGGGAGCAGACAATGATTCTCTGATGGGGAAGACAGGGGCTAAGTTGAGGGGTGGCAGATGAAGAGGAGCTGCAGAGAGGCATGTAAGACTGCGACATATGATATAGACAAAAGGACAATGCCGTCATATACACAATAGGACACAGCACTTTAAAGCACACCCATTCGAAGCAGTAAATCTGGAAATTTTACAAAATAACACTATAAATTCAAGAAATCTCTGTCAGTTTGTGTGTAAATCTAGAAATCTTACTCACCATCCGATTAACAATAGGACACACTACTTTAAACCACACCCATTCGAAGCAGTACACCATGTCTGTGTGTCACGATCAGAGCACATCATAGGACGGCCTATAATGTCTGCATGATGTCCTATGATGATCCTATGATATCAGGCAACATATACACAATAGTACTGGCTACCTATGATGTAGGCATGAGGTCCTATGATGCCTGTCTTGATGTCTTTATGATGTCATATAGACCATCACTCACGATACCTGCCTTGACGTCTTTATGATGTCATATATACCATCACTCACCAAAGAAGACGATACTCATCACCCGATTACCAATAGGACACAGCACTTGAAACCGAATGGGAGTTGCCAGAAACAGGAAAGAAGAGATACTCATCACCCAATTAAGAATAGGCCACACTAATTTAAACCAGGATCAAATGCAGGCATCATAGGACTCGCTATGCCATCATCAAAGATCACAATACATATGACAGTTTCCAAGATCAAACGCAGACATGACTCACGATCGTATGACTCCCTATGACATCATCACAGATCATAGGACTCACTAGGACACCATCAAAAATCAAAGACAGTCATCACTTAATGAGTGCTGATGTGCATTCTTACACCCTTGCTTACACCTGCTTTCTGTGGGCATGCAGAAATACTTGCTTATACTTGGTTTCTATGGGCAGGCACGGGCATGCACAGCCATGCACAGGTATGTACTAGTTTAGAGTTGATTGGTAGTTGGCAACCAGCTCACAGATGCATTACCGCCACTGACTTGATTATCATCACTCTGTATCTTTGTATAAGGAGTTCTTATAAGGAGTTCTGAACAACTCCTTATGTATGAAAAAATTATCCGTCCTCATGTGAGAAATGGCTGCCTACTACTATACTCATGATCATACGACATCAAAGATCAAAGGCAGGCATCACTCACGCTCACTCACGATCATAGGACATCAAAGATCAAACGCAGGCATTACTCACGATCACAGGACTCGCCATGACATCATCTAAGATCATAGGACTCGCTATGACATCATCAAACATCACATGCAGGCATCATAAGACTCGCTATGCCATCAGCCTATGGTGTCTATATGATGACATCATCAAAGATCATAGGACTCGCTATGACATCTTCAGAGATCAAAGGCAGGCTCAAAGATCATAGGACTTGCTATGACATCATCAAAGATCATAGGACTCCCTATGACATAATCAAAAATCAAAGGCAGGCATTACTGAACGAGTGGTGACGTGCTTGCTTACACCTGCTTTCTATGGGCATGCAAAAATATTTGCTTATACTTCGTTTCTACGGGCATGCATGGGTATGAACAGGCATGCACAGGTATGCACTAGTATAATTCAAGAAATCTCTGTCTGTCTGTGTGTAACGATCATAGGACTGTGTCTGTCTGTGTGTGTGTGTATGTGTCACGATCATAGGACTTTGTGTTGCCATGGTAACCGTGTCCAAGATCAAAGGCAGGCATCACTGAACAAGTGGTAACGCCAAAAATCAAAGGCAGGTTTCATAGGACTCGCTATGACGTCATCAAAGATTAAAGGCAGGCATCACTGAACAAGTGGTGACGTCAAAGATCAAAGGCAGGTTTCATAGGACTTGCTATGACATCAAAGATCAGAGGCAGGCATCACTGAACGAGTGGTGATGTCAAAGATCAAAGGCAAGTTTCACCATGGTTACTGTTGCTATGGTAACCATGTCAAAGATCAAAGGCAGGCATCACCATGGTTACTGTTGCCATGGTAACAGTAACTTTTTACTGGCATGCAGAAATGCTTGCTTACTACACCTGTTTTCTACGGGCAGGCAGAAATGCAGCATCTCAAAAAAGTTAGTATACCCCTCACATTTTTGTAAATATTTTATTCTATCTTTTCATGGGACAACACTGAAGATATGACACTTTGATACAATGTAGTCAGTGTACAGCTTGTATAACAGTGTAAATTTGCTATCCCCTCAAAATAACTCAACACACAGCCATTGATGTCTAAACCGCTGGCAATAAAAGTGAGTACACCCCTAGTGAAAATGTCCAAATTGTGCCCAAAGTGTCAATGTCAATATTTTGTGTAGCCACCATTATTTTCCAGCACTGCCTTAACTCTCTTGGGCATGGAATTCACTGGAGCTTCACAGGTTGCCACTGGAATCTTCTTCCACTCCTCCATGAAGACATCATGGTGTTAGAGACCTTGAGCTCCTCCACCTTCCATTTGAGGATGCCCTACAGATGCTCAGTAGGGTTTAGGTCTGAAGACATGCTTGGCCAGTCCATCACCTTTAGCCTCATTGTCACGAGCCGAGCCAGCTTGGCTTTCCTTGGCTCAGCCTCGATCTCTTTGTGGGTTTTGGTTTTACTGGTTATATGCATTTTTGTGTATTCTTGTACTGATTTCCATATCCTTAGCCACTGCCTGACCGGCAGCTGTTAGTCTGCATCAGTGACCTACTTTCTCTCACGCTGCTGACAGTCTGTCGGTCCAGCCATGCCCCCTCGCTCTCCCTCTGAACTACATCAGCTGTTCCCAGCCCCCGTAATTATTTTTCCCACGCCTCGCCCAGGTGTTTCCAATTTGTTTGGCCAGCGGTGTTTGTTCATAAGCAGCTCTTTGCTAGACTAACACTGCTGGACCATTATACGAGTCACACTATCGTTCTCCGTCGTGTGACCATCAGTCATCGAAGGTTTGTGCTCACTGTTCCACTGGGAGGACCTGGATTGCTAAAGGCTGTGAGTAACTATAGTGTTTCTTTGTGCGGTTGTGCCGCTACGCTGGTAGCGTTTCCTTGCGCGGCACAACTGCTATGCTTTCTCCCCGTGCAGCCTAGTGTCTTAGAGAACTCTTTTGTTAGCCCAAGCTGCCTTGCCATTTTGTATGGTTTTCCCTCAACTTGTGTTCAATAAATGTGTGATTTAAACCCCTGTGTTTAAATCCTCATTCCTCCTTCTCTTCCTCCGTGCACCGTGGATAAGTGCACAGGGAAGTTTTTGACACTCCTTTTCTTTGGCAAGACAGTGGTCGTCTTGGAGGTGTGTTTGGGGCCGTTATCATGTTGGAATACTGCCCTGCAGCCCAGTTTCCAAAGGGAGGGGATCATGCTCTGCTTCAGAATGTCAAAGTACATGTTGCCATTTATGGTTCTCTCAATGAACTATAGCTCCCCAGTGCCGGCAGCACTCATGCAGCCCCAAACCATGACACTCACCACCATGCTTGACTGTAGGCAAGATACACTTGTCTTTGTACTCCTCACCTGGTTGCCGCCACACATGCTTGACACCATCTGAATCAAATAAGTTCATCTTGGTCTCATCAGACCACAGAACATGGATCCAGTAATCCATGTCCTTAGTCTGCTTGTCTTCAGCAAACTGTTTGCGGGCTTTCTTTTGTATCATCTCTAAAAGGGGCTTCCTTCTGGGATGACAGCTATGCAGATCAATTTGATGCAGTGTGAGGCATATGGTCTGAGCAATGACAGGCTGACCCCCTGCCCTTTTAATCTCTGCAGCAATGCTGGCAGCACTCATACGTCTATTTTCAAAAGACAATGTCTGGATATGATGCTGAACATGTGCACTCAACTTCTTTGGTCAAGCATGACGAGGCCTGTTCTGAGTGGAACCTGTCCTGTTAAACCGCTGTATGGTCTTGGCCACCGTGCTGCAGCTCAGTTTCAGGGTGTTGGCAATCTTCTTATAGCCTAGGCCATCTTTATGTAGAGCAATAATTCTTTTTTTCAGATCCTCGGAGAGTTCTTTGCCATGAGGTGCCATGTTGAACTTACAGTGACCAGTATGAGAGAGTGTGAGAGCGATAACACAAAATTTAACACATCTTCTTCACATTCACACCTGAGACCTTGTAACACTAACGAGTCACATGACACCGGGGAGGGAAAATGGCTAACTAGGCACAATTTGGACATTTTCACTAGGGGTGTACTCACTTTTGTTACCAGTGATTTAGACATTAATGGCTGTGTGTTGAGTTATTTTGAGGGGACAACAAATTTACACTGTTACACAAGCTGTACACCAACTACTTTACATTGTATCAAAGTGTCATATCTTCAGTGTTGTCCCATGAAAAGATATAATAAAAATATTTACAAAAATGTGTGTACTTTTGTGAGATACTGTACTTGCTTACACTTGGTTTCTACGGGCATGGATGGGTATTTTAAATAAATTGAAGGCAGATATGCAAAAAGAGTTATGTGGGATTAGTAACATAACAGTGCTTAGGTCTTTTGATTCACAATTCCTTCAAAGCAAATAATCCAGTTGTTTTGGTTATTGCAATAAATGGATGTTACAGTATATGGATACCCAACATTCACAGATGATTGCCTCTGTCTTGTAATAGTGTACTGCATAGTATTAACTGCTCTCTTCTTAAGAATTTATATTTTATATAACTCGTGCATACCCATGCATGCCTGTAGAAAACAAGTATAAGCAAGTATTTCTGCATGCCCGTAGAAAGTTACTGTTACCATGGCAACAGTAACCATGGTGATGCCTGTCTTTGATCTTTGACATGGTACCCATGCATGCCCGTAGAAACCAAGTATAAGCAGGCATTTCTGCTGCATACCTGCCTTTGATCTTTGACATGGTTACCATGGAAACAGTAACCATGGTGAAACCTGCCTTTGATCTTTGACGTCACCACTTGTTCAGTGATGCCACCACTCGTTCAGTAATGCCTGCCTTTGATCGTTGACGATGTCATAGCAAGTCCTATGATCATGACACACACACAAAGTCCTATGATCGTGACTTTGATGATGTCATAGCGAGTCCTATGATCGTGACACACACAGTCCTATGACTGTGACACACAGACAGACAGACTGACAGAGATTTCTTGAATTACATATACTATATGTATAGAGTGAAGTGATATAGAGTGATAGAGTGATACCCATGCATGCCAGTAGAAACCAAGTATCAGCAAGTATTCCTGCATGCCCGGAGAAAGTTACTGTTACCATGGCAACAGTAACCATGGTGATGCCTGCCTTTGAACTTTGACATGGTACCCATGTATGCCCGTAGAAACCAAGTATAAGCAAGTATTTCTGCTGCATGCCTGCCTTTGATCTCTGACATGGTTACCATGGAAACAGTAACCATGGTGATGCCTGCCTTTGATCTTTGACATCACCACTCGTTCAGTGATGCCACCTTTGATCTTTGACATGGTTGCCATGGCAACACAAAGTCATGATTGTGACACACAGGCACACAAACAATAGCAAGTCCTATGATCTTTTAGCAAGTCCAATGATCGAGACACACAGACAGATTTCTTGAATCATATATAGCGAGTCCTATGATTGCAATGATGCCTGCCTTTGATCTTTGACATGGTTACCATGGCAACACAAAGTCCTGTCAAGTCAGTGGCAGTAATGCACTTGTAAGCCAGTTGCCAATCGCCAATCAAATCTAAAAGCAGAAGAAGAAGAAGAAGAAGAAGAAGAAGTCCTACGATCGTGATGCACAGACAGACAGAGTGAAGTGAGACAGATGGAGATTTCTTGAATTATAGAGTGAATACAGAGTAATGATTTAGAGTGAAGTACGTGGCGGTAATGCACCCGTAAGCTGGTTGCCAACCGCCAATCAAATCTAATAGAAGAAGACAGACAGACAGACAGACTGACAGAGACTTCTTGAATTATATAGAGTGACAGCCTTTGGATGCAATTAACTTGAAAGATTAATACTGAGTTTAGGTCAATAAGCAGCTCATTATCAGAATAAAAAATTAAAAATAATATAGTTAAAAAGTCATGCCAATTTATCAGTAAGATTAACCTTAAAATGGATTTACAAATAGTTGATAAGTAGGTTATTAGTAAATTATAAATGCGTCATCGATCATAAATGACCATCCATCCATCCATCCATCTTCTTCCACTTAATCCTTTTTGGGTCACGGGTGGGCTGGAGCCTATCCCAGCATCTTCGGGTGAGAGGCAGGATACACCCTGGACAGATCGCCAGTCCATTGCAGGGCCAACACAGAGAGACAGACAACCATTCACTCTCACAGTCATACCTAAGGATAATTTAGAATCCCCAATTTAATGCCAATTAACCTAACTTGCATGTTTTTGGCATTTTTTGTATACTTTATTGATCCCCAGAGGGGAAATTGAGGGCATCCACCTGGATGGATGAAGCAGCCACCGTATGACGCTATCCCTTTACCATTCACACACACATTCACACCTAGGGCCACTTTAGAGTCTCCAATTAACCTAACCTGCATGTTTTTGGCCTGTGGGAGGAAACCGGAGAAATCCCGGAGTAAACCCACGCAGATACGGGGAGAACATGCAAACTCCACACAGATCACTGTTGGTCAGGGGCTGAGACCAAGCCCAGGATCCCCTGGCCAAGGGTGAGTTGCTGTGTTGCCACAGTGCTAACCACTCTGCCACTGCGCTGCCCCATAAATGACCAATTATAAAATATATTCCATACAGTGATGCACACTCACTATTTGGTAACGCCCAAAGACATTTTGGCTAGAAGTGTTTATTACAGTAGTTAAGTGCTAGTTAACTTAATGACAAATAAATGGTGGTTAAAATCTATATGAGTAATCTATATAAACTAATATCTGAGGTTTGAGAGAACAGACTTCTTCCTCTTCTTCTTTTAGATTTGATTGGCAGTTGGCAACAAGCTTACAGGTTTATATGCCCATCTGTAAAGAGGACATATTGTGATATGATGACGTCTGTCCTTCCATATCTTCTTTTAGATTTGATTGGCGGTTGGCAACCAGCTTACAGGTGCATTACCGCCACGTACTTCACTCTATATCATCATTGCTAAGTGCTGAATTATCACTGTATATATAATTCAAGAAATCTCTGTGTGTCTGTCTGTCTGTCGTCTTCTTGTTTTAGGTTTGATTGGCGGTTGGCAACCAGCTTACAGGTGCATTACCGCCACATACTTCACTTTATATCACTCTTCTTCTTCTTCTTCTTCTTCTTCTAGATCTGATTGCCGGCTGTCAACTAGCTCACAGCTGCACCACCGCCACCCACCGAGTTGGGAGTGTGGACAAGAGAATGGCAGGGAAAATAAAAGCTAAATTCTTTCAATTAATCCACTTGCACTTAAATATCTAAATAGACCGATATACTGTATATTTCTTTGACTGAAGTTCCTAACACGTTTTCCACAACAAAACTTAAATTAGCCTTTTCCATTACTGCAATCAGATGTTTCCTTTGTTCCTGGTATCCCTGACATTACAACAAAATGTGCTGAACTGTTTCCGGAGAACCGTAATGTGCACAGCTGCCAGTTGGGTGTTTACCATGTAGCATCTGGTTCAAAGTAGTATGTCCTATTCTTAATTGGGTGATGAGTACCTCCTCTTTCCTGTTTCTGCCAACTCCCATTCCAGAGTCCACCTGCTTTTGAATGTCATAAAGATGTCTTCCTGTATCTATTGAGTCCCAATATTCTTGCCACTTTTCCACTATATAATTTTTAATTATTGATTTGCCTTCTGCCTTACTGAGTGAGATTTCCAGATTTATTGTTTCAAATTTTAATGATTGTTTTGCTAATAAATCCACATCCTCATTACCCTCTATCTCAATGTGGGCTGGAACCCAAAGAAAGTTTATTGACTGACCTTAACTGTAGAGGTTGTAAATTAAGGAGTGGATTTCTACAATTAGGTCCTGCGTACTCGACTGCAGTGACTGAACACTTTTGAGAACTGCTCAACTACCTGAAACAATGACTGCATTATTCCTATAATTTATCTCCAACCACTGTAAAGCTAATATAATGGTGACTAGCTCAACTGTGTATACTGATAAGTGATTACTGGTTCTTTTATTGATAGATATTTTATACTGAGGAATGTATACCGCAGCTCCACTACGACCAGTTGTAGGATCCTTGGAACCATCGGTAAATGCTATCAGCCTGTCTCTGAAGTTTTGTTCAATATATTTATGCACTATATAATCTGTTGCTGATTGCTTATGTTGCCTCCTCAGTTGTTGTATTTCAAAATCTACCAGTGGCATCTTAAACAGCCACGGAGGAATAACAGACCACAGGACCGTGGGGCTAAAATCTATGTATTTTAATCCTGCCTGCTCAGCAATGACATCACTTATCCATCCAAAGCTACCAATGTTGGACTCATTGTGTTCCCAGCGATCATCAGGAATAGCTTTTGCAGGATGTGACCTCTTATGCCCCTTCAAGTTGATCCAGTATGCCAGCATTAATTTGGTTCTTCTTAATCTTAAGGGCATTTTGCCCATCTCTACTTGGATCGCTGATGCTGGTGAAGTTTTAAATGCACCACAACATATCCTAAGAGCCTTTGTCTGTTCTGTGTCCTGTTGGTTCAGGTGAGAATCAGCAGCCAACATGAATGTAACACATCCATAGTCTAGTGTAGCTCTCATTAGTCCTCGATACACCCTCAACAGAGAGGCCCTAGAAGCCCCCCAGTCCCGTTTGCCAGACATCTCAAAATATTATTTATTTTCTTACATTTTCCTTTAGTTTTTTCAATATGCTGCTTCCAAGTTAGTTTTTCATCAAATAACACATCTAAATATCAAACTACCTTTACTTGCTCTAACTTTTGGCCATAAAGATTTAAAGAAATTTCTTTGTGACTTTTAGAGAAGCAAATTATTTGTGTCTTTGAGACCGATAATTTAAAAGCCCACCGGTTTGCCCATTGTTCAGCCTGGTCTATTGCTGCCTGCATTTTCCTCTGAATGTACAGAAGATTACGTCCCTTTATCCATAAGGCCCCATCATCTGCATGCAAGACCTTCCCTATTCCACTATCGATTCCTTCAAAAATATCATTAATCATAATATTAAACAAAACAGGGCTACACAGGCTGCCTTGGGGGGTACCATTTTCAACTTCATATATTTTGGGGAACTCTGTACCAACTCTTACCTCAATCGTTCTATCATACAGGAAATCTAATACCCAAATGTATGGATTACCTTCAATACCAAATTGATTTAATTTAATCAGCAACCCTTCCTTCTACAGCATGTCATACACTTTTTCTATATCAAAGATGACAGCTATCACATTTTCCCAATTTACCTGGGCTTTCCTAATTTCAGATTCTAGAAGCAAAATGGAATCCATAGTATTTCTCCCTTTTCGGAACCCACTTTGAAAAGGAGAAAGACATTCCCTCCCTTCCAAAATGTGATTCAGCCTTTCAGTCACCATTCATTCCATTGTTTTCCCTAACTGTGAGGTAAGAGCTATCGTCCTATAATTATTGGGATCTAATGAATCTTTCCCTGGCTTTAAGACTGGTACTATAACTGATTATTTCCATGCCCTTGGAATCTTCCCAGTTTCCCAAACTTTATTAAATAGCTTTAATATTGTTTGAAGTGCACTCTCCTCCATGTGCGGCAACACCCTATAACAGGGGTGTCCAAACTTTTTGCAAAGAGGGCCAGATTTGGTCAGGTGAAAATGTATGGGGGCCGACCATTCAGCCTGACATTCCTCGAACCATTACCATTGTAAATTACCATGTAAATATGTAACTATATCACTTTGCTGTCTGCAGCTAGGTTGACATTGCAAATGAGAATCTGTTGTCAATTGCATTACCAGGATAATTAAAGGTTAAAATAATAATAAATTACATACAAACTATTTTATGAAATTTGACTCTGAATATTTAGAAACGTGTATTTATTGATTTTGTTTCAACAAATCACATCCCAGTGCATTTTGACAAAGAATAGTTGACATAATGCACGGCTCAGGAGACGCACACACACAGGCTTAGAGTAGTTCAAAGAGTTTATTAACAGCAGGAGTGAATGAGTGCGTGTCTGCGGGATGTAAATGTGTTGGTGATGGTGTCTGCTCCAGGCACAGAGGCAGGTGACCGTACAGCCGAGCAACCCTATGGAGAGAGCACAGGGAGAGGGTGACGGGCATACACCAACACAGGAGGGATTTATGGCGAGAGAAGGACTTACTTGGTTGGTCAGGACAGCTGGCACAACAAAGGGGCGAAGCCCGGAAGACAGCCACCTGGAGAGCTCCGTACAGCAGCGAGGATTGGGCGATGGAGTGGAGATGTCCGCCGCTGGGGAATCCACCTGTGCACAGGGGAGAAGACTGAAGAAGAGAGGTAAGCGATCTTCTTACCAAAATGGTGATGCTGAAGAGAAGTATGTTCACAACGGTGAGGGACGAAGTCTGACGGCTTCAGGCCGAGCCTCCGGGCGAGACGGCCTTTATCCCTCGCCGCTGATGATTGTCAGGTGCGTGAGCAGGTGGCGCCGCTGATGAATGGCGCGGCGTGACAGTACTCCCCCCTCTAGCAGCGCCTCCTGGCGATGGCTTATCCGGGTGCGCTCGGTGGAAGTCCGCGATGAGCGATGGGTCCAACACAAACGACGGGGGCACCCATTGTCGATGCTCGGGCCCATAGCCCTCCCAGTCCACCAAGTATTGCAACCCACGACCTCGGCGCCGGGAGTCCAGGATGGAGGAGACGGACCAGGCCGGATGGCCACCAATCATCCGGGGCGCGGGTTGCGCTGCAGGAGGAGGGCAAAGGGGGTCAGTGACTGCCAGTTTCACCTTCGACACATGGAAAGTGGGATGGATGCGGAGGGAGGGGGGAATAGCCACGCGCACAGCCACCGGGTTGATGATCCGGGTGATGGGAAAGGGACCCATGAATCGCTGTGCCAGCTTCCTCCTCTCACCTTTTAATGTGACGTCCTGGGTAGACACATACACGAGTTGCCCAACTCTGTACGCCGGGGCAGGTCGCCTGTGCCGGTCCGCCACGGTCCTGTTGTGCTCCGCTGTGCGTAAAAGCGCATGACGCGTGGCAGCCCAGGTGGAGCGGAACTGCCTAAGGTGCGCCCTAACAGAGGGGACAGCTACCTCGCTCTCCTGCGCTGGAAACAGCGGGGGGTCGTAACCCAGGGACGCCTTGAAGGGGGACATCCCCGTTGCAGAAGAGCGGGCGGTGTTGTGGGCATACTCCACCCAGGCGAGATGGTTGCTCCAGGACGTCGGCTTGGATCTGGTAACACAGCGGAGCGCAGCCTCCAGCTCCTGATTGGTCCTTTCACACTGCCCGTTAGACTGGGGGTGATGGCCGGAGGAGAGGCTCACCTTGGCTCCGATGGCGTTACAAAAAGATCTCCAAACCTCGGATGAAAATTGGGGACCCCGGTCCGAAACCACGTCCACCGGAATCCCGTGCAGCCTGACCACGTGTTGGACGAGGAGGCCCGCCGTCTCCAGGGCAGTAGGGAGACCTCGCAGGGGGACGGAGTGTGCCGCCTTGGAGAAACGGTCCACGATGGTCAGGACGGTGTCAAAGGAGTTGGAAACGGGGAGTCCGGTGACGAAATCCAGTGCGATGTGTGACCAGGGCCTGCCGGGGACGGGCAGAGGCTGGAGCAGACCCGCTGGGGGGGCATTTCCCGACTTGCTGGTGGCACAGATTGGGCAAGCCCGGGCGTAGCGGGCTGCATCCCTCCGCAGGCCTGGCCACCAAAAGGACCGTTGGAGGAGGCTGATCATCCGAGAGGTGCTGGGATGACAGGTGAGCCGGGAGGTGTGGAGCCAGTGGATGACCTCTCCTCGGACCGCAGATGGGACGAACAGTCTTCCCTCCGGTCCGCCGCCAGGATCAGGTTCCACCTCCTGCGCCTTCCGGATCTTGTCTTCAATGTCCCAAGAGATGGCTCCCACGACGCACGACCTGGGCAGGATAGTGTGGGGTGTCTCCTCAGCCTCCACGGGGGTGAACTGCCTAGAGAGGGCGTCAGGCAGGCCGTTTTTGGAGCCCGGCCTGAAGGTGATTGAGAAGCGGAACCTGGCGAAGAACAAAGACCAGCGTGCCTGGCGGGCATTCAGGCGCTTGGCAGATCGTAAGTATTCTAAGTTCTTGTGGTCCGTCAGGACCACAAACGGCAGGTCCTCCCCCTCTAGCCAGTGGCGCCACTCCTGTAAGGCGAGTTTAATGGCCAGGAGCTCTCTGTCCCCCACATCGTAGTTCCTCTCCGCCGGGGACAGGCGCCGGGAGAAGAAGGCGCACGGTCGCTTGGCGCCATCGTCCGGTGATCGTTGGGATAATACTGCTCCCACTCCCGTGTCCGAGGCGTCCACCTCCACAATGCACTGCAGCGCGGGGTCGACCTGGCGAAGGACCCGGGAGGAGGAGAACTCCGCCTTCAGCGCCTTAAAGGCAGCATCGACCTCTTCAGCCCACCGGAACGGGACCTTCGGGGACGTGAGGCGGGTCAGCGGTCCGACGATCCAGCTGAAATTCGGGACAAAGCGGCGGTAAAAATTGGCGAAGCCAACAAACTGTTGCACCTGCTTCCGGGATGCGGGAGTAGGCCACTCCACCACCGCCTTCACCTTCTCCGGGTCTGGGAGCACCTGGTCTTGGGCGATGATGAATCCCAGGAAGGATGTGGTCCTAGCGTAGAACTCACATTTCTCAGCCTTCACGTACAGACGATTCTCCAGCAGTCTTTGGAGGACCCGCCTCACATGGACCTGGTGCTCGTCTCTGGACCTGGAGAAGATCAGAATGTCGTCCAGGTAGACGAACACGAAAAGGCCGATGAAATCCCGGAGGACGTCATTGATGAGGCGCTGAAAGACGGCAGGAGTGTTGGTCAACCCGAACGGCATGACGAGATACTCAAAGTGGCCGTTCGGGGTACGGAAGGCTGTTTTCCATTCATCTCCCTCCCGGATCCGGACGAGGTGGTAAGCGCTGCGTAGATCCAGCTTGGTAAACCAGGTCGCCCCCTGGAGGGAGTGGAAAGCAGTGTCCATGAGGGGCAGGGTGTAACGGTCCCTCTCAGTGATGTCATTAAGCGCTCGGTAGTCTATGCAGGGACGGAGGGAACCGTCCTTTTTCCCGACAAAGAAAAACCCTGCCCCCACGGGTGACGACGATGGGCGAATAATCCCAGCGCTCAGTGATTCCTTTAGGTACGTATTCATTGTCTCCCTCTCCGGCGCCGACAGGCTGTAGAGCCGACCAGATGGCAGGGGAGCCCCCTGGCGGAGATTGATGGCACAGTCATATGGTCGATGCGGGGGAAGAGACATAGCTTTCGATTTACTGAATACCATACCCAGGTCGTGAAATTCCGGAGGCACCAGCGACAGGTCCGGAGGTGCTGTATCCGCCACAGGAGGAGCCGCGGACGGGGAGCAGGCAGCGGACTGAAGGCAGGTGCCCATGCAGAAGGTACTCCATGCCGACACCCCAGCTGACCTCCAGTCCAGGACAGGGTTGTGGAGGCGTAGCCAGGGGTACCCCAGGATGACGGGCGACACAGAGTTGGGCAGGACGTAAAATATCATCTCCTCCCGGTGGTTCCCTGAGATGATGACTGGGACAGGCATGGTCTGGTGAGAAACTCTCCCAAGGGAGGCACGGGAGAGATGGACCAGGGAGATGGGGTGTTTTAGTGCCTGACAGCGGATGCCCAATCGGGTTGCCAGGCCTTGTGAAATGAAGCTGCCCTCTGCGCCCGAATCCACCAGTGCGTGGGTGAGGTGCCCAGTGGGATTGTGGCAGAAACGGATGGGCAGCTTTAATTGGGAGAGAGTGTCTAACCGGTTGGGATCCGCGAGGCTCCCTACAGCGATTCGCGGACCCCGCCGACTGGCTTTCCGCGGGCAACGCTCCACAGTGTGTTGGTCACCTCCGCAATACATGCAGAGGCCCAACTCACGGCGGCGTTGTTTCTCCGCAGGGGAAAGCTTGGTCCAGCCCGTCACCATCGGCTCCGACTCCTCGGGGCACGATGCTGGCGGCGCCGCCAGGGGGCGAGCTTGGAACAGGTGCGGCGAGACTCCACGAGGGCGAGAAGAAGAAGACTTCCGCCCCGAGGAGCGCTCGCGCAGCCTATTATCCAAACTTATCGCTAAGGATGTCAGCTCTGCTAGCGTCCCAGGGATATCCCGTCCAGCCAGTTCATCCCTCAGATCATTATTGAGGCTGCGGAGGAACAGGCCACAGAGGGAGCGTTCCTCCCAGCCCAATTCCTCCGCCGCTACCCGGAAGTCGACCGAGTAGTCCGCTGCCGACCGGCCTCCCTGCTGGAGAGCGAGAAGCCGATCGACCTGGACCGTCTCGGTTTGAGAATGGTCAAAGACCTCCAGAAAGCGCCTCACGAACTGGTCATAGGTGAGGGTGGCATAACTGGGCCTCGCCATTACGGCGTAGGTCCAAGTTAACGCACGCCCCTCCAGAAGATTCCCTATGTAACCAATCCGACTGTGATCCGAGGGAAAATCTCCGGGCACACGGTGGAACACGGACTCACACTGCATAATGAATCCCCGCGCTCCGCCGAGCTTACCGCTAAAGCGGGCGGGGGTCGGAATCGGTGTGAGCCGAACCGGTGCCACTGGAGCCGGCTGGACGGCCGCTGGAACGGCAGGAGCCGCGCCACCCTGACGAGCCGGGGGGAACGGCTGTTGAGGATCTAAGCGGCCCAACCGGTTAGTTAAGTTTAATAATTGATTTAGGATAACCTGCTGTTGATAAGCAATCTGATCCACTCTAGACTCGAGAGTGGTAAACCGGTGTGCAAGCCCGCCGTCCGCCGAGCCGCTCTGCTGAAGCCGTACTGACATAATGCACGGCTCAGGAGACGCACACACACAGGCTTAGAGTAGTTCAAAGAGTTTATTAACAGCAGGAGTGAATGAGTGCGTGTCTGCGGGATGTAAATGTGTTGGTGATGGTGTCTGCTCCAGGCACAGAGGCAGGTGACCGTACAGCCGAGCAACCCTATGGAGAGAGCACAGGGAGAGGGTGACGGGCATACACCAACACAGGAGGGATTTATGGCGAGAGAAGGACTTACTTGGTTGGTCAGGACAGCTGGCACAACAAAGGGGCGAAGCCCGGAAGACAGCCACCTGGAGAGCTCCGTACAGCAGCGAGGATTGGGCGATGGAGTGGAGATGTCCGCCGCTGGGGAATCCACCTGTGCACAGGGGAGAAGACTGAAGAAGAGAGGTAAGCGATCTTCTTACCAAAATGGTGATGCTGAAGAGAAGTATGCTCACAACGGTGAGGGACGAAGTCTGACGGCTTCAGGCCGAGCCTCCGGGCGAGACGGCCTTTATCCCTCGCCGCTGATGATTGTCAGGTGCGTGAGCAGGTGGCACCGCTGATGAATGGCGCGGCGTGACAATAGTATAGTCAAATTAAATGACAAAACTGTGGTTTGATCATCACAAAAAAATCAATTCACTGAGACTCTGGAATTTATTCTCCTCAGAAGAATAAAAAAAATGTACCTGCATTAATGTGAAGGGTGACACTGGTGTTTCGACTGCAGTAAGGTGGCCAGGTCTGGCTCAAAAGCAATGGTTTTGATGCGCAAGATGTCACGCAGGTGAGAGTCACTTAGTCTTGTCCTCACATGGTTCTTGTTAATGTTCATAACAGAGAACGTCTTCTCGCACAAGTATGTCGAGCCAAACAAGCTCAGCATTTTCTTAACAAATGTTCGAATCTCTTGGAACCTGTCTTTGTCCAGCTGGCGGTAAAAGTCGATGAGAGGGAGTTGTTGGTGGCGACCGTGACACTCCGCGTCACACTGCAGCTCAATGAGCTCCAGCTGCAGGTGGTCTGGAGCGTCATTAGGATCCACGGAAAAAGGAGTGGAAAAAAGTGTGATCTCCTTTTCAATAGCTGAGAAATCCCTGAAATGCTGTTGAAACTCCTCAGTCAGAGATGAGATGTTTTCTGCATACCTCCTCATTTGCGCACTGATATTGTTTTCTGGAAAACTGGTCATCATTTCCTGCAGTGATGGGAAATGTGTGGTATTGGGCTGCGTTTGTGACAGGTGCCTTTGGAAAAATAGCAGCTTTTCATACCATACCACAGGGGTAAAAGGTCACACAGGGGTCACGCGACGAGAATGTGGCCACAGGTCTACTTCCACCCTCTGGTGAAATATAAAATTGCTGTTTTTGGTATGTGTATATTGTTTACTGTGGAAAACTGTGCTGGCGGGCCACATATTATTGATTTTATGACAGGACGCTTCGGGCCAGTGGAAATTTGGACACGGGCCAGATTTGGCCCGGGGGCCGGACTTTGGGCATGCCTGCCCTATAACATACGCCATCCTTCCCTGGTGAAGACTGCTTCGTTTTCAGAATAGCCCTTTTCAATTCTGACAGAGTCAATGGCAAATCTATCGAGTCCCTTGAAGTATTCTTCCTTATGTTTACATGTGGGTGTTTGGCTAAAGTGCTTTTCCTGCTTTGTCTAATTGTGTCTGGTAGGTTTTCTGAACTATGAATCTTCACTAAAGTTTCTGCCAAAAATTCTGCTTTGTCTATATTAGTAATAGCTATTTCCCCATTACTGTCTAACACTGGCATTTTGTACTCTTTTCTAATACCACTCATTTTCTTAATCATTCCCCAAATATCTGATAGTTGTGTCTCTCTTTCTATGGTATTGCAATACTGTCTCCAAAATAAGTGCTTAGCTGTTTTGTTTTCCTGACAATTACCTGACACAATTTGTACTCAATCGCTGCTTCCAAAGTATGATGCTTTTCCCTTGTCTGAATGCCCTATTTCTGTTTTTAATAGCTTTATTACAATTATCATCCCACCAAGGAAGATTTGTTTGTTGTCTATAACCTGTACTTTTTGGTATTGTTTGATTGCAGACTTTATTATAATCACACTGTGTCATGGTCCGAGCGCTGACCCTGTCTGCTCTCGGGTTGTCTGGTAGCTCCCCGTTCTCTTCTCAGGCACACCATATGGCCTCTGGGCTTTTATTGCGACAGCATCTCGGCGGGGCTTCCGGCTGTCAGAGCCGAGCTCCGCAGGGACGGCTGGAATCCAGTCAGCTGATGACATTCTCATCAGCTGATTAATCTGTCAGCCCTATTTAAGGGAGCAGCTCGGTTTACTCCGGGCTGCGACCTCGTCAAACATTCCTTCGTTAAAACTCCGTCTCTGATTCCTGAGCCTTCCCACTCTCAGTAAGTGTATTTCCTCATAGTCTGTGTCTTATTCCCATGTGTATATTTTGTGTTTTTGCCCCACGTGGCTCATTATTTTGTCATTTGTCTTTTGTTAATAAATTATGCAAACTCATCGGCTGGCTCTCGGCGTCTCATTGATGGCTCGTGAAGGCCATCATTGACACACTGACACTTTTATTAAATTTCTCCCCATCAACAATGTCCTCTCTATTTAGCTGCTCACGTCTAGTCTTACACAGATATTTAGATTTATCCCAATCTGCCTTATCCAATCTCCTTGTGCCAGACTGCATCCCTTCTTCTCCCGCTTCTAGACCAATTCTAACTTTTATTGGGTAGTGGTCACTCCCGTTAGCAGACTGACTTAATACCTCCCAAGATGTGATTCCTGCAATCACATTTGAAACCAAAGCTAGGTCTAACACACTTTGTGAGACTAGATTACTGCTAAATCTAGTACCTTTCCCATCATTCATGCATATTAAGTCCCTGTCCTCTAAAAAATCCTCAATTACTGTGCCATTTATATCTATATTCCTGCTACCCCACAGCGTGTTATGTGCATTAAAATCCCCACATCAAACCACCTTACCCTGCGCTTGTCTATTTAGTGTTCAAAGTGTCAATCTGTTACATGGATTATAGTAATTAATAATTGTTATTTCATCTTTTACTACCCATATTTTTACCATTATTGATTCATGTTCTTTCCGTATGTCCATTATTTTGTAATTTGTTCCATTATGCGCAAACGTTGCTGCACATCCTCCTCTATCATTTCCCTGTCGTTCCTTATAGATGTGTCCTTGAATGACAAAATCCAAGTGAGGTTTTAGCCATGTTTCCTGTACACAGATTACCTGGGGTTTGTCTTGCATATCAGATGTAAACTTTTTGAATTCTTACCCATTTGATATTAAACTCCTGGCATTCCATTGCAAAATCGTGATTACCATTATGAGCCACTAGCCCATGATGTCTGTGAACTTAAAGATCCCCCACTTAACAAGTCCTCAACTGCTTCCCAATGCAGCCCCTTAATGCAAAGATATTTTTCTGCTGCTTTCACAATGATTTTGATCTTTTCTGTTTTCTTGGAAATCTGCGCAGTGCAGTTTATCACATCTACCACAAACAAGACAAAATTATTTTTCCTTCAAAACCAGAGTATCTTCCTTAATTCTCCTGCATTCACTGAAAGCCTGCACATTTTCCCTGTTAGAGTCCATGCCCACTTTTTTAGCTGGCACCTTTTTCGCAGCTTCTGCATATGTTAATCCCTGGAAGACTATTATCTGCTGAGCTTCTGCTGCTCATTTTGCTGGCTTCACAGCCTCGATATGCAGAGCTATGTTCACCACCACAGTTACAGCACTTTAATTTGGCTCCGCTTTCACACTTGCCATATTCATGTTCACCAGAGCATCTGGCACGTCCTTGTCTACCTTTGCATATCGCTGCTACATGACCAAACTTTTGATATTTGAAACATCTGAGTGGAGGAGGAACGCAAAGTTTGACTTCATAGCTCATGTAGCCAATATACACCTTACTTGGCAGTCTTGTTTCATCAAATTTTAACATTACTGACAGACTATCACATTTTTCACCATTTCTATTAGTTTTCAATCATTGTACCTCTGTCACTTTTGCTCCAGTTAAGTGTTTCACTATTTCATCAGTTGAGACAGCCATTAGAATGCCCAATATCACTCCTCTCATTGCCTTATTTCCTTAAAAAACTGAACACTGCACATTTTTCCCCTCCATTTTATTGACTCTGATTGCTTTTCCTTGTTGAACACTATCTTTACATATAACTAGCAATGAACCACTACGGAGAATTCTTGCATTTAAAACTTCTCTAAGTAACTTATTAATTGCATTTGTGAGCTTAATTGGGTTCCACTCACGAAATGATGCCCCTTCCTGAGTAAGTTTAATGATTACTTTACACTCTTTCTGTTTATTCCGGGATTGATCATCTTCTGATTCATCAGCACTTTGATAACACTGAATTTCCTTACGTTTATGTTTGCTTCTTTTAGACTCCATCGAATTCCAAACTTTCTCTTCCCCGCTTCCTACCTCCATTACTCCTAGATCATTCCCTGCTTTATCACCTTCTGCTACCTGCTTTGCCATCTCCTGTCCATTCACAACCCGGCTGTGCCACTCCGGTTCAAAGTCCCTGCCTCTCGTCGCCATCTTATGTCTTCTTCTTCTTTTAGATTTGATTGGCGGTTGGCAACCAGCTTACAGGTGCATTATTGCCATGTACTTCACTCATAATTAATCATCACTCAATATATTGAGATGGTGACATCCTACAAGTACCTGGGTGTTCATCTGAACAATAAACTAGACTGGTCACACAATACCGACGCACTCTACAAGAAAGGACAGTGCAGGCTGTTCCTACTGAGGAGGCTCAGGTCTTTTGGTGTACAAGGGGTGCTGTTGAAGACATTCTATGACATGGTGGTGGCATCAGCCATCACTTTTGGAGTGGTCTGCTGGGGCAGTGGCATCACTGCAGCCGATAGAAAGAGACTGAACAAACTAATCAAGAAAGCTAGCTCTGTCCTGGGGCAACGCCTTGACCCAGTGGAGGAGATAGGAGAGAGAAGGATGGTGGCTAAACTGTCATCTCTGCTGGAGTCCGAGTCCCACCCCATGCAGGACATACTGAATGCACTGAGGAGCTCATTTAGCAGTAGACTACATCATCCTAGGTGTGCGACCGAGAGGTTTCGCAGGTCCTTCCTACCTACGGCTGTCAGACTGTATAACCTAAGAAGGGCTGCTCGCAGAGATAGCAAAAAAATGTGACGACCTAATAGTATTGAATGCAAAAGATGCAACAGACTTACACAAATGGTCCCCTCCAGTATACAACTAGGACAATATCAGTCGCTATGGAGGGTGACAATATGTATGGGTATATATTCATACCATGTAGGGTAACTAAACAGACGGTTATGCTGTTTATTCCATCTAGCTACAATGCTCCGCACTGTGTATATAGTATATTTATATATTTATGTGTACATATGTATATTCACTGCTCTTACTTTCTTATCTTCTAAATTATTGCTCTGAGTGTTGCTATCTCTGTGCTGTTGCAATCCTGGAATTTCCCCATTGTGGGACTAATAAAGGCTTATCTTACCTTATCTCATCTTATATAATTCAAGAAATCTGTGTGTCCTGATAAGCTCAACATTATTATCCCATCTCAATATGTCTTCTTCTTCTTCTTCTTCTTCTTCTTCTTCTTCTCTCGGTTACTGGCGGATAGCAAGCTACTGAAAGATGCATACCACCACCTACTGTACAAGAGTGTGCAACATTATGTCATTTGAGCCCGACCCTTCATCTTCTTCTTCTTCTCTCGGTTACTGGCGGATTGTTTTGTAATTCTTTATTGCAATAGATTTTTGTATTTTGTAATACGATCTACCTTTATGATCTTCATCCCATCTTTTTTGCCGTAGCTCAATTCCTTTTTTCTTGATTACTGCTTTCCCTTCACCTTTTCCAAGAGACAATGGTATAGTTATTTCTTTCCCAAGAGCACTTTTTGCTAATTTGTCTGCACAGTCATTCCCTTTCAACCCTTCATGTGCAGGAACCCAACAAAACTGGACTTCTCCACCACCTCTGTGTACCCTAAATAAACTGTGATATAGCTCAATCGCCAAGTCTTCCCTTGTAGATTTTAGTGTCTGTATGGTTTTTAATACTGCAATTGAATTTGTGCACACCACCACCCGGTCCGGTCTGACCTCCTCCACCCACTGCAAAGCAATAATTATTGCCACCATCTCTGCTGTAAACACGGATATATTGTTGGAGAGTCTTTTTGTGATGGTCACTTTAAACTCTGGAATGTATACTCCAACTCCAACAGAGCCCTCTTTGTTCTTTGAACCGTCAGTATAGAGCTGTAAGAAGTTATAGTAATTGTTCCTTCACTCATATGCCAATCCTTTTTCCTCATTAGCAGACTAGCGTCTACTTCTATTCCTGGAAACAGCCAAGGGGGAACATTACTCACTGGACTGGTGTTAGCTATATCAATAGTGTGTAGCCCATGCATTCTGGCTTTTCTTTCAGTTGTTCACCCAAACCCGTGTCCCTGGAAGTTAGAATATTCCCAGCAGTCTTGTAGTGTTGTTTTTGAAATATTTGCTTCGTCACTTCCTTTCAGCTTGACCCAGTATGATAATGCAAGTTTATCTCTTCTCAAATCCATTGGCATTTCTCCTGCTTCTATTAAAACTGCATTGTTTGGGGCGTACCCTGCCTCTCGCCCAATGATGCTGGGATAGGCTCCAGCCCCCCCCCCCCCCCCGCGACCCTATACAGGATTAAGCAGAAGAAGATGGATGGATGGATGGATGTTTGGGGTTGTTTTGATGGCTCCAATGCACAGGCAAAGCGCTCTATGCTGCATTCTGTCTATTTTTTCCAGAATCGTCTTTGCCGCTGCTCCATAAATCATGCATCCGTAGTCTATTGTCTATCGCATTGGTGCTCTGTAAATGTCAATTAATGCCTGTTTATCTGCACCCCATTCGTGTCCAGCTACAGCTTTTATGAGATTAATGACTTTTTTGCATTTTGTCTCCAGATTTTCAACATGAACTCTCCATGTGTATGCACTATCAAACCACAATCCTAGATATTTGAACTCACTGACTTTCTCTGTTGGTTGATTATAATGTTTATGGTTCTGTAGCAGTTCTGTGTTTTTTTGTGAAAGTCATATAGCAGGCTTTACTGTTTGAAAATTTAAATTCCCAGTCATATGACCACTTTTCCACTTTCTCCATTGCTTTCCTATGTTTTTGAACACAAATTTCTCATTTCTTCCCCTCGTCCATATGGCTCCATCACCTGCATATAGTGCTGTTTTGATGGATCCCTCTTGATCCTCAAACATGTCATTAATCATTATATTGAATAAAACAGGGCTTATCACACTCCCCTGAGGATCACCATTTTCTATTTCAAAGTCATGAGAAACTTCTGATCCTACTTTAACCCTAATTGTCCTGTGTGTTAAAAAAAATCCATTATCCAATTATACATCCTACCACCAATGCCCATTTTATTCAGTTTCATAAGAAGACCTTCCCTCCACAGTGAGTCATAAGCCTTTTCAATATCCAAACTATAACCATTACTTCTTTCATTTTGAGAGTCTTTTCAATATCATTACTTACTCTAACCAGAACATCCACTGTGGATCTTCCTCTTCTAAAACTATTCTGATAGTCATTTATTAATCGTTTTTGCTCTAGTACATATGACAGTCTGTCAACTAACACCTTCTCCATCCATTTCCCGAAGTGTGACGTTAATGCTATTGGCCTGTAGTTGCCTGGATGAGCTGGATCTTTCCCTGGCTTATTAAATGGTAAAATTACAGCCTTTTTCCACCCACTTGCATAACCCCCTCCTTCCATATCCTGTTAAACAATTTCAGCACCAACTGCATTGATTGCATAGGCAACTGCTGGGACATAGCATAGCTTAACTGATCATATCCTGGAGCTGTGTATCCACTATCTTGCAAAGCTCTCTTAACCTCTGACATTGTGAGCTCGAGGTCTAACACAGTCGTCTTCTTTCACTTCATTTTTTTAAGTTTGCATTTTCTCTGAGTTTATGCTGCCTTTGCTGTCAATGACTCTCACCAAGATGGTCTCCTCTATGCACTGCTGCAAATGCTCTACCTAGGACTTCTGCCTTTTCTTCGTCTGATACAGCCATCTTGTCCCCATCCACTAAAGCTGGAATTTTAACTGATACCCTTTTCCCACTCATTTTTTTAAGCATACCCCAGACATCACCTAGTTCTGTTTTCCTACCAAGGGTGGAACAAAATTCTCTCCATGTTGACCTTTTCTTGTTTTTAAAAATCCTTCGAGCTACCCTTTTCTTTTTATACTCTACTAAGTTTTCACTAGTCATATTCTTCCTCAGCTCTCTGCATGCCTTGTTTTGCTCTCTTATTGCAATACTACATTCGTCATTCCACCAGGGTACAACCTTCTTCCTACCCTGTGTTGTTTTCTTAGGTATACTTGCTATTGCAGCATTCAGAGATTTCTTGAATTTATAGAGTGCCTTCTGCCTTACTGCGTGTGTCTGTCACGACCATAGGATTTTCTGAAAGATCATAGGATGGCCTATGATGGTCCTATGATGTCTTGCGTGATGTCTATATGATGTCATATAGACACCATAGTATAGAGTCACCTATGATGTTCCTATGATGTCTACATGATGTCTATTTGACGTCATATAGACACCATAGTATAGAGTGATTCAAGAAAATATGTGTGTGTGTCACAGTGTCTATGACTATGGTGTCTATATGATGGATCAAAGGACATCAAAGATCAAAGGCAGGCATCACTCACGATCATAGGACTCGCTATGACATCATCAAAAGAGTTGCTATGATGTTCCTATGATGTCCACATGATGTCTGTATGATGTCATATAGATTCCATAGTATAGAATGATTCAAGAAAATCTGTGTGTCACAGTGTCTATGACAATGGTGTCTATATGATGGATCATAGGACATCATAGATCAAAGGCAGGCATTACTCAAGCTCACTCACGATCATAGGACATCAAAGATCAAAGGGAGGCATCACTCACGATCACAGGACTCGCTATGACATCAACAAAGATCATAGGACTTGCTTTGCCATCATCAAAGATCATAGGACTCCCTATGACATCATCAAAGATCAAACACAGGCATGACTCATGATCATAGGACTCGCTATGACATCATCAAAGATCATAGGACTCGCTATGATACCATCAAAGATCAAAGGCAGGCATCACTGAACGAGTGCTGACTTGCTTGCTTACACCCGCTTTCTACGGGCATGCTGAAATACTTGCTTGTACTTGGTTTCTACGGGCATGCAGAGGTATGCACTAGTTTTTTAAAATACAGTTTCAATGGAGGTCACATGGTTTGTCCAGCTAACTCCTCCCGCAATTGTCAACATAGGACACTTCATTTGGTTGCTGTATTGGTCATGTGCATATTGTAGGGAGTTGAATGACTTCCTGAAATTTTCTCTAAATTTGTTCCACTTTGAATTGTAGATTGTTTGCTTTACTTGAACTCCTTGCAATTACATGGTTTTTAGTTTTATTACAGCTCTAGTGTATATTGAATCATGAATTTGTAATCAATATTTCAGTTGTTGGCTACGGATGAGTGTATATTGTACTGTGTGCAAGTGCTCTTCTTATCTCATGTGTTATAACAGCTTATTAGTGATTTATAAAATGTTTATAAGTAGGAAATTAATTAGGTTGAAAACTATTCAAAAATCCTTTTATTGTAAAGAAAGCCTTCTGAGTTTTGTTTGTTTTGTTTTTTTTGTTACTTATTTGTACCCGTAGGTAGACTTGGTTTGCAGTCTGGTGACAAGCCACCGGCTGCTGGTCGTTGCGTGTGCGAGCGCCCTAAACCTACATGTTTTTGGTGTGCAGGAGGAAACCGGAGAAATCCCGGAGTAAACCCACGCAACACGGGGAGAAAATGCAAACTCCACACAGCTCACTGTTGGTCGGGGGCTGGGATCGAACCCACGATCTCATGATCCCCGCGATCCCCCGGCCGAGGGTAAAACTGTGCTGCCACAGTACTAAACCACTGCGCCACCGTGCAGCCCAAGTTGTGGTATAATGCTCTTAATGATTACATAAATTAGACAATAATATGATTACATACATTTTTATATTATGTGCTATGAAAAAAATCTGACTAAACATCATATCACTTCTACACAAACCAAGACTTGTGCTTCACACAGCCTCTTAGTTAATGCTGTCTGTCCCTCAGTTTGTTAACCTTCTCTGCCCTCAGCTTTCCTAAGATCTCAGCCATCAGTGTTGTGCTTCACCTTCCTGTCCAGCATCACAAATGCTGCCAGTTGATGTTTGTCCCACTGCTTTAGCGGTATCCCGCAGAGACAACTCGGGGCAGAAAACACATCCTATTAAACACTGTTGAGTGCACAATGACCTTATGAGGACAGCAACGCTTTGATTCTCCTCCTAGGGATTTGGATTTTGGTAAACACACAGACCTCACGTTAACCTTTTTTGCATCTTCAAACACATCATAGTGAATTCTACTGACAAAGAAAGGAAAAAATAGCTGGTATACATTACTGAGGACTAGACTGTTACCACATTGTTTGGGAAAACTGATTCAAATATAAATCTTTGCACTGTAGAACATCCTACAAGGCTAAACAGCGACTCCTATTTCACTATTTGATCTAAATTACAGCAATACATAAATTGACCACTATTACATAATAGATGATAAAGAAAATTGTTTACAGCAGCTGTGAACGCCTCAGGGAGCAAGAGACACAGAGACAGACAGAGAGAGGGAGTATGCGTCTCAGAGGTTTTTTGCTCTCCCTGTCTTGCCACCATCTGTCTTGAGGACTGGCATCAGTGTTACAGTATACAGACGGGCACTCACTAATAAGCTCAAACGGGCCGCAGTGAAAGAAGCCACATGAGGACATCCTGCGACACGCTCACCATCATCATTACTCCGGGAGTGCAAATAAGGCCAGAGAACACTGGAGACTCAAGCTCGTGTGGAGAGTTTCCAGAAATCCCTCAAAGTACAGAAAGTGAGCAAGACTTTGCTGAAGTTTTCACTGACAGTTTCACAGACATTTGCAAATTAAAAAAATAGTGAAATAATTAGGTTAAGGAAAAAAAAGGTCTGAAGTCAAAAGCTATAATACACAAATATATCAGTTGGAATGATAATAAAAAGCATCACCCATTAATATTTACTGGTTATAAAATTATGCAAAAGAACAACTTTGAGATCCCACATGTTAAGGATTTTAAACAAATGACAAAGAAAATTAATACAGTGAAAGGAATGTCACAACCATCTGTTACTGTTCCTTCTATATTTCGCTTCTGAAATGGAAACAACAACCGGACACAGCCATTATATGGTTTTGGCCTTGTCAAAACAAAATAATAATTGAGCCAAAATTGGGGCAGCAGTGTCTCAGGCGATAGAGCAAGTCGTCCAATAACTGAAAGGGTTAGCGGTTCGAATCTTGCTCTGCCCAGCCATCTTGCTGTTGTGTCCCTGTCCAACACACTTTACCCACCTTGTCTCCAGTGTCCATGACACTGGGTGTAAATGTGTATAAATGTTCAGTCGTGGTCAGAGAGGCCATTGGAATGGATTGACAGCCACGTTTCAATCAGTCTGCCCCAGGGCAGCTGTGGCTACAGTAGTAGCTTACCACCACCATTGTCTGTCTGTGGAGTGAATGGATAATGGACTCATTGCAAAGTACTTTGTGTATCATTAAAGGCACTATATAAATACAATCCATTATTACTGCTATTATTAAAATGGGATAATGGCTCTGATTTGGTGTTTTTTTTTTCTTGTTTTATTGATTTGGTTAAAGCTGGAAGTTATGAAAAAGCATGGGCCTTTACAATTTATATTGTGTTAATTTACTGAAAAGTCAATGTGATAATTTCTACACAATAAATATTACTCTTAAATTTGATACTTTACAAAAAAGGATGAGTAGGTCTAAATTTGAAAATGTTAGCGGTTAAATGTAGTTAAATGTACTTCTGGCTGTGACCACAATAATACAATGCAAAAAACGTAACCTAACAAAATCAGATCAGTTATCCCATTTTGGCTCAATTCCAATTATATTTTGACAAGGCCAAAACCATAGAAAGGCTATTTCTGGTGGTTCCATTTTCAGAAATGGAACATTGAAAGAACAAAGAGTACACGGATTCACAACTAAGAACTGATATTGTGTTAATTGTACACAGGTGATTCCGTTGCATTCAGTCATTTATTCACTCAAAATTAAAACAAACATGTAAATAAATAAAACATCTTAAATGTTTAAATGTTTCTTGTTTGATTTTGAGATAAAAAAAAATTGTAAATTTTTAAACTAAACATAAATTGCATTTTTCACAATCAAGAGTAATTGTTTTTGTGCACATTTGTACACATTATACAGTGTTCACATGAAAGTTAAAGACCATTTTGACTGATGTGATTTGTATTGTTTGGTTTTCATATTTTCAGCTATCACAAAAATATCATCATCACCACACTTCGGGCCACAATAATCACGTGGTGAAAATCAGAAACTGTGACAGCCCTAATTAAAAGCAATACCAAACACCAAAAATTTAACTACTTCTTTAAATGAAACAAAAACTGTTTCAGATCTGCAGAGTTGTTAAACAAGTGCCTAATGATGGTCCATTTGAAAGAAAAAAGAGTATTACACATTTGTTTCATGTTCTAAACAATTTCTCTTTTGCCTCACAAATTGTTCATTTCAAAGGCATGACAGAATTGTCCTCCTTTAGCAAATGTACAGGCTGTACAGACAATAGTTGAAGCTAACCATAGATGTATGCTCTGACTGTGCGGGTGTGCATTTCTTCAAAGCAGGCTGACTGATCTGAGAGTGTTTTATGTGTTATCTTCCTTCAGTTTGTCTCATTTTTTCCCCCTTTCATGTCTGCATGCTTGAACATTCCTCTGAAGAATGCAAAGCTGCAAAAAATAGTTCAGACTATCTCATCTAAAACTTAGTTCGCCCCACCTAGAGCAAATTTGTGTCAGTAGGTTTCTTCCCTCAGACACAGCTTGTACCAATTTAGCTTTTTTAAAAATTCAAGCAGCACTGCAGTTTCTTCTACACATTTAAAAAGCATGGTGTACATTTAGTTATTTATTTATCAAATTTAATTGTCTCTATAATGAAATATGGACCTCTGTAAACTGGCGATACCTGCAGCTGATCGGGTGTCAGTGTTTTCTTGAGATTTTGGCTACCTAACATGTTGTTTTGCTTAACGTCAAACAAAAAGGGTCAGAAACTAACACCAGGACATTTAAACTTTTACAGTTGGTTTTGAAACACTAGCACAGACCCTACAGGTACGCTGCAGACACATCACAATGCCATCAAAGTCAAAGACTGTATAGAGTGACAGTATCGGTGACACCCTGACATTCACACAGAAGATTATTTCAGAAGCGTCAAACTTTTCTCATTATTTGATCTGGCAATAAAAAGAGAGAAAATGCTGTTTTTCAAAGAGTTTCTCTCTGCTTTGCCCAAACTAAATGGCATCCTCTCATGAACGATGTGACCAGCAAGATGAAACGGATTATTATAACATCTTAGTCCAGTCCTCATTGGTTCGCCAGTTGCCGAGATACAAACAGCCCGTGGGACAAGCAACAGCAGTTCATTCAAGTTGAGTGTGAACACTAGTTCTCTTTGATTTAGATGGGGTCAGGGTAGGTGAAGCCGAGGATGTGGAAGAGGTAGATTTTTATCCTCCGTTCTATTCACTGCAAGGAGAGACATATCAGTAACTTGAAAGGAAAGGAGCCAGCACTGAAACTTATCATAAATCTATTTTGTGGGTTAGTCTTTATGATATTCCATCAGTTGTGGTTCCTGGAGGCTTGCCATCTCAACAAGTAAGCGGCAGAAAAAAGGGCTGTTTTCCCAGATCTGCATTGTCCTCAGATGAACCTGGAACCACTGCCAAGAATCCAGCGAAGTTTATAGGAGGCAAAAGCAAGTGGGTTAGAATACATCTCGTGTTTTCAGCAGCGGCAACAAAAGAGTAATTCCTCAAAGCAAATTTAGGCACAGCAGGTGAGCCTTTTTTTTACTTCTGTTTTCTTGCTGTGAGAAAAATAAAGCGGGTTTAGATAATAGAGTGTTAATACAGTTTCAGCATGGGGAAGAAAGTAATGGGAAAGAAATGGAAGGTTAGAGGGGAGAAAATTGCACTTAATTGAAAGACAAAACAGCACCAGCTTGAAGTGGACCCAGTAGATGCAGTTACTTTGGCTCCAGAATATAGCTTTATGTTTACATACTGTAATAGAGAATTCAGAATAATCTTTTTTTAATTTTATACCATGTTTTGCTGGAGCTCCTCAGTTCAAAACCAGCAGTTTTTAGCTTTTCTCAGTTTAACTTTATGTTGTGGAGGAAGGAAGCAGACGAGGCATGAGCGGGATGACACACGAACTTTATTCCTTCTCCAACATCAAGTACAGTACAACTCTTACTGGGTCTCTGAGCACCTTCTTTTCATAACCTTTAATTTCGTGTCTTGAGACCCAGGGAGCTCGACAACAATACATTCAGTGGAACAAAGACATGCGTGGCACATTAACATCACATAACGCCAGTACCGCTTCTCACACCCTCTCCTCCTCCAGCGGTTCTGGCACCTCCTGAACTCTCTAGGGGGCAAATAGTCCTTTCTGTCCCGTCTGAGACCCCCGGTACCACTTCCTCCTTCAGTCCATTATTCCCTCTTCCCACCCGCTTCCGACTGTGGATGGAGAATCCCCCACACCTTTCTGTAAAAATAAGATTGTTCCACGTAAACGTGTCAAAATATATCCCAACAACAAACCATGGGTTACAAAATCAGTTAAATCCTGCTTACAGAGGAAAGCACTTGCCTTTAAACAGGGGTCTGTTTCTGAGCTACAGGTTGCCACAAAGGAGCTGAAGGCCGAAATTTTAAGAGCAAAACAGAATTATAAATCAGAATTGGAAAGCAAGATGGCAGCAAAGAAACTTGGTTCAGCCTGGGCCAGTATGAAAACTATTGCAGGCCTTCAGAGCACAGAGCGCAGTAATCGTGTGTTTTTAGATGGTTTAAATTCAGACACAGAGCCGGCTAATGCTCTTAATTGTTTTTATGGTCGTTTTGACTCCTTTGATTTTAGCACTGAAACACAAGATTTGAAACAGAAACTCAAAAACAATCAGCACTTTAATATTGAGGTGCAGGATGTTAAAAGGGAGTTCTGCGCTGTAAAAGTGAACAAAAGTCAGGACCCTGATAATATATGTGGGCGCTTGGTAAAGTCCTGTGCACATGAACTGAGTCCTATATTTCATTACATTTTCAACAAGTCCTTACAGACACAACATGTGCCTAAGATCTGGAAAGAAGCCGTGGTTGTTCCCGTTCCAAAATCCAGCTGTCCTAAAATGGTAAACGACTTTAGACCAGTTGCTTTGACTTCAATTTTAATGAAAATTTTTGAAAAATTGGTCAGATGTGAGGTCCTAAAGCAGACTGAGCATGCATTGGATCCTCTGCAGTTTGCTTATAGGCCTCACAGAGGAGTGGAGGATGCCACTGTTACTCTGTTTAACATGCTTTTTAAACATCTGGATTTTAATGGGACACACGCCAGACTTTTATTTGTGGACTTTTCCTCCGCCTTCAATACAATCCAACCTCATATCTTAGTTGAAAGGCTCCTGCAGCAATTTGATTTGAGCAATAATCTGGTGGGTTGGATTCTGGATTTCTTAACCAACAGGACGCAGAGAGTAAGGGTCAATGGTACATTGTCGGACCTAAAGTGCTCTTCTACTGGCTCTCCTCAGGGGTGTGTGTTGTCACCACTACTCTTCATCCTGTACACAAACATGTGTCGGAGCAGACATGACAACAGACACATTATAAAGTATGCTGATGACTCAGTTATTGTCAGTCTCCCCTGTACACCAGACAAGTACAGAGGATGGCTACCTCCATTTTAAATGATGACTCCCACCCTTTGCACTGCCACTTTCAGCTTCTTCCCTCAAGACGGAGGTTTGCTGTCCCAAAAAGTAGAACCCAGCGCTACAAAAACAGCTTTGTCCCTGCTGCTGTCCAAGAGTTGAACAAGCTGTAAAAATATATTGCACATAATTTAGGTACCTATTTATTAACTCCATTTTATATTTACTTATTTTTGTAGGATGTCACTTTGGTTCTAAATATTTTACGGGGTTTTAGACCTTTGAGTTTTTAACCTCTTTGACTAGTTTTTAACTTTTAATATGATCGTTCTCTCTTACCTCTGGTTTTTCTCCCATCTCTTTGTCTTTTTATACCCTGATTGATGGAGCCTTGAGTATTTTTATCATGTTTATAGTCAGCTTCATATGTGCCTGTGTTTGTGTCTATGTTGAATGTAATTTGTGGCTTGTATATATGGATGTCACCAGACTGCAAAACAAATCTACCTACGGGTACAAATAAAGTAACCTGAACCTGAACCTGAACACTGTGCCACCACACAGCCCCCCCCCAAACACCCAGAAAGGGCACCACCAACGGTGACATCCGCGCTGGGGAGCTTGGGCCAACACCACCTGCTCGTCTGCCAACACAAAAGCGGGCTTCATCCTGTCGACGCAGATGGTCTTCCTATGCCCCCCCCCCCCAAGTCTAACACAAAATGTTTTGCCTGAGGTTCCAGCACCCTGAATGGTCCGTTGTATGGTGGGCGCAGCGGGGTCCGGTGCGCATCGTGCCTGACAAAATCAAAACTAGCGTTCTGTCAGTTTTTTGGGACAAAGGTGTGGGGAAAACAATGGTGGGCTGGGCCCAGCACGTTTAAAGCCTCCATACTGTGCAAAAATTGTGCGGGTGGTTCGGCCCCGGGCACGGGGTTTTCCGGTAAAAACTCCCCGGGGATCCCCAGCAGCTGTGAAAAAACGAGTTCTGCTGGGGAGGCTGCCAGATCCTCCTTAGGCATGGAGCGCAACCCTAAAAGAACCCAGGGCAGGCGGTCGACCCAATTTGCATCCGTGAGCGAAGCTCTGAGCGCTGCCTTAAGCGACCTATGAAAACGCTCGCATAACACGTTAGCTTTGGGGATGTACATGGTAGTGTGGTGAATTTTGACCACCAGGCTCTTGGCCATCGTGGACCAGAGTTCCAAAACGAATTGTGGACCCCTGTTGGAAGTGATTTCTGACGGGGATCCAAACCGTGCAACCCAAGCCAACAAAAAAGTGCGAGCCACTTCTGTGGACGTGTTGAAAGGCAGCAGGACCACTTCAGGCCAGCGCGTGGTGCGGTCCACAATTGTCAAAAGGTGCATGAAACCTTGCGACGACGGGAGGGGTCCCACCAAATCCACGTAGACGTGATCGAACCTCCTGGCCGGGATTTGGAACGGCTCAAGGGGGGCTCTGGTGTGCTTGTACACTTTGGCCCACTGGCACGCGACGCATGCTGCAGCCCACTCTTTCACATCCTGGCGCAACGGAAGTGCACACGCCTGGATGCGAAAGGGAGTGGACTGACTCAAAAATGCGGCGGTGCCAAGAGCTCCATCGCAGAGCAAGGGAGGGCACCCTTCTCGCACCACCCTGCTCTCCAGCTTTAACCCAGTAGGTGCAGACTGGAGCATGCAAATGTCCGTGTCCCTGGCTTGCTCCTTGGCCATGGCAGGGAAATCTATTCCCATGTAGACCGGGGAGACTAACGTGTGTGACAGGCAATCGGCCACGACGTTCAGCTTACTGGCAATGTGTTGAATGTTGGTCGCAAACTCTGAGATCGTGGCCAAATGCCGTTGCTGCCAGGCCGACCACGGTTCTGAGACCTTGGACATCGCGTACGTCAGCGGCTTATGGTCAACGAACGCGGTGAACTCGTGCCCCTCTAGCCAAAACTGGAAATGGTGCATCGCTGGGTGGAGAGCCAACAATTCTCTGTCGAACGTGCTGTATTTGCATTTGTTGTTGTGCAAAGTTTGACTGAAAAATGCAAGGAGCTGCCATCAACCGGAGACGTACTACTCCACCACTGCCCCTATGGCAACATCAGACACGTCCGTGGTGAGCGCTATCAGTGCCGACGGGTCAGCGTGGGCTAGCAGAGTGCCATCCGCAAGTGCTGTTTTGGTGTCAGTGAAAGCCTGGTCTCGCTCAGGAGTCCAGTCAATGTTTTCCGTGGGCTTCTTTTTCTTAAGCGTGGCTTACAACGGCTGCATCAGCTGGGCTGCCCGGGGGAGGAAACGGTTATAAAAATTGACCATTCCCAAAAACTCCTGTAGAGCCCTCACAGTCTGTGGACATGGAAAGTCCAACACAGCGCGCACCTTATCCGGTAGCAGAATTGCGCCCTCCGGTGAAATGTGGTGGTCCAAAAAATCGATCTCTGGCACACCGAACTGGCACTTCACCGGGTTCACTACAAGCCCGTGCGCTTCCAACCTCTGGAAAACCATCTTGAGATGGGCGATGTGCTCCTCCTCGGATGCACTAGCTACCAGAATGTCGTTTAAGTTTAAGTAGACAATAACGAAGGACAAGTCACAGAGCACTGCGTCCATCATTCTCTGAAAGGTCTGCGCCATGCCCTTTAATCTGTACGGCATGCTTAAAAACTCAAAAAGGCCAAATGGAGTTATTGCCGCTGTTTTATCAATCAACTTTATTTATAAAGCACTTTAAAAGCAACACTCGCTACATAAAGTGCTGTACAGAAAGAGAACATAAAAGCAGGGCACTAATACAAAGGGCGCTAACACAAGAACCACAGTAAAAAATTCATAAATAAAATAAAAAGTAAAATAAAATAAAAATAAAAATAAAAATAAAAAATAAAAATAAAAATAAAATAATCAAATAAAATAAAATAAAAAGATATTTTAGGAACATCTTCTGTGCGCACCGGGACCTGGTGGTAACCGCGGACAAGATCCACTTTCGAAAAAACACACGTCCCGGCCATGTGCATGGAAAAGTCCTGGATGTGCGGGATGGGATACCGATCATGCTCTGTGGCGTTGTTCAAGCACCGGAAATCACTGCACGGTCGCCACGACCCATCGGCTGTAGGCACCATGTGTAGCGGCGATGCCCACGAGCTGTTGGAGTGCCCAACGATGCCCAACTGCTCTAAGTTGGCAAACTCCTTGCGCACGCTGACCAGTTTGGCTGCGTCCAGACGCCGAGGTCACATGAACACCGGCGGGCCTTTTGTAGTTATGAAATGTTCGACCCCGTGTTTCGTTACCGTAGCCGAAAAAGTTGGGACCATGAGTGCTGGAAACTGTGGAAGTAAATGCTGGTACTTACCCCCTGGAGCTATAACGTTTGCCAGTGTTGTTGACCCAGCTCCCCGAGCTGTGCAAGGCAGGGAGGTGAAAGAGACAGCGTCCACTAAACGTCTGATGGCAACATCGACTAATAACCTATAAGCACATAAAAAATCTGTGCCTAAAATGGGGGCAGAACATGCAGCTACCACAAAGTCCCACAGGAAATTGTGTCCGTGCAAGCATATTGTCAGTGTTCGTTCGCCAAACGCCTGATGGTGGATCTGTTGGCGGCCATGAGCTTGGGACCACTGCCTCCTGCCAACCTGTCTGCACTGACCGGCAGGATGAGGCTCTTCTGGGAGCCCAAGTCCACCAAAAACCGTCTCCCCAAATGTGTGTCCGTGACATAAAGCAACTTGTTCCTGTCGCCAGCAGTTGCAGATGCTACAGACTGCTGGCCCTGCCGTCTTCCTGACTTCTTGAATTGGCATGGCACCAGGCAACGTTGGGCACTCAAGCCGAAACGGCCATGATAGAAACAACTCGCCCCGCTCCTCCGTCTCTTGGTGTCCGTCCCCGCTACCACCAATGGCTCCTCGACCTCGCTGGAGTCCCTCATTTATTCCGGTGCCACTGCCTGCATGCTGAGAGTTCTGGTTGCCAAAATGATGCGGTCCGCTTCCTGCACCGGGGCGCAGTAGTCTTTGGCAACCAGCTGCTGTGAGTTGGCCAGGATCGCCCTCCCTGTAGCAGGTAGGTTCCTGAGGAACAAGTGGGCGAACAGAAAAGATTCATCGTCCTTCCCCCTCACTGCAAACATGCTCTCCATGAGCTCCATGGCTGATCTGTCACCTAACTCTGGTCGTGTTAGGAGTCTCTTTGCCCTCTCATTGTCAGAAAGGGTGTAGTGCTGGAGTAGCAGCCGCTTGAGCGCATCATAATCTCCTTGGGCTGGCGGCTCCTGGAGCAGGCTCGTCACCTTTTGTGTGGCGCGTGCATCCAGCGCAGCAACTACATAGTAATAGTTCGTGCTGTCCGTTGTTATCCCACAGGGTTGGAACTGGGCTTCTATATGCAGGAACCACACGGTCGGGTTGTGAAGCCAGAAGTCTGGGAGCTTGACTGAGACAGCGCATGTGGCACTGGTGCTCTCCCTCCAGGTAGTCTCCGGGGTGGTGCTCGGCCCGTTCTCCATGGCACGTTTTGTGGTCACCAATGTGGAGGAAAGAAGCAGACGAGGCACGAACTGGATGACACACAAACTTTATTCCTTCTCCAACATCAAATGCAGTACAACTCTTACTGGGTCTCTGAGCACCTTCTTTTTATAACCTTTAATTCCGTGCCTTGAGACCCAGGGAGCCTAACAACATTACATTTAGTGGAACAAAGACGTGTGGCACATTAACATCACATAATGCCAGTACCGCTTCTCACACCCTGTCCTCGTCCAGCAGTTCTGGAGCCTCCTGAACTCCCTAGAGGGTGAATAATCCTTTCTGTCCCGTCTGAAACCCCCCGGTACAACTTCCTCCGTCAGTCCATTATTCCCTCTTTCCCCAGGCTCCAGACTCCGGGTGGAGAATCCCCCACACCGTGCCACCACGTTTTCTTTAAATCAGCTTATGTAAGATAAGATAAGATAAGCCTTTATTAGTCCCACAATGGGGAAATTCCAGGATTGCAACAGCACAGGGATAGCAACACTCAGAGCAACAATCAGAAGGCAAGAAAAAACAAGAACAGCGAGTATACATATGTACATATAAACATAAATATATAGACACGGTGCGGAGCATTGTAGCTAGATGGAATAAATATATAGATAATATAAACACACAGTGCGGAGCATTGTAGCTAGATGGAATAAATATATGAATATACAAACGCATACAGTGCGGAGCATTGTAGCTAGATGGAATAAATACGTAAATATATAAACACACACACAGTGCAGAGCATTGTAGCTAGATGGAATAAATATGTAAATATATAAACACACAGTGTGGAGCATTGTCGCTAGATGGAATAAATATATAAATATATAAACACACACAGTGCGGAGCATTGTAGCTAGATGGAATGAAACAGCATAACCGTTTACTTAGTTATCCTACATGGTATGATTATGTACCCATACATATTGTCACCCTAAGTAGCTACCGGTATTTTCCTAGTTGTATACCGGAGGGTATACAAACCAAAAAAAAAAAAAAACCTCACAAACAAAAAGTTTAACAGTTAAGCTGCTGAGCTCAATGTTATGAAAATATTGGCTCATAATGACAAGACAATGTCAAGCTTTTTGACCACTAAACTATACCATGTATATACAACCTATATATGAAGAACATGTGAAAAACAGTATTTCAAATGAACTTCTTAATAGCTTAACATGAGATATCAACCTCTCTTTCCACCATCTGCTAGCTGAGTCATGAATGTGATCTGTACAGAAATGACAGATCTGCTTATTTGATTTGTTAACACCCTGTGGTCATAGGACATGGATTTACCGTAACCAGAGACCAGAGGGCTTAACCATGTGCTCACAGGACCTGACATGTTGTTGAATAAGCACATCAGACCAGTAAATTGAGTTTAGCCTATAATGGCTAATACATGACCAGATGTGGAATCCCTGTGGAGCACAGAGAAATTTTGAACAGAAATGGATGACACAGCACTGACTCATTAGCACTAATCATTTTTAGGAAATAGATGAGGCTATACATCTCATTGTTGATTCCTCCACTATGGAGGCTATATTTTTGTTTTCAGCCCTGTTGTTGTTTTGTTGTCTTGTTAACAAAATAATGAAACAAAGACTTTCATGTTCATAAAAAAAAAATGTTACTCAAAAAACTGAAACACACATCTTGTACCAAGGCAAATTCCCCCCTGCTGGAAAACCCAGCATGGACCAACGTGCTGGTCACCAGCATGATTTGTTGTGTTTTGAAGCTGGTCATACCAGCATAGCCCAGCATAAACCAGCATAGACCAGTATGAAAATGCTGGACTATGCTAGGTTTTCTATGCTGGTCTATGCTGGTTTTTTCAGCAGGGTGCGAGGACCAAATTTGATTTTTGTCTTGGAACATGACGAATTCCACTGCAACAAAAACACAGCTACTAAACAGTGATGGGATCCACAGTTCATTAGAACACACGGAGTCAATTCCAGTTTACTTGCTTAAAAGATCTATTCAAAATAGTCATACACAGAAGACACACTCAGTGCTGTATTGGAGCTCCAACTGCCTACCACTCGGGACTCGTTCGCTGCTCTCCAATACATTCACTGAACGGTGAGTCAGCTGAATGGAGCGGGCGGGGCTTGTTCACTGCCTAGGCGGGTGATTCAGCTGGTGATCCCTAGCTTCCTGCACAGTTCCAGTAAGGGATTCAGTACAGTACGCTTAACCATAAAAATTAGTACACTCAACAAATCATTCGTGAATGTTTGCAGCACTACTACCACATGATTTCATATAAAAACCATGTTTATTAACATATTCTGAACAGTGAAAACAGAACTGAGAAACCTGATGATTATAGTAAAGGCACACATTGAAAATGTGCTCATAAAAATATCAAGCTATAAAAATGTGTGGTTTTTTTTGCATTTTTAAACCAGCATCAGTCCTAATTAAAGTCCTAATTATATTTTTACATTTTTAACCCTTAAATTGCCAAGTTTTTGTCACAATGCAACTCTATTTTATCGTCTTAAAACACAATAAATGATTTATTTTCAATATACTGCATGTAAACTGGATTGTTTATGTTTTGATTATTGCAGGCTGGTATATGTGAAAGATTAACAGCAACATTTATATATACACATTATCATTTTTTGATCAGTGTCAAATACGTTAAGCACCCTTTGCACAAAATATGCTCATCAAAATCAAGCTGAACAATACTTTATTTTTCTACATTTTATTTTTTAAACCTGTGTCAGACCTAATCATTCTCACTGGTGGTGGATATGTGGCTGAGGTTGGTGGTGGTGGTGCTAGTTTGGTTGGCTGAGTCTATGGCAGTGGGTCACCTGAGCCAGCCTCAGCATCTAAGACAAGACTGGCAGGCTGAACCGAGTTCCAGATGAGGCTCCATGATCACATGGAGCACCTCCTCAGTGATGTAGTTGACATGATTTCAGATAAACCCAGAAGCAGACACAGGCTCAAATACAACAATGATCTTTTATTGAATGAGTGTGAATGTGTGCGTGAGTGTGTGGTGCTGAGAAAGCTGGAGCGTGCTGAGCAGGACGAGTCTGGCAACCCTGAAATGAGAAGAGGGACAGTGTGATTACCTCTTTGGTTAGCAGGTGAATGGCAAAAATACTGAGATAATCTTACGGTGTGCAGGGAGAAGTTTAGGCTCAGGAGAGAAGCTTGTCCTGCGCTAGGGCCAGAGTTCCACTGCTGTGACGTGGTGTTAGTGCAGGTATTTACAGTGACGAGGGCTGAATGAAGCAGCGTGCAGAGTGCTCCGGCTCACTGGTTTGAAGAGAGAGTGGTGCTCACAGTTCACAGGTCCAATCCGGTCCACCGCCAGGTGGGGAAGAAGTCCACCTGGAGGTAGGTCCACCTACGCACAGGGGAAGAGAGGAGAAAGCAGGTGCAGAAGAGAATTTCCAATGATAGCTTATGGGGTAGTTGGGGAGACGAGACTCCCAGGCGATGAGTAGCAGTTCGTTGAGATGAGGAAGGCGAAACTCCCTGGCAGAAAGAAGGGGAAGACTCAAGCACGGAGTTCTTCACCCAGGAGGAGCATAGACGTCTCTGTGCTGATTGCAGGGCAGCACTCCTTATTAAGGCTGCTTAATGAGGAGAAGCAGGTATGCGCGTAGCTGTGGAAAATAATTAGGGCAAAGGACACACAGCGCGGATCACCACAGAACCCCCCCCACACACACACACGGGACACCTCTCCACGGCAAATCCAATCTGTCCGGGTGCGTCTGGTGGAACTCCCTGATGAGTTGTGGATCCATCACGAATGAGGAATGTGCCCAAGACCTCAATTCCAGACCATACCCTTCCCAGTCCACCAGATATTGTAGGCCACGCTCCCTGTGTTGGACGTCCAGGATATGGCTGACCTTGTACGCCGGACCACCATCAACCATCACAGGTGTGGGCGGAGGTTTGGGAGGGAGGCACAGAGGACTGGACACAAACGGCTTCACCTGAGAAACATGGAAAGTGGGACAAATGCGGAGAGAAGGGGGAAGGGCCTAATGGACAACCACTGGGTTGATAGTATGGTTTTTAGAGTATGGACCAATAAAGCGCTGCGAGAGTTTCTTAGACTCAGTCTTCAGGTTGATGTTCTGGGTAGACAACCATACCTGCTGCCCAACCCGGTAGGGTGGAGCAGGAGTCCTGCTGCGGTTGGCGATCTCGGTGTTACGGCTCGCTGTGTGCTGAAGGGCAGCCTTGGTAGCCTTCCAAAGCTGGCGACAGCACTTGATGTGGGACTGGACTGACGGAACAGAAATCTCCTCCTCCTCCTTCGGGAACAAAGGGGGGTTGTATCCTAAAGACACTTCAAAAGGGGAGAGACCTGTGGCAGTAGAAACAGCAGAATTGTGTGCATACTCAACCCAAGGTAAGTAGGAGCTCCATGATGCCGGTTTGGAGGCCGTGACGCACCTCAGGGCTGCCTCCAACTCCTGGTTAGTGTTTTCACACTGGCTGTTACTCTGTGGATGATAACCAGAAGATAAACTCACAGTAGCCCCAACGACCTTGCAGAAAGCTTGCCAAACTTGAGAGATGAATTGGAGACCTTGGTCCGACACAGTCTCCGCCAGGATGCCATGAAGATGCACCACATGCAAGACGAGCAGATCAGCCATCTCCTTGGCCGCCGGAAGCTTCTGCAAAGGAATGAAGTGAGCTTCCTTAGAAAACCTATCCACAATAGTAAGAATGACAGTGTGGCCAGCAGAGGGGGGAAGACCAGTCGCAAAGTCCAAGGCAACATGGGACCACGGTCGACTTGGGATGGGGAGAGGATGTTATAAGCCCGAAGGGGGAGAGGAGGACGACTTACAGGTTGCACACTGGAGGCAGGCTTGAATGAACTCACTAACGTCCTTCTGCAACGAGGGCCACCAGAAGGTTCTTTGTAACTGGGCCATGATGCGAGCTGCCCCAGGATGACACATAATCGTGGAGGGGTGCAACCAATCGATGACTTCACCCCGCGCTGAAGAGGGCACGTACATTTGTCCCGCCGGCCCCCCGCCCGGGTCGGGCTCAGTCTCTTGCGCTCTCCTGACCCTCTTCTTGATGCCCCATGAGAGCGTGCCGACGATGCACAAGAGGGAAACAATAGGGTGATGCATCATCTTAGCTGTTTCAGGGGAAAATTGCCTGGAGAGCGCGTCAGGCTTGACGTTCTTAGACCCCAGGCGGTAGGTGATGGTGAAGTTGAACCTGGCGAAGAATAGGGACCAGCGGGCTTGTCTGAAGTTCAATCGTTTGGCTGTTCTGAGATATTCCAGGTTCTTATGATCGGTCCAAACGACGAAAGGCTGGGAGGTGCCCTCCAGCCAGTGGCGCCACTCCTCCAAGGCCAGTTTTAAAGCCAGCAGCTCCCTGTCTCCCACGTCATAGTTCCTCTCTGCTGGTGACAGGCAACGAGAGAAGAAGGCGCAGGGTCGGAGTTTGTCGTTGGCGGGGGAGTGTTGGGACAACACTGCTCCCACTCTGAAGTCCAAGGCGTCCACTTCCACCAAGCACTGCAATGAGGGGTCCACCTGAGCCAGGATAGGGGGAGAGGAAAACTCAGATTTGAGCTTAGAGAATGCTGCCTCGGCCTCTTCAGACCAGCGAAACGGCGTGGTAATTCTTGACAAATTGTTGATAGAAATTACCAAAGCCCCAAAACTGCTGTAGTTGTTTATGGGAGGACAGGACTGGCCATTCCACCACAGCTTTTACCTTTTCTGGGTCAGCTATGATCTTCTTATGGGAAATGACAAACCCCAGGAAGGTGGTGGATGCGGCGTGGAACTCGCACATCTCAGCCTTGACGTATAGCTGGTTCTCCAAGAAGTGCTGCAGAACCTGTTTGACGTGCACTTGATGTTCATCCAGGGACCGAGAAAAAATGAGGATGTCATCAAGATACACAAATACAAATGAATCCAAAAAATCCCTCAGGACCTCATTAATAAGCTGCTGAAACACAGCAGGCACGTTAGTTAACCCAAAAGGCATCACCAGATACTCAAAATGACCGCTAGGAGTGCGAAACCAAGTCTTCCACTCATCCCCCTCCTTGATACGAACCAGGTGATAGGTCTTGTGGAGATCTAACTTGGTGAACACAGTGGCCCCCTGGAGGGGATCAAAGGCGGTGTTAATGAGGGGAAGCGTGTACTTTAACCCAGTGTTAAAAACGCGAATAAAAATATGAATATTGATACCACTTTTAAAAAGAAAAACACCCGTTTCACAATGGGAGTAAATAATTTAAAGATGAATATTTAAATAAATATATATTCATAAAACAGTAGGGGACATTTTCTGGGGAGTTTCGATAAAGTTCCAAATGTTTTTATTTGGTATTTTGAGCAACCAATTGCTGCGCCGTTGTTTGGCAGCGCCAGCCAATGGGTTAAGCGCTCTCTCTCCGGGTCTGGGTATGACTTGCATTTTTTGGCTCAGTCATGCCAGACGCCGAAAGACACCGATCAAGAAAGAGAGACAGTCCTTGATGATATGGCGACGCTAACGTGCTAATAGCAGTCTTTGTCTCGGATAAAACTTGAGATTGGTAAGCCTGAACAAACACCTGCAATGAGACATTGCTGTATTATCAAATTCTAATGCCCCGTTTGTTAAATTTTAAGATTTGGATCCAAAGGCTGTAAACGCACGTTGAGCGTGGGAACCCCATGACGCACGTGTCACTTAGCTTGGTAAGTGCCATTTAGTGTGTATGGGAAATGCTAATCGCTAGCTTGAAATGCTAACAGGCGATGCTAATTTCAGTTAGTTTTTTCATCAGAAAAAGGTATTTTTCAAAGCTGTAACGGTTAGCAAAGGTCCCAATTCCCTGCCCATTGATTGCTACTTAATGGTGAATGTTGAACCTGTGGTTTATATGTGTTTTAAAGTGCAAATTTGTGATAAATTGTTGTGCTAGCTGATATGCTAACTTGGTGCAGCACACTGCACAATTACTGTGATGTCAAGTGTTCCAAATGCACTTTACTCATTGTTATGGTACCATATTGATAAATGGAGATAGTAGAATGTGTTTATTTTATGCACATTTGGTGATTTAAGGAATTTGAACTATTGTTGTACTATGTAGAACTATTTGACATTGATGTAACAAGCTATAAATTATAGCTTAATTCTTGTTCTGACCTATTTTATAGGTCAGGTTTTTTTTTTTGGTTTCCTGATTCCTGGACCAAGAAACCGTCAACTCCAGATCTGGATGGCGAGCCTTGCCCGAATCTAACTGACTGGTAAAAGTGACCCAACTGGTCATCTGGAACTGATACCAAAGAACTGTACATATTGTGAATATATTTTGGATGGATTGTATTTTCTTTTATTATTGAATTATTATTGTGATCAGCGCTCTACCTGTGTTTATGTGTACATAATTTTGAAATATATATATAGCTGCAAGTTCCATACACCGTGTGTGTGAGTTTTCTATTGTTGTGTCCTCCGGGCTCCTACGAACCTGGGGTCTGTCTGATCTGGCCCAATTGTCCCTTCCATCCAGGTAGTAGAGTTAAAGGTAACTACACTGCCATAACCCAATACTACCACAAGGGTACAAGATTGTACACCTAAAGTAGTATTACACACCTAAAATGCTACAAAGAGGTGTTACACACAAGTGGGTGTTACATTATCCTTGACCGTGATGCTATTGAGTTCTCTGAAGTCGATGCATAGTCTAAGTGAGCTATATTTCTTACCCAAGAAGAAAACCCTGCCCCTACCGCCGAGGATGACGGCCTGATAATACCCGAGCTCAAGGACTCCTTGATGTACTTGCCCATTGCCTCCCGTTCCGGGGCGGAGAGGCTGTAAAGTTGGCTAGCTGGTAGTGGAGCCCCCAGCAGGAGGTTGATGGCACAATCATACGGGCGGTGGAGGGTAGAGACAGAGCCTTCGCCTTGCTGAAGACTGGTGCCAGATCGTGATATTCAGGTAAATCTGAGGAGAGATCAGGCAGGTGTGTGGAAGGGCAGCACAAAGACACAGAGGGAGAACAAGCAGCAGACCGTAAACAAACGCTTAAACTAAAAAGTGCTCCATGAAGTGATTCTCCCAGTTTGCCAATCAATTGTGGGATTATGAAGTTTGAGCCAAGGATAACCCAGAATTACAGGGGAGGCAGTCACGGACAGCACAAAAAACCTGATTTGCTCATGGTGGTTACCTGACACCAACACAGAAACGGGGGTAGTCTGCTTCGTGACAATGGCGAGGGGCATCTTGGTAACAGTGATCAGTTTCAACAACGTCTTTATGTTGTATCATGGGAGCCCCAGCCGGGTTGCCAGACTCTGCTCGGACCCAGAGTTAATGAGAGCATGAGTGGATATTTCTGTATGGTTATGTTGGAAGCGCATGGGTAACATTAAGTGTGTAAGGGATTTAACCTTCTCACTGTCCGTTAGTCCCCCTACTGTGACAAACGGACTCCCCCTTTTAACTGATTAGGACAGGAAGCTACCTCGTGCTCAGCACTAGCACAGTACATACACAGACCGAGGTCGCGGCAGCGTTGTCGTTCCGCAGGAGACAACTTGAAGCGGCCCACCAGCATGGGCTCCTCAGCCTCGGGGAAGTCAGAGGGCGGGAGGGCAAGGAGGGGAGACTGAGAGGAATGGCGAAGCTGAGCGCCCAAACGATTAGTGGGGCGACGCTTGCTAGCTCGTTCCCTTAGCCGGTTATCAATGCTAATGGCTAGGGAGATTAGCTCGTTCAGCTTGGAGGGTTTCTCCACCCAGGCCAATTCATCCCGCAGGCACGGGCTGAGACTGCAAACAAAAATACTACAAAGAGAAGCATCCTCCCACCCAACCTCTGACGCAACCACCCGGAAATCAACTTTATAGTCAGCCACTGACTTAACCCCCTGCTTGAGATTCAGTAAGCGGGTGGTAAGGACACTATCATGGTCTGAATGGTCAAAAACCTCTGAAAACTCGGAAACAAAGTGATCATAAGTTTTGTTGGAGTAATCGGGATGGGCCATGATGGCACTAGCCCAAGCTAGGGCCTGCCCCTCCAACAGGTTTACCACATAACTTATCTGACTGTGATTAGTGGGGAAATCCCCCAGTGCACGCTGAAACACAATACTGCACTGTAACAGGAAACCCCGAGCCTCCCCTAACTTACCACTAAAACGGGTGGGGGTGGGGACAAGGGTAAGCTGTGAATGTAGCCTAAGAGGCGGGGTAGGATTGGTTGACCCAGCTGGCCCCCCAGACGCTGATAAAGAGGACTGCGTCAGGGTGAGCTGATCAAGCCATGAATTAATCTGAGTCAGCTGGGTTAAGATCACTTGCTGCTGGTATGTTAATTGATCTTATCAAGTCTTGATGATGTTGTGGAAATGTGAGAATGACGAGACAGAGTTATCTCTCGAGTCAGCTTTATTCACATCTCCAACATCACGAAGCAGAAAGAAAAAAGAGACACACAGGGAACTCTCGTCCTTAAAAACCAGGACTCTTACAGTTCACAAATCACGTCTCACAGACCACATTGCATTCAAAGGACAGTAACAATGCATCCTCTCTCCATGATACCACCCCCACTGTCTACAATACATCCCCTCTTTAATCCTTTAATTATACCCTCACAGTCTCAAGCTTTGCATACCAAAGCTAACACTCTTGCAGCTTCCTGTAATCACCAAGGAAGCTCTGCCTTTGTTCTGATCTAAAATGTGAGTCCAAAAACAGGTCACGTATGTGTGTCCACCACACAAAGCCCCCCCAACATTTTAGAACAAACAAGGGAATAACAACATGCATGCCGTGATAGTATCAATACACATCAGTCCACATGCTGTCTGGGCTTCCGTCTCCTGCCGTATCTGCTGTAGCTGGGATTCAACGTCTCTGCGGCGCTGTCACGCTGGGGGTTTGCCGTCTGGGGGTGGAAACCTTTTGTCAGCACCTGTGGGTGTTCTGGGGAAACATTACTCTGTGAAGCCCCCCGCGGGGGTCTACCTCGCCACGGGGCCCTCGCCAGCAGCACTTGCTCATCTGCCACCACAAAAGCGGGTTTGAGTCTGTTCATGCCAACTTTCTCTTGCCTACCCCCCAAATCTAGCAAAAACTGCTTGTCCCCTGTTTCTAACACTCTGAAGGGTCCGTCATAAGGCGGTCGCAGCGGGGTTCGATGCGCATCGTGTCTGACAAAAACAAACTCTGCATTCTTAAAAGTTTTGGGCACAAAAACGAGCGGAAAACTGTGGTGCGCGGGGCCGGGCAGCATGCTTGATTCTATGTTACACCGCAACAGCTGAGACGGGGAGGCGTCTGGCGCAGGGTTATCTGGGAGAAACTCCCCAGGGAGCCAGAGTGGCTGCGCAAACACGAGCTCTGCTGGGGAGGCTTCTAAGTCCTCTTTAGGCGCAGAACGCAACCCCAATAACACCCACGGTAACTTGTCTACCCAATTTGTACCCGTCAGTGACGCCCTGAGAGCTGCTTTCAATGACCTATGAAAACGTTCGCATAACCCGTTAGCCTGCAGATTGTACGCGGTTGTGCGGTGAATTGTGACACCCAGGCTGCGGGCCATTGTCGACCAAAGCTCGGACACAAATTGAGGGCCTCTGTCGGATGTAATCTCCGACGGAACGCCGAAGCGCGCCACCCAAGCTGTTAAAAACGCGCACGCAACCTCCTCGGCCGTGGTTGATGCCAGCGGGACCACTTCAGGCCAGCACGTGGTGCGGTCCACCATTGTGAGAAGGTGTGTGCACCCTTGTGACGGCGGGAGGGGGCCCACGAGGTCCACATGATACGTGATCGAACCTCTTGGCTGGAATGTGAAACGGCTCCAAAGGAGCCCTCGTGTGCCTGTGTACTTTGGCTTGTTGACACGCCGTGCAGGCTGCTGCCCACTCTTTAACTTGTTTGCGGAGGCTCGGCCACACAAATTTCTCTCCTACCATTTTGACCGACGTGCGCACTCCCGGGTGCGCCAAAGAATGAATCAAGTCAAAAACGCGGCGGCGCCACACAGCTGGTACTACTGGACGCGGCCGTCCCGTGGAGACATCGCAGATTAGGGGGGGCATACCGTCTTGCAGCACCCTGCTCTCCAGCCTTAACCCTGTTGGTCCAGACTGAAGCACGTGCACCTCCGCGTCACCAACCTGCTCCGCAGCCATGGCTGCTTAATCTACTCCTACGCTGACTGGGGCCGCCACGGCACGCGAGAGGCAATCTGCCACTACATTGAGTTTGCCCTCCACATGCTGGATATCAGTGGTAAACTCTGATATCGCGGCCAGCTGTCTCTTCTGCCGGCCTGACCACGGTTCGGAAACCTTGGCCATCGCGAATGTTAGCGGTTTGTGGTCAACGAACGCGGTAAAAGAGCGTCCTTCTAGCCAGAACTGAAAGTGGCAAATGGCCAAATGGAGAGGGAGCAGCTCCCTGTCGAACGCGCTGTATTTACGTTCGCTATCGCACAAGGTCCTGCTGAAAAATGCGAGGGGCTGCCAAACCCCGGCTACATGTTGCTCCACGACCGCCCCTATGGCCACCTCTGATGCGTCAATGGTGAGCGCTATGCGGGCCGTTGGGTCTGGGTGTGCCAACAACGCAGCCTTTGCCAAGGCTGCTTTCACCTTCGAGAACACTTGGTCCCGCTCCGGGGACCACTCGACCTTATCCGCGGGTTTCTTTTTTTTGGAGTGCGGCATACAGCGGCTGCATGAGTTGCGCCGCGCGGGGGAGAAAACGGTTATAAAAATTCACCATTCCCAAAAACTCCTGCAACGCCCTGACCGTCTGCGGCCGGGGAAAATCTGCCACCGCGCGCACTTTGTCAGGAAGCGGAACTGCTCCTTCGGGGGAGACGCGGTGTCCTAAAAAATTGATCTGCGCCACCCCGAACTGACACTTCGCTGGGTTGATTATTAACCCGTGATCTCCCAACCTTCGGAAAACTGTGGCCAGGTGTTTTTCATGTTCGTCTTTGGACGCGCTGGCTACTAAAATATCGTCCAAGTAGACGAACACGAAAGGGAGATCGCGAAGCACCGCGTCCATCATGCGTTGGAACGTCTGAGCAGCCCCTTTAAGTCCGAATGGCATGCGTAAAAACTTGAATAGGCCAAACGGAGTTATTACCGCTGTTTTGGGTTTGTCTTCAGCGCGCACTGGGACTTGGTGGTAACCGTGAACCAAGTCTATTTTAGAAAAAACGTGCGCCCCTGCCAAATGAACGGAAAAATCTTGGATATGCGGGATTGGGTAGCGGTCGTGCGCTGTAGCATTGTTTAACCTGCGGAAATCCCCGCAAGGTCGCCATGATCCGTCGGCTTTCGGGACCATGTGCAGCGGGGAAGCCCACGGGCTGTTTGAACGTCTGATAATGCCCAACCTCTCCAGGTTGGCGAATTCCTTGCACGCTATGGCCAGTTTAACTGCGTCCAAGCGCCGAGCTTTTGCAAAAACGAGCGGTCCGGTAGTGGTAATAAAATGCTCCACCCCGTGCTTAGTGACTGTTGCCAAAAATGTGGGGACCGTGAGTGCTGGGAACTGAGTGAGCAGTGTGTGGAACTTACCGCTTGCAGCTGTGACGTTGGCTTGTGCTGTTGGTGGGGCCACTTGCGCTGTACAGGGGATAGAATCAAAAGAAAGTGCATTAACCAGGCGCCTGTTAGCGAGATCAACCAACAAACCATGTGAGCACAGAAAATCAGCCCCCAACTTATTGAAATTTACTGCTGCTACAACAAAAGTCCACTCAAATGTACGGCCGTGTAGAGACAGAAGCAGAGTCTTCTCACCAAAGGTCTTAATCTCCGAGCCGTTCGCTGCTGTCACCCGGGGACCTCCGGAGCCAGCTAGTCTGTCCGCGTAGGAAGGTGTGATGAAACTCAACTGGGAGCCTGTGTCGACGAGGAACTGCCTCCCCGAGCGTGCGTCCGACAAGTAGAGCAGCTTGTTCTCCTCCCAGAGGGCCGCGGCTGCTACCGACCCCCGGTCTTGGCGTTTCCCGAACGCCCGAACTGGCACGGTGGTACACATTTGCGTGCCCTCTCTGCGAAGCAGCGATGGTAGAAACAAAGGACGTCCGATCCGCGTTCCCTGGCCCCTGCCGCCGTCGGTGATCCTGGTACCGCTGCTTCTGGCCTCCTGTCGTCTCCGGTCGTCGCGCTGAGTTCCGCTGCAGCGGCCGTGGCTACGCGCTGCTTGGTGGCGTTGACAATCCGCTGCGCCTCTCGGCCCAGCGCGCGGTAGTCCCGTTGGGCCAACAGTGGCGAACTGACCAGGGTCGCTCTCGCTGCTGGCGGTAGAGTCCTGAAGAAGAGGTGGGTGAAAATGAAGTGATCGTCGTCAGAGTCTTTCAACCTCAACAACTTCTCCATCAGGTTCGCGGGCATGTCATTTTCCGACTCCGTCAGCACCAGGAGCTTCTCTGCTCGCTCCTCCGCCGAGGGGGTGAATTGCTGGATGAGTGCAGCCTTCAACGTGCCGTATTTGTCGCTGTCCGGCGGCTGGTCGATCAGGCTCTCCACATGCTGGGCCGTGTTGTTGTCCAGCTTTGCGACTACGTGGTAGAATTTTGTGGCGTCTACCGATATCCTCCGGAGGTTGAACTGCGCCTCAACCGCGTTGAACCAGGAGCGTGGATTGTTCTGCCAGAAGTCTGGTAGCTGGACTGTAGCGGCATTTGCTTGGCCGGGGGCTCCTGATGAGGCTGGCTCGGGGGAATTCTCCTCTTGCATGATACGTCTTGGGTCACCAGTGTGGAAATGTGAGCATGACGAGACAGAGTTCTCTCTCGAGTCAGCTTTATTCACATCTCCAACATCACGAAGCAGAAAGAAAAAAGAGACACAGGGAACTCTCGTCCTTAAAAACCAGGACTCTTACAGTTCACAAATCACATGTCTCACAGACCACATTGCATTCAAAGGACAGTAACAATGCATCCTCTCTCCATGATACCACCCCCACTGTCTACAATGCATCCTCTCTTTAATCCTTTAATTATACCCTCACAGTCTCAAGCTTTGCATACCAAAGCTAACACTCTTGCAGCTTCCTGTAATCACCAAGGAAGCTCTGTCTTTGTTCTGATCTAAAATGTGAGTCCAAAAACAGGTCACGTATGTGTGTCCACCACAATGTTAAGTTTTTGTGCGAAAGCACTGTCTGCTGGGTTTTCCTGACAGAGACGTACTGACATGATTTCAGACAAACCCTGAAGCAGACACAGGCTCAAATACAACAGTGATCTTTTATTGAATGAGTGTGAATATGTGCGTGAATGTGTGGTGCTGAGAAAGCCGGAGCGTGCTGAGCGGGATGAGTCTGGCAACCCTTAAATGAGAAGAGGGACAGAGTGATTAGCTCTTTGGTTAGCAGATCAATGGCAAAAATACTGAGATAATCTTGCGGTGTGCAGGGAGAAGTTTAGGCTCAGGAGAGCAGAATGCTCCGGCTCACCGGTTTGAAGAGAGAGAGGTGCTCACAGTTCACAGGTTCTATCCGGTCCGCCATCAGGTGGGGAAGAAGGCCGCCCGGAGGTAGGTCCACCTGTGCACAGGGGAAGAGAGGAGAGAGCAGGTGCAGAAGAGAATTTCCAATGATAGCTTACGGGGTAGTTGGGGAGACAAGACTCCCAAGTGATGAATAGCAATTCGTTGAGATGAGGGAGGCGAAACTCCCTGGCAGAAAGAAGGGGAAGACTCAAGCACGGAGTTCTTCACCCAGGAGGAGTGTAGACTTCTCCGTGCTGATTGCAGGGCAGCACTCCTTATAAAGGTTGCTTAATGAGGAGAAGCAGGTGTGCGTGCAGCTGTGGAAATTAATTAGGGCAAAGGACATACAGTGCGAATCACCACAGTAGTACCTCTCCATCATGCCAGGTATGAAAAGAGAAGCTCTTCTTCCTCTGTGGATTGTGCGTAGTCAAAGTTGGGATCCATATGTAAACAAAGTTGGGGTCTGTTTTTGTTCTCATGGTGACTGCAACTTACATGTGCTAGAAATAGAAAATGTCGTTGTGCTTTGAACGTTTGCATAAAAAATTACAAATGAAATGAAGAATAGGGAAAGAGTGCCATTTGAAAGCTTCCTGCGCTTTTACACATTTGGTTATATCGTAATGCAATGTGCACATAGGTGTAATTTATTTTTACAAAAAAAATCAAATCCAGCCAATATAACCCATCAATAATCATATAATTATAATTAATAAAAAAAATATATCTACAAGTGAGAATAAAGAAGTTGTCGTTTTTTCATTTGCAAGCAAAAAAAGTAACATTTTTAATAATCAGACAATGTATCCCCTTCTGCTGCAGACTTGGTATTGCCCAACCGGTCCTTGGGCCTTCTCTCAGTCAGTTAAGGGCAGCTGGTGGCCGCAGCAGGTGGGGATGCCCGTCTAGGTTGCATTCAGCTCACAAGCGAAAGAAAATGAAAAGAGCTCCACAAGGGCAGTAAATCATTTTAAGTTGGTTGTAATGTGATGTAATTTACTTCATTTATATAGCCCTTTAAAACAACCCATAAGTGATCAAAGTGCTTTATAGAAAAATTAAACAGCACTAGAAGCACACACAGCATAAAAAGAAATTACATAAACAAATGGATAAGCATAAATACCTAATAATAAAAATAAAAACTAGATGAAAAGAATAATGAGAATAAATGTCACCACTACTGGGTATTAAAAGCCATCCTGAACAAATATGCTTTAACCTCTTGCACTCCGGGATACCGCGGGCGGTCACGTCTCTGCGTCCTAGTGCGTCCTAGTGCGCACTGTGCGTCTCAGTGCGCACTGAAAAAAAAAAGCTGCATCTCCGTTCATCCACTACAGACACAGCCGCGAACAGAAAGCCAAAGGAGTGCTTTGATTGGTTTAGATTTGATTGACCTCTCATTGGACTAATAAGAGCCTTGAATTGGGTTTCTGAAACCTTGAAGAACCAATGACTGAAAACCTAGCAAGAAAGTCCCGCCTACCAACGACTGCGAATACAATGAGCCAATTGAAGCAGAGAAGTTCCACGATTGAAAGCGTGTGTCCCGTGTGTAAAATCTGTTTTGTGTAAGCCGCTGTGTGTAACGGTAGCATTCGCCAGTCTTTTTTTATTACTACTGTTCTTATTTGTTTTGAAAAATCGTTCGCCAAAACCGCAATCGTGGAAGCGCAAAACCGCAATAAGCGGTATATCATTATTGGGCTGCACGGTGGCGCAGTGGTTTAGCACTGTGGCAGCACAGTTTACCCTCGGCAGGGGGATCGCGGGGATCATGAGACCGTGGGTTCAATCCCAGCCCCCGACCAACAGTGAGCTGTGTGGAGTTTGCATGTTCTCCCCGTGTTGTGTGGGTTTACTCCGGGATTTCTCCGGTTTCCTCCCGCATACCAAAAACATGTAGGTTTAGGGCGCTCGCGCACGCAGCGACCGGCAGCCGGTGGCTTGTCACCAGACTGCAAACCAAATCTACCTACGGGTACAAATAAGTAACAAAAAAAAAAAAAAAAAAAAAAAAAAAAAATGGTTTGACCGGGTCGCGTGACCAGAACCACGAGTTGTAACAAGCGGACCAGCTTCATGTTCGTCTGACAATGAGGAACAGATGTTCGCCAGCGACACTGCTGTCGTGGACAGGTAAGTGTTATAAGCTAAATTATTCTTTATCGCTGAAAATAGTAATAAAAATGACTTTTGACCGATCGGTAATTACAACTGTGCGTCATCGCCACATGACGGACCGTTGACGGACCGTGTTTTTGTGCGCCGCGCTCCTCTGTAGCGGTGTGGGGGGGGAGTTGTTATCCTCTACATTGCAGATATTTTAGTATAATTTTTATTGCACTATAGGTTATTTTTTCTTGTAAAAAAAGGCCACACATTTTTTACGTGGCATGCTTCTTTGTGTGTGGGGGGCTTGTTTGTTCATTCATTCATTCATGAATGAATAAACCCCCCCCACACACACACACAGCCCTGAGTGTCACCTTTCATTAGAGCCCAAGATGAAGCTTCTATGTTGAATCATTCAAACGTTATAGACGTTTTTCCAAACTGTGCCATTTGGCACAATTTGGCACAGTTCAAAAATGCCTGGGAACAACCTGAGAAAAAAGCTGTGTAATATATTCATTTTTTGTGGTATTGTTACAAAATTTTGACCTCAGCTTGATAACACTTGGTTCTACATTTCTGTTGCATTTTTCAGCCAGTATCTGACAGCTGTGTGTTATTTGCAAGCATTTGTATCTAAAAAAAAACACCCAGGCAAACTTTATTTTCTTCAAGTTCAGTATGTTTAGATGACCGTTACTCAGTGGCAGGAGCACTTAGAGAGATTATGACTGTTTTGCCAAAAAATTCGAAGTGTTTTCTTTTAAATGAGACCAACCCCATGAAGATGCTGCAAAGGGTTGAAGAACAGCTTTTGATTTACTTTGGGTACGTTATTTTTAGGCGTTTTTAGGGAAATTGACCAGAGTACAAGGGGTTAAGTTTTGATTTAAAAAGGGCCAGGTCAGAGATAGCACGTAGGTCAGGGGGGAGATTATTCCAAAGCCTGGGAGCAACAACAGAAAAGGTTCAGTCACTCCAGTGTTTATACCTTGACCTGGGCAAATCCAGCAAAAGCTGATTGGATAACCTCAAAGCTCTGCCTTTGTTACGGACAGTTAAAATCTCAGATAAATATACCGAAGCAAGGCAATTAAGAGCTTTAAAAACAAAGAGTAAAAGTTTAAAATTAATTTTAAAATGGACTGGAAGCCAATGAAGTGAAAAAAGAATCGGTGTAATGTGCTCTCGTCTAGTTGTGTTGGTTAAAAAACGGGCTGCTGCATTTTGCACAAGTTGAAGGTGGCCGAGACAGGACTGAGAGACAGCGTTGATATCGTGGTCCACACATCAGACACAGTCCAAGGATGGATAATTTTTTTCACACATAAGGAGTTGTTCAGAACTCCTTATACAAAGATATATAGTGATGATAGTCAAGTCAGTGGCGGTAATGCACCTGTAACCTGGTTGCCAAACGCCAATCAAATCTAAAAGAAGTAGAAGAAGAAGAGGACAGAGACGCCAACAAAAAGCGCATTGCAGTAATCAAGTCTTGAAGTGATTAAAGCATGGATGGTTATCTTAAGGTCATGACAGTTCAGTGTGGAGAGTGCAAATGAGAAACCAGACTTGCACGACAGACGACTTTATTTCTCTCTCTCACTGCATTCATACTCAGAAAAAGATTTACCGGAGTGGTGGCTCAGTTAGTAGAGCATCCGCCCCACACCCGGGAGGCAGGGGTTCAAATCCCGGCCGGGTCATGCCGAAGACTATATAAAAACGGAACTTCCTGCCATCCAGCTTGGTGCTCAGCAATAATGGAATGGAGGAGGGAAATCTGTGGCGGCTCCTTGCATGGCAGCGGCCCTTCTGATTTTACACATTGGGTGTGTGTGATTGACACTGTAGATAGGATAAAGCACAGTTTCGTTCTAATGTACATGATTGGTTGTATGGTTGAATTACAGTAATGGGTGATTTGATTTGAAAGGTTTGGCTTTGGATAACAGATATACAGTGGGGTAAAAAAGTGTTTAGTCAGCCACCAATTGTGCAAGTTCTCCCACTTAAAAGATGAGAGAGGTCTCCAATTTTCATCATAGGTATACCTCAACTATGAGAGACAAAATGAGAAAAAAAATCCAGAAAATCACACTGAAGGATTTTTAATGAATTATTTGATAAATTCCTCGGTAAAATAAGTATTTGGTCAATAAAAGTTCATCTCAATACTTTGTTATATACCCTTTGTTGGCAATGACAGAGGTTAAACGTTTTCTGTAAGTCTTCACAAGATTTTCACACACTGTTGCTGATATTTTGGCCCATTCCTCCATGCAGATCTCCTCTAGAGCAGTGATGTTTTGGGGCTGTCGCTGGGCAACACGGACTTTCAACTCCCTCCAAATATTTTCTATGGGGTTGAGATCTGGAGACTGGCTAGGCCACTCCAGGACCTTGAAATACTTTTTACGAAGCCACTCCTTCATTGCCCGGGCAGTATGTTTGGGATCATTGTCATGCTGAAAGACCCAGCCACATTTCATCTTCAATGCCCTTGCTGATGGAAGAAGGTTTTCACTCAAAATCTCACTATACATGGCCCCATTCATTCTTTCCTTTACACGGATCAGTCGTCCTGGTCCCTTTGCAGAAAAACAGCCCCAAAGCATGATGTTTCCACCCCCATGCTTCACAGTAGGTATGGTGTTCTTTCTCCTCCAAACACGACAAGTTGAGTTTTCACCAAAAAGTTCTATTTTGGTTTCATCTGACCATATGACATTCTCCCAGTCATCTTCTGGATCATCCAAATGCTCTCTAGCAAACTTCAGACGGGCCTGGACACGTACTGGCTTAAGCAGGAGGACACGTCTGGCACTGCAGGATTTGAGTCCCTGGCGGCGTAGTGTGCTACTGATGGTAGCCTTTGTTACTTTGGTCCCAGCTCTCTGCAGGTCATTCACTAGGTCCCCCCATGTGGTTCTGGGATTTTTGCTCACCGTTCTTATCATTTTGACCCCACGGGGTGAAATCTTGCATGGAGCCCCAGATCGAGGGAGATTATCAGTGGTCTTGTATGTCTTCCATTTTCTAATAATTGCTCCCACAGTTGATTTTTTCACACTAAGCTGCTTACCTATTGCAGACTCAGTTTTCCCAGCCTGGTGCAGGTCTACAATTTTGTTTCTGGTGTCCTTTGACAGCTCTTTGGTCTTGGCCATAGTGGAGTTTGGAGTCTGACTGTTTGAGGTTGTGGACAGGTGTCTTTTATACTGAAAACCAGTTCAAACAGGTGCCATTAATACAGGTAACGAGTGGAGGACAGAGGAGCCTCTTAAAGAAGAAGTTACAAGTCTGTGAGATCCAGAAATCTTGCTTGTTTGTAGGTGACCAAATACTTATTTTCCACCATAATTTGCAAATAAATTCTTTAAAAATCAGACAATGTGATTTTCTGGACTTTTTTTTTTCTCATTTTGTCTCTCATAGTTGAGGTATACCTATGATGAAAATTGGAGACCTCTCTCATCTTTTAAGTGGGAGAACTTGCACAATTGGTGGCTGACTAAATACTTTTTTGCCCCACTGTAACTGATAAAAGCTCATCTTGTCAATCTGTTTGTCAAATTTTAAATGGCTGTCAAAATTCACCCCCAGATTTCTGACAGCTGAACTGAGCCATAAAGACCGGGCACCAAAGCCAGCCATTACAGTATCCTCAAGCACAATACATTCTGTTTCTTCTTCATTTAAGTGGAGGAAATTTTGGCTTAACCACAGCTTAATGTCAGTGATGCAGTCCAATAGAACACTGTGAGTCAGTTAGTTCTGGGCTCAAAGGTAAATGAAGCTACAAATTGCCTGCATATCAGTGGAAAGACATGCTGTGCCTGGCTATTGTTGACCCGAGTGGCAGCATATATAATGAAAACAGAATAGGGCCAAGGATAGAGCCCTGTGGGATCCCACAGGAGAGCGAGGCACTGGATGAGGACATGTCACCAATCATGACAGAAAAGTTATTTTAAATAAGTAGGATTCAAACCACTTAAGTGCAGTGCCATGGGTGCCAACAGGGTGATTCAGGCATGACAGAAGGACAGTATGGTCCACTGTGTCAAAGGCTGCTGTAAGATCAAGCAGCACGAAGACAACAGGGCACTTGGCATCAACAGACATCATAATATCATTGTGTACCTTTAGCAGGGCAGACTCAGTGCTGTGACAATATCTAAACCCAGATTGAAACTTCTCAAAAATAGAGTTGTTTTTGAAAAAGGATTGCAATTGTATCAAAACAACTTTTTCTAAAACCTTAGATAAAAAAGGCAAAAGAGAAACGGGTCAAAAATTAATTCAATTTCAATTCAACTGTATTTATATAGCACCATTTCACAACAACAGTCATCTCATAGCACTTTCAACTGTAGGGGAAACCCCCACAATTACAGAAAGACCCCAGTAATCAGACGATCCCCTGTGACCAAGCACTTGGCGATGGTGGAGAGGTAAAACTCCCTTTTAGCTGGAAGAAACCTCCAGCAGAACAAGGCTCAGGGAGGCGCAGTCATCTGCTGTGACTAGTTGGGGGGTGAGGGGATAGAGAAGATGAAAAGAACAGATATGTAGAGAGCAAACAGCACGATGGGGACTCAATCTATGGGAGAGAACAAACAGATGTTAATGACCAGCAAAAAAAAAAAAAAAAAATATTTCATTGAGAGTGAAGAAAGGAGTGAAGCCCAGTGCATTATTGGAGGTCCCCCAGCTGTCTAAACCTATTAGCAGTATAACTAAGGGAGGGTTCAGAGACACATGATCCCTTCCTAATTGTAGGCTATACCAAAAAGGAAGGTTTTAACCCTATTCTTACAAACAGAGATTGAGTCTTACTCCCAAATCCAGATTGGCAGCTGGTTCCACAGGAGAGGAGCTTGATACAGACGTGGACAAAATTGTTGGTACCCCTCTGTTAATGAAAGAAAAACCCACAATGGTCACAGAAATAACTTGAATCTGACAAAAGTGGTAATAAATAAAAATTCTATGAAAATTAACCAATGAAAATCAGACAATGCTTTTGAATTGTGGTTCAACATAATTATTTTAAAAAACAAACTCATGAAACAGGCCTGGACAAAAATGATGGTACCCTTAACTTAATATTTTGTTGCACAACCTTTTGAGGCAATCACTGCAATCAAACAATTTCTGTAACTGTCAATGAGACTTCTGCACCTCTCAGCAGTTATTTTGGCCCACTCCTCATGAGCAAACTGCTCCAGTTGTCTCAGGTTTGAAAGGTGCCTTCTCCAGACAGCATGTTTCAGCTCCTTCCACAGATGTGTAATAAGATAAGATAAGATAAGCCTTTATTAGTCCCACAACGGGGAAATTCCAGGATTGCAACAGCACAGGGATAGCAACACTCAGAGCAACAATCAGAAGGCAAGAAAAAAACAAGAAAGCAAGAGCAGCTAATATACATATGTACATATTACAATAAAAAATATATATATACACACACACACACACAGACACACAGTGCAGAGCATTGTAGCTGGATGGAATAAATATATGAATATATGAACACACAGTGCAGAGCATTGTAGCTAGATGGAATAAATATGTAAATATATAAACACCCACAGTATGGAGCATTGCAGCTAGGTGGAATAAATATGCAAGTATATAAACACACACAGTGCGGAGCAATGTAGCTAGATGGAATAATATGTAGATATATAAAAACACAGTGCGGAGCATTGTAGCTAGATGGAATAAATATATAGATATATAAATATAAACACACCCAGTGCAGAGCATTGTAGCTAGATGGAATAAATATGTAAATATATAAACACACACAGTGCAGAGCATTGTTGCTAGGTGGGATGAAACAGCATAACCGTCTATTTAGTTATCCTACATGGTATGATTATGTGCCCATACATATTCTCACCCTCCATAGCGACCGGTATGTTCCTAGTTGTATGCCGGAGAGGACCATTGTGTAAGTCTATTGCATCTTCTGCATTCAAAAAAAAAAAAAAAAAAAAAAAAAAAAAAAAAAAAACTATTAGTTTGTTACGTCTTTTTGCTATCTCTGCGAGCAGCCCTGCTTAGGTTGTACAGTCTGACAGCCGTTGGTAGGAAGGACCTACGAAACCTCTCGGTTGTGCACCTGGGATGATGTAGTCTGCTGCTAAATGAGCTCCTCAGTGCATCCAGTATGTCCTGCATAGGGTGGAACTCGGACTCCAGCAGAGATGACAGTTTAGCCACCGTCCTTCTCTCTCCTATCTCCTCCATCGGATCAAGGCGCTGCCCCAGGACAGAGCTAGCTTTCTTAATCAGTTTGTTCAGTCTCTTCCTATCGGCTGCAGTAATGCCACTGCCCCAGCAGACCACTCCAAAAGTGATGGCTGATGCCACCACCGTGTCATAGAATGACTTCAGCAGCGCCCCTTGTACACCAAAAGACCTGAGTCTCCTCAGCAGGAACAGCCTGCGCTGTCCCTTCTTGTAGAGTGCGTCAGTATTGTGTGACCAGTCTAGTTTATTGTTCAGATGAATACCCAGGTACTTGTAGGATGTCACCATCTCGATGTCTGTTCCCTGTATATTTACTGGTGCTGTGAGGGGCTGCCCATGCCTGCGGCAGTCCACCACCAGCTCCTTAGTTTTCCTCGCGTTGATCTGGAGGCAGTTCCGATGGCACCAGTCCACAAAGTCCTGGATAAGCCCTCTGTACTCAGCTTCATCTCCGCTGGAGATGAGACCAACGATCGCAGAGTCATCAGAGAACTTCTGTAGATGGCAATGTGTTGTGTTGTGTGAGAAGTCCGCAGTATAAAGAGTGAACAAGAAGGGAGCCAGCACCGTTCCCTGGGGGGCCCCCGTGCTACTGATGATCGTGTCGGAAACACAGTCCCGAGTTCTCACAAACTGAGGCCGGTTCGTGAGGTAGTCCAGGATCCATGATGACAGGTGCTGGTCCACCCCTGCGCGCAGCAGCTTGTCCTTCAGGATCATCGGTTGGATGGTGTTGAAAGCACTGGAGAAGTCAAAGAACATGATCCTCACCATATTCCCGGGCTTCTCCAGGTGGGACAGAGAACGGTGAAGGAGGAAGATCACCGCATCCTCCACCCCAATGCCATGCTGGTAGGCGAACTGGAGTGGATCCATCGCTGGTTCCACCAGGGGGCGGAGATGAGCAAGGAGCAGTCTCTCCAGGGTCTTCATCAAGTGGGACGTCAAGGCCACCGGTCTGAAGCTGTTCAGGTCTTTGGGGTGGGAAGTTTTTGGTACAGGTACCACACAAGATGTTTTCCACAGCTGTGGTACCCTCCCCAGTTTCAGGCTCATGTTGAAGATATACGTCACAATCCCACACAGCTGGTCTGCACAGGACTTGAGGAGCTTTGCGCTGATGCCGTCCGGTCCCGACGCCTTCCTCGCCTTGATCTTCCTCAGCTCCGTCCTCACCTGGGTCTTGGTCAGGGTCAGGATGGGGGGCTGTGTGTTGGGAGTGGGGGGGGTGTCGGTGGAGTGGGTAGTGGGTAGCAGGACTTGATTTCTTAGAGGCAGCAGTGGTTGTTGTGCAGACAGGGGGGAGGGCGGTTGGTCAAATCTATTGAAAAACAGATTCAGGTTGTTCGCCCACTCCCTGCCCCCCGTGGCCTGGGGGGAGGTATTCTGGAGCCCCGAGATGGTTTTGAGGTTTCTCCAGACCCCGCTGATGTCGCTCTGTTGCAGCTTGTCCTCCATCTTCTTCCTGAAGCTGTCCTTGCCTTCTCTGATCTTTCTCCTCAGCTCCCTCTGTACGGACTTCAGCATCTCCCTGTTCCCCGACCTGAAGATCCTCTTCTTCTCTCTCAGAAGTGTTTTTATCTCAGGGTTGATCCAGGGTTTGTTGTTTGAGTGACGCCGTATGGTCTTGGTGGGAACGGATTTGTCCACACAGAAGCTGAGGTAGCCCGTGAAGGTGTGAATGAGGCCATCGATGTCCTCACCATGTGGATCGCAGAGCTGCTTCCAGGCAGTGGCTTCAAAACAGTCCTTTAGAGTGTCCATTGTCTCCTCAGACCATAACTCCACAGTGTGCATGGCCGGAGGTTGTCTGTGCACTAGGGGTTTGTACACCGGTCGGAGATGAACCAAGTTGTGATCCGATCTCCCAAGTGGGGGGAGTTGTTTTTATTTAGATTTAGATCAGGGCTCATAGAAGGCCACTTTAGAATAGTCCAATGTTTGGCTCTTAGCCATTCTTGGGTGTTTTTAGCTGTGTGTTTTGGGTTATTATCCTGTTGCAAGACCCATGACCTGCGACTCAGACCAAGCTGTCTGACACTGGGCAGCACATTTCTCTCTAGAATACCTCGATAATCTTGAGATTTCATTGTACCCTGCACAGATTCAAGACACCCTGTGCCAGATGCAGCAAAGCAGCCCCAGAACATAAGAGAACCTCGTAATACGTCAAACAGGTTCATTTTGTCTTCTTTTAATTATTTATCCTTTTTTTTTTCCTTTGAAAGACAAAAGTAAAATAGAAAGATGTCTTTACCTTCTTTACATGTTTCAACTGCACTGCAGCCTTCATCAGAAGAGTCAGCTGATTGCTGCCAGGTGACATTTATCAGCTGATTTTCGTAGGCGGGGCCAGCTCAGCAGATCTGTCAGATCCACCGAGCCGGCCGAAGACAAACACACACGGAAAAGAACGATAAGTGGGTCAAAAACCTATCACAACGCACACTCACGGACACGGAGAAAACAGTGCTGAACAGAGGACTGAACTTCGCCATCACACCAGCCAGAATCCCCCATGAAGAATACATCCTCGCAACAGAACTGGCATGCGAAAAAATCCAGGACCAAGGAGAAAAAGCAGCACTCCGGAACGCAGTCGCAGGAATCCTCAAAACGGCCAAATTACCACAAAGCAACGTTACAAGAAAAGAAGAAAAAGCATTAAACTCACTCAAGACAGATAAAACGATCACAATACTCCCAGCAGATAAAGGCAGAACAACAGTAATTTTGGACACGGAAACATACGAAAAACAGATGGAAACCATGTTGGCAGACAGTAACACATACGAAATCATTAAAACAAACCCGACAGAAGAAAAGAAAAAAATGCTCAAAGCCCTTCTAAAACCTCTATTAGAAAGCAATAAAATCACAAAGGACGCATATGATCACCTGATCCCCACAGCCAGCATCACCCCTCGGATTTATGGAACACCGAAAATACATAAAAAGGATATCCCACTGCGGCCAATAATAGACAGCATTGGATCAGTCACATACAACTTATCAAAAGCCCTAGCTGAAATCATCAAACCCCTCCTTGGACTATCAGACTTTCACTGTAAAAATTCAAAAGAGCTGGCACAAGAACTCAAAGACATAAAAATAGAATCAGACGAGATCCTCATCTCACATGACGTCATCTCTTTATTCACAAAGACTCCTATTGACGTCACACTACATATAGTGCAAGAACGCCTCAACAAGGACAGTACCCTAAAAAGACGCACCAACCTCACAGTCCATGACATATCCAAATTACTACAGTTTGTTGCAAAATCCACTTATTTTCAATTCAGAGGAAAAATCTACAAACAAAAAGAAGGATTTGCAATGGGAGACCCACTATCAGCCATCATGAGCAGTTTTTTTATGGAGGATCTGGGAAATAAAGCCATCAACACAGCACCCACAATATGCAAACCCACCCTTTGGAAGAGCTACGTAGATGACATTCTGGAAAAAAATAAGGAAAGGACATACACAAGAACTCACTGACCATCTGAACAGTACAGACAGTACGGGGAACATAAAATTCACACACGAAGAGGAGGAAAATGGCACCATAGCCTTTCTGGACATGAAAATCCACCACAACGAGGACGGCAGCATAAAAATCACAGTCTACAGGAAACCAACCCACACAGATCAATACCTACTTTGGACATCGGAACACCCCACAGCACACAAGCTATCAGTCGTCAGGACATTATATGAACGAGCCACCATCATCACGGAACAAGAAGACAGACAGGAAGAGGAAAACCACATAAAACATGCACTTATACACTGCCAATATCCAGTATGGGCCATAAACAAAGGGAAACAGCAAGTCAAAAACAAAGAAAATAAACAGGACACAAGACATAGAACAAAAGCTGAAATCAAAAACAAGGACACCATAACTATACCATACATACGAGGGATCACGGAACCAATTCAAAGGATCATGAAAAAATACAAAATAAACACAGCAGTCAAACCACACAAAAAATTAAGACAGTTATTAGTACACCCCAAGGACAGAATAGAACAAGACAATAAATGCAATGTATTATATGAAATATCATGCAGATCATGCAACAAAACCTACATTGGAGAAACCGGAAGATTATTCACCACAAGAAAAAAAGAACACCAAAAGGAATGTGAGAAGGAAACGCAAGGACGACTCACAAGATCACAAAAAGAAAAAGCAGAACAAGAAACATTAAAATCAGCTATATCGGACCACTGCAAAAGAAATAATCACATCATGGACTGGGACAACACAAAAATTATTGGATCGGAGAGCAACAGACACAAACGTTGGATCAAGGAGGCAATAGAGATCAGAAAGCGGGGAAAAGACACCATGAACCGAGATGAGGGGGCCTTTATGCTTTCTCACACCTGGGACCACATTCTCCAGAGACCATCTGACGGCGGGAGGCGGGGCCGGCTCGGTGGATCTGACAGATCTGCTGAGCTGGCCCCGCCTACGAAAATCAGCTGATAAATGTCACCTGGCAGCAATCAGCTGACTCTTCTGATGAAGGCTGCAGTGCAGTTGAAACATGTAAAGAAGGTAAAGACATCTTTCTATTTTACTTTTGTCTTTCAAAGGAAAAAAAAAAAAGGATAAATAAGAGAACCTCCTCCATGTTTCACAGTAGGGACAGTGTTCTTTTCTTGGTATGCACCATTTTTGCGTCTGTGAACATAGAGCTGATGTGACTTGCCAAAAAGTTCCAGTTTTGTCTCGTCTGTCTATAGGACATTCTCCCAGAAGCTTTGTGGCTTGTCAACATGCAGTTTGGCAAATTCCAGTCTGGCTTTTTTATGATTTGTTTTCAACAGTGGTGTCCTCCTTGGTTGTCTCCCATGAAGTCCACTTTGGCTCAAACAACGACGGATGGTGCGATCTGACACTGATGTACCTTGACCTTGGAGTTCACCATGAATGTGTTTAGAGGTTTTTCTGGGCTCTTTTGTTACCATTCGTATTATCCATCTCCTCCTGCGGCCACGTCCAGGGAGGTTGGCTACAGTCCCATGGATCGTAAATTTCTGAATAATATGTGCAACTGTAGTCAAAGGAACATTAAGCTGCTTGGAGATGGACTTATAGCCTTTACCTTTAACATGCTTGTCTATAATTTTCTTTCTAATCTCCTGAGACAACTGTCTCCTTTGCTTCCTCTGGTCCATGTTTAGTGTGGTACACACCATGTCAACAAACAGCACAGTGACTACTTGTCACCCTTTAAATAGGCTGACTGACTGATTACAAGTTTGTAGACACCTGTGATGTTAATTAGAGGACACATCTTGGTTGAACATGTCCCTATGGTCACATTATTTTCAATCTTTTCTAGGGGTACCATCATTTTTGTCCAGGCCTGTTTCATGAGTTTGTTTTTTAAAATAATTCTGTTGAACCACAATTCAAAAACATTGTCTGATTTTCATTGGTTAATTTTCATAGAATTTTTTTTATTTATTATCACTTTTGTCAGATTCAAGTTATTTCTGTGACCATTGTGGTTTTTTCTTTCATTAACAGAGGGGTACCAACAATTTTGTCCACATCTGTAACTGAAGGTTCTGCCTCCCATTGTACTTTTGGAGATTCTAGGTATTACAAGTAATCCAGCATTTTGGGAGCGTAGTGCTCTGTTAGGATAATAGGGTAATATCAGATCTTTTAAATAAGGGGCATGATTGTTTAGAGCTTTGAAAGTGAGAAGAAGGATGTTAAACTTAATTCTGAACTCTATGGGAAGCCAATGAAGGGAGTCCAGAACCGGAGAGATATGATCTCTCTTTCTAGTACCTGTTAAAACTCTTGCTGCAGCATTTTGGATCAACTGAAGACTTTTTAAAGATGTTTTAGGACAACCTGATAATTAAGAGTTACAATTATCTAATCTAGAGCTAACAAAAGTGTGGATCAGTTTCTCAGCATCACTCTGAGACAAGATGCTCCTAATCTTGGCAATATTATGCAAATGATAGAAGGCAGTCTTAGAAACAAATTTAATATGTGAATTGAAAAACAGGTCTTGATCAAAAATAACTCCAAGGTTCCTCACAGAGCTATTAAGAGAAAGAGTAACCGCATCCAAACTAAAAGTTTGATTTGGAAAGGTATTTCTAAGGTTTTTTGGACCATCAAGAATGACTTCAGTCTTATGAATGAATGAATGAATGAATGAATGAATTTATTTATTTCGGATAATACAGTACAGGTTAAAAGAAACTGTATAATATAACAACAAGGTCAAATTAGACAAAGACTCCTTCTACTAAACAATTCCACGTGAGTTATCCGAAATGGGTGATGGCTGAAGCCGCAGCTTATATTGCCCACCCATATTCCATCCAAGAATTCAAAAGAAAAAAGAGTAAACAAGACAAGAGTGATTACAATTTAGAACAAAGCTAAGACAAAGTGTGACTGAGAAAAAAAAAAAAGAAAACTAAGCTAAGCTAGGTTAAGCGGTTACTATTCAAGACAAATCTAAGAATGTCACAGAGAGAAAAAAAACAAAAAACTAAGCTACAACACAACACAGGCTGGATATGTCAATCCTTATGTGAGTTTACATGTCGTCTTGTAAATATGTTTGGAGTATTTCTTCCTTTAATTTTTGTTCAAATTGTCCAAGCGTTATACATGATTTTAATTCAGGTCCATAATCGTTCCATAATCTGACTCCTTGCACCGAAATACAGTGTTGCTTGGTGGTTGTTCTCACTGTAGGCTTTTGAAATATACATGTTCCTCTGAAGTGATATCGTTTCTCCCTTGTTTGGAACAACTTTTGGATATTTGTGGGCAGTGATAAATTCTTCACTTTGTACATTATTATTGCGGTTTTAAAGTCAACCAGATCTTTCAACTTGAGAGTTTTTTGTTTAAGAAAAAGTGGGTTTGTTGGTTCCCTGTAAGCTGCTCTGTTTATTATTCTAATAGCTCTCTTTTGAAGCATAAAGAGTGGATATATGTTTATTTTGTATGTATTTCCCCATACTTCATTACAATATGTCATGTATGGGAGTATTAATGAATGATACAAGGTGTATAGTGTGGGTTGATTCAGCAGATATTTCACTCTGTGTAATATTGCAATTGATTTGGAAACTTTACCTTTAATATAATTAATATGTGACTTCCAACACAGTTTGTTATCAATTATTACTCCAAGGAATTTAGTTTCAGATACCCTTTCAATCTCTACACCATTTACACTGAGTTTGGGTACTGGATTGTTGTGATGGTTGTTAAAGACTATAAATTTTGTCTTACTTAAACTGAGCGTTAATTTGTTTGAATCAAACCACAGTTTAAGCTTTTCTAATTCCTTCCCGAGTGTATCCAGAAGTTGTTCCAAATTGTTTCCACTGCATAGCAGATTAGTGTCATCGGCAAACAATATTAAGTCCATTTTTTCTGAAACTTTACATATATCGTTTATATACATATTGAATAATAATGGTCCCAAAACTGAACCCTGTGGGACTCCACAGGTGACCTACAGCAACTCTGAGTTTTTGTTGCTAACACATACATACTGATATCTATTCTTTAAGTAACTACTTAACCAGGACAGTGCTACCCCTCTAATACCAGAATTTTGTAGTTTCTTTAATAATAAATTATGATCTACTGTATCAAATGCTTTTTTAAGATCTAGGAATACTCCAACTGAATACTCTTTATTTTCAATGGCTGTTGATATTTTTTCTGTAAATTCCATTAGGGCATATACAGTTGTCCTCTTGTGTCTGAACCCATATTGCTGCTCACATAGTAAATCATTCTTCAGTATGAAGTTGTCAATTCTCTCATAGAATATTTTTTCAAGTATCTTGGAAAATTGCGGTAATAGTGAAATTGGTCTATAGTTTGAGAGTTCCCCTCTGTCGCCCGTCTTGTATATCGGAATTACTTTAGCTATTTTCATTGCATTGGGAAATATACCTGATTGGAGAGACAGGTTGCAGATATACGTCAGTGGTTTTACTATGCATTCGATAACAGTTTTGACTAGTAGCATGTCAATACCATCACAGTCAGTAGATGTTTTACTTTTGAACGATTTAACAATTTCAATGACCTCTCTTTCGTCTGTGTTCTTTATGAAGATGGAGTCTTTTACAGCAGTGTTATTGCATATTGTATCACCTGTTGGCACCGTAGTGGGTATTTCTCGGGCCAGTTTAGGTCCAATGTTAACAAAAAAATTATTAAATTCATCTGCAGGTGAAGCAATATTCACACTCTGAGTCGTTTTATTATTTTTTGGAATATTAGTTGGGTAGCTTGTATTTCTGCTTTTATTTCCAAGGATACTGTTGAGTATTGTCCATGTATTTTTAATATTGTCTCTGTTTTTCTCCAGTTCTTTACTGTAATAGTCTCTTTTACTACATCTTATTATACTGTATATGTTAACTTATTTTTGTATGTTTTATACCGCTGCTCTGCTTCTTTTGTTCTTTTCTTTAGGAAAGCTTTATATAATAAATTTTTCTTTTTACACGCCTTTTGTAGTCCTTTGGTTAACCATGGCTTATTATTATCTGAATTTAATAGCAGGAAATTACAAGTCATCCAAGCTTTGATTTCCTTAAGACAGGCTTCTAACTTGGCTAATTGATTACTATCATCTGGCTTCATTGACAGGTATAATTGTGTGTCTGTCATGACCCGAGCGCCGATCTCGTCCGCGCTCAGGCTATGCATCATCTCTGCCGGCCTTGACAGCTGTGGATTACATTCTGGCTCCACCAGGCTCTTATTGTGACAGCGCTCAGTGGGGTTTCCGGCTGTCAAGGTCGATCAGCTGTTCTGCATCACTGCTTGTTAGTCGCCGGCTTTATTAGCGGGCGCTGACAGCTGGTTGATGCTGGAGTATCGTCAAAACATCCTGAGAGATTCCTGGTGTGTCAGCACGCTCATGTCAGGTTCGTGTTCTTGTTCACGTCATAGTTAAGGTCGTAGTGGCTGGAGTTAGCTCTACGATCCCTCGTATTCTGGAATGTGTGTTCATGTCATAGTTTAGGTCATAGTGGCTGGGGTTAGCCCTACGATCCCTTGTATTCTGTAGTGTGTGTTTTTTGCCCACAGTGGCTCATAGCTTTGTTCTCATCTTGTCTTGTTAATAAAACATCTATGCAAAGCTCACTGGCGACTTTTGGCGTCTTATGGTGGCCCGCGAGGGTCACCGCATGACAGTGTCATCTGCATAACAATGAAAATGTATACAGTGCTTTCTAATAATGTTGCCTAACGGAAGCATATATAAACTCAAAAGAGTAGGGCCTAGCACAGATCCCTGTGGAACTCCATGACTGAGCTTTGAGTTGTAAGAAAACTCATTATTGACATGAACAAACTGGAACCTATCAGATAAATAAGATCTAAACCACAGCAACGAAGTTCCATTAAGTCCCACATAGTGTTCTAATCTATCAAGTAGAATATTATGATTGATAGTATCAAAAGCTGCACTAAGGTCTAAAAGGACAAGCACAGAAACAAATCAATTATCAGATGGGATGAGGAGGTCTTAGTGACCTTCACTGAGGCTGTTTCAGTACTATGATGGATTCTAAACCCTGACTGAAACTCTTCAAATAAACAATTTCCCTGCAAGTGGTCAAATAATTGCGTTGGCTTCTTGAATAAGGGTTTAGTTACAGCAGTTCCCTTACATGTCACAGGTGGCAAATTGCGCCATAAGCCCCTAGTGGTCAAGAGTGGTCAAGATTTTTTTCAAGAAAACATTCAGATCAGATGTCAGAGATTTCCAGGGCTATAACTTGAAAGTGGTAAGAGATAATGGCTTGCTGTCAATTAGAAAGATGTAGAATATGATCCAAAGTTTTAGATAGGAGTAGATTTACACATCTCATTTGCATAATGCCACGGCAGCAATATCAAATTACATAACTTTCATTCAAAAGTGGACTTTGGACATATTTACACAAAGAATGGTTTTGTTTTGTTTTTTTTTGTTATCTTCTCTTCAAAGTATATGAACCAGAACACTAGTAGAATATCAACAAACAAAGAAATTTGTCAGACTCCCTGCTGGCCAGGTGGCTCCTTTGCCCCTTTTTGCGGTATCCTGGATGTGTGGTCAAGATAATGGGTAGAATTTCCTCTTCTGTCAGTCATTTTAGCTTTCTCTACCACATCCAGAAACTGTTAGGATTATTTCACCTGAATTTTGCTTTTATTCTACCACTACTTATGTGAAAAAACGACACAAAACCGGCGTGATTGTTCTGTGCAGTCACATGGCGCTGGGGGGGGGGTGCAGCAGGTGGACATCAACTAGCTTCATGCATCCTCTGTTAAAACAAAATGTAAACATTTACCTTCATAAGCAAAATAATCTCTTTTTTGAATCATAGTTGGCAAATTTGGGAGCAAACGCTCCTCCGTTGATTGGTAATGTTTGTTTGTTCTTGTCTAATCTAAAAGAAGACGAAGAAGAAAAATTTCTTCCTCTTTGGTGTAAATACGGATGCTTCTATGTCGGCCATGATTCCTCCAAGGCAAGAGCAGTAAGTTATACGTGTGTGTCACCTTGTGAGGTGAAATCATCAGTACAAATCCTCAGTACAACTGGGGAGTGTTTGGCAAGTCATATCACTTGACAGGTGCAGCGATGCACTGTGCCACTAGGGGCACGATCTGTCCATGAAATCTTGACAGTTAAAAGGTTAAAAGCCTGCGGTACATGGCCTAATGTTAATGAAGAATTGATTATTTGAAGAATAGAGCTACCAATAAATGGGAAGACTTCTTTAAATAACCTGGTAGGAATAGGGTCTAAAAGACAAGTTGAAGGCTTGGATGAGGAAATTATTTTTTCTAACTCTAAAAGGTCAATTGGAGTAAACTCATCCAAACAGATATCAATTGAAGGAGTTGTAGTAGTCACTGTATTTAAGTTAACGGTGGGAAGAATCTGACTGATTTTATCTCTGATAGATGAAATTTTATTATTGAAAAAGTTCATAAAGTCCTGACTAATAGGCTCTAAGGGAATGCTAGGATTGACAGAGTCCTGACTCTTTGTCAGCCTGGCTACAGTGCTGAAAAGAAACCTGGGATTATTCTTGTTCTCTTCTATTAATGCAGAATAATAACTCGTTCTAGCTTTTCTAAGAGATTTTTTATAAATTAGAAGATGATTTCTCCAAGTTAAATAGATTTCATCTAAATTAGTGGAGCACCATTTTCTTTCTAATTGACGAGTCTTCTGTTTTAAGCTATGAGTTTCTGTCTTGAACCAAGGAGTTAGAAATCTGATTAGATTTTTTTTCTTTTTTAAAGGGGCCATCATGTCTAGAGTCTGATGCAGAGAAGCTGTAACACTATTTACCATGCTATCAATTACAGAAGGAGCAAGCTGTCTAACTTATTTCCGTTGTGTTGACACATGGCATAGAGGAAACAATCTGCATAAAATTGGTTACAACATCATCTGAAAGGCATCTACTGTAGTAATATTTTTCTTTAGGAGCCAAATAGTCAGAAATAGTAAAATCAAAGGTTAACAGACAATGGTCTGTTAACCTTTGTACAGGGTACAGGGTTATGAGGAGACACTACCAGATTTTCTATTTCTATGCCATATGTCAGAACAAGGTCCAACGTATGGTAGACATAATGGGTAGAATTTCCTACTTACTGAGAAAACCCCATCGAGTCTAATATTGAATTAAATGCCATATTAAGGTAATCACTATCTACATCTATATGTATATTATCTGCACTAAATCAGCTAAGAATTCGGCAAATTCGGATAAAAACTCTGAGTAGGTTGATGGAGGACAATAAATTATAGCAAATAAAATTGGGTTTAGCCTAAAATTGCTAAAATGCCCAATACTGAGGACCAGGCCCTCAAAGGAATTATAACGTGTTTTTTGCTTTACATTAACTAGTAATTTGGAATGGTAAATTGTTGCTACTCCTCCTCCATGACCAGAACTTCTGGGATTTTGACAGTTTCTATAGCCAGAGGGAGTTGATTCATTTAAACCAACATAATCCCCTTTCCCTAACCAAGTCTCTGTAAGGGATATTAAATCAATCTGATGATAAATTAACAGATCATGGACTAGCAGAGACTTGGGAGTTTGAGATCTAATATTTAACAAACCACATTTAATTTTTAAATTATGAGGAGGAACAGAGGCCAAATCATTCAATTTAGAGGCTTCATGTTTAATTTGAGTTTTACCAACTTTTTGTTTAATCACTTTGGGATGCTTATACATTATATTTTTATTTACTTTTGGAGAGAGCAGACAGTGATTCTCTGATGGGGAAGATGGGCTAAGCTGAAGGGTGGCGGATGAAGAGGAGCTGCAGAGAGGCATGTAAGACTGCGACTCTGCTTCCTGGTCTCAACTCTGAGTTGTCAAAGTTTTGGAAATTTGGATAAAAATGATGCCAGATTGTTAGATAAAAGAAATGCACCATCCAAAGAGGGATGAATGCCGTCTCATCTAATAAGACCAGTCGTTGGAGTAGAGGGAGAAGAGCAGTGGGGAAAGGACACATCCTTGGGGGGCGCCAGTACTAATTTTTCGGGAGCTGGATGTAAATCTCCCTAGCTTCACCTGTTGCCACCTGTCAGTCAGAAAGCTGGAGATCCACTGGCAGGTGGAGGGGGGCACCTTGAGCTGGAGGAGTTTCTGATGAAGAATGCCTGGGATGATGGTGTTGAACGCTGAGCTGAAGTCGACAAACAGGATCCTGGCGTACGTCCCTGGGGAGTCGAGGTGTTGCAGGATGTAATGTAGTCCCATATGACTGCTCCTGGAAATAATATCAGAAAGATACTGAAATTTTACCTTTTGCACGGTCTTCTGGTAATCAGCAAGACAGTCCCTAAAAAATTCCAGACATGTAATTTGTCCTTTTTCCATCCACGTTCAGCCTGCCTGACCCATTGCCTGATGGCACGGGTAGTGTCGTATAGCCAGGGATCTGTTTTTGGTTTGGCCGATTTAAGCCGAAATGGGGCAATAGTGTCCAAAATCCCAGAGCAGGTGGTGTGAAAGGAAGAAAGAATACTATCCGGATGGGAAGGGGAAGCAAGTCCATCCAAGGCAAAAAACTGAGTCCCTATAAGCAGCAGTGAACTCTTCTGGCGTTGAAGTGATGATGCGACGCCAACATGATGAAGCCACAGGCTTGCTGAGTGATGATGTCATGTGTCTGAGCATGTATTACTGAGCTCAGACACTCATGTTAATTCTAAGTTCTGTTTGTTTGTCATTAGTGTTATTATGTGGTCTGCTTTGTTTATTTTCTGGGTTGTGACAGAGTTTTTCCCCTTTCTCTCCAGACACTCCCCACCAGCTGCCTTCTGTCTTCTGCCAGTTCAGCTGTGGGCAGATGGGTTGATTAGGTTGCCGGCTCGCACTGCCTGCCCTCACACACCTGCGCCTCATTTTACTGTGTTGTATTTAAGCACTGCTTGTTCACGTTTTGAGTGCAGTTAAATTGTATTGCCTTTCATCACCCAACTGGTTCCAGCCTCTGAACGTTTCCTTCTCCTGAGCTCTCTCTCTGCTCAGAAGCTTCTTCTTTGTAAATTCTTCTCTTCTAGCATTTTGTTCTGTGGGTACCTTTTGGATGTTTATGTTGTTTTTGTAATAAATATGTTCAACACACCCTGCATTTGGGTCTGTCCTCTCTGCGCCTCGGACAGGCGCACATGACAGATGAAGGGGTCAACAATTCAAGAATAATGGGGAAATGAAGTTAGAGCTGTCCTCACTACCAGCTTTTGGGGCTCCAAATATTCTGTCCAATCTTTTTCTCCCTTAGTAAACTTGATCAGTGTTTTATGTAGCACTGTAATGTTTCTAATGTCACTTTTTCATGCATGCAACTTTTTGTCATAGTTTTACAGCCTTTCCTGTAAATCAGAGACATTTTTTTCTTGTAAATTTGCCTACTTTTTGTATAAATATGCAGTATTTCCCCCATGTTGTTAAAGTCAAAGTGCCTTTATTGTTATTCCATTGCTAATAAACAATGCAACGAAATTGAGATACTCCTCCCTAAAACAAACTATCACACTCACAGTTCACTCATGCATTTAACATTCTCATAATTACAACAATAAATAATGCTTAAAACAATAATACCTAAAAGTTGAATACAATATGTACATAGCAATAATAAAAACATACTGAGCGATAAATAAATAAGACCAGCTTATACACACAGGGTTATTGTCACAAAATAACCTAAAATAACATAAAATAATATCAGCAGTCTGTACGTGTTACATAAATCTGTTCAAAATACGTACTGCTGCTGGGAAAAAACTATGATTAAACCTGGTAGTCCGGGTTTTATGGGATCTGTACCGCTTTCCTGAGGGGAGCAAGTGAAGGAAATCATGGCTTGGATGAGTGCAGTCTTTAATAATGGCAGTAGCTCTGTTGAGATACCGAGACCTGGAAATCTCTTTCAGAGAAGGGAGAGAACAGCCAGTGATTTTTTGCGCAGTCTCGATCACTCTCTGGAAGGCTTTTCGGTCTGCGGCTAAACAGCCCTCATACCAAACTGTGATGCCATATGACAAAATGGTCTCAATAGTAGAGCGATAAAATAAAACCAGCAACTGTGCATTCAGGCCATTCCTCTTGAGGAGCCTCAGAAAGTGTAGACGTTGTTGAGCCTTTTTTTATTGTAGCTATGGTGTTAACTGCCCAGGTAAGGTTATGAGAAATATGAACACCCAGAAACTTAAAAGCCTCCACCCACTCCTTGCCTATATATAGAGGAGGCAGCTCACTGCTATACTTCCTAAAATCAATAATGAGTTCTTTTTTTTTTTTTTTGTATTCAATAGTGGATTATTATCTGAGCACCATCTCACCAGTTTCTGGACCTCATCTCTCTATGCGGACTCATCTCCTCCTGATATGAGCCCTACTACTGTTGTGTCATCTGCAAACTTCACTGTAATGTTTGTGGGATGAACAGGTATGCAGCCATATGTGTACAATGAATACAAAGTGGGGCTCAACACACAGCCCTGTGGCAAGCCTGTGTTAAGCATGACTGTAGAGGAGGAATGGGGTCCGAGTCTAACAGTCTGTGTTTTGTTTGTTAGGAAGTCCTTAATCCAGCTGCAAGTGTGAGTAGGCAGACCAAGCTGAAGCAATTTTTGCCTGTAGGCAAACTGGTACCGATCAAAGTCTAGGGGGAGACTAGGCAAAAGATGTTTCAATACCATTTTCTCAAAGCACTTCATAATAATGGGTGTTAATGCTACTGGTCGATAGTCATTCAGACTCCTGATAATATGTTTTTTAGGCACAGGAATAATGACTGCAGATTTTAAACACTGTGGAACAACGGCTGTCTTGAGCGACAAATTAAAAATGTCAGTCAAAACAGAGCATAGCTGATCTGCACATGCTCTGAGCACCTTACCTGGCACTCCATCGGGACCAGTAGCCTTTCTTGGGTGAACTGCTCTCAGTGTCTGTCTCACCTCATGATCCTGCAGGGTAAGCACATCAGAGCTGGCATTCAATAACATCAGTGGGTCCAGGCGAGGTGTATTTGCCTCAAACCGTGCGAAAAAGCAGTTCAATTCTTCTGCCAGTGAGGCGCTGATGTCACTGGAAATGATGCTGCTGCCCTTATAGTTTGTGATATGGTGAAAGCCTTGCCATACTCATCTCGAATCATTAATGCCTTTCTTCAGATTAGCCCGGGCGGTGCTATATCGATCTGTATCCCCTGACCTGAAGGCTGTATCACGGGCTCTGAGGAGTGCCTGGACTTCTTTTGTCATCCAAGGCTTCTGGTTAGGAAAAACCCTAATGCGTTTTTCCACAGTCACCTGGTTGATGCAGTAGGTGATGTAGCATAGTACAGTCTGTGTGTACATTTCCAGATCCCCATTCTTGAATAAATCCCATGAAGTGTTTGAAAAACAGTCCTGCAGCTGAGAAGGAGCTCCTTCAGGCCATGTTGTCATGTTCTTTATAGTAGGTCTAGCAGTGCTCCTGAAGGGGGTGTATGTTGGGATGAGGAGCAATGAGGAGCAATGATAGATGGTCTGACAGGCCAAGATGTGGACACGGCACAGCTCTGTAAGCATGCTTCAGGTTCGAATACACCCGATCAAGACAACTCTTTCCCCTAGTGGCACATTTCACATACTGTGTGAAATTAGGCAACACAGTTTTCAAGCATGCTTGATTAAAATCACCAGCTATGATGTGAACACCCTCAGGATAGACCTGCTGCTATTTATTTATTACACTGTACAAATGACTAAGGGCCGCTTTAATATTTGCATCAGGAGAAATATAGACCACTGTTATAATAACCACTGTCAGCTCTCTCAGAAGATAAAAAGGCTGACATAAAACTGACATTGTCTCTAGATCAGGAGAACAGTAAGTGTTAATAATACGACTGTGATTAGTCCAAGTGTTGTGAAGAAAAATGCAGAGACCTCCCCCTTTCTGTTTCCCAGATTCCTCTGTTCGGTCCATATGGTGAAGTGTGCGCTCTGGTAGCTGCACTGCAGCATCGGTGATCAGCTTTCCGTTAACAACAGCACACAGCAGTCTCTTACAGTTTTACTAATTGCCAGCTGTAGCTCTAAATCATCCATCTTGTGGACGATGCTTCTGGTGTTGGAAAGAAAAAAATGCTGGGTAGCGGAGGTCTATGCGGCTGTCTCTTTAGCCTCGCTAGCAGGCCCGACCGGCATCCCCGCTTTTCTTTCTCTCCCTCCTTCGTCTGCGTCGCTTCCCAGGACTGACAACAATCCATGGTGATCCTGCTGGTCTACAGATAGCCTCCAGTATGTTTTGTGTGTTCTCAAAAACTGCTGTAACAGCAGACTTTTGTTGAAGTCCAATATTTATCAGCTCAGTACAACTGTACACAAATCCAGCTTCACACGGTCCAATATCCAAAAACAGCATACATACAAACAAAAATAGGGAGCAAAGAGCCGCTGCACAGACATGTGCCGCCATCTTGTGATTGCCAGTTCTCCCCCTAAGTTCAGTTTCTCACAAAAATGTAGCATTTTTCTCAAATTTGTCATGGAAAATAAGCCTTTTTTCCTTATATATTTGCAGAATCATTTAAATTTCAGATTTATATATATATATATATATATATATATATATATATATATATATATATATATATATACATATATATAACTATCACCAAATTGCTATTTTTTTCTTGTGAATTTATACAGTTTTCTCCTAAATTTGCATGTTTTTTTTTTCCTGGTAAATTTGGTAAAGGTAAATTTGTTATTTACCTTTTTTCTTGGAGGAAGGGAGGATACCTGAATCCTAAATTGGAAAACTAAATGTCATTGTAAAAAAAATTAAATGTCTAGATAATGAATTCAGAGGAAGTTTTTTTTTAGTTTTTAAAGTTGTTTTTTTTTTTTTTTTTTTAATACCACGATGATTTGGTCACAAATCTACTCACAGATTTACTATTATTTCATGAATAAAACAACACCCCTAAGGTGTGGTGTGCTGTGTTCATAATGCCTTTGTAGGTGGGATAACTGTTATCCTTGTCATAGTTAGCTGACTAAATCATAGTAGTGTCCTTAGTTCATCAGCTTCGTAAGAAATAGCCACATGGTGGCAAGTGGTGACCTCATAAATTAATGAAAAAAACATTAGTCCTGTCAGAATAAATGTGTTAATCACCACAACTGATTAATAACAAAATAAAATGAGTTAAGAATAATGGGTATTAAGCCTCATTCAGAGGCTAGATTAACCTTAGTTAATACTGATTGCACTGTTAAGATGCTATTAAGAGGGCAGAAGGGGTAAATAATATTTCATATTTTTCCAAATTTTTGCCATTGACAAATCTAGCATGAGTTACAGCCTCCAAAATTGTCCATGAAGTACCTCTTTTAAACCATTTGAACATTGAGCTTTTTTATATCAGGAGCAAGAATGGATAGAGTGATATAGAGTAGGTGATGGTAATGCACCTGTAAGCTGGCTGCCAACCACCAATCAAATCTAAAAGAAGAAGAGGGAGCAAGAATGCGGCAGCAGCAGGGTGAACCACGAAGGAGAGCAGAGAGGAGGTAAAGGTAACCAGAGAATCAGCACAGGTTTCCAGAGGGAGAGAGAGACAGTACTGATGACTAGAGAGAGAGAGGGGAGGCACAGGAGGCACAAATGACCAGGTAACAGTAACCAAAACTTGATTTCTGCCAGTGCTGAAATACTGAACACATAATGGGTATTAAATAGGCCTGCTGCTTCATAGTGGCATAGACTATTGGCTAAATATACTGTATATTTGGTAAATCAGGGAAATATATTTTTTTACAACTTTTACTAATATGGGAATGCCAAAATAAAGAGGATAAACTAGCTGTCATAAGCCGAGTGCTGAAAATTTTGCTCCAGCCTCGGCCTCATGGCTTTTTCTACTTATTTGATGCTATTTATGCCCTTTTGGGTTTGTGTATTTGTGTCTACTTGTAACTTCCCTGTTTGTGTTAGTGTCATATTTTTATTCTGTATTTATTTATATTTAGTGTGTTTTTCTGTATTTCTCTAGTGTTTCCCTTTTTCTGTTGACAGCTGTCACGGGTGTGTAGCCTTTATGGGCATGCCCTGTCAGCTGTCAGTTGGGTTTGCCTCCCTCTCATTGCCACAAATGATTCCCATTTTGTATTATCACCTCCTACCCGTTCAGGTGCCCACACCTGTTGTCTATTATGTGGTTGGTCTTGATCCCTACTTAAGTTTTTTTCTCTCATTCCATTTTTGCTGCTGCCTGGTGTAGAAAAATATGAAATTAATAAGTATGATCAGGTATAAAATTATTTAATTTATATTGATGTATTGGAATCTGAGATCGAATCTCATTTCATATACACCAAAAAAGTTAATAACACTCATGGGGCACCAGCTTTTATCTCTAAGAAGCAATTTAATCTTTAATTTCACTTTATACCTGTTTAATCACTCAATAAATTAATTAATAATCAGTCTCAAAAATTTTCCATGAATTCGATACCTGGGCTTGAAACAGACTCAGAATGAAATAAATTCTCAACAACTTCTCTCATTTTCACATATTTATTAAACAAAAGGGTTAACAGATATTGCAGTAATTTCATTAATTATAAAATCAATCTTGTAAATGATAGATTAACAATGTCAATATTTTCGGAACCAGGGTTAAACTGAGAAACAAATTTCTATCAGTTTGAGTTAACAGATTATGGAAACAATGCAAATTTATGGAGAAAGTTTACTAATTATATGAAAAGTTCTGGATTAATCTTAAGAAAATAAAAATGGAATTTTACTGAAAAGAAGAGTTATGTTAAGGGATTCTTAATTTGCATCTGATTAGATATCAATTATTACCGAACCTCAGAAGTTTAATTCAGCAGATTAATTAAAATTTGCAGCTCACGCGATTCTTCTTGGTGATGATTCCCCGTTGATCTGGTCAATGTTCTTTCGTCGTCCTCATGAAGTTTTGATGTGTTGTTCAGGGCCAAAACCCAGAATATTTGTCCAGCAAATATTCTCTTGACCATGAGTGAGATGGACAGACAGATGGATGTATGAGATCGTATGTTTGATCCCAATGGTTGAAATTCAGTAGAAGAAGCATGTTGATTCCTCAGCTGCGCGTGATGTGGCAGCTGCGTTTTCTCAGAGGCCTTCGATAATAATTAATTAAAGATATCTAAAACTGATCTCAAATTAAAGAGTTTCGGACTGTAGATAAAAATAAAAGCTTCTGGTGTGTGATTGGTCAAGAAAAATATAAAAATAAAGTCAAGATTAAAGCTTACATTAAAATAAAAAACAAACGGTGGTTTTACTGAAAGTTTAACAAAGAAAAAGTGATAAATAAAAATTGGAGTTTAACTCCGATTAAGAATTGAGCTCTAAGAAATAAGAATTCCTAGGCATTTAAGAGAAAAAGAAAAAAACATTAAAATACAAAGTTACATAAACAAATTACGAGTTATCTGCTCTGTGCTCGGAAAAGAAACACGTGGGAGAAGTTCCTTTGTTCAGGCAGTCCGTTGTTCTCCTGAAAAGTTCTGTGTCGACGAGGAAGAAGAAAAAGAGATAAGACCTGCGGCAAAGAACGGAGCAGAAGAGCAGCGGCGAACGGAGGTGAAAGAGGCAGTAGCAAGGGGATCTCCTTCCTTTTATAAGTTCTGTTGAGCTTTCGCGGGCTTCCAGGTTGACAGGAATTCCAGCCAATGAGCGTCCTTCGTGGGCAGGCTTGACGAACTTTAGTCCAATGACAGGCTTTGTCTGCGTGGGACCAGTGGGATGGAGAAGCTGGAGCCCAGTGAATGCTGGGTGACATTTGATTCCGGTCCCCATGGATACACACAATTTTAATACACTGGAATATGCTTTTATACCCTTATGTATGAACTAAGCTAACCTTAGTGATTAGTGTAACTTATAAGCAGTCCTTCTAAATCAACATGCAGGAATAAACATTCATTTAAACATTTTTAACATGCATATATATATATATATATATATATATATATATATATATATATATATACAGTGATCCCTCACTACTTCGCGCTTCACCTTTCGCGCCCTCAGTGCATCGCGGATTTTTCAGAAATATTCATCAAAAATTCAAAATTGAGAAAAAATGGGCGGGCGCTAGCAGAAGGCAGGGAGACTACATTAGAACATCAGGTATCAACACAGAGAGCCGCACAACTCAAAATCCACCCCTCTGACCACCACTCCACTCCTCTCCGCCCACCTCTTCACTGCTCGGGAATCTCGCAAGCTGATTGGCCGCGACGTTTTACCTCGCAAGCTGATTGGCCGAGACGTTTTACCCAGCTTCTCTCCCTGCCGACATACCCAGCGAAGGAAGACCGCATTCATTGTTCTTTATTGCTAGTCTCGCCGCGTGGAACTTTTCACTGTTCTCTTGTGTCTTTTTGTGCGAAATAGTCTTCCGGTCGAGCCACTACGCCGCCTCCTGCAGCTGCCCTCGACGATCCTGCGCCTCTAGCACCTGACGATGAGGCGTCACCTGAGGAGCAGTAAAGCTCTCATTAACCTGTGCAGTAAATCATCTTCATCTTGAGTTACGTATCTTATAAAAATAAAAGAGTTCTAAAAACATATTTATGTACACTTTATTTACATCTACGTATGTATGTACACTTACACACACACACACACGTATCATATGAGAGAGAGTGAGAGAATGAACGTACGTGTTATTTATGGGTGACGTCATTAGGGGTGATGCTACTTCACGGTTTTTCACTTTTCGCGGTCGGTTCTGGAACCCATTAACCACGATAAGTGAGGGATCACTGTATATATATATATATATATATACATATATATATATATATATATATATATATATATAAAATCACAGATTAATGCATTTCACACATTTTGATTTTCCACATTAAAAACATCAGAGTCCATTTGCTTTTCATAGCCCTGAAAAGAAGGGAAGATTTAGAATTGAGTTTGTAATAATGTACTTTAAAGTTCACTGGTTAAATCCAGCATGTCCCAAAGTTTAAGGAAATTTTATTGAGCTGTGGATCGGTGTGGCAATGAGGGGCTCCATGTCGCCATGTTTATGGGGGCAATAAAACCAAAGCCGGACATAGGTCGAATTCCTTAGGCTGGTTTTAACAAAGGAAGAGATTTTTGCTGTGGCCTGGGGAAGAGGAGCAGTTTTTGACTGGCTTTCTCCTGGGTGAAACAAAATGTCTTTAAGCAGAAGAATAATTACTGCTGAGCCAAAGTGAGATGATGCTACAGTTCCCCCTTTGGTATCAATGGTGACGTTGATTCAGCGTTGACAGCAATCCTAGGCATCAAATCCCAATTTGTTGAGGCTTGATCCAAATGCTGAACTAAAGTTCTGATGTCGATAATTCTTAAGCTTGTAAACAGTATCTATTCCAAAGTGTAGGTCCTTAAATTTGGTTTTCTGAAAAACTTCTAGAAATTTTCAAAAATAATTTGGGCATGACCAAATATAAACATTGTATAATTGTCTAGGATATACTAAAGTTCTGTATATGCCTGTAAAGACTTAAAAATTCTGGGTACAAAAAGGGTGAACTAGAAGTATGTGGGTTTTGACATACTTGATATTAATGTTTTGGGTTTGCTGAAAAATATCTATTCAAAATTTCAAAAACAGTTTAAATGCACATAAAATCTAAATAAAGTATAAAGGATATATATTTGTATATATGCATGCATGTATCCAAAAGTATCCAAAAATCTTAGTCAAAAGCAAAAATAAAATTCTTTCATATTTGAGGTAGATTCAGACTAATCAATATTGAGGTGACTTAAGGAGGTTCAAATTGAATTTGTTTAGTTAGACTAAACCATGGTTCCACAGATGTCCAAATCATAGGGTGTTTGAGGCTTTTGTTCAGAAAAACTGAGTGGACATAGGATGTCGTTATCATTCTTTGGATGACAATGAGAAGTAAATTTGGATTTACTGCAAAAAGGATATGATGAGAAAGCATATTCATTGCTAAAGCGTTAACTGAAAAGCTAATGTTTCTAACTACTTCTGAGAGTAACAGACATTGGCTGTGTGTCAATAGCATAGCATAGTCGACCTCTAACACAAAGAGCAAAGAGTTCAAGACCTTGTTGAGTTTGACTGAAGCTTCGGAGCAAGCATTCAAAACCAACACAGTGTCTGGTAAGATTTTGGTAACAGTTTGTGGTTCGACAACCTGGCGTTTCAGTTTAGCGGTGTTGACCGAGTTAACAGTGGGCATGCTAAGGTTAACAAGAGGCTCTGACGATGAGGCTGTTATTGAGAATCCACCTGAGGATCCTTTCATCTTGACTTGGCCCAATTCTGACTGGGTAACAGTGGGTGTGATTGCTAGGCGGATGGCTAAACTGATAAACAGGAGGGCCATCATCCTGGCAAACAAAAGTGAGTGATTTTGGATCTTAATCTTCTTGTTGAGCTTTCTTTAGATACCTGGTTGGCAAACGAAAATTCCTCTCAGAGGTGGAATGATTTCTTTTAGATGGATGTACTTTATTGATCCCAAACTGGGAAATTACAGAATAGAGATTAAGAGATTGAACTCTAAACCTTGTGCTTGTTTTTCACCTTTGATGGGAGTTTTAAGATTATTAGCTCAAGCTAATGGTGTTGAATGTTTTATGTTTACTATTTGGTAATAGGTTGATTGGAGTTTATTAGATTTTACAGATGCCTTTGAAATAAGTGTAAGGGCTAATTTGGTTTTGATATACCCTTTCCTTTTCGGAAGTTTTGATGCAGTTAACTGATTGTTTGGAGAAATTTGATTGAGTGTACCTGAGGCTAGTAGTTAGCTACAGTTATTTCTCAGATGTAGGTTTGATTTTAATCTTATTTATGGACTTACTTTGACAGTGTTGTACCCGACAAGTCCCATGGGGTTTTGGTAAAGGTTACTCTGATTTTGGTGAGCCCATTTGAAAATGGGGTCCTGGGTTTGCGCTTGAGTGGCCAAAGTTTGTTGTTGACAATGTGTGGATTCATCCACTCGGGCAGGAATTTAGAAGTAATTTTCTCTTCCTGTAAAATGATTTCTGGTGTCTGCGGTACAAATGTGGGATGGAAGATCTTGTCCCCCCCCTTCGCAGTTTGTCATGCAAGAGTTTTTGATCGTTGTACGCTTTGTGTCATTTGGCGAATCGGTCCGAATGTTTTTGAAATGCAGCCTTGGGAGATTTGTATGTCGTTTTGATGCTTTTGTGTTCTGCAGCTGGAATGTTATGGGCATTGGCAGTCATCACCCCCTTCTGGTTTCGAGGAACTCTGAGCGGTGGCGATGATGGTTCGTCGGAAGCAGGAACAGGAGTGTCATTGTATAGCTGCAGAGAAGGCTGTGTCTCATGAAGTGGTTTCAAATTTGGTATGTCATAGGGTTTGGATGCGGGAAGCGCATGTATCATTTTATCTGATCGGTGTTTGACGGTTTTATGGATCATTTGGTTGCAAGGTTGAGTGACTGTGCGCCTTGTGTTTGCAAAAGTTGGGTTCATTGTCGCAAAAACGAGGTTTCAGAGGGTCTAGAGAGCTGGTTGGTGTGGCTCTTGTGACCATGCAGGCCTCATGGGTGGGTGGGTGGGTTTCAAAATGTGACACCACCATTGAATCATTGGTATCAAGGGTTTCAAGGGGGCCGTTTGGGGTTTTCTGCTCGGCCGTTGAGTTTTCAAGGTCATTTGCTTCCTTGGCATGACCTTGTATTTGAAGGTGACTTTTGACTTCTTTAGGACAGTACTCATCTTGGTCTTGGTGGATGCTTTCACTTGGTTGCAGTTGTTCCAACAGTGCTAGTTGTGTGAGACTTGGGGTGTCCAAAGTGTTCAGAACAAAGCACTGTGATTCAGTTGTTCTTGTTGGGTCAAATGGGTGAGGGTGTTGTGTTTGAGCCCATAGTTTGAGGTTCTTGAAATCAATCAGCGGCTCAAAACAGTTCAGTGGGTCTTTGCCAACAAGTAATGGAATGGCGTCAAGTTTGGACATATAGACCGGATGTGTCAAGGTCATGGGTCCAATGAAGATGTTTAGCAGTGATACGCCCAACAGGGTTGTTTTAGTGAGCACATATGGTCGCACGGCTAATGAACAGGGTTCCAGTTTCAAATATTTGTTAACGCGGTTAGCGGCTACACGTAGTTTGTCAAAAAGGGTGTGTGACATGAGAGTGATGTCAGCAGCGGTGTCTAAAACAGTGTCCTGGCACATCACATCTTCAAGGGTCAGTGGAAGGTAGAATTTCCGTGCCACCCCCCTCTCGTTTAAATCACATAGAAATTGTGGAACTGGTGGTTCGACACAGAGTTGCGAAATGTCATTAGAGGAGTGGTCTGTGACCTGTGGTTGGGCTGCCATAACAGCACTGGACTGCGTTGAGTCCTTTGGTCCTTCCTCATTTGCATGAGGGATTTTCTTCTTGCGTTTCCTTCATTTGGAATGTTTGTTTTGAGTTGGCACAGCTGATATAGTTAGAATGTTAGCAGTTATATTCTCTTTGTTGCTTTGAATCTCTGCTAGGAGGCATTTGACAATTTCAATATCTTCTATACTGAATGTAGGAGTTTCTTCTTCCTTCCAAGGTTTGTGATAGGTCTCTGCTTCTGAGCTTCTGTGATGAGATGGAGACCATTTGTCGTGGTTACGCGTGTCCTTGTATCGGTATCTGTCATCATGGTAGTCCGTATCGTGTTCTCGTGACCTATCCCGTGGATGTGGTCTATGACAGTAATTGGGTTTTCGCAAAGTTGGTCCAAAGCGATATCCAGAGGACCTAGTTTGGTTTTGAAGTTGATGAAGTCAGTTGGAGAAATGTTTCGGCTGTTTATGTACTCGCAGTGTAGAAGGTGGAGTAGAGCAAGGAACTCCTTCCAACTCCAAGGTGTTAGATGCATCGCTAATAGCTAGCACTGTGGCAGGCTCAGCGGGCTTGTTATGACTTTGTTGCTGTTTTTGGAACGCATAGTGTGCGAACTCTCTCAGCTGACTTATTGAGTTTGATCTTGGGTTAGCTGTAACTCCCAGGTAATGACTCACAGTGGGATGGAGGTTTTGGATGAAGAGGGTCTTGAAATTGTGGTCTTCTTCCATCCCTGGTGTATTTTGAGATCCAAAATATGCAAGTAGGAGTCTCTGGTAGTAGGCTTGTTTTGGCTCTGAGCGTCCTTGCTTCACGGCTAGGGCTGCAGTTAGCCCTGCCTGTAGGCAGTGGTCGGAGAACTCCTTTTTGATGGCTTCGCGGAGCAGCATGTAGTCTGCTTTGATGTTTGTCGGCTGTCTGTCTATGAATTTTGATACTGACCTGTTAGATGTTAGTTTGATCAGATAGATGCAATCATCAATTGTAGCATCATGATACTTACGCAGGTAGTAATCAATGTCCTGTAAATAGACTTTGGCATCAGGTGAACCCCTAGGTCCTGGATCAAATTTGGTGATATTTCGCGCGATCTTGTCAAGGTCACGGTCTGAAGGGGCACACGCACGCTGTCCACGCAGTAGTCCGTATTTGAAACGGGAATCGGGCGAGGGAGCGCAGTGGATGTCCCGGTGTTCATGTCTTTCCTTTAGGAGCAGTTGACATTCCTTGTAGTCCTTCTTCACATTTTCAAGTTGACCTTCAACTCTTCTGAGTTCCTTTGTGTCTTGAAGGGCATCTTCAAGTTCATTGTTATCTTGGTGAAGCACGTCATTATCATGCATCAACCATTTATTTTCTGACTCTGCGCTGTCCAAATCTTGTACCGCTTCATCAAGTTGATCTTGAGTTTTGTCATTCTCCTCTTGAGATTGTTCCAAATTTTCTTTCAGTGTTTCCTTCTCTTCTTGGAGAGATAGAATCGTTGTTTGTTGATTTGCTAGTTTGTTCTTGGCTACCTTTAATCTCACGACTAGTGTGAGCGCGAACTTACCTAACACACTGGTGGGGTCCTTGCCTTCTGGTGGTTTTTCAGTGTGTTCATTCAAAAGTTCTTCAGTGAGTTGCTTCAATTCTTCGGGCTGTGTTTTCTTGACCGGTGTTGTGAAGCTAGAAATTAAATCAGAAGTCCATGCTTCCAATGTTGCTTGAAGGTCATCCAGTTTGGTAAATCTGTCTGTTGTCTGTTGACTCGTCATGTTTAACCGTTGTTATTTAGCTTTTTAAAAAAAAAAAAAAAATCAACTTATTGATTATTCTTAATTTGTTAGGCAAGGTTTAACCTTGAGGTTTTATTTTACAACCTTGATAGTTGAAAGTTCCTTTAGAATTTGTTCCAACTTGTATGCTTGCAAGATGGGAAATAGAATTTTGAAATTATTTAGAAATGTAGAGATGCTTCAATTAAGTTGTTTGTTGAAACTGTATGTTGATAAATAAAATTGAATTGAAATTGGATTGAATTTGTTTCACAAAACAAAACAGGAATTTCAATTGTGTGGATTGACTTCTTTACTTTGATTTTCAAAGTCTAGTATTGGAATTTGTCAGCAATAACTTGCTTTGGAATTTTGCAGAATGTCACTTTGAAAGTGGGTATTTTATCTACAAAAGAAATACAAAAACAGAAGAGGTTAAATGCTTTAAAGATTTAAGATTATAAGTTTCCACTTCCTTTTAAAGTTAAGGCTTTCCTTTGGTTTTATTTGTTAAAGCCTATTTTCATTTGAAGCATTAATTGTTTAAAATATTTACAATTTAGAAACAAGTGAATTGTTTGAATATTTGGTATCCAAGGATTTCTTAGGATTGAAGCCAATAGTGATCTGTTTTTATTGTTATCTATAAATTTCTTATTTACAGAATAATCAATGTTTGCATCTTTTGGCTTTTCTCTTAAATCCTGGGAAAATTTTAAAGTTATGCGAGTTGGTTAAATGTTTTTCTTTTCCTGTGGAGAAAACATGAACCAAGAAATGACACAATGAGTTTAAATAACACCTAGAGCTTCGCTTAAGTGTTAATTGCTTAATGTAGTTTCCTAAATTTGAGAAAGAGGAAAAATTATAAATATTCAGTAAGTCTGTAAATTTGTTAAAAGGCACAGATTTAATCCTACTTTAATGTTACTCTTGAGTAAACATCAACATTAGAATCCTTAAGCTAAAACTGGGTTCCTGTGGAAAAGGAATCACACCATATCACATTTAAAAACAGCAAAATAAGCACACATATAGCTTCAAAGTTTGTAACTTTTTGCTTAAAAGTGTATAAATATGTTTGCTTCTAACTTAAAAGATTACAATATGTGGTTACATAGGTGATTAAATACAATAGGAGTATTTATATATGTTTCTGCTGTAGGTATCTATGCAGTGAGTGGGGGTCTTCCCACTGAAAAAACTTTCAGAAGCTAACAGGTCCTTTTCCTTTTTGTTCTTGGCATAAAAGTTTGGATTAGTGTTAAATTTAGTTTATTCCGAATAATATGAATTGCTTTGAAGTTACTTTGAAGACTTAATTTGGTTATAAATCGTCTTTAAAGATTAGAAGTTTAAATAAAAATTGCAGTCCCTATGTTTCACCACAAGATGGAGGCAGTTTTCGTCTGCACTTCTGAAAGAGGAAACCCAATGACGTTATTCAGGGAGTCGAGGATTTCTACTCAAAATGGCGGCTACAGGGAACTTGCCTTAAGTGGACTCAAGATGGCGTCGCTTGGCCGATCTACACATGCGCAGTTTTCGTGCACAGCTTGACGGTCGCATGCGCGACTACGAGCGTGCGACATGTGGGTGCAGCGCGAGCTTCAGTCCATAAAACCACGCCTTGCTTTCCAAAGGCGGGAAAGCTTCGGTCTCCTTAAACTTTATTCAACAAGTTTACACAATGGTTAATTCAATTAAATCCCCCAAGGGTTTGCTTCGCCTGCGGGGTTTTTGAAATAACGGGAAAAACAAATAGGATTTCTTCGCTATTTTGTTCCCAGGCCTATTTTAATTATTCAGCTTGTAATCACGCTTCTTAAGCATGCATTAAACAACAAATAAGTGAACAGGGTGGGGTGGAACGTTCTCTTCACTCCCTACCTCATGGTTACACACACACACACACACACACACACACACACACACACACCAGTAATCAGGGAGCGGGCGAATTCACCCCCTCCCCCTCGTGACACAGAGACAAAGACAATAGACTGGCTACAGACAAATGAACCACCTTTGTAAGTTATAAATCGACCAAAATCACACACAGCTTATGTATTAATTTCTTTCATTCTGAGCGAGTCCCAAGTTCAGTCAGGCCTCACACGGGGCACACCAAAATATGTAGAAAACTATGAAATTAATAATTATGATCAGGTATAAAATTATTTAATTTATATTGATGTATTGGAATCTGAGATCGAATCTCGTTTCATATACACCAGAAAAGTTAATAACACTTGTGGGGCACCAGCTTCTATCTCTAAGAAGCAATTTAATCTTTAATTTCACTTTATACCTGTTTAATCACTCAATAAATTAATTAACAGGCTGTGAGCAGCTGTCACTTTTCGTTCAGTTTTGTGGCACCCAACGGGGAACTAAAATTTTAGTGTTTCTAAATTAAGATTACATTATTGTAAGACAAAATATCGATGTTCCCACTTCCAAAGGTGTGGATAGCTGTATGAAAACTGCGATTGAAGTCAGTCGGTAATAATTGTCTGGCTACCTTAAACATGGCCCAGTCCGGGACGTTTTAACCAATCAGCGTCGTCCCTTTGGTCATGTGACAACAAAATGGCAGCGCCCACAGGGGTAGCGTGTGCTGAAAGCCTCTCCTGTGTTATTCACATTTCCGATAAGTTTTCAGGCAGTATCACTCGTTTTACTGAAGCATCATGGGCAAAAGTATGTGAGTGTGCCCAAAAATGGCTTGTAATTGACGGACCCCAACAGAAAGTAGCAGAACAACGTCGCGACTTGTTCGAGAAAGGTGAGTGGCAGCCATTGTTTATGGTTGTACGGCGTGTGCCCTGGAGTCGTTTGGCTCCGATCAATTGTAACTCTAAATATGAACTAAAACGGAACCCTAGATGTCTAAAACCTTTGTCAACCGCTCACAGGGTGACCTAGTCCTGGTCTAAGACTCCGAGTAAGCCAATCTGGGGGTGTGGAGGCTAATAACCAAGGGACTCTGGGTGCCAGGTAACATAGTCCTAGTATAGATCTAGATGATGCAGATCAACTCACTCTGATGATGCATCTATCCCCAGAACCCACCCTGGGCCTGAATTATAGTCAAAATATACCACTACCACAAAGTAGCTCAAATGGGAAAAGGGTAGCAATCCCAGTGAGCTTAACTCTGAGTCTGAGGGTTGGATGTACTTCTCAGCCCAAGCCCAAGGGGTGCAGTGTACTAGTAGGTGAGGGAGGAACAAGTTTGGGCATACATTAATATAGCTTACACATAGTCACACCCATACTATCAAGCCTTAGGTGGATGGAAAATGGCCTGTTAAGGAAAGCCCATATGTTTGTGATGTGTCACCCAAGAAAGGTTAAACTCATGGCAGCAGCAGTCGCCTGAATACTTTATGCTCTCAATAAATATGGGCACACGGTCTGTGCTTGCCATTTTGCAAGTTTACATTGAGCAGTGACTAGGTTGCACAAGGTCTCTATTATAAGCTCACTGTTAATGTGAAAATTATCTGCAATCTATATATGTTTTATATCTATATGGGTATAAGGTAGGTCTAATGTTATAATACCCTATGGTCCATATAATATGTTTTCAGATCTAAACAACCTTGATCCAACATTTGGCTACCATCGTGTGTGCTATAGCCGTTTTACGGACAAAACAAGAGTGGAACGTGCTGAAGCTCGTAAAAAATGACTGGCCGAAGCCCACATTCCTGAGCCTCAGGAGCAAAGCGGACCAGAACTTAGTCCCCCAACACCATCTCCTAAAAAGCGACTGCGATCTCACCATGCTGCTGCAACCATCAGCCAATCATCTGCAAGGTCAAGCAATGTGTTGCCAAACATCTGCATCACCTGCAAGAAGGAAACGCTCAGAGAAGGGCCACGGACAAATCGTGTCACTGTAAAACTGATGCAAGCTGAGACATGTGATGCTGGTAAGAAAATTGGTAGATCTTACAATTTGGAGTGGTGAAAGTTTAAAGAAAAATAATGTCTATTTAATCTTATCACATATTATATTACTGGTATGTTATTTCTCATATCTTTGATACTGAAATACTTGTGAGCCATAGTCTCAAACGTGATTCTAGTTGTACTAATAAAAAAGTTAGGCCATTCATGGCAGCCATCTTGGATTTATGAAAATTAGTGGAGCCCTCAATCACATATCTGACCTCAAAAATTGATTCCTCGGGTCAACATTATCCGAAAAAGACGTCTCAAATGTGATTATAGGTAGAGTGGTTCAAAATATAGTCCATCCACACCCATGGTGGCCATCTTGGATTTATGCAAATTAGCGGGGTTCTTTGACCCTCAGTCACACTAATGACCTCGGAAATCAATTTCTCGGGTTAACATTAGCCGAAAAGGACATCTCCAACATGATTCTAGGTAGAATGGCTAAAAAGTTAGTCCATCCATGGCAGCCATCTTGGATTTATGCAAATTAGTGTGGTTCTTTGACCCTCAATCACACAGTTGACCTCAGAAATCGATTCCTCGGCTCAACATTATCTGAAAAAGAGGCCTCAAACGTGTTTCTAGGTAGACTGGTTGAAATGTTAGGCCATTCATTCCCTTGGTTAGTCGTGGCAGCCATCTTGGATTTATGCAAATTTGACAAAGCTATCCACACCTTTGACAGTGGGAACATCGATTATCGGATTCAGCAGGTTTTTTTTTTTTTTTTTACATAGAAATCATCAAAGATCCCATAGTTCCCAGTTGGGTGCCACAAAAATCATTTTCTAGCCACATTTTCAGGGAGCTGCTCACGGCCTATAATAATCAGTCTCAAAAATTTTCTGTGAATTCGATACCTGGGCTTGAAACAGACTCAGAATGAAATAAATTCTCAACAACTTCTCTCATTTTCACATATTTATTAAACGAAATGGTTAACAGATATTGCAGTAATGTCATTAATCATAAAATCAGTCTTGTAAATGATAGATTAACAATGTCAATATTTTTGGAACCAGGGTTAAACTGAGAAACGAATTTCTATCAGTTTGAGTTAGATTATGGAAACAACGCAAATTTATGGAGAAAGTTTACTAATTGTTTGAAAAGTTCTGGATTAATCTTAAGAAAATAAAAATGGAATTTTACTGAAAAGAAGAGTTATGTTAAGGGATTCTTAATTTGCATCTGATTAGATATCAATTATTACCGAACCTCAGAAGTTTAATTCAGCAGATTAATTAAAATTTGGTGATGATTCCCCGTTGATCTGGTCAACGTTCTTTCCTCATCCTCATGAAGTTTTGATGTGTTGTTCAGGGCCAAAACCCAGAATATTTGTCCAGCAAATGTTCTCTTGACGATGGGTGAGATGGACAGACGGATGGATGTATGAGATTGTATGTTTGATCCCAATGGTTGAAATTCAGCAGAAGCATGCTGATTCCTCAGCTGCGCGTGACGTGGGAGCTGCATTTTCTCAGAGGCCTTCGATAATAATTAATTAAAGATATCTAATCCGATCTCAAATTAAAGAGTTTCGGACTTTAGATAAAAATAATAGCTTCTGGTGTGTGATTGGTCAAGAAAAATACTATAAAAATAAAGTCAAGATTAAAGCTTACTTTAAAATTAAAAACAAACGGTGGTTTTACTGAAAGTTTAATGAAGAAAAAGTGATAAATAAAAATTGGAGTTTAACTCCGATTAAGAATTGAGCTCGAAGAAATAGGAATTCCTAGGCATTGAAGAGAAAAAAAAAACATTAAAATACAAAGTTACATAAACAAATTATGAGTTATCTGCTCTGTGCTTGGAAAAGAAACACGTGGGAGAAGTTCCTTTGTTCAGGCAGTCCGTTGTTCTCCTGAAAAGTTCTGTGTCGACGAGGAAGAAGAAAAAGAGATAAGACCTGCGGCAAAGAACGGAGCAGAAGAGCAGCGGCGAACAGAGGCGAAAGAGGCAGTAGCAAGGGGATCTCCCTCCTTTTATAAGTTCTGTTGAGCTTTTGCGGGCTTCCGGGTTAACAGGAATTCCAGCCAATGAGCGTCCTTCGTGAGCAGGCTTGATGAACTTTAGTCCAATGACAGGCTTTGTCTGCAAGGGACCAATGGGATGGAGAAGCTGCAGCCCAGTGAATGCTGGGTGACATTTGATACCGGTCCCCATGGATACACACAATTTTAATACACTGGAATATGCTTTTATACCCTTATGTATGAACTAAGCTAACCTTAGTGATTAGTGTAACTTATAAGCAGTTCTAAATCAACATGCAGGAATAAGATAAGATAAGATAAGATAAGCCTTTATTAGTCCCACAACGGGGAAATTCCAGGATTGCAACAGCACAGAGATAGCAACACTCAGAGCAACAATCAGAAGGCAAGAAAAAAAAAACAAAAAAAACAAGCAAGCAAGAGCAGCTAATATACATATGTACGTATTACTATAAAATATATATATATACACACACACACAGACACACAGTGCAGAGCATTGTAGCTGGATGGAATAAATATATGAATATATGAACACACAGTGCAGAGCATTGTAGCTAGATGGAATAAATATGTAAATATATAAACACCCACAGTACGGAGCATTGCAGCTAGGTGGAATAAATATGCAAGTATATAAACACACACAGTGCGGAGCAATGTAGCTAGATGGAATAATATGTAGATATATAAATATATAAACACACCCAGTGCTGAGCATTGTAGCTAGATGGAATAAATATGTAAATATATAAACACACACAGTGCAGAGCATTGTTGCTAGATGGAATGAAACAGCATAACCGTCTACTTAGTTATCCTACATGGTATGATTATGTGCCCATACATATTCTCACCCTCCATAGCGACCGGTAAGTTCCTAGTTGTATGCCGGAGGGGACCATTGTGTAAGTCTATTGCATCTTTTGCATTCAAAAAACTATTAGTTTGTTACGTCTTTTTGCTATCTCTGCGAGCAGCCCTGCTTAGGTTGTACAGTCTGACAGCCGTTGGTAGGAAGGACCTACGAAACCTCTCGGTTGTGCACCTGGGATGATGTAGTCTGCTGCTAAATGAGCTCCTCAGTGCATTCAGTATGTCCTGCATAGGGTGGAACTCGGACTCCAGCAGAGATGACAGTTTAGCCACCGTCCTTCTCTCTCCTATCTCCTCCATTGGATCAAGGCGCTGCCCCAGGACAGAGCTAGCTTTCTTAATCAGTTTGTTCAGTCTCTTCCTATCGGCTGCAGTAATGCCACTGCCCCAGCAGACCACTCCAAAAGTGATGGCTGATGCCACCACCGTGTCATAGAATGACTTCAGCAGCGCCCCTTGTACACCAAAAGACCTGAGTCTCCTCAGCAGGAACAGCCTGCGCTGTCCCTTCTTGTAGAGTGCATCAGTATTGTGTGACCAGTCTAGTTTATTGTTCAGATGAATACCCAGGTACTTATAGGATGTCACCATCTCGATGTCTGTTCCCTGTATATTTACTGGTACTGTGAGGGGCTGCTAAAATGCTTTAAATGAATGCTTTAAATGAATAAACATTTATTTAAACATTTTTAACATGCGTGCCCCAGTGATCCCAGGAGCTATGTTGTCCGGGGCAATTTGCCTCTGATAGGGTCTCCCAAGACAAACTGGTCCTGGGCGAAGGGCCAGACGAAGAACGATCCAACAGACTCTCATGATAAATTGTATATCAAGGATTCAGTGTACCCCGCCCGGTATGGGGTTACCGGGGCCCCACCCTGGAGCCAGGCCTGGGGGAGGGGCTCGAAGGCTAGCGTCTGGTGGCCGGGTTTCCACCCATGGGACCCGGCCGGGCTCAGCCCGAAGGAGTTACATGGGTCCGCCCTCCAGTAGGTTCACCACCTGCAGGAGGGATCATGGAAGTCCGGTGCTATGTGGATTAGGTGGCAGTCAAAGGCGGAGACCTTGGCGGACTGATCCCAAGCTTTCTAAACTGGCTTTTGGTACGTGGAATGTCACCTCTCTGGTGGGGAAGGAACCTGAGCTGGTGTACGAGATTGAGCGATACCGGCTAGATATAGTCGGCCTCACCTCAACACACAGCTCCGGTTCCGGAACCAGTCTCCTGGAGAGGGGCTGGAGCTTGGCCTTTTCTGGAGTTGCCCCGGGCGAGAGGCGACGAGCAGGGGTAGGTATTCTTGTATCGCCCCACCTTGCTGCCTCTATATTGGAGTTTTCCCCGGTGGACGAAAGGGTTGCTTCCCTGCGCCTTCGGGTTGGGAAACGGGTCCTGACCATCATTTGTGCCTATGCACCAAATGATGTTTCAGAGTACCCACCCTTTTTGGAGTCTGTGACTGGGGTGCTGGAGGGTGCTCCTCCTGGAGACTCCATTGTCCTACTGGGGGACTTCAATGCGCACGTGGGCAACGACAGTGAAACCTGGAGGGGGGTGATTGGGAGGAACGGCCTGCCCGATCTGAACCCGAGTGGTGTTCAGTTATTGGACTTCTGTGCTAACCACAGTCTGTCTATAACGAACACCATGTTCAAGCATAAGGGTGTCCATATGTGCACCTGGCACCAGGACACCCTAGGCCGCAGGTCGATGATCGATTTTGTTATCGTATCATCAGACCTGCGACCGTATGTCTTGGACACCCGAGTAAAGAGAGGTGCAGAGCTGTCAACTGATCACCACCTGGTGGTGAGTTGGATCCGATGGCAGGGGAGGAAGCCATTCAGACCTGGTAGACCCAAACGTATAGTGAGGGTGTGCTGGGAGCGTCTGGCTGAGGCCCCTGTCCGGGAGGTCTTCAACTCCCACCTCCGGAAGAACTTCAACCACATTCCGAGGGAGTCTGGAGACATGGAGTCTGAATGGGCCATGTTCTCCACCTCTGTTGTTGAAGCGGCAGCCCAGAGCTGCGGCCGCAAGGTGGTCGGTGCATCTCGTGGTGGCAACCCCCGAACCAAGTGGTGGACACCAGTGGTGAGGGGGGCCATTAAGCTGAAGAAGGAGTCCTATCAAGCTTGGTTGGCTTGTGGGACTCCCGAAGCAGCTGAGGTGTACCGGCAGGCTAAGCGGAGTGCAGCTCGGGTGGTTGCTGAAGCAAAAACCCGGGTATGGGAGGAGTTCGGTGAGGCCATGGAACAAGACTTTCGGTCGGCTTCAAAGAGATTCTGGCAAACTGTTCGGCGGCTCAGGAGGGGAAAGCAGCTCCCCGTCCACACTGTGTATGGTGCGGATGGGACACTGTTGACTTCAACTGGGGATATCGTCGGGCGGTGGAAGGAATACTTCGAGGATCTCCTCAATCCCACTGATACGCCTTCCACAGAGGAAGCAGGGTTTGGGGACGAGGGGGATGACTCGCCTATCACAGGGGCTGAGGTCGCCAAGGTGGTTAAAAATCTCCTTGGTGGCCGGGCCCCGGGGGTGGACGAGATTCGCCCCGAGTACCTCAAGGCCCTGGATGTTGTTGGGTTGTCATGGTTGACACGCCTCTGCAACATTGCGTGGAGGTCGGGGGCAGTGCCTTTGGCATGGCAAACCGGGGTGGTGGTTCCTCTCTTCAAAAAAGGGGACCGGAGGGTGTGCTCCAACTTTAGAGGGATCACACTCCTCAGCCTCCCTGGGAAGGTCTATGCCAAGGTACTGGAGAGGAGAGTCCGGCCGTTGGTCGAACCTCGGATTCAGGAGGAGCAATGTGGTTTTCGTCCTGGCCGTGGCACATCGGACCAGCTCTTTACCCTCTCGAGAATTCTTGAGGGTTCGTGGGAGTTTGCCCAACCAGTTTACATGTGTTTTGTGGACTTGGAGAAGGCATTTGACCGCGTCCCTCGTGGATTTTTGTGGGGGGTGCTTCGGGAGTATGGGGTATCGGGCTTGTTGTTACGAGCTATTCGGTCTCTGTACGACCGTTGTGAGAGTTTAGTTCGCATTGCCAACACTCGGTCGGAGTCATTCCCAGTGAGAGTTGGACTCCGCCAGGGCTGCCCTTTGTCACCGGTCCTGTTCATAATTTTTATGGACAGGATTTCTAGGCGCAGCCAGGGAATGGAGGGTGTCATGCTTGGTGACCACAGGATCTCATCTCTGTTGTTTGCAGATGATGTTGTCCTGTTGGCTTCATCCAGCAATGACCTACAGCTCTTGCTGGGACGGTTTGCCGCTGAGTGTGAAGCGGCTGGGATGAGAATCAGCACCTCCAAGTCCGAGTCCATGGTCCTCAGCCGGAAAAAGGTGGATTGTCCTCTCCGGGTTGGGGACAGGCTCCTGCCCCAAGTGGAGGAGTTTAAGTATCTTGGGGTCTTGTTCACGAGTGAGGGGAAAATGGAGCGAGAGATCGACAGACGGATTGGAGCAGCATCTGCAGTGATGCGGACGTTGTACCGGTCTGTTGTGGTGAAGAGGGAGCTTAGTTCTAAGGCAAAGCTGTCGATTTACCAGTCAATCTACGTTCCTACTCTCACCTATGGTCACGAGCTTTGGGTAATGACCGAAAGAACGAGATCGCGGATACAAGCGGCTGAAATGAGCTTTCTCCGTAGGATTGCTGGACTCACCCTCAGAGATAGGGTGAGGAGCTCAGTCATACGGGAGAGGCTCAGAGTAGAACCGCTGCTCCTCCACATTGAAAGGAGTCAGTTGAGGTGGTATGGGCATCTGATTAGGATGCCTCCTGGACGCCTCCCACTTGAGGTGTTTCAGGCACGTCCCACTGGGAGGAGACCCCGGGGCAGACCCAGGACTCGGTGGAGAGACTATGTCTCCCAGCTGGTCTGGGAACGCCTTGGTATCCCCTCTGAAGAGCTGGAGCAGGTGGCTGGGGAGAGGGAAGTCTGGGCTTCTCTGCTTGAACTGCTGCCTCCGCGACCCGGACCTCCGGAAAAGCGGTAGAAGATGGATGGATGGATGGATTTTTAACATGCATATATAAAAAAATCACAGATTAATGCATTTCACACATATTATTGATTTTCCACATTAAAAAAATCAGAGTCCATTTGCTTTTCATAGTCCTTGTAGCATCATCTCAATTTGGCTCAGCAACAATTATTCTTCTGCTTAAAGACATTTTGTTGCATCCAGGAGTAACACAAAGAAATGGATTTTCTCCCCCCAGGCCACAGCTGAAATCCCCGTTCTTTTGTTAAAACCAGCCTAAGGAATTTCCCCAATGTCCGGCTTTGCTTTTATTGCCCCCATAAAACATGCAACAGACCTGGCCAAACATGGATCCACAGCTCAATAAAATTTCCTTAAATTCTGGGAAATGCTGGATTTAACCAGTGAACTTTAAAGTACATTATTACAAACTCAATTCTAAACCTTCATTCTTTTCAGAACTATGAAAATGCAGATGGACTCTGATGTTTTTGATGTGGAAAATCAATAATATGTGTGAAATGCATTAATCTGTGATTTTATATATATATATATATATATATATATATATATGCATGTTAAAAATGTTTAAATGAATGTTTATTCCTGCATGTTGATTTAGAAGCACTGCTTATAAGATACACTAAGGTTAGATTAGTTATACATAAGTGTGTAACAGTATATTCCATCCATCCATCCATCCATCCATCTTCTACCGCTTTTCCGGAGGTCCGGGTCGCGGAGGCAGCAGTTCAAGCAGAGAAGCCCAGACTTCCCTCTCCCCAGCCACCTGCTCCAGCTCTTCAGAGGGGATACCAAGGCGTTCCCAGACTAGCTGGGAGACATAGTCTCTCCACCGAGTCCTGGGTCTGCCCCGGGGTCTCCTCCCAGTGGGACGTGCCTGAAACACCTCAAGTGGGAGGCGTCCAGGAGGCATCCTAATCAGATGCCCATACCACCTCAACTGACTCCTTTCAATGTGGAGGAGCAGCGGTTCTACTCTGAGCCTCTCCCGGATGACTGAGCTCCTCACCCTATCTCTGAGGGTGAGTCCAGCAATCCTACGGAGAAAGCTCATTTCAGCCGCTTGTATCCGCGATCTCGTTCTTTCGGTCATTACCCAAAGCTCGTGACCATAGGTGAGAGTAGGAACATAGATTGACTGGTAAATCGACAGCTTTGCCTTAGAACTAAGCTCCCTCTTCACCACAACAGACCGGTACAACGTCCGCATCACTGCAGATGCTGCTCCAATCCGTCTGTCGATCTCTCGCTCCATTTTCCCCTCACTCGTGAACAAGACCCCAAGATACTTAAACTCCTCCACTTGGGGCAGGAGCCTGTCCCCAACCCGGAGAGGACAATCCACCTTTTTCCGGCTGAGGACCATGGACTCGGACTTGGAGGTGCTGATTCTCATCCCAGCCGCTTCACACTCAGCGGCAAACCGTCCCAGCAAGAGCTGTAGGTCATTGCTGGATGAAGCCAACAGGACAACATCATCTGCAAACAACAGAGATGAGATCCTGTGGTCACCAAGCATGACACCCTCCATTCCCTGGCTGCGCCTAGAAATCCATCCATCCATCCATCCATCTTCTACCGCTTTTCCGGAGGTCCGGGTCGCGGAGGCAGCAGTTCAAGCAGAGAAGCCCAGACTTCCCTCTCCCCAGCCACCTGCTCCAGCTCTTCAGAGGGGATACCAAGGCGTTCCCAGACTAGCTGGGAGACATAGTCTCTCCACCGAGTCCTGGGTCTGCCCCGGGGTCTCCTCCCAGTGGGACGTGCCTGAAACACCTCAAGTGGGAGGCGTCCAGGAGGCATCCTAATCAGATGCCCATACCACCTCAACTGACTCCTTTCAATGTGGAGGAGCAGCGGTTCTACTCTGAGCCTCTCCCGGATGACTGAGCTCCTCACCCTAACTCTGAGGGTGAGTCCAGCAATCCTACGGAGAAAGCTCATTTCAGCCGCTTGTATCCGCGATCTCGTTCTTTCGGTCATTACCCAAAGCTCGTGACCATAGGTGAGAGTAGGAACGTAGATTGACTGGTAAATCGACAGCTTTGCCTTAGAACTAAGCTCCCTCTTCACCACAACAGACCGGTACAACGTCCGCATCACTGCAGATGCTGCTCCAATCCGTCTGTCGATCTCTCGCTCCATTTTCCCCTCACTCGTGAACAAGACCCCAAGATACTTAAACTCCTCCACTTGGGGCAGGAGCCTGTCCCCAACCCGGAGAGGACAATCCACCTTTTTCCGGCTGAGGACCATGGACTCGGACTTGGAGGTGCTGATTCTCATCCCAGCCGCTTCACACTCAGCGGCAAACCGTCCCAGCAAGAGCTGTAGGTCATTGCTGGATGAAGCCAACAGGACAACATCATCTGCAAACAACAGAGATGAGATCCTGTGGTCACCAAGCATGACACCCTCCATTCCCTGGCTGCGCCTAGAAATCCTGTCCATAAAAATTATGAACAGGACCGGTGACAAAGGGCAGCCCTGGCGGAGTCCAACTCTCACTGGGAATGACTCCGACCGAGTGTTGGCAATGCGAACTAAACTCTCACAACGGTCGTACAGAGACCGAATAGCTCGTAACAACAAGCCCGATACCCCATACTCCCAAAGCACCCCCCACAAAAATCCACGAGGGACGCGGTCAAATGCCTTCTCCAAGTCCACAAAACACATGTAAACTGGTTGGGCAAACTCCCACGAACCCTCAAGAATTCTCGAGAGGGTAAAGAGCTGGTCCGATGTGCCACGGCCAGGACGAAAACCACATTGCTCCTCCTGAATCCGAGGTTCGACCAACGGCCGGACTCTCCTCTCCAGTACCTTGGCATAGACCTTCCCAGGGAGGCTGAGGAGTGTGATCCCTCTAAAGTTGGAGCACACCCTCCGGTCCCCTTTTTTGAAGAGAGGAACCACCACCCCGGTTTGCCATGTCAAAGGCACTGCCCCCGACCTCCACGCAATGTTGCAGAGGCGTGTCAACCATGACAACCCAACAACATCCAGGGCCTTGAGGTACTCGGGGCGAATCTCGTCCACCCCCGGGGCCCGGCCACCAAGGAGATTTTTAACCACCTTGGCGACCTCAGCCCTTGTGATAGGCGAGTCATCCCCCTCGTCCCCAAACCCTGCTTCCTCTGTGGAAGGCGTATCAGTGGGATTGAGGAGATCCTCGAAGTATTCCTTCCACCGCCCGACGATATCCCCAGTTGAAGTCAACAGTGTCCCATCCGCACCATACACAGTGTGGACGGGGAGCTGCTTTCCCCTCCTGAGCCGCCGAACAGTTTGCCAGAATCTCTTTGAAGCCGACCGAAAGTCTTGTTCCATGGCCTCACCGAACTCCTCCCATACCCGGGTTTTTGCTTCAGCAACCACCCGAGCTGCACTCCGCTTGGCCTGCCGGTACACCTCAGCTGCTTCGGGAGTCCCACAAGCCAACCAAGCTTGATAGGACTCCTTCTTCAGCTTAATGGCCCCCCTCACCACTGGTGTCCACCACTTGGTTCGGGGGTTGCCACCACGAGATGCACCGACCACCTTGCGGCCGCAGCTCTGGGCTGCCGCTTCAACAACAGAGGTGGAGAACATGGCCCATTCAGACTCCATGTCTCCAGACTCCCTCGGAATGTGGTTGAAGTTCTTCCGGAGGTGGGAGTTGAAGACCTCCCGGACAGGGGCCTCAGCCAGACGCTCCCAGCACACCCTCACTATACGTTTGGGTCTACCAGGTCTGAATGGCTTCCTCCCCTGCCATCGGATCCAACTCACCACCAGGTGGTGATCAGTTGACAGCTCTGCACCTCTCTTTACTCGGGTGTCCAAGACATACGGTCGCAGGTCTGATGATACGATAACAAAATCGATCATCGACCTGCGGCCTAGGGTGTCCTGGTGCCAGGTGCACATATGGACACCCTTATGCTTGAACATGGTGTTCGTTATAGACAGACTGTGGTTAGCACAGAAGTCCAATAACTGAACACCACTCGGGTTCAGATCGGGCAGGCCGTTCCTCCCAATCACCCCCCTCCAGGTTTCACTGTCGTTGCCCACGTGCGCATTGAAGTCCCCCAGTAGGACAATGGAGTCTCCAGGAGGAGCACCCTCCAGCACCCCAGTCACAGACTCCAAAAAGGGTGGGTACTCTGAAACATCATTTGGTGCATAGGCACAAATGATGGTCAGGACCCGTTTCCCAACCCGAAGGCGCAGGGAAGCAACCCTTTCGTCCACCGGGGAAAACTCCAATATAGAGGCAGCAAGGTGGGGCGATACAAGAATACCTACCCCTGCTCGTCGCCTCTCGCCCGGGGCAACTCCAGAAAAGGCCAAGCTCCAGCCCCTCTCCAGGAGACTGGTTCCGGAACCGGAGCTGTGTGTTGAGGTGAGGCCGACTATATCTAGCCGGTATCGCTCAATCTCGTACACCAGCTCAGGCTCCTTCCCCACCAGAGAGGTGACATTCCACGTACCAAAAGCCAGTTTAGAAAGCTTGGGATCAGTCCGCCAAGGTCTCCGCCTTTGACTGCCACCTAATCCACATAGCACCGGACTTCCATGATCCCTCCTGCAGGTGGTGAACCTACTGGAGGGCGGACCCATGTAACTCCTTCGGGCTGAGCCCGGCCGGGTCCCATGGGTGGAAACCCGGCCACCAGACGCTAGCCTTCGAGCCCCTCCCCCAGGCCTGGCTCCAGGGTGGGGCCCCGGTAACCCCATACCGGGCGGGGTACACTGAATCCTTGATATACAATTTATCATGAGAGTCTGTTGGATCGTTCTTCGTCTGGCCCTTCACCCAGGACCAGTTTGTCTTGGGAGACCCTATCAGAGGCAAATTGCCCCGGACAACATAGCTCCTGGGATCACTGGGGCACGCAAACCCCCCCACCACGATAAGGTGACGATCCATGAGGGAAATGTCCATAAAAATTATGAACAGGACCGGTGACAAAGGGCAGCCCTGGCGGAGTCCAACTCTCACTGGGAATGACTCCGACCGAGTGTTGGCAATGCGAACTAAACTCTCACAACGGTCGTACAGAGACCGAATAGCTCGTAACAACAAGCCCGATACCCCATACTCCCGAAGCACCCCCCACAAAAATCCACGAGGCACGCGGTCAAATGCCTTCTCCAAGTCCACAAAACACATGTAAACTGGTTGGGCAAACTCCCACGAACCCTCAAGAATTCTCGAGAGGGTAAAGAGCTGGTCCGATGTGCCACGGCCAGGACTGATCCCAAGCTTTCAGTATATTCCAATGTATTTAAAATTGTGTGTATTCCTGTGGACTGATATCACGTTTCACCAGTCTTCATAGAACCCCAGCTTCTTCATCCTATTGGTCTCTCACAGACAAGGCCTGTTATTGGACTAAAAGCTCATCGAGCCCGCCCATGAAGGACGCTCATTGGCTGCGATCCCGGAAGCCCGCGAAGCTCAACAGAACTCAACAGAGCTCAACAGAACTTATAAATAACAGAGGGACCCCTCTTTCCTTCTCTTTCCTCTTCGCCCCTTTCACTGATCGTCTCTCTATTGCATACACACAGCAAGGAAGAGCAATCAAGAACAAAGACTCCGACCACATGTCGCTTTTCTGAACACAGAGCAGATGACTCGTAATTTGTTTTATGTAACTTTGTATTGTAATGTCTTTTTCTTTTTCTCTTAAATGCCTAGGAATTCCTATTTCTTTGAGCTCAATTTTAATCGGAGTTAAACTCCAATTTTTATTCATCACTTTTTCTTTGTTAAACTTTCTGTAAAATCACCGTTTGTTTAATTTTAATGTAAACTTTATTCTTGACTTTATATTTTTTTATATTTTTCTTGACCAACCACACACCAGAAGCTATAATTTTTATCTAAAGTCCGAAAGTTTTTTTTCCTAATTTGAGATCTGATTAGATCTAATTATTCTCGAGGCCCTCTGGAGGTTCGTGTCTACAAGGAATCAACGCGCAGCTGTTCATCACATGCTGAAGAAGTGTCACCATCTGGAACCAAACCCAGTTTCAACTGTGGGTCATACAGCACGGAATCCAGCCCCTTCGACCGCTTGAATTTAAAGGTCACAATGTGGACCCTGAAAATGTCTGCGGGCAGATATTAACGTCCACGAAATCTTGGGCTGAGGACGACGACAGAACCATCATTGAACGAGGATCACGTGAGCTGCAAAACTTTAATTCATCTCCTGAATTAAACGTCTGAGGTTCGGTAATAATTTGTGTATCTAATCAGATGCAAATTAAGAAGCCCTTATCATAACTCTTCTTTTCATTAAAATTCCGTTTTTATTTCTTAAGATGAATCAAGGACTTTTTCATATAATTAGTAAACTTTCTCCATAAATTTGTGTTGTTTCCATAATCTGTTAACTCAAACTGATAGAGATTCATTTCTCAGTTTAACCCTGGTTCCGAAAATATTGACATTGTTAATCTATCATTTACAAGATTGATTCTATGATTAATGAAATTACTGCAATGTCTGTTAATCATTTCGTTTAATAAATCTGTAAAAATGAGATTGGTTGTTAAGAATTTATTTCATTCTGAGTCTGTTCAAGCACAGGAATCGAATTCACGGAAAATTTTTGAGACTGATGATTGATTAATTTATTGAGTGATTAAACAGGTATAAAGTGAAATTAAAGATTAAATTGCTTCTTAGAGATAGAAGCTAGTGCCCCTTACGAGTGTTATTGACTTTTCTGATGTATATGAAACGAGATTTGATCTCAGAGTCCAATACATCAATAGAAATTAAATGATTCATACCTGATCATATTTCTTATTTATAAATATTCCATCTATATTTCCTCTTACATATTTTGGTGTGTCCCGCATGAAGGCCTGGTTGAACTTGACTTGACTCAGAATGAAAAATTAATACACAAGCTGTGTGTGATCTTGGTTGATTTTTAACTCACAAAAAAGGTGGTTCATTTGCCTGCAGCAAGTCTATTGTCTGTCTCTGTGTCACAAGGGGGAGGGGGTGAATTCGTCCCCCTGATTACTGCTGTGTGTGTGTGTGTGTGTGAGCTGACCAAGAGAAGGTGGGGGTGAAGAGACCCCACTGCAGCACTCTAGTCAGTTTTTAGTTTTTGTTCAATGCACGCTTAAGAAGCGTGATTACACGCTGAATAATTAAAATAGGCCTGGGAACAAAATAGCGAAGAAATCCTATTTGTTTTCCCCGTTATTTCAAAACCCCGCAGGCGAAGCAAACCCTTGGGGGATTTAATTGAATTAACCATTGCATAAACTTGTTGAATAAAGTTTAGGGAGACCAAAGTTCTCCCGCCTTTGGAAAGCAAGGCGTGGTGTTATGGACTGAAGCTTGAGCTGCATCCACGTGGCACGTGCACGCTCAGTCGCGCACGCGACCGTCAAGCTGTGCATGAAAAAACTGCGCATGTGTAGATTGGCCAAGCGACGCCATCTTAAGTCTAGGTAGAGTTCCCTGTAGCCGCCATTTTGAGTAGAGATCCTCGACTCCTTGTGACATCATTGGGTTTCCTCTTCCGGAAGTGCAGACGAAAACTGCCTCCATCTTGTGGTGAAACATAGGGACTGCAATTTTTATTTAAACTTCTAATCTTTAAAGACGATTTATAACCAAATTAAGTCTTCAAAGTAACTTCAAAGCAATTCATATTATTCGGAATAAACTAAATTTAACACTAATCCAAACTTTTATGCCAAGAATAAAAGGAAAAGGACCTGTTGGCTTCTGAAAGTTTTTCTCAGTGGTATCTCACTGCATAGATACCTATAGCAGGAACATATACAAACACCTCTATTGTATTTAATCACTTATGTAACCACATATTATAATCTTTTAAGCTAAAAGCAAACATATTTACACACTTTTAAGCAAAAAGTTACAAACTTTGAAGCTATATGTGTGCTTATTTTGCTGTTTTTAAATGTGATATGGTGTGATTCCCTACCCACAGAAACCCAGTTTTAGATTAAGGATTCTAATGCTGATGTTTACTCAAGAGTAACATTAAAGTAGGATTAAATCTGTGCATTTTGACAAATTTACAGACTTAGAGAATATTTGTAATTTTTCCTCTTTCTCAAATTTAGGAAACCACATTAAGCAATTAACACGTAAGAGAAGCTCTATGTGTTATTTAAACTCATTGTATCATTTCTTGGTTCATGTTTTCTCTACAGGAAAAGAAAAACATTTAACCAACCAGCATAATTTTCAAATATTTCCCAGGATTTAACAGAAAAGTCAAAAAGGTGCAAACATTGATTATTCTGTAAATAAGAAATTTATAGATGACAATCAAGACAGATCACTGTTGGCTTCACTCCTAAGAAATCCTTGGACACCAAATATTCAAACAGTTCACTTGTTTCTAATTTGTAAATATTTTAAACATTTAATGCTTCAAATGAAAATAGGCTTTAACAAATAAAACCAAAGGAAAGCCTTAACTTTAAAAGAAAGTGGAAACTTCTAATCTTAAATCTTTAAAGCATTTAGCCTCTTTTGCTTTTGGATTTCTTTTGTAAATAAAATCCTCACTTTCAAAGTGACATTTTGCAAAATCCCAAACTTAGTTATTGATGACAAATTCCAATATTAGACTTGAAAATCAAAGTAAAGAAGTCAATCCACACAACTGAAATTCCTGTTTTGTTTAGCGAAACAAATTCAATCCAATTTCAATTCAACTTTATTTAACAACATAGTTTCAATGAATGAATTAATTGAAGCATCTCTACATTTCTAAATAATTTCAAAATTCTATTTCCCATCTTGCAAGTCTACAAGTTGAAACAAATTCTAAAGGAACTTTCAACTATCACGGTTGTAACATAAAAATGTCAAGGTTAAACCTTGTTGAACAAATTTAAGAATAATCAACAAGTTGAATTTTTTTTTTTTAAGGCTAAACAACAACAACAGTTAAACATGATGAGTCATCAGACAACCGACTAATTTACCAAATTGGATGACCTTCAAACAACATTGGAAGCATGGACTTCTAATTTAATTTCTAGCTTCACAGCACGGGTCAAGGAAACACAGCCTGAAGAATGGAAGCAACTCACTGAAGAACTTTTGAATGAACACACTGAAAAACCACCAGAAGGCAAGGACCTCACCAGTGTGTTAGGTAAGTTTGCGCTAACATTAGTCGCAAGATTAAAGGTAGCCGAGAACGAGCTAGCAAATCAACAAACAACGATCCTATCTCTCCAAGAAGAGAACGAAACACAAAGAAAATCTGGAACAATCTCAAGAGGAGAATGACAAAACTCAAAATCAACTGGATGAAGCGGTACAAGATTTGGACCGTGCAGAGTCAGAAAAGGAATGGTTGATGCATAACAATGACATGCTTCACCAAGACAACAATGAACTTGAAGATGCCCTTCAAGACACAAAGAAGGAACTCAGAAGAGTTGAAGGTCAACTGGAAAATGTGAAGAAGGACTACAAGGAATGTCAACTGCTCCTAAAGGAAAGACATGAACACATCCACCGCGCTCCCTCGCCCGATTCCCGTTTCAAATACGGACGACCGCATGGACAGCGTGCGTGTGCCCCTTCAGACCGCGACCTTGACAAGATCGCGCGAAATATCACCAAATTTGATCCAGGACCTACGGGTTCACCTGATGCCAAAGTCTATTTACAGGACATTGATTACTACCTGCGTAAGTATCCTGATGCTACGATTGATGATTGCATCTATCTGATTAAGCTAACATCTAACAGGTCAGTATCAAAATTCATAGACAGACAGCCGACAAACATCAAAGCAAACTACATGCTGCTCCACGAAGCCATCGAAAAGGAGTTCTCCGATCACTGCCTACAAGCAGGGCTAACCGCAGCCCTAGCCGTGAAGCAAGGACGCTCAGAGCCAACACAAGCCTACTACCAGAGACTCCTACTTGCATATTTTGGATCTCAAAATACACCAGGGATGGAAGAAGACCACAATTTCAAGACCCTCTTCATCCAAAGCCTCCATCCCGCTGTGAGTCATTACCTGGGAGTTACAGCTAACCCAAGGTCAAACTCAATAAGTCAGCTGAGAGAGTTTGCACACTATGCGTTCCAAAAACAGCAACAAAGTCGCAACAAGCACGCTAAACCTGCTACAGTGCTAGCTATTAGCGATGCATCTAACACCTTGGAGTTGGAAGGAGCCCCTCGCTCTACTCCACCTCTTACACCGCGAGTACATCAACAGCCAAAGCATTTTTCCAACCGACCTCATCAAGGTCAAAACCACACTAGGTCCTCTGGATATCATTTTGGACCAACTTTGCGAAAACCCGACTACCGTCATAGACCATATCCATGGGATAGGTCACGAGAACGCGATACGGTCTACCATGATGACAGATACCGATACGAAGACATGCATAACCGCGACAAATGGTCTCCATCTCATCACAGAAGCTCAGAAGCAGAGACCTATCACAAACCTTGGAAGGAAGAAGAAACTCCTACATTCAGTAGAGAAGCTATTGAAATTGTCCAACACCTCCTAGCAGAGATTCAAAACTACAAAGAGAATAAAACTGCTAACATTCTAGCTATATCAGCTGTGCCAACTCAAAACAAGCGTTCCAAACGAAGGAAACGCAAGAAGAAAATCCCTCATGCAAATGAGGAAGGACCAAAGGACTCAACACAGTCCAGTGCTGTTATGGCAGCTCAACCACAGGTCACAGACCACTCCTCTAATGACATTTCGCAACTCTGTGTCGAACCACCGGTTCCACAATTCCTATGCGATTTAAACGAGAGGGGGGTGGCACGGAAATTCTACCTTCCACTGACCCTTGAAGACATGGTGTGTCAGGACGCTGTTTTAGACACTGCTGCTGACATCACTCTCATATCACACACCCTTTTTGACAAACTACGTGTAGCAGCTAACCGCGCTACAGACATTTGAAACTGGAACCCTGTTCATTAGCCGTGCGACCATATGCGCTCACTAAAACAACGCTGTTGGGCGTATCACTACTAAACATTTCCATTGGACCCATGACCTTGACACATCCGGTCTACGTGTCCAAACTTGACACCATTCCATTACTTGTTGGCAAAGACCTACTGAACCATTTTGAGCCACTGATTGATTTCAAGAACCTCAAACTATGGGCTCAAATGCAACACCCTCACCCATTTGACCCAACAAGAACAACTGAATCACAGTGCTTTGTTCTGAACACTTTGGACACCCGAAGTCTCACACAACTAGCACTGTTGGAACAACTGCAACCGAGTGAAAGCGACCGCCAAGACCAAGGTGAGTACTGTCCACAAGAAGTCAAAAGTCACCTTCACATACAAGGTCAAGCCAAACACTCAAGTGACCTTGAAAGCTCAATGGCCGAGCAGAAAACCCCAAATGGCCCCCTTGAAACCCTTGATACCCATGATTCAATGGTGGTGTCACATTTTGAAACCCACACACCCACCCATGAGGCCTGCATGGTCACAAGAGCCCCACCAACCGGCTCTCTAGACCCTCTGAAACCTCAACTTTTTGCAACAACGAACCCAACTTTTACAAATGCAAGGCGCACAGTCACTCAACCTTGCAACCAAATGATCCATAAAACCGTCAAACACCGGTCGGATAAAATGGTACATGCGCTACCCGCATCGAAACCCTTTGACATACCAAAACTGACACCACTTCATGCGACACAACCTTCTCAGCAGCTATACATTGGCACTCCTGTTCATGCTTCCGACGAACCACCATCGCCACCGCTCAGAGTTCCTCGAAACCAGAGGGAGGTGATGACTGCCAATGCCCATAACATTCCAGCTGCAGAACACAAAAGCGTCAAAACGACATACAAAGCTCCCAAGGCTGTATTTCAAAAACATTTGGACCGATTCGCCAAACGACACAAAGCGTACAACGATCAAAAACTCTTGCATGACAAACTGCGAAGGGGGGACAAGATCTTCCACCCCACATTAGTACCGCAGACACCTGAAATAAATTTACAGGAAAGGAAAATCACTCCTAAACTCCTGCCTGAGTGGATGAATCCACACATTGTCAACAACAAACTTTGGCCACTCAAGTGCCAAATCCAGGACCCCATTTTCAAATGGGCTCACCAAAATCAGAGTAACCTTTACCAAAACCCCATGGGACTTGTTGGGTACAACACTGTCAAAGTAAGTCCATAAATAAGATTAAAATTTCCAATCAGTTAACTGCATCAAACTTCCAGAAAAGGAAAGGGTATATTAAAACCAAATTAGCCCCTAAACTAATTTCAAAGACCTCTGTAAAATCTAATAAACTTCAATCAACTTACTATTACCAGATAGTATACACACTAGACATTCAACACCATTAGCTTGAGCTAATAATCTTAAAACTCCCATCAAAGGTGAAAAACAAGCACAAGGTTTAGAGTTCAATCTCTTAAGCTCTATTCTGTAATTTCCCAGTTTGGGATCAATAAAGTACATCCATCTAAAAGAAATCATTCCACCTCTAAGAGGAATTTTCATTTGCCAACCAGGTATCTAAAGAAAGATCAACAAGAAGATTAAGATCCAAAACCACTCACTTTTATGTTTGCCAAGATGATGGCCCTCCTGTTTATCAGTTTAGCCATCTGCCTAGCAATCACACCCACTGTTACCCAGTCAGAATTGGGCCAAGCCAAAATGAAAGGTCAAAGATCCTCGGGTGGATTCTTGATAACAGCCTCATCGTTAGAGCCTCTAGTTAACCTTAGCATGCCCACTGTTAACTCGGTCAACACCGCTAAACCGAAACGCCAGGTTGTCGAAACACAAATGGTTACCAAAATCTTACAAGACCCTGTGCTGGTTTTGAATGCTTGCTCCGAAGCTTCAAACAAACTCAACAAGGTCTTGAACTCTTTGCTCTTTGTGTTAAAGGTTGACTATGCTCACACACAGCCAATGTCTATGTTACTCTCAGAAGTAGCTAGAAACATTAGCTTTTCAGTTAACGCTTTAACAATGAATATGCTCTCTCATCATATCCTTTTTGCAGGAAATCCAAATTTACTTCTCATTGCCATCCAAAGAATAATAACGACATCCTATGTCCACTCAGTTTTTCTGAACAAAAGCCTCAAACACCCTATGATTTGGACATCTGTGGAACCATGGTTTAGTCTAACTAAACAAATTCAATTTGAACCTCCTTGAGTCACCTCAATATTGATTAGTCTGAATCTACCTCAAGTATGAAAGAATTTTATTTTTGCTTTTGACTAAGATTTTTGGATACATGCATGTGTATATACAAATAATCCTTTATACTTTTAGATTTTATGTACATTTAAACTGTTTTTGAAATTTTGAATATATATTTTTCAGCAAACCCAAAACATTTATATCAAGTATGTCAAAACCCACATACTTCTAGTTCACTTTTTTTTTTTGTATCCAGAATTTTTAAGTCTTTACAGGCATATACAGAACTTTAGTATATCCTAGACAATTATACAATGTTTATATTTGGTCATACCCAAATTATTTTTGAAATTTCCAGAAGTTTTTCAGAAAACCAAATTTAAGGACCTATACTTTGGGATAGATACTGTTTACAAGCTTAAGACTTATCGACATCAGAACTTTAGTTCAGCATTTGGATCAAGCCTCGCCAAATTGGGATTTGATGCCTAGGATTGCTATCAACGCTGAATCAACGTCACCATTGATACCAGAGGGGAGACTGTAGCATCATTTCACTTTGGCTCAGCAACAATTATTCTTCTGCTTAAAGACATTTTGTTGCATCCAGGAGTAACACAAAGAAATGGATTTTCTCCCCCCAGGCCACAGCTGAAATCCCCTTTCTTTTGTTAAAACCAGCCTAAGGAATTTCCCCAATGTCCGGCTTTGCTTTTATTGCCCCCATAAAACATGCAACAGACCTGGCCAAACATGGATCCACAGCTCAATAAAATTTCCTTAAATTCTGGGAAATGCTGGATTTAACCAGTGAACTTTAAAGTACATTATTACAAACTCAATTCTAAACCTTCATTCTTTTCAGAACTATGAAAATGCAGATGGACTCTGATGTTTTTGATGTGGAAAATCAATATGTGTGAAATGCATTAATCTGTGATTATATGTATATACTGTATATACTGTATATATATATATATATATACACAGTATATATATATATATATATATATATATATATGCATGTTAAAAATGTTTAAATGAATGTTTATTCCTGCATGTTGATTTAGAAGCACTGCTTATAAGATACACTAAGGTTAGATTAGTTATACATAAGTGTGTAACAGTATATTCCAATGTATTTAAAATTGTGTGTATTCCTGTGGACTGATATCACGTTTCACCAGTCTTCATAGAACCCCAGCTTCTTCATCCTATTGGTTTCTCACAGACGAGGCCTGTTATTGGACTAAAAGTTCATCGAGCCCGCCCATGAAGGACGCTCATTGGCTGAGATCCCGGAAGCCCGCGAAGCTCAACAGAACTTATAAATAACAGAGGGACCCCTCTTTCCTTCTCTTTTCTCTTCGCCCCTTTCACTGATCGTCTCTCTATTGTATACACACAGCAAGGAAGAGCAATCAAGAACAAAGACTCCGACCACATGTCGCTTTTCTGAACACAGAGCAGATAACTCGTAACTTGTTTTATGTAACTTTGTATTGTAATGTCTTTCTCTTAAATGCCTAGGAATTCCTATTTCTTTGAGCTCAATTTTAATCGGAGTTAAACTCCAATTTTTATTCATCACTTTTTCTTTGTTAAACTTTCTGTAAAATCACCGTTTGTTTAATTTTAATGTAAACTTTATTCTTGACTTTATATTTTTTTATATTTTTCTTGACCAACCACACACCAGAAGTTATAATTTTTATCTAAAGTCCGAAAGTTTTTTTTCCTAATTTGAGATCTGATTAAATCTAATTATTCTTGAGGCCCTCTGGAGGTTCGTGTCTACAAGGAATCAACGTGCAGCTGTTCATCACACGCTGAAGAAGCGTCACCATCTGGCTTCAAACCCAGTTTCAGCTGTGGGTCATACAGCACGGAATCCAGCCCCTTCGACCGCTTGAATTTAAAGGTCGAAATGTGGACCCTGAAAATGTCTGCGGGCAGATATTAACGTCCACGAAATCTTGGGCTGAGGACGACGACAGAACCATCATCGAATGAGGATCACGTGAGCTGCAAAACTTTAATTCATCTCCTGAATTAAACGTCTGAGGTTCGGTAATAATTTGTGTATCTAATCAGATGCAAATTAAGAAGCCCTTAACATAACTCTTCTTTTCATTAAAATTCCATTTTTATTTCTTAAGATGAATCAAGGACTTTTTCATATAATTAGTAAACTTTCTCCATAAATTTGTGTTGTTTCCATAATCTGTTAACTCAAACTGATAGAGATTCATTTCTCAGCTTAACCCTGGTTCCGAAAATACTGACATTGTTAATCTATCATTTACAAGATTGATTCTATGATTAATGAAATTACTGCAATGTCTGTTAATCATTTCGTTTAATACATCTGTAAAAATGAGAGAAGTTGTTGAGAATTTATTTCATTCTGAGTCTGTTCAAGCACAGGTATCGAATTCACGGAAAATTTTTGAGACCGATGATTGATTAATTTATTGAGTGATTAAACAGGTATAAAGTGAAATTAAAGATTAAATTGCTTCTTAGAGATAGAAGCTGGTGCTCCTTACGAGTGTTATTGACTTTTCTGATGTATATGAAACGAGATTTGATCTCAGAGTCCAATACATCAATAGAAATTAAATGATTCATACCTGATCATATTTCTTATTTATTAATATTCCATCTGTAGAGGATGTGCTCGAATGATGAGGCTGAGTTTAGTTCGTAAACCAGCTTTATTGACAGAACACATCATCTAGCATTCTCAAAGCAGGAAAGAGGAAGAATCATATCTCATCACCCTTTTATATGTTTCCAGCATCAGAATTCAAGTCACATGGTGTTTTCAGTAAACATACAGTCACAAAGCATCCCTTTGAACCTTCACCATTGTCTCTCATTTCTTGATGAACCGGAAATCTCTCCGGGGCATCTTCTGTGGGACAAAAAGACCAATCTCACACCTCCTCGTTATCTTCTGCAGATTCGAGTCCTTTGTCCTTCCAGATGTGACACCCTCAATACACATGCAGTCATGTCTCTGTGGAAATGTGAGCCCACAATGTGAGTCACCCACACATCTATATTTCCTCCTACATCCTGAAAAGAAGGGGAGATTTAGAATTGAGTTTGTAATAATGTACTTTAAAGTTCACTGGTTAAATCCAGCATGTCCCAAAGTTTAAGGAAATTTTATTGAGCTGTGGATAGGTGTGGCAATGAGGGGCTCCATGTCTCTATGTTTATGGGGGCAATAAAACCAAAGCCAGACATAGGTGGAATTCCTTAGGCTGGTTTTAACAAAGGAATAGATTTTTGCTGTGGCCTGGGGAAGAAGAGCAGTTTTTGAATGGCTTTCTCCTGGGTGAAACAAAATGTCTTTAAGCAGAAGAATAATTATTGCTGAGCCAAAGTGAGATGATGCTACACTGTGCTCAGGCATTTAATTCCAGCCTCTCTTCATCTCTGCCAGAGCCCTATTCTGCTCTGGTGCATTGTCCCTGTAAGTTTTTCCATCATCGTTATTTTTTCATTTGGAGTATCTTGTTGAACTTTATGTTTGTTGTTTTTGTTAATAAATATCATAAGCTCACAGTTCTGCACCTGGGTCCATTCTCCCTGCCTCAAAGAGGCAAATTCATGACAGTAGGCAGCAGCCAGTTAAGGACCCAGCTGCTATGAGTTTGTGAATCTTTTGTCTTTTCCTTTTTTTTTTTCTTCACTCACCTGTGATCTGGAGCTAATCAAGTCCCCAGCTTGCCAACCTCACCCCAAACAAAGGAGGCTGACAGCAGGGTCTCCAAGCCTGGAGGAGGAATGGGCAGTGGACTTTATCCAGAGTTTCATAGATGAAGCACTCACCGCCCGCGGCCCCAAGAAAACCTGGGAGAGTTTGTATGGAGTGGTGGGGATTCTGGAGGCACACCCTGGCCTCTGGAAGCATCCTCAATATGTGGGACTGCTGTCCACAGTCACTGTGCTTCAGCAATCATTCCCCAGGCTGACGATGGGCCTGCCTCCCGCTGGACAGAAGCCATCACAGAGGCGCTCAACTCGACAGAAGTCCGTCCCCTCTTCCGGTTCGTCAGCTCCATCACAAGAACAACATCGACCCACTCTGGACCACTGGAGGAACCGTCCTGCCTCTCTGACAGCCATATCCACAGCACCAAAAACCAAAGCCCCCCTCAGCAGTACAGCCCTTCCTTTTCTCCTCTCCACCTGAATCTTCAGCTTTTCCTGGGACTGTAGCTGCTGTTCCTCCCTGAACTTCGGTGTCCTCTCCCGCTGCCAAGAGGTCCTCCATTGATTCCTCGGCTCCGTCCATCTCCATGACTACAGGTGCAGCTCCTCCACAATCCTCAGAGGGGCCCAAGTCCACCATAGCCACGGATGACTATCCACCCGCTACAGCAGGCAACACCAAATACCAGGAAAACAGGCAAGTGCTCTTTCATTCTATTTCAAATTATGATGATATGCCTTGCCTGCAATGAGACTCAGGGTCTGCAGTCCACTGAGCTCTCACCACCTGCTGCAGCCACCACTTGCTCATCAGCCCTCTCTGTGTCTCCTTCTTTTCCCCTGAGTGTCCATCGGCCCCGGAACTGAGCCGCCGGATGGGGGAGGAGCCTGAGGTTCTGGAGAACCCAATTCCAGTACCAGCGGTGAACTAACCCCCAGCGGCCACGCTGGACGAGCCACCAGCATGGGTCACTTCACCTGGGGGGAACAAGACTGCATACACCATCATGCCTGCCGCGGAGGCTGCTGCAGCAGAGTTCAAGACTGAACTGGAACTTCAAAAGACCGGCTCTGAGACATCGTCGTTATCTGGATCGACGGAGTCCTGGATGGCGGTGGAACTCGAGCTCAGGCAAGTGCTCTCTCTAATTTTTCTCTTGTCAGTTTTGGACAGGTCTTGCCTGGCTTTAGTGAGGAGAGCCGAGTGTAGCCATCAGCTGCACCTGAGCTTGCCTCGCCAGGCTCTGCCACTGCCGGTGACCCTGAAACTATTCCTCTGTCTATCTCCTCTGAGCTTTCCCCCAGGGTCAGTGTCTCCGTTTCACTGACCCTAGGCCACACAACTACTGTAAGTAGTGAAAGCTACAGTGGTGAGTCAGTCCTCTGTGCATTAACTTTCTTTTCCCCATTCCATTATGCTGAGCACCAAGCTAGAAGGCGGTACCATTTTTAAATGGTCTTTGGTATGACCTGGTCGGAATTTGAACCCCGGCTTCCTGGTTGTGGGGCGGATGCTCTACCAACCAGGCCACCACGCCGGTCTCAGTGTAAGTAGCAGTATTATAATTATGTCTCTATTTACAAACTGTATACAAGGCACCATGAATTCAAACATCCAGGTGATCATTGAACTCCTGAAACACGACCAACCGAAGTGATTAATAAAGCCGTCTTCCTCCTTGTATTTACCTAATTTCTCCTTTTTGTAGTTTTTTTTTTTTTTTTTTTTTAAACTCAGAATGTTTGGACATTGTTTTAACTCTGTATTTAATCCATTCCATAATTTGAGCCCACAGATTGAAACACAAAATCTTCTTATTGTTCGTGCACCCAATGTCTTTAAAAGTAACTCCCCCCTTAAGTGATAACCCTTTTGTCTTTCAAAAGACATGTTTCGGATGTTAACTGGCTATAAATTGTTCCTTACTTTGTACATTATTATTGCAGTTTAAATTCCACCAGATCAAATAATTTCAAACTTTTAGACTGTAAAAATAAAAAAATTTGTGTGATCATGGAAACCAGTATTATGGATAATTCTTATTGCTCTTTTTTGTAAAACAACAAGTGGCTGTAATGAACTTTTACATCTATTTCACCAGATTTCTGAACAGTAATTTAAATATAGCAAAACCAGTGAACCAAAGTGTAGAGTGATTTCTGATCCAGTATGTGCTTTGTTCTGCTCATGACCAAAATGCTTCTAGACAGTTTAGCTTGTACGTATTTAATGTGAGGTTTCCAGCAAATTTTTTCATCTATAATCACACCTAGAAATTTATTGTATTGAACTCTTTCAATATTATCTGTCTAACTTTGCTTGAATATTTGCCTTACCATTTCCAAATAACATGAATTGTGTTTAGCTAAAATTTAATAATTTGTTTTTATTAAACCATTATTTTATTTTACTGAATCCAGTGGTGATTGTGCTCAAAAGTTACTATAGATCCTCACCAGTACCCAGAACAGTCGTGTCATCTGCGAACATCACAATTTTTTAAATAGTTTCTGACCCAGTTCAATACTACCCCCCTGAGTCCATACTGTTCCAATTTATTAAGTAATATTTCATGATTTAATGTGTCAAATGCTTTTTAAAAATCATAAATACTCCCACCGCAAATTTCTTTCTGTCCATAGAATCAATGATTTCTTCTATAACATCCATTAAAGCTAATGATGTAGAGGGGTTAGCTCTAAATCCATACTGACTGTGAGTAATTTGTGTTTAGCTATGAGTTTGTCTAATCTGTCATTAGAGTTTTTCTAGTATTGTTGAGAATTGGGGCAGAAGAGAAACAGGCCTGTAATTTGTGAAGTGGTGTTTGTTTCCAGTTTTGTAAAGAGGTATAACTTTAGCTATTTTCATTTTACTTAGAATTGTACCAGTTTGGAATAATAAGTTACAAATGTGTTTTAATAGTTTAGCAGTTTCCTCAATAATCTTTTTTAACAGTTACCATGTTAATGTCATCACAGTCAGTTGAAACTTTATTTTTGAATTTATGTGTTATGATTCCCCGTGCACTTTTACACAGCGCACGGAGGAAGGAATTAAAACCCACTCGCTGGAGATAGTTGTGCATTTTATAAACAAAAGACAGACAAACAAACAGTTCAAAATAACATAACTGTTCAGGATAACGTAGAAGTCCTCCAGGACGCTCTACAGTTTTGGATGAGTACAACCAGGAAAGTGTTCCAAGGCGTGACAGACTGACTGCAATGGGGGAATGCACCCAGTTAATACTCACGGTACTGGAGCAGTCCAAGTAAGTCCATGTTAGTCCGGCGAACACAAACAACAAATACGGTTATTCACGCCTCCCAGTGCGATGCGGTACCAAGGTATAGGCAGGGCATCTAGACACGAGAGGCAGATAACATACACCAGGGAGAACAGCGACAGTGTAACTCCAAACACATACAATGATCCGATGATCTCTCCCAACAAGCAAAGGGCAAAAATAGTGCCAAGCCTAATCAGGAAAGAGATCCCAGGTGTGAGTGATAAGTGGGTGTGTGTATGAGTGTAAGAGTGTGCATGGAAGGAAATGTATGTATGTGTGTGTGCGTGTGTGTGTGAACCAGAGAGACAGTGATAATGAGATGCAGCTGATACCACTGACAGGAGGAGGAGGCGTGACTGAGCTGTCAGGGAGCCGGGCGGACCCAAGAGGCTCCCTGAAAATGCCTGATGGAAAATAGACAGCAACAAGTACCCAAAAGGGTGAACAGCCACTGCGTCACAGAACTGGGCATAAACACCAGCCCAGTTCATGACATTATGTACAGTCTCAATGAGTTCCCTCTCTTCCACTGCTGTTAAAAACATTGAGTTTGGATTTCTTTAGATTAATTTACTATTTCCCTTTTCAGGTATGAATGGATCAGGGATTTTTTTTTTTCTGCTAATTTTGGTCCAATATTTACAAAGAATTCATTGAGTCTATTTACTGCATCATATTGATATTCATTTCATTATCTATAAAATATCGAGAATAATTATCTTGTCTGTCTCCATTTCTGTCAGGATTGCCCCTTTGGGGCAAGGAAGGTGAGAACCCAAACACCAGGCGAATTTGAGAGACCATAATTTATTGTGCAAAACAGAACAAAAGGTAAAGCAGCATGTGGGCTGAACTAGAACACATAGCGACTTGGCAAACAGGCTGACAGGAATTCTCAGGCTGGACAAGGCAGGCAGAAGCGCTGTGTGAAATGTTAAAATCACTCAAGGTCGCCGCACCAAGTAATTGGCAACGATCATTAAATAAGGCTGGCCTAAATACTAAAACACAAACAGATGTGGGTAATCAAGAAATCAACATGGATCAGGCTAAGGTGGAAATAAACAGAAACATTGTCAAAGTAAAACCCCAAACCAGAACTGAGGAAAACCATAATTGAGATAATAGTAAAAAGATAATAATTGAGATAATAGTAAAAAGAGCAATGGGGAACAAAAATGAGAATAACAAATCATAAACGTGACTATGATAATAATGCTATGGGTGATAATCAAGAACTAAGAATCAGGCAGGGGTCTAAATGATACAGTACATGAAAAACTATGATACTGAAACAAAACACAGAGGATCATACGGACTAACGGAAAGCATAAAGCATAAGACTAATGGAAAGCATAGGCAAGGTCTGTAGACCTTGCCCAGACCATAACACAAACCTCCCTCAAGGGGTGGAATCCAGTCACCCCAAGAAGTAACATCAACAAAGGGGAAAAAAAAAGAAAAAAACAGAAAACCCTCACAGGGTGGATGGCGGGGGCACAAGGCCAGGTGGCCTGAAACAAACTGTAACCCCCCACAGCAATGTCCAAAATGAAAATACAGTTTTGGGGGCCAAAGAAAGTCCAAGGCCCCAAATTAAATCACAGCGAATCAGGAGGTCTACCCAAGTCCAATGAGCCTCCAACTGTAGTAGATTAGTTTATTTGACAGGGACAGTGCAATAAACATAGACAATTAATCAAAGACAATCAATCTGATGTGTTGCACATAGAGTGTATAGCTATTAGCTAATTTGCAACTCTTGTCCCTGGATGGGCTTTAGAAAAAAGAATCAAGATAAAAAATATACACAATAACCACATACATCAATGCAGAAAAATTATAAATACACAATTATAAATATTATAAATATTATAAATACACAAATATAACAGCCTGACTCACATTTAACATAAATATTATAAATATTATAAATACACAAATATAACAGCCTGACTCACATTTAACACATATAACATAACTCACATTTGCCTATTTCAGGCCTTCCTCCATCCGTCACTCACTATAAACAAACACATTTATTCCTTCCCTTCATTCACTCTCACTTTGCAGACAATTAATTCATACATGAGTACATTCTTGTTTATTTTTCAGCCAGTTTTTAACATTTTTAGTGAATGTTTTAAAGTCCGTTATTATTTTAATTTCATTTGGCATTGTGTTCCAGATGTGACTGCCCTTTATAGAGAAAGCTGTTTGTCCAAATGTGGTTCTGCGGTGGAATATTTTACAGTTATTGTTAACAGAACTCCTGGTGGCTCTGCTGCTGTCCTGTCTTTGGACGAAACCAGCAAGTGGCTCGGGTGCTGATTTATGGAAACATTTGAACGTTAATTTCAGAAGACAGAGGTCAATGAAGCTCTCAAAACTCAATAGGTTGTATTTTTTTAAAACATTACAGTGATGCCACCTAATGGGCTTTTTGTCCAAGATTTTTAGGGTTTGATTATATAATGAACCTATATGTCTTATTGTGGAAGGGGCTGCTTGAGCCCAGACTGTCAAACAGTATGATATATGAGAAAAAACCATAGAATGCATATACAGTGCAGCTGCTTCGTAAGGTATGTAATATCTAATTAATTTAAAGCAGTTCAGATTTTTTTTTTACTGTTTTTGAAATTTTCTTTATATGAAGATTAAATTTGAGTTGAGGATCTAGTACAATGCCAAGGTATTTGAATTCTGTAGCTAAACTGATGTCATGATCATGTATATTAACTTTAAAATGTTGCAGGTTACATTTTTTGATTGAAAAGCACATTGAGACTGTTTTCTGAAGGTTCAGCAATAGATGGTTCTTGAGGAGCCACTCTTGGACATCAACCATACTTGTAGACAGTACATCTGCAGCCTGTGCTGGAGTCTTGGCAGCTGTGTAAATAACTGCATCATCTGCATAAAGTTGGCATGTTGCAGCTGAGCAGTGTAACGGCAGGTCATTAATAAAAATGCTGAAAAGTAAAGGACCAAGAATGGACCCTTGTGGGATACCCATGCGGTTGTTTAAAAATGAGGATTTATCCTGGTGAACTTTTACACACTGTTCTCTATTCTGGAGATAAGATGCAAACCATTCTAATGTATTTGGGGAGAAGTTAAAAGATACCATTTTGGATAAAAGCAAACTGTGGTTTACAGTATCGAAAGCCTTTTTGAGATCTAGAAAAACAGCTCCTACCACATTACCCCTGTCCAAGGACTGTTTGACGTTTTCAATAAGGCAACAATTTGCTGTTTCTGTTGAGTATCCTGGTCTAAAACCAAATTGATGTGGATGAAGAAGTTGACTGTCTTGTAAGTAGTCTATCAGCTGTGTAGCTACAACTTTTTGACTGGAGAACATGGTGGGTCTGGTGGGTCTGGCGGCCTACCAAAGTCCACCAGATGGATAAACACGGTGCGTCAGGTGGCCTACCAAAACTCCAAGGGCCACAAGATAGATGAACACAGCGCCGAGGGGGTATTGACCTCAGGAGCTTTTAACACAGGAACCAACATAGGAACTTTACGCTCAGGAGGTGACAACATAGGAACCTTCTGCTCAAGAGATGACAACATAGGAACTTTCTGATCAGGAGACAACAAAGGAGCCTTAACCTCAGGAAATAATGACATGGAGAGCTTAAACTCAGGAGATGGCAAAAGAGCTTCCTGCTCTGGAGACAACACAGGATTTTCAAACTCAGGAGATAATGACAATATGGAAATTTTAGGCTTAGGAGCTGACAACATGAAATCTTTAAATTCAGGAGATGACAATATGGAACCGTTAAATTCTGGAAATGACAATATTGAATTCTTAAACTCTGAAGATGATAACATGGAACCCTTAAACACTGGAGATGACGATATGGAACCCTTAAACTTTGGAGATGAAAACATGGAAACTTTAACCTCAGGAAATGACCACACAGAACCTCCAATCGTAGGAGAAGATGACATAGAACCTCTTAACTCAGAGATAACATGGGAGCCTCTTGCTCTGTAGAAAACAGGAAAGTTTTGCTCTGGACACCACAAAGGAGCCCTTTGCCCTGGAGACCACAAAGGAGCTTTTTGCTCCGGGGACAACAACATAGGGGTTTTAAACATCATGAGAGCTTCTGGCTCTGGAGGCAACATAGGAACTTTATGCACTGGAAACAACAGAGAAACTTTAAGCTCAGGGGATAACGGCATAGAAGCTCTGAACTCAGGAGCCTTTTGCTCTGGGGCTAATAATACAGGAGTTTCTAGTTCAGAAGATATCAACACAGAAGTTTCGAGCTCTGGAGACATCAACACAAGAGTTTCTAGTTCTAGAGAGCGTACCTGAGGGGCCTTTGGTGCAGGGGCTAACAGCAGCTGAGAAGCAGCGACCCCAGATGGTGAAGGTGGAGCAGACTGCTCGGACAGCCCAGGTGGCGTGGACTGCTTGACCTCTTGGACAATGGGTGGAGTGGACTGCTCGACCTCTGGGACAACGAGTGGAGGTCCCCTGACCTTCAGAACAATGGGTAGAGCAGACTGCTCAACCTCTTGGACGATGGGTGGAGCGGACTGCTTGATCTCTTGGATGATGGGTGGAGGTCCCCTGACCTCTGGCATGATGGGTGGAGGTCCCCTGATCTCTGGGACGACAGATGGAGGTCCCCTGACCTTTGAAATGATGGGTGGAGTTTCTCTGACCTCTGTCGCGATGGGTGGAGGTCCCCTGACCTCTGGAACAATGGCTGGAGTGTGGTCCTCCTGCGGCTCTGTCCTCAACACAGCGACCTCGGATGATGGAGGGAAACAGGAGGTCACTGAGGAGACACCACAGTCATAAGCAGACTGGTGGGGAGGATTCAGCAATTGGTGGAAGTGCACTTGGGTCCCCCACCAGTTAATTCCCTTCCACAGCATGTGGAACACCATGTGGTGTATAGAAGTGGCACCTATCTCTGTTTCTCTAACCCTAGGCCACACGACTACTGTAAGTAGTGAAAGCTACAGTGGGAGGTCACCCCCACCAGGAGCAAGGCAAGTCCTTTCAGAAATGGTGGTTGAAAATAAATGAAAAGGTACTTGTCTTAACTCCTAGTCTCCTGCTGCCGGAGTGACAACCTCAGGATCAGAAGCTGAATGGCGGGCTCTGGGTGAGCTAGTACTGGGGCTGGGAGGCACCTTCCAATCAGGCCCGCACAACGCCAACCGAGATGCACAAACCTCTTCTCTCTCGGTGCTGGATCTCCCCCAAGGGGCCCATGGTGCTGCGGGCTCAGCAGGAAATAACATTGACTGGAAGGTGGCTGACTCCGGCGAGGAGTAGACGGTGGGAAGTGGTGGTAGTGGAGGGAGAGAGAGATTCTGCACCCAGGGGTGAGAGTGCACGGTCGGTCTGGCTGCAATCAGATTAGCAACTCCTCTTCAGCAAAGCATCTCATCCCTATGGGAAGAGCAGCTCCCAGTGTTGGTCACCATGCCCTTAATCATGGCCACCACCTCCAGCTCATCCCGACTCCACTTTCTTCTCCTCCTTTGTTTGCTCACTGGATCCTGGACTAGTGGCAACCTTCTTTCAGGATTGCCCCACCGGAGCAAGGAAGGTGAGGACCCAAACACCAGGCTAATTTGATAGACCATAATTTATTGTGCAAAACAGAACAAAAGGTAAAGCAGCGCAGTTCCAGTTCACATCAGCATAGTGCAGAGGCTGTTGTTGTCAGGTTAGAGAAATCAAAACAAAAGTTTTAGAAAAGTCTTGAAAAGTTTTATATATGTACAGATCTGCAGGGATTGCTATAGAATAGGGTCCTTTATGGCGCATATTTAGGGCGCATATATTGTATCCATATTTCCCACATATACCTAGTAAGCATGACGGTGCATATTTTGGAGGCTTCACGTCTTAATGGACAAAGAGGACCTGACCCTACAGAGACCCACGGGAGGTGTGAAGTTGGTCCTGCAGGAGGAGGGAAGTTGGAGAGAATGTCCCAGCAGGAGCCCCGGAGGCTAAAAGGATAAGAGACAATGGGGACGCCAAGGAGTCTTGGGGGCTGTATGTTTGCTGGAGGACTGTGGGGTTGGGGGTGTTTGACTTGGGGAGAGTATAAGAACTGTGAAAGACGATTGTTCTCTCTCTTTTCGAGATTCTGAGATTGCTAGAAGATGTAACCATTCAATAAACCAATCCTGAGAAATAAACCCAGTCTCGTCTGTGAAAGGCATCCTCTACACTGGTGACCTACGACAAATTATGGCCGGTGGCGACGATCTTCCCACACTGGACTCTTCAGGAGCCAACCGGGTTAACGCAGCTACCACACTACAGCTGCCCGATTTCTGGCAACATAACCCGCGCTCCTGGTTTACCACTGTGGAGGCGCAGTTCCACCTTCGGGGAATTTCAGCGGACGCAACGAGATTCTACCATGTCGTCGCAAAGCTGGACAGCCTCACAGTGCAGTGGGTGGAGAGCCTGACCAACCACCCGCCCCAGGACGACAAGTATGGCGCACTGAAAGCCGCCCTCATTCGTGCCTTCACTCCCTCGCAGGGAGAGCGAGCAGAGAAGCTTCTGGCGTTAACAGAAGGCGAAGCAGACAGGCCGGCAGATCTGATGGCGAGGATGATGAACCTGAGAGGCGAAGACTACGACAATTTTATCTTTGCCCACCTCTTCCTCAGAACACTACTGCCAGCAGTGAGAGTCACCCTGGCCAGCTCACAGCTGCTGAACAACCATGACTACCATGGGCTGGGCCAGGAAACACAGCGGCTCGTCGACGCCCATAGACGACACGCAGCCACAACGGTGGCAACGGAGCTGAACGCATCCCCGCGAGACGAGGGGAGACCAGAGGCCGCAGCACCGGACCCACTGATGTCAGCAGCGGCAGAGACCAGGAGAAGCGGAGCGGACGGCACCCTCTGCTTTTACCATCGACGTTTCGCCGAGAGGGCGCACAGATGCATCCCACCGTGCCGATACAAGTGCCAGGGAAACGCCAAGACCGAGAGTCGGTAGCAGCTGCTGCTCTCGGCGCGAAGAACAAGCTGCTTTTCATGACGGACGCGAATTCAGGGAAGGATTTCCTGGTGGACACAGGCTCCCAGCTGAGCTTCGTCAAGCCTTCCTATGCGGACCTGCTGGCGCCTTCCAGCGGACCCCTGGTGCTAGCGGCAAACGGCTCGACGATCAAAACCTATGGGGAGAAGACGCTCCTCCTATCCTTCCACGGTCGCACCTTCGAGTGGACTTTCGTCGTAGCTGCAGTTAGCAATAACATGCTAGGTGCTGATTTTTTGTGCTCAAACAGTTTATTAGTTGATCTTACTAATAGACGTATGGTTAATGCACTGTCTTTCCACTCTATCTCCTGTACAGCTCGGGTGGCCCCGCCTTCTGCACATCCCAATGTCACAGCTGCGGGTGGTAAGTTTCATGCACTACTCAATCAGTTCCCAGCACTCACGGTCCCAACATTTTCAACGTCAGTAGCCAAACACGGGGTCGAGCACTTCATAACTACCTCTGGCCCCCCTGTTTTTGCAAAAGCTCGGCGCTTGGACCCAGCTAAACTGGCCATCACGCGTGAGGAATTCGCCAACTTGGAAAAACTGGGCATCATTAGGCGCTCTAACAGCCCTTGGTCTTCACCGCTGCACATGGTGCCTAAGGCCGACGGCTCGTGGCGGCCTTGCGGTGATTTCCGCAGGTTAAATAATGCTTCAGCACACGACCGCTACCCGATTCCGCACATCCAGGATTTTTCGGCACATTTGGCGGGGGCGCGCATCTTTTCCAAAATAGATTTGGTGCGCGGTTATCACCAAGTCCCAGTCCGCACTCAAGACATACCCAAAACAGCAGTAATAACCCCCTTTGGGCTTTTCAAATTTTTGCGCATGCCTTTTGGCCTCAAGGGCGCCGCACAGACGTTCCAATGTATGATGGATGCGGTGTTGCGCGGCCTCCCTTTCGTGTTCGTCTACTTGGATGATATTTTAGTAGCCAGTACATCCGAAGACGAACACGAACGCCACCTCACGGCGGTTTTTCAGAGGCTGACAGAGCATGGGTTAATAATTAACCCAGCGAAATGCCAGTTCGGGGTGGCACAAATCGATTTTTTGGGGCACCGCGTTTCTCCAGAAGGAGCGGTCCCGCTGCCCGATAAAGTACGCGCAATAACGGAGTTCCCCCAACCGCAGACAGTTAAAGCATTGCAAGAATTTTTGGGGATGGTCAATTTTTATAACCATTTCCTCCCCAGCACGGCACAGCTCATGCACCCACTGTACGTGGCACTAAAGAAACAAAAATCTGCAAATAAGGTCGAGTGGTCCCTGGAACAGGAGCGCGCTCTCTCCCAGGTCAAGTCGGCCCTGGCGAACGCTATGTTGTTGGCACACCCGGTGCCAACAGCTCGCATGGCGCTAACCACGGACGCTTCCGACGTAGCAGTTGGGGCGGTCGTCGAGCAACTGGTAGCAGGGAGCTGGCAACCGCTTGCATTTTTCAGCAAAACATTGTGCGATAACGAGCGGAAATACAGCGCGTTCGATAGGGAGCTTTTAGCCCTGCATTTGGCCATCCGCCACTTCCAGTTCTGGCTGGAAGGGCGCCGTTTCACCGCGTTTGTAGATCACAAACCCTTAACATTTGCAATGGCCAAGATTTCAGAGCCTTGGTCGGGCCGACAGCAGAGACAGCTGGCCGCGATTTTGGAGTTTACCACCGACATGCAACACGTGGCGGGCAAACACAATGTAGTGGAAGATTGTCTTTCGCGAGCAGTTGCAACGCCAGGCCCCCAGGGGGCAGACACGGTGGCCGTGGACACGGGCCAGGTTTGCGGCGCGGAAGTGCTCGCAGCCCCGGTCTGCGTGGGCTTAGATTACGCAGCCATGGCCGCTGAGCAGGTTAGCGATGTGGATGTGCGCGCGCTCCAGTCTGGGCCAACAGGGCTAAGGCTGGAGCACAGGGTGCAGCAGAAAGGTATGCCCCCTCTAATCTGCGATGTCTCCCAGCTGCGTGGCGCCGCCGCGTTTTTGATTCAATCCATTCGCTGGCACATCCGGAGGTTCGTGCATCGATCAAAATGGTGGGAGAAAAATTTGTTTGGCCGGGGTTGCGTAAACAGGTCAAAGAATGGGCCGCAGCCTGCGCAGCGTGTCAAAGAGCAAAAATACACAAGCACATGCGGGCCCCTTTAGAACCTTTTCACATCCCGGCCAAACGCTTCGACCACGTGCATATCGACTTGGTGGGACCCCTCCCACTGTCGCAGGGGTTCACACACCTTCTAACCATGGTGGACTGCACCACGCGCTGGCCAGAAGCGGTCCCCCTGGCGTCAACTACAGCAGCAGACGTTGCGCGCGCGTTTTTAACGGCTTGGGTCGCGCGTTTTGGAGTCCCGTCAGACATAATGTCTGACAGAGGTCCCCAATTTGTTTCCAAGCTCTGGTCATCCATGGCACTCAGTCTGGGGGTGAAAATTCACCGCACTACCGCATATAACCCCCAGGCCAACGGTTTGTGCGAACGCTTTCACCGGTCATTGAAGGCAGCCCTCAGAGCGGCTCTCACGGACACAAATTGGGTTGATAAACTTCCATGGGTTTTATTAGGGTTGCGTTCGGCACCTAAGGAAGATTTGCAAGCCTCTCCGGCTGAGCTAGTTTTTGCCCAACCCCTCCGGTTACCGGGCGAATTCCTTCCAGAGAACCCCGCACCAAATCGCCCCCCCGCTCAGCTGTTGCAGAGCGACACGGGACCAAACACCCTCCCCGGCCCAGTTCATCACAGTTTCCCACGCGTTTTTGTGCCTAAAACCTTAAAGAACGCATAATTTGTCTTTGTCAGACACGACGCTCAGAGGCTGGGTTTAAGACCACCTTGTGATGGACCTTTCCGAGTGTTGGAAACTGGGGAAAAACATTTTTTGCTCGATTTGGGTGACAGGAGGGAATTAGTCTGCATTAACAGACTCAAACCTGCTTTTGTTTTGGCTGATGAACAAGTGCAGTTGGCCAGGGCCCCCCGTCGCGGCAGGCCGCCGGGGAGACACTGTTCTAAGCCTTCACAAGGATGTACTAACGAATCTAATCCACAGATGCAAGAAACGGCTGCAGTCAGATCGAAACCTGCTTACAGCAGATGTGGCAAGAGGTTGAAGCCCAAGTAGTCGGAAGTGTGATATGTTGTGCCATTTTCTGTTCTGTGTGATATGAGATGATTCTGTTTGCTATGCATCTTGGGGTGTACTTTGTCCTTATTTAGACGTTTGGGGGGGTTATATGGCACATATTTAGGGCACATATATTGTATCCATATTTCCCACATATACCTAGTAAGCATGACGGTGCATATTTTGGAGGCTTCACGTCTTAATAGACAAAGAGGACCTGACCCTACAGAGACCCACGGGAAGTGTGAAGTTTGTCCTGCAGGAGGAGGGAAGTTGAAGAGAATGTCCCAGCAGGAGCCCCGGAGGCTAGAAGGATAAGAGACAATGGGGACGCCAAGGAGTCTCGGGGGCTGTATGTTTGCTGAAGGACTGTGGGGTTGGGGGTGTATGACTTGGGGAGAGTATAAGAACTGTGAAAGACGATTGTTCTCTCTCTTTTTGAGATTCTGAGATTGCTAGAGGATGTAACCATTCAATAAACCAATCCTGAGAAATAAACCCAGTCTCGTCTGTGAAAGGCATCCTCTACACCTTGACCATTCTTTCCTCTTGCATTGCCATCTGAGGTGTTCTGCTCTCCGCAGCTTTGTCAGTTGTTGCTTTATTTCAGTCTGCAAGTCATCAAGTCCCACTCTTTCTGTTACTGTGGCTTTCTTCCAATGCTTTCTCAGTTGTCTCCTTTCTTTCACCCATCTGTCAATTTTCCGCTGTCTCCTGGACTTCAGCTGGTCCACAGGGGCTTTCTGCTGCCTCGATGTCCTGCCCTTTACCCCAAACCTCTCTGTACCATAGCTGTAGATGATGGATCCCATGTTCTCCAGCTTTCTTTCAACAGAACCCTTCTGTTGTTGCAGTAGGAAGACCAGATCTGAGTCAATGGTCTCCCATTCTCTCCTCTGGCTGGATTTAGGCCACTGGATCTGAGGTTTCCTTCCTTCCATCTTCCTTTCCCTTGCTGGCAATGGTTGATTGAACCTGGTGTTGGAGACTGTTGCTGAGTGTTGTGAGCTGGGCTCTGGGCTTGGGACTGGTGTTGGCTGTGGCTGGCTATGCTCCGGGCTGGAGAATATTGCTGGTTGTAACTGGCTTGGCTCTGGGCCAGAGACAAGTGTTGGTTGTGGCTGGCTTGGCTCTGGGCTGGAGACTGTTGTTGGCTGTGACTGGTTGGGCTCTGGTCCAGAGACTGCAGGAGGGTCCATGCAAAGCTGAGCCTCATCTGAGGTGCTGATACCCTGAGGACTGTGGGGGTTCTGACTCTATAGTCAGAAACGTGAACCTAGAGACTCCAGCGGCCATAGTCAAAATGCATTCCCGGGGCCAGAGCAGCCGACATCGAGTCAAATTTGAACATTGCTGGCTAAAAGTAACTGTAAATACTCCACAATTGCTATCCATGCTGGCATTAATGACATCTGACTCCAGCAGTCAGAAGTCACAAAACTTAGTGTGGAATCGGTGTGTAGCTTTGCCAAAACAATGTCTGCCTCTGTAGTATTCTCTGGGTACCTCCCCAGTCTGACCAGTGACGACATGTTTAGCCGCATGTCATCCTTCAACCGCTAGCTATCTGTGTGGTGTCCTGCAAACGATGTGGGCTACATAGACAATTGGAACTCATTTTGGGGAAAACCTGGTCTTATTAGACGAGACGGCGTCCATCCCACTTTGGATGGTGCATCTCTTTTATCTAACAATCTGGCATCATTTTTATCCAAATTTCCAAAACATTGACAACTCAGAGTTGGTACCAGGAAGCAGAATTGCAGTCTTACACACCTCTCTGCAGCTCCTCTTCATCCGCCACCCCTCAACTTAGCCCGTCTTCCCCATCAGAGAATCATTGTCTGCTCCCTCCAAAGTAAATAAAAATATAATGTATAAGCATCCCAAAGTGATTAAACAAAAAGTTGGTGAAACTCAAATTAAACATGAAGCTTCTAAATTTAATGACTTGGCCTCTGTTCGTCCTCACAATTTAAGAACTTGAATGCCGTTTGTTAAATATTAGGTCTCTAACTCCCATGTCTCTGCTAGTCCATGACCTGTTAATTGATCATCACATTGATTTAATATCCCTTACAGAGGCTTGGATAGGGCAAGAGGATTGTGTTGGTTTAAATGAAACAACTCCCTCTGGTTATTTAAACTGTCAAAATCCCATAAGTTCTGGTCTTGGAGGAGGAAAAGCGACAATTTACCATTCCAAATTAGTAGTAGTAGATTAGTTTATTTGACAGGGACAGTGCAATAAACATAGACAATTAATCAAAGACAATCAATCTGATGTGTTGCACATAGAGTGTATAGCTATTAGCTAATTTGCAACTCTTGTCCCTGGATGGGCTTTAGAAAAAAGAATCAAGATAAAAAATATACACAATAACCACATACATCAATGCAGAAAAATTATAAATACACAATTATAAATATTATAAATATTATAAATACACAAATATAACAGCCTGACTCACATTTAACATAAATATTATAAATATTATAAATACACAAATATAACAGCCTGACTCACATTTAACACATATAACATAACTCACATTTGCCTATTTCAGGCCTTCCTCCCTCCGTCACTCACTATAAACAAACACATTTATTCCTTCCCTTCATTCACTCTCACTTTGCAGACAATTAATTCATACATGAGTACATTCTTGTTTATTTTTCAGCCAGTTTTTAACATTTTTAGTGAATGTTTTAAAGTCCGTTATTATTTTAATTTCATTTGGCATTGTGTTCCAGATGTGACTGCCCTTTATAGAGAAAGCTGTTTGTCCAAATGTGGTTCTGCGGTGGAATATTTTACAGTTATTGTTAACAGAACTCCTGGTGGCTCTGCTGCTGTCCTGTCTTTGGACGAAACCAGCAAGTGGCTCGGGTGCTGATTTATGGAAACATTTGAACGTTAATTTCAGAAGACAGAGGTCAATGAAGCTCTCAAAACTCAATAGGTTGTATTTTTTTAAAACATTACAGTGATGCCACCTAATGGGCTTTTTGTCCAAGATTTTTAGGGTTTGATTATATAATGAACCTATATGTCTTATTGTGGAAGGGGCTGCTTGAGCCCAGACTGTCAAACAGTATGATATATGAGAAAAAAACATAGAATGCATATACAGTGCAGCTGCTTCGTAAGGTATGTAAGATCTAATTAATTTAAAGCAGTTCAGATTTTTTTTACTGTTTTTGAAATTTTCTTTATATGAAGATTAAATTTGAGTTGAGGATCTAGTACAATGCCAAGGTATTTGAATTCTGTAGCTAAACTGATGTCATGATCATGTATATTAACTTTAAAATGTTGCAGGTTACATTTTTTGATTGAAAAGCACATTGAGACTGTTTTCTGAAGGTTCAGCAATAGATGGTTCTTGAGGAGCCACTCTTGGACATCAACCATACTCGTAGACAGTACATCTGCAGCCTGTGCTGGAGTCTTGGCAGCTGTGTAAATAACTGCATCATCTGCATAAAGTTGGCATGTTGCAGCTGAGCAGTGTAACGGCAAGTCATTAATAAAAATGCTGAAAAGTAAAGGACCAAGAATGGACCCTTGTGGGATACCCATGCGGTTGTTTAAAAATGAGGATTTATCCTGGTGAACTTTTACACACTGTTCTCTATTCTGGAGATAAGATGCAAACCATTCTAATGTATTTGGGGAGAAGTTAAAAGATACCATTTTGGATAAAAGCAAACTGTGGTTTACAGTATCGAAAGCCTTTTTGAGATCTAGAAAAACAGCTCCTACCACATTACCCCTGTCCAAGGACTGTTTGACGTTTTCAATAAGGCAACAATTTGCTGTTTCTGTTGAGTATCCTGGTCTAAAACCAAATTGATGTGGATGAAGAAGTTGACTGTCTTGTAAGTAGTCTATCAGCTGTGTAGCTACAACTTTTTCAAGAACCTTAGATAGGACTGGTAAAATAGAGATTGGGCGGTAATTGCATATATCGTCTTTACTGCCTGATTTATGAACTGGTATGACGACAGCTTTTTTCCAGCCAGATGGAAATGTACTAGACCTAATGGAGAGATTAATGAGATGAGTCAGTGGTTTGATTAATATTTTGCTGTGCATTTTGAGAAAGGAGGTGCTCATATTGTAGATATCATTAGTTTTTGAGTTTGACAGTGTTTTAACAATACCAGCAATTAACTTCTCATTTACCTCATCGATGTGAAAAGTATCTGTTGGAAGTATGGAATTTGTGTTGTTGAGCACATTTGGCAGCACAAAATTTTTTGTTAAGTCTTCCACAGAGCCCACAAAGTGTGAATTAAATTCATTTGCCAAAGTAGCCTTGTCACTGACGGTCTTGCCCTTGATTCTAAGTTCCTTTACCCCCTTCTGATCGTTTTTTTTATTAGTTAAGTTATTTAAATGCCTCCATAGGGAACTGTTGTTACCCTTTGCATGATCTATCAGTTTATTGTAATAAGATATTTTTGATTTTCGCAGCTCATGTACCACTTTATTTCTTAAACTTTTGTACACAAGGTGATCATTTTGTAGTTTGGAGGTTAGTGATGTTTTCAGTGCATAGTCTCGCCTCTTCATAAGTTTTCTTATTTCATTATTTAACCATGGTAGGCTAATCTTCTGTTGTCTACTTTTAATTTGCTTTGAAAATTTTTCTATAGACTTTGTGATTGTTGCAGTTATAAAATTACAACAATCATCTACTTCACATGTTGACATGAGCTGCTCCCAATTTTGATTCTCTAAGTAATGTTCAAACTCCTCATTTTTTGATTTGGGGATAATAAAATTTGATTTGTCAATATCGACTCCCCCAAAATACTGTAGTCGCTTTTTAGTAAGTTTCCTGACAGCAAGAACCATGTTATGATCTGAGAGACCAGTTACAAGATTATAGGTTCTGGTTATTCGTTCTGGTTTATTAGTAAATACCATGTCAATAAGTGTTCTGGATTGTTTGGTTATCCTGGTGGGTCCTTTGATGATTTGCTGGTAATTAAATTTAGTCATGAGGCTTTTCAGTTTTTGTTTGTCTTTTTTATCAGACCAGTTGATATTAAAGTCACCATGAATTATCGTTTCTCTGTTCTTCTCAAGTTGTTTAACCAGATCACTTAATTCATTATAAAAGGAAGAGTTGTGTGACGGTGGGTTGTACACTACTGCAATGTTGAAATTCATTACCGGAGAGAGACATACATTAACAGCTAAACATTCAAGTGAAGTATTCAAATCAACCAGTTGACATTTATATTTCTCTTTGATGTAAATTAAAACACCTCCTCCCCTCCCTACCTGCCTGTCTTTTCTAAAACACTGGTAGCCCACAATATCGATCATATTAGTGTCTATGTTCCTATGTAGCCAGCTTTCTGAGAGACAAAGGTAGTCCAGATTTGAGTCCAACAGCAACACCGAAATCTCATCTCTTTTGGGGATTATGCTCCGTATGTTTAAATGACCGCCGAGGATCCCCTTTGGTTTAGCCTTGGTGTCCCAAAGAACTCGTGCATGATTAACAGTTTGGAAAAATAAATGTTGTTTTTGCTTTTGTACAGCTCGGTTTTGTGCTAACCCAGTGGTCTGCTGTTTAATAGTGGCAGGTCCAGGGTTAAGGTGAATATCTCCTGCCAGAAGTAGCAGAACTAACAGAACTTTAATTGTATATCCTCTGCCATATTGTGATTTTTGCTTAACAGCCATGTTTGCCTTAAATTGGAAGTTTTTGCTCAGGGCTTTTAAAGACCACATAGAGTGTAGGGTGAGATGTCCAAGCCCAAATCCATACAGATAAAACTTTTTTAACTTCACCTTTGGTTGAGTTTGTCGGAAAATCCTTCTTGTTGCAGGTCCAGACACACAAAGACAAAACGAAGAGGAAGTAGAGAAGTAGAGAAGGCTTATTAGTGGTGCCCATCAGCCCACTTTTTAATAGTTAATGAAAAGCAAAAAACACGTTATAATTCCTTTGAGGGTCTGGTCCTCAGTATTGGGCATTTTAGCTATTTTATCTTAAACCCAATTTTATTTGCCATAGTTTATCATCCTCCCTAAGCCTACTCAGAGTTTTTATCCGAATTTGCCAAATTCTTAGCTGATTTAGTACTGAAATCAGATGATCACAGTAATTATAGTAGGGGACTTTAATATACATGTAGATGTAGATAGTGATTTCCTTAATATGGCATTTAATTCAATATTAGACTCGATGGGGTTTTCTCAGAAAGTAGGAAATTCTACCCATTATCTCCACCACACGTTGGCCCTTGTTCTAATACAGTGGTACCTCTACTTACGAACGTCTCTACATACGAAATTTTCAGGTTACGAGACGCCTCAACGGGAAAATATTGCCTCTAGTTACAAACGAAATTTCAGGATACGAAAGGCAAAAAAGTGCGCGCTCCTCGCAGCTTCCGTAGTTTACCGAACGTAAACATACCTGTAGCTGCTCTGCCAATGGCTATCGCCTAGCATCTTCCTGGTATCCCATTGGCCACGAAGTTGTTTTTTTTTCCAAAACTTTATGCGTTTGGTTGATCTCGCCAAAGAATATGGCCGTAATACATCAACGATCAGCACGGTATTAAAACAAAACGAAGCACTTACAAGCCGACAAAAGCAAACGTCCTTGGATCAGAACATGAACCAAAGAAGGCAAAAGGTGACGACGTTGACGACGATAGCAGTTAAAGGGTAAATGAACATAATTTTTATTATTCTTTCTCTTTTATTATTCTCTTTTATTATTCTCTCATTTTAAACTCTCATTTTATGTTTATTGTGCAGTAATCTAATTGTAACATGTATTTGTTACATGTTTTGATGCGTTTTTACGATTTATAAAAAATTTATGGCCGAATTTTGGGGGCTTGGAATGGATTACGGCATTTACATGTAAAACGCACCTCTACTTACGAATTTTTCACGTTACGAGAATTCTTCCGGAACGAATTAAATTCGTAAGTAGAGGTACCACTGTATATGGCATAGGAATAGAAAATCTGGTAGTGTCTCCTCATAACCCTGTACTGTCAGCCCATTGTCGGAGCGGCACTGGGGTTAAGCTCCCAGTGCTCATAAAATGCTCCTTATGGCGTGCGTCTCAAAAAGCCTCTGACAACTAAGTCCAACTCCTAGCCTGCCCGTGTGGTTTAGTCTCTAAGCCCGGTGGAACTGCTTTTACTAATAGGAGAAGGGGCGAGGGCGGATCTCTGGCGCCTTAAAACCAGATGCTTCAGGTAGATGGTGGCTCGTCAACCTGGGAAGGTAGCCCATCTAGGGGAAGGTAAACCCTGATTTCAAACCTCTGCTGCCTTGCGGCATACCCGGTCATGGGAAAGGCTTCGGGAGTCAACCCTGAGGAAAAATCTGGAGTCGGAGCCCCTAAGGCAGTTCTATGTTGTGCTCAACATCGTTCTGGCAGCTCCTGCAACGGCGCTGGTGCCAAACTATAGCAGCCCTGCTGTTCCTTTGGATTCATCAGTGACGTGGAGAGGGGGGACATGCTGCATGGGCAACATCTTGTCCTCCATATCTTCCTGCCCAGGCTTGAATCCTACCAACGCCCAACGCTGGAAGGTAGAACACCGGATCACTGGAGAGGACACTCCAGCTTCGCCTTTGGCGTAGACAAAACACGGGGAATGACAGTTACCAGTTATAAGCCACTGCTCAATTGGCGTAGAGCGTGGCGCCAGGGGTTGTTCCCGACGGTGGGAGGGATCATCAGATCTCACTGGACAGCTACCGCCCGCCTCAAGCTGGGCAGCCCCCAGCCAATAAGGTGTTGTCCCGCCACAGCTTGCTTTCCTCATTGGGTGCATGGGGATAAGGAGAAATCCAAACAGCAGGCTGAGAACCTTCGCACCAGGCACCCAGCAGCACGGAGACCACCCACAAGTGTGACCTGTGTGACAGGGACTGTCATTCGCGCATCGGCCTGTTCAGCCACAGGCGGTGCTGTTCCAGCAGAGTAGACGTTTAGGATTCTCTTCCATGGTCATCATAGACCGACGGAGGCCGACGAAAACTACCATTTTTGACTTTTTGGCTCCCAAAAAAATATTACTACAGTAGATGCATCTCAGATGATGCTGTTACCAAATTTATGCAGATTGTTTCCTCTATGCCATGTGTCAACACAATGGAGAAAAGCTATGGAGAGCTTGCTCCTTCTGTAATTGATAGCATGGTAGATAGTGTTACAGCTTCTCTGCATCAGACCCTAGACATGGTGGCCCCTTTAAAAAAGAAAAAAGTCTATTCAGAGATTTCTAACTCCTTGGTTCAACACAGAAGCTCGTAGCTTAAAACAGAAAACTCGCCAATTAGAAAGAAAATGGCGCTCCACTAAATTAGATGAAATCTATTTAGCTTGGAGAAATCATCTTCTAATTTATAAAAAAAAATCTCTTAGGAAAGCTAGAACAAGTTATTATTCCACATTAATACAAGAGAACAAGAATAATCCCAGGTTTCTTTTCAGCACTGTAGCCAGGCTGACAAAGTGTCAGGACTCTGTCAATCCTAGCATTCCCTTAGAGCTTACTAGTCAGGACTTTATGAACTTTTTCAATAATAAAATTTCATCTATCAGAGATAAAATCAGTCAGATTCTTCCCACCGTTAACTTAAATACAGTGACTACTACAACTCCTTCAATTGATATCTGTTTGGATCAGTTTACTCCAATTGACCTTTTAGAGTTAGACAAAATAATTTCCTCATCCAAGCCTTCAACTTGTCTTTTAGACCCTATTCCTACCAGGTTATTTAAAGAAGTCTTCCCATTTATTGGTAGCTCTATTCTTCAAATAATCAGTTCTTCATTAACATTAGGCCATGTACCGCAGGCTTTTAACCTTTTAACTGTCAAGATTTCATGGACAGATCGTGCCCCTAGTGGCACAGTGCAGCGCTGCACCTGTCAAGTGATATGACTTGCCAAACACTCCCCAGTTGTACTGAGGATTTGTACTGATGATTTCACCTCACAAGGTGACACACATGTATAACTTACTGCTCTTGCCTTGGAGGAATCATGGCCGACATACAGTAGAAGCATCTGTATTTACACCAAAGAGGAAGAAATTTTTCTTTTTCATCTTCTTTTAGATTAGACAAGAACAAACGTTACCAATCAAAGGAGGAGCATTTGCTCCCAAATTTGCCAACTATGATTCAAAAAAGAGATTATTTTGCTTATGAAGGTAAATGTTTACATTTTGTTATAACAGAGGATGCACGAAGCTAGTTGATGTCCACCTGCTGCCCCCCCCAGCACCATGTGACTGCACAGAACAATCACGCCGGTTTTGTGTCGTTTTTTCACATAAATAGTGGCAGAATAAAAGCAAAATTCAGGTGGAATAATCCTAACAGTTCCTGGATGTGGTAGAGAAAGCTAAAATGACCGACAGAAGAGGAAATTCTACCCATTATCTCGACCACACATCCAGGATGCAGCAAAAAGGGCGAAGGAGCCACCTGGCCAGCGGTGAGTCTGACAAATTTCTTTGTTTGTTGACATTCTACTAGTGTTCTGGTTCATATACTTTGAAGAGAAGATTACAAAAAAAACCCAAAACAAAGCCAGTGACAAAAAAACAAAATCATTCTTTGTGTAAATATGTCCAAAGTCCACTTTTGAATGCAAGTTATGTAATTTTATATTGCTGCCATGGCATAATGCAAATTAGATGTGTAAATTTACTCCTATCTCAAACTTTGGATCATATTCTACATCTTTCTAATTGACAGCAAGCCATTATCTCTTACCACTTTCAAGTTATAGCCCTGGAAATCTCTGACATCTGATCTGAATGTTTTCTTGAAAAAAAATCTTGACCACTCTTGACCACTAGGGGGTTATGGCACAATTTGTCGCCTGTGACATTTAAGGGAACTGCTGTAACTAAACCCTTACTCAAAAAGCCAAGGCTCGATCCTGGAGTTTTAGCTCACTATAGACCAATCTCTAATCTGCCTTTCATTTCAAAAATCTTAGAAAGAGTTGTTGCTATGCAATTATTTGACCATTTGTAGGGAAATGGTTTATTTGAAGAGTTTCAATCTGGGTTTAGAATCCATCATAGTACTGAAACAGTCTCAGTGAAGGTCACTAATGACCTCCTCATCCCATCTGATAATGGACTTGTTTCTGTACTTGTCCTTTTAGACCTTAGTGCAGCTTTTGATATTATCGATCATAATATTCTACTTGATAGATTAGAACACCATGCTGGACTTAATGGAACTTCATTGCAGTGGTTTAGATCTTATTTATCTGATATGTTCCAGTTTGTTCATGTCAATAATGAGTTTTCTTCCAACTCAAAACTCAGTCACAGAGTTCCACAGGGATCTGTGCTAGGCACTATTCTTTTGAGTTTATATATGCTTCTGCTAGGCAACATTATTAGAAAGCACTGTCACTTGCCTCAGAGTGATGCTGAGAAACTGATCCACACTTTTGTTAGCTCTAGTTTAGATTATTGTAACTCTTTATTATCAGGTTGTCCTAAAACATCTTTAAAAGGTCTTCAGCTGATCCAGAATGCTGCAGCAAGAGTCTTAACAGGTACTAGAAAGAGAGATCATATCTCTCTGGATCTGGCCTCCCTTCACTGGCTTCCCATAGAGTTTAAAATTAAGTTTAAAATCCTTCTCACTTACAAAGCTCTAAATAATCAGCCCCCTTTTTATTTAAAAGAGCTGATACTACCCTGTGATCCTAACAGAGCAGTACGCTCCCAAAATGCAGGATTACTTGTGATACCTAGAATCTCCAAAAGTACAATGGGAGGCAGAGCCTTCAGTTATCAAGCTCCTCTCCTGTGGAACCAGCTGCCGATCTGGATTTGGGAGTCAGACTCGATTTAAAACCTTCCTTTTTGATATAGCCTATAATTAGGGAGGGATCATGTGCCCCTGAACCCTCCCTTAGTTATGCTGCTACTAGGTTTTGACAGTCGGGGGACCTCCAACAATACACTGGGCTTCACTCCTTTCTTCACTCCCAATGAAATATTTTTGCTGGTCATTAACATCTGTTTGTTCTCTCCCATAGATTGAGTCCCCATCGTGCTGTTTGGCTGGGCAGTGTCTTGTCTAGCATGGTGGTTACTGATACGGGAGCTCCACAGGGGACTGTGCTCTCTCCTTTTCTCTTTACCTTAAACACCACTGACTTTCAGTGCAACACTGAGTCATGCCACCTGCAGAAATTTTCTGACGACTCAGCTGTTGTGGGGTGTATAAGAGGGGGAGAGGAGGTGGAGTACAGGGCACTGGTAGACAGATTTGTGGAGTGGACAGAGCAGAATCACCTGAGGCTGAATGTCAGCAAGACCAGAGAGATGATGATTGACTTCAGGAGGAAGAGGATGCCTTCTCAGCCATTGCAGATTAGGGGGGAGGATGTGGAGGTAGTTTAGGACTACAAATATCTGGGTGTCAGGATCAGCAATGGACTAGACTGGAGATCCAACACCGATGCTGCGCACAAGAAGGGGATAGGCAGACTCTACTTCCTGAGGAAGCTGAGATCTTTCATCGTGTGCAGCAGGATGCTGGAGCTTTTCTACCAGACCACTGTCACCAGCGCTATCTTCTTTGCTGCTGTCTGTTGGGTTTGCAGTATCAGGGCCAGCGACACCAACAGACTTGACAAGATTATCAAGAGGGCTGGCTCTGTAATTGGTCTCAGGCTGGAGACCTTTGAGATAGTGGTGGAGAGGAGAACACTAAATAAACTGTGATCCATCATGGACAGTCCTGATCATCCCCTCCACCACACACTGGACAGACAGCGGAGCACTTTCTCCAGTAGACTACTACAGCTTCGCTGTCGAACAGCCAGGTACAGGAAATCTTTCCTACCACATGCCATTTCACTGTACAATAACTCACTATGATGTTGTATTCTGGCCATAACTATGCCGTTATACTGCACCTTACAGTCTAACTGGTACCTCACATTTCACTCTGCTCCGATAGGCCTACATTGTGCAGCAGGTATGATTCATGTGTTTATACGGGTCACCATCTATTCAGCTATGATGTATATAGGCTTTTATAGTAGTGTTAGTTTTACTTTCCATGGTAATCCCTTTGTCTGTCATGCATGTGTTTCTGTTGTTTGGTTGTCTACTGTCATGCTGCTGTTACACTGCAATTTCCCAGTTTGGAATCAGTAATGTCTGTCTGTCTGTCTGTCTATCTAAGCTGTAAGAGAGCTGTAAGCTCTTTTAAATCCTGATCTACTCTTTTAAAGGTTTTTGCATTGTCCTAATGAATCACCCTACATATTCCACATCTAGCAATGAACCGCTTCAAGGCTAGAAGGAAACACTCAGTAGACGGATCCGAAACAAGCTCCAAATGTACTGCCCTTGTAATGGCACAGGTGAAAAGTGCTATGTATGCCTTCTTTGTCTGACCACTTGTTTTAACGTACAAAGGCCCCGCAAAATCTATACCTGTAACTTCAAATGGAGGCAACTCTAACTCTGTCTCTGGGTAATGGAGCTGTAGTTTGCTGAGCAGGCTTTACCTTAAGTTTTCTACAAATGTAACAATGTGACACAACCTGCTTTACCAACTGTCTGCCTTTTGATAGCCAATATTTCTCTCTAACCTGCACTAGTGTATCTCTGATCCCAGAATGCATCACTCTCTCATGACAGTACTGTACCAGTAACTGAGTATCTGTGCTTTTTTTTTTTTTTTTTTTTTTTTTTTTTTTAATTATTTTTAACCGTAGGTAGATTTGGTTTGCAGTCTGGTGACAAGCCACCGGCGGCCGGTCGCTGCGTGCGCGAGCGCCCTAAACCTACATGTTTTTTGGTATGCGGGAGGAAACCGGAGAAATCCCGGAGTAAACCCACGCAACACGGGGAGAACATGCAAACTCCACACAGCTCACTGTTGGTCGGGGGCTGGAATCGAACCCACGATCTCATGATCCCCGCGATCCCCCGGCCGAGGGTAAAACTGTGCTGCCACAGTGCTAAACCACTGCGTCACCGTGCTTTGCCAGCAATACCCATAGGTGTCGCGCTCTGTAACTGAAATCTGACTTGTGTAACCTCCCTTCCACACTAATGAGGCCACTTTCATCCATAAATGGTTTCAGTTCTCTCAGTTTTTAATCCCCTTTGATTTCTAGTGCAGATTTCAGCTGACTGATTTCTGTGCTGAATGTTTGCTCTTGTGATATCTTTACCCAGTACACCTCTGATGCACTAAGCTCTTCTGCAGTAAGTTCTCCCTTAAAACGCTGACCTGTACGTGCTTTAGTTATGAATCTCCTTACCCATGTGGTTAGTCTGAGCACTGTTCTCAATCTGCTGTACCTTTGCAAGTCTAATAATGGCCCAACTTGTTCTGCACTAGCAAACTGCACCGTTGTCTGAAACTTAGACCTGAGCTCATCGTTTAATCCTTTAGTGACAAAGTCCTCATAGATGTCTTCCACTCCATCAGTTGGTGCCAAAGAAGAAGGTCCATTCCACCAGAGCTGACTGTGAATAAGGCTATCCATGCTCTGGTCTCTTGTAGGTAGATCAACAGGACTTATTTTCCCACTGCAGTGAAACCACGACTCTCGATTTGTGAGATTTTGAATTTCAGTCACTCTATTTGCCACGAATGGTTTCCATTTTTGTGCTGCGTTCTTTATCCAGTGAAGAACAATCATTGAATCTGTCCACATATTGAGCTGATTTCTTTCCATGTTCAGTGGTTTGAGCAGGCTATTTCCTAACCTGTCTCCAATCAAGGCTCCCATCAGCTCTAAATATGACAAAGTCATTTTCTTGAATCAGAATCAGATTTATTGCCATTGTTCATGTAATACACAAACTAGGAATTTGTCTCGGTGCCATGCTGCAACATTAAAAACATAATGAGAAAAAGGGATAAACTAAAAAACTAAAGGACTAGAAACGTGCAATAAGTGTAGAAAAATAAGTAATAAGTAATAATAATAATAATACTAGTAATAATGAGTAGTACTAGTCAAGGCAGTTTTAAAAAATTAGCATGTAGCAGATAATGTGAAGTACCACATAGTGCAGTCGATAATGCAACAGAAAAACAGTGATGAATGACGTGAGTCTGGTTGAGCTGCTGTACATAGTGCACGAGAGTCAAAAGTCACTTAATGTTCAGCAGTCTGATGGCAGAGGGGAAAAAGCTGTTCATGTGCCGGGAGGTTTTAGTCCGAATGGACCGAAGCCTTCTACCTGAGGGGAGGGGGGCAAACAGCACGTGACCAGGATGTGAAGGATCGGCTATGATCCGGCCAGCACGCCTCCGGGTCCTGGAGATGTACAGGTCCTGGAGAGATGGGAGCTCACAGCCTATCACCTTCTCAGCAGTGCGCACGACGCGCTGCAGCCTTAGTCTGTCCCTGGCAGTGGCTCCTGCATACCACACAGTTATGGAGGAGGTGAGGATGGACTCGATGATGGCCGTGTAGAACTGCACTAACATCTTGGTGGGTAGCTTGAGCTTCCTCAGCTGCCACAGAAAGAACATCCTCTGCTGGGCCTTTTTGATGAGGGAGCTGATGGCTGGCTCCCATTTGAGGTCTCGGGTGATGGTGGTGCCCAAGAAGCGGAAGGAATCTGCAATGGTGATGGGAGAGCCTGTGATGGTGAGGGGGGGCAGGGGGGATGTGACTTTCCTGAAGTCCACAATCATCTCCGCTGTCTTCAGAGCATTCAGCTGCAGGTTGTTGTGGCTGCACCAGGACACCAGCTGGGCCACCTCTTCCCTGTAGGCGGACTCGTCGCCGTTGGAGATGAGCCCGATGAGGGTGGTGTCGTCCGCAAACTTAATCAGCTTAACAGACTGGTGGGAGGAGGTGCAGGAGTTGGTATAAAGGGAGAAGAGTAGGGGGGAAAGTACACAGCCCTGGGGTGATCCAATGCTGATGCTGATGCTATGAGTGGGGCCACCTTTAACTTTGATGCAACAAATCTTGTCACAGTTTCTCCTCTTTATTCTTCCCTTGTAGATAAGCGACAGCACTGTACGCTCTTTCACTTACGTCACAAAACGTGGAGTTTGAACAGTTGTGAATTTGTCTGTTTCAATTTGGGACCACCTTGGAATGGCCACCAGGTGTAGTTTTGGTAGTTTTGAACACCATCTTGTCCATTTTTTGCACAGATCTGGAGGTAGCTGCTCTTCCCAATCTATTCCCCTTTCCCACAGCTCTTGAAACAGACATTTCACTCAGATGGTGAATGGTGTGAGTAAACCTATGGGGTCAAATATCCGAGTCGATGTCTGTAACACACTTGTCTTTGTATTGTTCTTGTTTTTCAGAATGTCCAACAGTCCCCTTAAATCAAACACAAATGTGTACTTTTCTGGTTTCCAGAACCCAGACAATCACCACAGATACTGGCTTCTGTAGTCTGTTCCATTCCACCTTCTGCCCATTTTGCACTTAAGTCAAAGAAATTTGTCACCCATTTGCAAAGGTTCATTCCAGCGTGGGACAGAATCTCTTTTGCTGTTTTGGTGATTGAATAGGCTTTATCTACCTCCCTTGAGCTTGCAATGAAACATCAACATCATCAACATAGAGGGACTCTTAATGCCTCTACAGCTCTTGGTTTTTCTTTCTCATAAAGCTCAATGTGCTTCCTGATGGTTGCAGCAAGCAGGAATGGACTGGGGGAAACATTAAATACTACTTGATTCATTCTCGTGATGCACAGCTCATCTTCACTGTCTTTAGTTGGCGATCCAAATAACCATAGGAACCTTACAGCATCCCTGTCCCCGTCTGCTAGGGCTATCTACAAGAAAGCCTTGGTAATGTCTTCAGTAAAGGCTATCTGGTGTAGTCTGAATTTAATCAGCACATCTAAAAGATTGGGGTTCAGGTTCGGCCCAGTTAATAAACAGTCATTGAGAGATGGGGAACCTTCCTCATGAGATGATGCATCAAATACTACTCTGATGTGTAGCTCTGCGATCCACATGGTGAGGACATCAATGACCTCACTCACACCATCACGGACTACATCAACTTCTGTGTGGACAACACCATACCCAACAAGACCATACGGTGTTGCTCGAACAACAAACCCTGGATCAACCCTGAGATAAAAACACTTGTGAGAGAGAAGAAGAGGCTCTTCAGGTCAGGGAACAGGGAGATGCTGAAGTCCGTACAGAGGGAGCTGAGGAGGAAGATCAGAGAAGGCAAGGACAGCTTCAGGAAGAAGATGGAGGACAAGCTGCAACAGAGTGACATCAGCGGGGTCTGGAGAAACCTTAAAACCATCTCTGGGCTCCAGAATACATCCTCCCAGGCCACAGGGGGCAGGGAGTGGGCGAACAATCTGAACCTGTTTTTTAATAGGTTTGACCAACCGCTCTCCCCCCCCCCACCTGCATACCAACCACTGCTGCCTCTAAAGTCATCAAGACCTGCTGTCCACACCCCACTCCACCAGCACCCCCCACTCCCAGCACACAGCCCCCCAACCTGACCCTCACTAAGACCCAGGTGAGGACGGAGCTGAGGAAGATCAAGGCGAGGAAGGCCTCGGGACCAGACTGCATCAGCGGGAAGCTCCTCAAGTCCTGCGCAGACCAGCTGTGTGGGATTGTGGAGCACATCTTCAACCTGAGCCTGAAGCTGGGGAGGGTACCACAGTTGTGGAAAACATCTTGTGTGGTACCTGTACAAAAGACTTCCCACCCCAGAGACCTGAACAGCTACAGACCAGTGGCCCTGATGTCTCACATGATGAAGACCCTGGAGAGACTGCTCCTTGCTCACCTACGCCCTCTGGTGGGACCAGCAATGGATCCACTCCAGTCTGTCTACCAGCATGGCATTGTGGTGGAGGATGTAGTGATCTTCCTCCTTCACCATTCCCTGTCCCACCTGGAGAAGCCCGGGAATGCGGTGAGGATCATGTTCTTTGACTTCTCCAGTGCTTTCAACACCATCTAACCGATGATCCTGAAGGACAAGCTGCTGTGCGCAGGGGTGGACCAGCACCTGTTATCATGGATCCTGGACTACCTCACTAACTGCCCACACTTTGTGAGAACCCGGGATTGTGTGTCCGACGCGATCATCGGCAGCACTGGGGTCCCCCAGGGAACGGTTTTGGCTCCCTTCCTGTTCACCCTTTATACTGCGGACTTCTCACACAACACAACACACTGCCATCTACAGAAGTTCTCCGACAACTCTGCGATCATCGGCCTCATTGCCAACGGAGATTAAGCTGAGTACAGAGGACTTATCCAGGACTTCATGGACTGGTGCCATCGGAACTGCCTCCAGATCAATGCGAGGAAAACTAAGGAGCTGGTGGTGAACTGCCGCAGGCAAGGACAACCCCTCACAGCACCAGTAAACATCCAGGGAACAGACATTGAGATGGTGACATCCTACAAGTACCTGGGTGTTCATCTGAACAATAGACTAGACTGGTCACACAAGACTGGTCAAACCTCGGATTCAGGAGGAGCAATGTGGTTTTCATTCTGGCCGTGGCACATTGGACCAGCTCTTTACCCTCTCGAGAATTCTCAAGGGTTAGTGGGAGTTTGCCCAACCAGTTTACATGTGTTTTGTGGACTTGGAGAAGGCATTTGACCGCGTCCCTCGTGGTTTTTTGTGGGGGGTGCTTCGGGAGTATGGGGTATCGGGCTTGTTACGAGCTATTCGGTCTCTGTACAACCGTTGTGAGAGTTTGGTTCGTATTGCCAACACTCGGTCGGAGTCATTCCCAGTGAGAGTTGGACTCCACCAGGGCTGCCCTTTGTCACCGATCTTGTTCATAATTTTTATGGACAGGATTTCTAGGCGCAGCCAGGGAATGGAGGGTGTCATGCTTGGTGACCACAGGATCTCATCTGTTGTTTGCAGATGATGTTATCTTGTTGGCTTCATCCAGCAATGACCTACAGCTCTTGCTGGGACGGTTTGCCGCTGAGTGTGAAGTGGCTGGGATGAGAATCAGCACCTTCAAGTCTGAGTCCATGGTCCTCAGCCGGAAAAAGGTGGATTGTCCTGTCTGGGTTGGGGACAGGCTCCTACCCCAAGTGGAGGAGTTTAAGTATTTTGGGGTCTTATTCACGAGTGAGGGGAAAATGGAGCGAGAGATTGACAGACTGATTGGAGCAGCATCTGCAGTGATGCGGACGTTGTACCGGTCTGTTGTGGTGAAGAGGGAGCTTAGTTCTAAGGCAAAGCTGTCGATTTACCAGTCAATCTATGTTCCTACTCTCACCTATGGTCACGAGCTTTGGGTAATGACCGAAAGAACAAGATCGCAGATACAAGTGGCTGAAATGAGCTTTCTCCGTAGGATTGCTGGACTCTCCCTCAGAGATAGGGTGAGGAGCTCAGTCATCCGGGAGAGGCTCAGAGTAGACCCGCTGCTCCTCCACATTGAAAGGAGTCAGTTGAGGTGGTATGGGCATCTGATTAGGATGCCACCTGGACACCTCCCACTTGAGGTGTTTCAGGCACGTCCCACTGGGAGGAGACCCCGGGGCAGACCCAGGACTCAGTGGAGAGACTATGTCTCCCAGCTGGTCTGGGAACGCCTTGGTATCCTCTCTGAAGACCTGGAGCAGGTGGCTGGGGAGAGGGAAGTCTGGGCTTCTCTGCTTGAACTGCTGCCTCCGCGACCCGGACCTCCGGAAAAGCGGTAGAAGATGGATGGATGGATGGATGGATGGTCACACAATGCCGACACACTCTACAAGAAGGGACAGCGCAGGCTGTTCCTACTGAGGAGGCTCAGGTCTTTTGGTGTACAAGGGGTGCTCCTGAAGACATTCTACGACACGGTGGTGGCATCAGTCATCACTTTTGGAGTGGTCTGCTGGGGCAGTGGCATTACAGCAGCCGATAGGAAGAGACTGAACAAACTGATCAAGAAAGCTAGCTCTGTCCTGGGGCAATGCCTTGACCCAGTGGAGGAGATAGGAGAGAGAAAGATGGTGGCTAAACTGTCATCTCTGCTGGAGTCCGAGTCCCACCCTATGCAGGACATACTGAACGCACTGAGCTCATTTAACAGTAGACTACATCATCCTAGATGCGTGACCGAGAGGTTTCGCAGGTACTTCCTACCTACAGCTGTCAGACTGTATAACCTAAGCAGGGCTGCTTGCAGAGATAGCAAAAAAACATGACAACCTAATAGTACTGAATGCAAAAGACACAGACTTACACAAATGGTCCCCTCCAGTATACAACTAGGACAATATCAGTCGCTATGGAGGGTGACAGTATGTATGAGTACATATTCATACCATGTAGGGTAACTAAATAGACGGTTATGCTGTTTAGTCCATTTAGCTACAATGCTCCGCACTGTGTATATACAGTATATTTATGTGTACATATGTAGTAGATTAGTTTATTTGACAGGGACAGTGCAATAAACATAGACAATTAATCAAAGACAATCAATCTGATAGTAGTAGTAGATTAGTTTATTTGACAGGGACAGTGCAATAAACATAGACAATTAATCAAAGACAATCAATCTGATGTGTTGCACATAGAGTGTATAGCTATTAGCTAATTTGCAACTCTTGTCCCTGGATGGGCTTTAGAAAAAAGAATCAAGATAAAAAAATATACACAATAACCACATACATCAATGCAGAAAAATTATAAATACACAATTATAAATATTATAAATATTATAAATACACAAATATAACAGCCTGACTCACATTTAACATAAATATTATAAATATTATAAATACACAAATATAACAGCCTGACTCACATTTAACATAAATATTATAAATATTATAAATACACAAATATAACAGCCTGACTCACATTTAACACATATAACATAACTCACATTTGCCTATTTCAGGCCTTCCTCCCTCCGTCACTCACTATAAACAAACACATTTATTCCTTCCCTTCATTCACTCTCACTTTGCAGACAATTAATTCATACATGAGTACATTCTTGTTTATTTTCCAGCCAGTTTTTAACATTTTTAGTGAATGTTTTAAAGTCCGTTATTATTTTAATTTCATTTGGCATTGTGTTCCAGATGTGACTGCCCTTTATAGAGAAAGCTGTTTGTCCAAATGTGGTTCTGCGGTGGAATATTTTACAGTTATTGTTAACAGAACTCCTGGTGGCTCTGCTGCTGTCCTGTCTTTGGACGAAACCAGCAAGTGGCTCGGGTGCTGATTTATGGAAACATTTGAACGTTAATTTCAGAAGACAGAGGTCAATGAAGCTCTCAAAACTCAATAGGTTGTATTTTTTTAAAACATTACAGTGATGCCACCTAATGGGCTTTTTGTCCAAGATTTTTAGGGTTTGATTATATAATGAACCTATATGTCTTATTGTGGAAGGGGCTGCTTGAGCCCAGACTGTCAAACAGTATGATATATGAGAAAAAAACCATAGAATGCATATACAGTGCAGCTGCTTCGTAAGGTATGTAATATCTAATTAATTTAAAGCAGTTCAGATTTTTTTTTTACTGTTTTTGAAATTTTCTTTATATGAAGATTAAATTTGAGTTGAGGATCTAGTACAATGCCAAGGTATTTGAATTCTGTAGCTAAACTGATGTCATGATCATGTATATTAACTTTAAAATGTTGCAGGTTACATTTTTTGATTGAAAAGCACATTGAGACTGTTTTCTGAAGGTTCAGCAATAGATGGTTCTTGAGGAGCCACTCTTGGACATCAACCATACTTGTAGACAGTACATCTGCAGCCTGTGCTGGAGTCTTGGCAGCTGTGTAAATAACTGCATCATCTGCATAAAGTTGGCATGTTGCAGCTGAGCAGTGTAACGGCAGGTCATTAATAAAAATGCTGAAAAGTAAAGGACCAAGAATGGACCCTTGTGGGATACCCATGCGGTTGTTTAAAAATGAGGATTTATCCTGGTGAACTTTTACACACTGTTCTCTATTCTGGAGATAAGATGCAAACCATTCTAATGTATTTGGGGAGAAGTTAAAAGATACCATTTTGGATAAAAGCAAACTGTGGTTTACAGTATCGAAAGCCTTTTTGAGATCTAGAAAAACAGCTCCTACCACATTACCCCTGTCCAAGGACTGTTTGACGTTTTCAATAAGGCAACAATTTGCTGTTTCTGTTGAGTATCCTGGTCTAAAACCAAATTGATGTGGATGAAGAAGTTGACTGTCTTGTAAGTAGTCTATCAGCTGTGTAGCTACAACTTTTTCAAGAACCTTAGATAGGACTGGTAAGATAGAGATTGGGCGGTAATTGCATATATCGTCTTTACTGCCTGATTTATGAACTGGTATGACGACAACTTTTTTCCAGCCAGATGGAAATGTACTAGACCTAATGGAGAGATTAATGAGATGAGTCAGTGGTTTGATTAATATTTTGCTGTGCATTTTGAGAAAGGAGGTGCTCATATTGTAGATATCATTAGTTTTTGAGTTTGACAGTGTTTTAACAATACCAGCAATTAACCACTCTATGTGCAACTGATGTGTTGCACATAGAGTGTATAGCTATTAGCTAATTTGCAACTCTTGTCCCTGGATGGGCTTTAGAAAAAAGAATCAAGTAAAGATGGGAAGAAAAAAAAATATACACAACCACATACATCAATGCAGAAAAATTATACACAATTATAAATATTATAAATACACAAATATAACAGCCTGACTCACATTTAACATAAATATTATAAATATTATAAATACACAAATATAACAGCCTGACTCACATTTAACACATAACATAACTCATATTTGCCTATTTCAGGCCTTCCTCCCTTCGTCACTCACTATAAACAAACATTTATTCCTTCCCTTCATTCACTCTCACTTTGCAGACAATTAATTCATACATGAGTACATTCTTGTTTATTTTTCAGCCAGTTTTTAACATTTTTAGTGAATGTTTTAAAGTCCGTTATTTTAATTTCATTTGGCATTGTGTTCCAGATGTGACTGCCCTTTATAGAGAAAGCTGTTTGTCCAAATGTGGTTCTGCGGTGGAATATTTTACAGTTATTGTTAACAGAACTCCTGCTGGCTCTGCTGCTGTCCTGTCTTTGGACGAAACCAGCAAGTGGCTCGGGTGCTGATTTATGGAAACATTTGAACGTTAATTTCAGAAGACAGAGGTCAATGAAGCTCTCAAAACTCAATAGGTTGTATTTTTTTTTTAAAACATTACAGTGATGCCACCTAATGGGCTTTTTGTCCAAGATTTTTAGGGTTTGATTATATAATGAACCTATATGTCTTATTGTGGAAGGGGCTGCTTGAGCCCAGACTGTCAAACAGTATGATATATGAGAAAAAACCATAGAATGCATATACAGTGCAGCTGCTTCGTAAGGTATGTAATATCTAATTAATTTAAAGCAGTTCAGATTTTTTTTTACTGTTTTTGAAATTTTCTTTATATGAAGATTAAATTTGAGTTGAGGATCTAGTACAATGCCAAGGTATTTGAATTCTGTAGCTAAACTGATGTCATGATCATGTATATTAACTTTAAAATGTTGCAGGTTACATTTTTTGATTGAAAAGCACATTGAGACTGTTTTCTGAAGGTTCAGCAATAGATGGTTCTTGAGGAGCCACTCTTGGACATCAACCATACTTGTAGACAGTACATCTGCAGCCTGTGCTGGAGTCTTGGCAGCTGTGTAAATAACTGCATCATCTGCATAAAGTTGGCATGTTGCAGCTGAGCAGTGTAACGGCAAGTCATTAATAAAAATGCTGAAAAGTAAAGGACCAAGAATGGACCCTTGTGGGATACCCATGCGGTTGTTTAAAAATGAGGATTTATCCTGGTGAACTTTTACACACTGTTCTCTACTCTGGAGATAAGATGCAAACCAGTCTAATGTATTTGGGGAGAAGTTAAAAGATACCATTTTGGATAAAAGCAAACTGTGGTTTACAGTATCGAAAGCCTTTTTGAGATCTAGAAAAACAGCTCCTACCACATTACCCCTGTCCAAGGACTGTTTGACGTTTTCAATAAGGCAACAATTTGCTGTTTCTGTTGAGTATCCTGGTCTAAAACCAAATTGATGTGGATGAAGAAGTTGACTGTCTTGTAAGTAGTCTATCAGCTGTGTAGCTACAACTTTTTCAAGAACCTTAGATCGGACTGGTAAGATAGAGATTGGGCGGTAATTGCATATATCGTCTTTACTGCCTGATTTATGAACTGGTATGACGACAGCTTTTTTCCAGCCAGATGGAAATGTACTAGACCTAATGGAGAGATTAATGAGATGGGTCAGTGGTTTGATTAATATTTTACTGTGCATTTTGAGAAAGGAGGTGCTCATATTGTAGATATCATTAGTTTTTGAGTTTGACAGTGTTTTAACAATACCAGCAATTAACTTCTCATTTACCTCATCGATGTGAAAAGTATCTGTTGGAAGTATGGAATTTGTGTTGAGCACATTTGGCAGCACAAAATTTTTTGTTAAGTCTTCCACAGAGCCCACAAAGTGTGAATTAAATTCATTTGCCAAAGTAGCCTTGTCACTGACGGTCTTGCCCTTGATTCTAAGTTCCTTTACCCCCTTCTGATCGTTTTTTTTATTAGTTAAGTTATTTAAATGCCTCCATAGGGAACTGTTGTTACCCTTTGCATGATCTATCAGTTTATTGTAACAAGATATTTTTGATTTTCGCAGCTCATGTACCACTTTATTTCTTAAACTTTTGTACACAAGGTGATCATTTTGTAGTTTGGAGGTTAGTGATGTTTTCAGTGCATAGTCTCGCCTCTTCATAAGTTTTCTTATTTCATTATTTAACCATGGTAGGCTAATCTTCTGTTGTCTACTTTTAATTTGCTTTGAAAATTTTTCTATAGACTTTGTGATTGTTGCAGTTATAAAATTACAACAATCATCTACTTCACATGTTGCCATGAGCTGCTCCCAATTTTGATTCTCTAAGTAATGTTCAAACTCCTCATTTTTTGATTTGGGGATAATAAAATTTGATTTGTCAATATCGACTCCCCCAAAATACTGTAGTCGCTTTTTAGTAAGTTTCCTGACAGCAAGAACCATGTTATGATCTGAGAGACCAGTTACAAGATTATAGGTTCTGGTTATTCGTTCTGGTTTATTAGTAAATACCATGTCAATAAGTGTTCTGGATTGTTTGGTTATCCTGGTGGGTCCTTTGATGATTTGCTGGTAATTAAATTTAGTCATGAGGCTTTTCAGTTTTTTTCTTTTTTATCAGACCAGTTGATATTAAAGTCACCATGAATTATTGTTTCTCTGTTCTTCTCAAGTTGTTTAACCAGATCACTTAATTCATTATAAAAGGAAGAGTTGTGTGACGGTGGGTTGTACACTACTGCAATGTTGAAATTCATTACCGGAGAGAGACATACATTAACAGCTAAACATTCAAGTGAAGTATTCAAATCAACCAGTTGACATTTATATTTCTCTTTGATGTAAATTAAAACACCTCCTCCCCTCCCTACCTGCCTGTCTTTTCTAAAACACTGGTAGCCCACAATATCGATCATATTAGTGTCTATGTTCCTGTGTAGCCAGCTTTCTGAGAGACAAAGGTAGTCCAGATTTGAGTCCAACAGCAACACCGAAATCTCATCTCTTTCGGGGATTATGCTCCGTATGTTTAAATGACCGCCGAGGATCCCCTTTGGTTTAGCCTTGGTGTCCCAAAGAACTCGTGCATGATTAACAGTTTGGAAAAATAAATGTTTTTGCCTTTGTACAGCTAGGTTTTGTGCTAACCCAGTGGTCTGCTGTTTAATAGTGGCAGGTCCAGGGTTAAGGTGAATATCTTCTGCCATGTATATTCACTGCTCTTATTTTCTTATCTTCTAAATTATTGCTCCGAATGTTGCTATCCCTGTGCTGTTGCAATCCTGGAATTTCCCCACTGTGGGACTAATAAAGGCTTATCTTAATATTTCACAGTCCCAGCCTGCTCTTTGTCCTGCTCATTTTCTAAGATTTGTTCACAAATACCTTGCTGCATGTAGTCTTGTATGACATATCTCATGAACAAACTTGTATCTGCCCACAGTTTTTTCTTAAGGCTCTCAAATCTTTTCTTAGCCACCCTGAAGTTGTCTGGGAGGTCTGGTTTGTCGGGTTGCCATGACAATACTACTTAATATCATCGATCTTTAAACACATTCTGCTCAAAGTTCTGAAGGGCCTCTGCTTCCTCTTTGCATTCATTTTTCTCACCTTCGGACCCCAGTGATTCCCCCTCCCAGAATGCATGCAACTGTTTTGAGATTTGGTTATCTTCATCTAGACTGATGTGCATGCACGTTGTGTCTGTTACACTGGATGCTGAGACTGGCCCCTGTACAGCCCAACCAAAGGTACTTTCAATGGCTACCAGGGAGTCCATTATTTGCTCCATTTTTCCAGAATCCACTGCCCAGTAATAATCTGATCCTATTAGAAGGGACATTTCTGGATCATCAGCACCCTCTAGACGGAAATTGGCTAATTGCAGGCCTCTTTTCTTGAGCTCCCCTTGAATGGTATCACTTGATAACTTTATTACAGTGGCACACTTGGGGGGCTTCAACCGCTTCAATTTCAATGTGTTGTTGGGCATTACTCACATTTTCTAGCAGCACCCTTACGATGTTGTGTTTAGTTATCACAGGAGCAGAAGAACCAAAGGTATGGAGGTGCAAGGTTTCTCGTCTTATCACAGGTAGTTTTAATGTCTTTATTACACTCTCACAAATAAAACTTCTGACTGCCCCCATCTAACAGACATATTGATTTTTTACCAGCTAAGCCTTGAGACCATGCCTTATCTGTCTGAAGCAGCACCGCATTGTTCTCACTAACCTTTAGTTTTGCTGTGCTGGACATTGAAGACACAACAGCATCTGTACTGTTAGTGCCAGTGTCTGGCTGCACTTCGTCATGGTCACAAACTGACTGATGATGCCTACGACCACATGTAGCACATGAAATCCCCTTTATTTTACAGAATTTTGCTATGTGTTTTTGTCCCAGCCATACAACGCATCTTCCCAATTTCTTTAACTTTTCTTTACGACCAGGCACTGAATATTCTGGGACGAAAGGACTAAAAGGACGAAAGTTAAATGATAACAGTAACAAAAATTTTATGAGAAGACAAATTTGAATTCCTGTTTGTGTGATTTCTGATGTGTGGGGGGGGGGGGGGGAGCCTAAGGCTTCCTGCAATTTTATTTTTTCAGGATGGCACTGATTTTGAACGCTTGTGGTGGAGGGGAGGACGGATAGAGGTGTGGGGCAGGCTGGCTGTGGCAAGAGGAACACAACGTTTGTCATCAACCTGAACATTAGGGTCATTGGCTGGGGGCGGCAGCAGCTTGGGGGGAGGAGGACCTCACAGGGGACCACAACATGTGACAAGCAGACCCGAAGCTAAGTAAAACAAATGACAATGACTTAACGCATATCAATTTATCTGACTTTGAAAATGCAGTGTTTACCTGAAGTGACAATGCAGGTCTGACAGTATCACATTTCAGAAATGTGACTGTCATGGATGGCCCTCATGGGCCATTAATGAGACGCTATAGGCCAGCTGATGAGTTTGCATATTTATCAACAAAAGGTTCAAGTGACAAAATAAGCAGCCATGTGGAGCAAAACATGAACATAGATTAGACACTAGATAACAGATTCTGAGGTAAACACTTACTGAGACACGATGAATCAAAGGGGTGACTGGAGCCGGGGTTAGGGACTCCAGCCAAACGTTGTGTGGAACCAACACAGCCCGAGTGCGGACAGAATCAGCGCTCAGACCATGACAGTACTCCCCGCTCAAAAGGCGCATTCCAGGCACAAACATAACATCCAAGTTCCCCCCCCCCCAACCCGAAGGCTACCCAGGGCGGGCAGAGGAGGAAACAGGCCAGGAGGAAGAGAATCAGGAAAAAAAAACAACAAAAAAAAAAACACACAATAGAGGACAACCACGATAACCAAAATGATGAGGCTGAAATACAGAAAAAACAAGGCAGAACATGCTACAAATAACCCTAGAGCACAGATGAAATACAAAAGGAGCAAGGCAACAAGGAAACTAAAATACAGGTACCAAACAAAAATACATAGTACCCCAACACCAGGGAAAAAAACTCAAAAGCTACACAGTAGAGCAGCAACACTACAATTATAGTCCATTATTATCAGCAGGTAAAGACAAAAAACAAAAAGAGCATCCCTTCAAATTATAGGGGGGAAAAAAACCACAGGGATGTTGGCAGGCAGAGCAAAGAGGGAAAAAAAAAAAAAAACAGTTCGGGAGGTCAACCCGCGTCCATAGTCCAACTGGCAAGCAGGGAAAAAAGAAACAGTTCGGGCGGTCTACCCCAGTCCCAGGCCTGGAGAAACAATACCTCTGGCAGCTGGACCAGATTGCCAGACAAACAGGGCAGTCCGTTGGGTGGCCGACCCAGAACGCCGAACCGGCGAAGCAGTCTCCCTGGCGGCCGACGCATGTCCTTAGGCCACCAGAACCGGAGAGAAGAACTCTGTGGTGGCCTCCCTACTGAGAGGGATAGCAAGGGGAAGCCGAGCCGAATCCAGGGAACCCCAGCAGCACCCGGTGGAGGAAAAAAAGGATTGGGGGAAGGATGAGGGGCCAGTCCAGCATTAGACGGTGGAGGATCTGCAGATCCTTCTCTGAACTGAAACCGAACCGGCGCTGCGTCCTTGCTGGACCCCGATCGGGCCAGCGCTGCACCCACGACGGACCCCGACTGGGCCAGCGCAGCACCAGGGATGACCTCCGAGCATGAACCTGGAACCTCCAAGACGACGACCGGAACAGGCTCGTCACCGGTGACCCTGGGAGAAGGCTCAGAGGAAGAAAGAAAACCGGGATCAGAATCACCGGCAGCTGCAGAGCCCGGCAAGATAAGCTCAGATGCAGTGATCTGCGGCACCTGGCTCGCTTCCCTGAGAGACAGGCAATAATGCTCCAGAATAGAGAAGAGAAAAACAAAATAGAGCACTTGCCTGATCTCGGGCTCTACCGCCGTCCAGGTCTTTGGTGATCCAGGTTCCATGAGCTGGAGGTCCACTCCTGGTTCCGACTCGACTGCGGCAGGCTCCGCAGCCAGCATGATGGTCCTCACAGTCTGGGGATTCCCTGGCGCTGAAGTCCACGCCGAAGGCCCACACGGCGTCGTGACAGGGGATCCGTGGCCTACTGGGTCGAACTGCTCCTCCATGAAGACCCAGGGACGCTTAATCGTTGGCGCAGGCTCCAACCGGCAGTCTGCCCTCCTCCTCTGCCCGCAACGTGGCTGCTGGGCTGGTACCTGGCTCTCCAGGGCTGCAGGCTCCTTCCTCGTCCGGCGGTGTATTCCTGGCACCAGGGGACGCTCAGGGGAAGGATATACAGAGGACGCAGGTTCGCAATTAATGACTGCAGCAGGTGGAGGAAGCTCGGGGGACTGTGGGCCCCGAACTCCACCCCCAGGAGTCAGACAAGGCAATTCATAATATGAAGGAAGAGAATGAAATAGCACTTGCCTGCTCAGCTGAGGGCCGGTGGAAACTACTGCAGCAGGCTTGGTTCTTTCCTTTCCCCTTTGGATGGTGATGGAGGGCCCCCCGGGAAGACGAAGAGGAGCCGCTCCCACAGGATCAGGAACGGGAACAGCCGGAGTCGGACTCGTGGAGCTCACAGCAGCTGGGGAGAGCATCGAGGAGGAGGAGGGAGGAGCAGCCGAGGCAGTTCGGGGATGAGGAGCTGACGGAACAGCGGAAACAGAAGACCCGGAGGTGGAGGCTGTCGTCTCTCCCTTTCGTCGTGACGCAGGGGCAACAGCTGGCTGGGAGGCAGAGTTCTTATAGCTACCCAGAACTGGATCTGGACGGGGATCTCGCTGAGGTTTATTACGAGCAGGGTGACGAAGTTTACCGGCAGAGGACGAGGCAAAGGTTAGATTTGGGAAATGGCTGCTCGTGCACCTAGACAGAGGCTAACAGATCAGCGTACTCGAGGTAATCATGGAGTTCGGGACTGACCACCATTCTGACTGCCTCCACCACATGCTTCATAATCTGAGTAGGATGGACAGCGGAGTGAGCCTCAGCCACACGGCCCTGGATGAGCTCAGCTGTCCACTGCGTCTCTTCTGGGGGAATCCTGGCTGATCTTCTCCTCCGCTGTGGACGGGAACGGCACCTGGGTGACGTGGACTCCTGGGCTGGATGGGTGACAGGAACTGGATCCCAAGGCGAGGAACGGGGATACTTCGCCTTCATCTTCCTGCCCGAATTCCCCTCCGGTCCACGGGTCTTCTTCCGAAGTGCCATGATTTCCGCCATTCTCGTCCTGACCTCAGCGTGGTCAGCATGGCGAGGATTGCGGTTAATTGCCGCCTCTGCGAGTTCCAAGTACCACGTGAGGCGTCAGGAGTGATGCTGCGACGAGCGTTGGACAGCAGGCCATCTAGCTCTATAAGAAACACGATCAGCTCATAGCCCAAGCTCCCGGAATAGCCTTTTCCTGGCAACGTCATCTCCTAACACGCTGGTACATGGAAAAAGGAAAAACTACAAGCCCTAAAAAACAAACTCACGGTGACCGGCGTCTCATTTTGGCTGCGACCTACTGTCATGGATGGCTCTCGCAGGCCATTAATAAGATGCTATAGGCCAGCTGATGAGTTTGCATATTTATTAACAAAAGGTACAAGTGACTAAACAGCCACGTGTAGCAAAACATGAACATAGACTAGACACTATATAACAGACTGAGGTAAACACTGAGACACGATGAATCAAAGGGGTGACTGGAGCCGGGGTTAGGGACTCCAGCCGAACATTGTGTGGAACCAACGTTATGCGAGGTCGCAGCCAGGAGTAATCTCAGCTGCTCCCTTAAATAAGGCACTATGATTAATCAGGAAATGAGAAAGTAATCAATGGAATGTGATTCAGCTGTCACGGTGCAGCTCAGCTCTGACAACCGGAAGTCCCGCCATGACGCTGTCACAATAAAAGCCCTGGAAGGCCATATGCAACACAGAATGGGGAAAATACCGGACAGCCCAAGCGCGGACAGAATCAGCGCTCAGACCATGACAGTGACAGGAATAAGGAATAATTGTGTTGTATGATTTTGATATGCTAAAGAGTTGGGCTGTGCTCCTGGTGCTTGGCCTCGGCTGAGCCGGGCCTCCACACATCAAAATTTAGGAACAAACATAGGAAATAAAATATTTCTTGTGCAAAATGAAGCCAAATTCAAATTAAGCAATATGTCCACCCTTCCATTAACAGAAGGAGTGGGACATACCCTTTCACAAATATGCACTAACACAAATTCAAATTGTCTGTGGTCAATAGAACAGGCAGATGTGGCCTTAATGAATAATTCAGAATTGGTTACTATAACTGCGATGGGCTGGCGATCTGTCCAGGGTGTACCCTGCCTCTCATCCAAAAGATGCTGGGATAGGCTCCAGCACCCCCGCGACCCGGAAAGGATCAAGTAGAAGAAGATGAATGAATGAAATGCTAAATCACATTTAAATATACACAGGCAGCTGGGTTAATTGTTGTAACTGACATTTTCAAATTAGGCCAAGGGAAAACACTCACGGAAACAGGCATGTTCACAGAGACCTCATTTTAAGGGTGTTACACTATTAAAAAAAAAAAAAAAAAAAAAAAAAAAACAAAAGGGAAAAACTATCACATTGTTTCCGCAAGCCGCCATTTTGATGCACGGGCATTTCCATACATCTGTATGTTCATTACGACATTACTGTATGTTTATTACGACAGGTGCATGATCAGAGATTACAACTGGCTCATAACAGAGGGAAAAATTCTGCTATCAACTAAGAAGTAATCTATGCACGTATATGTATGATACACCTGTGAAAAAAAAGGAATTAGCCTTACCTGTTGGATTATGAGCACGCCAAGGATCTGAGATTGAGAACTCATTCATAAAAGCTTTAATTATCCTGGCTGATTGTGAGGAGGAGGCAAATTTTGTAGAGGATCGATCCAGTTCTGGGTTTAACCAACAATTATAGTCCCCTCGTAGGATAAGGGAACGAGAAGACATATCAGGAAGCTTAGAAAATAAATGTTTAAAAAAATCTGCATTATCCCAGTTAGGAGCATACACATTCATCAGAATAACAGGAGTACCATACATTATACTAGTGATGATTAAGTATCTACCATTAGGATCCGGGAACATATCAGTACATGTGAAAGAGAAAGATTTATGAATCAAGATTGCAACTCCTCTGGATTTTTTTTATAAAATGAGGAATAATAATCCTGTCCAATCCATCCACACTTGGTCCTAAAAATTATGGGGGATTTCAGATGTGTTTCTTGTAGGTAAACCACATGAGCTTTTAATTGCTGAAGGTGATGTAGGACCTTACTGCATTTTATTGGGGAATTAAGACCTTTACAGTTCCAGCTTACAAACTTCAGTGAATTTCCCCTCTGGTGTTGGTTTAATCTAGACTGGGCCATTTGGGTTTAATGCAAAGGATATCAAAGTAGATATGACATGGGCAGGCAGGCATAATACAAACACTAACAGAACAAAACAGAACTCCCAGATCTAACATAATAAAAAAAAGAAGAAAAAAAAATACAATCCCCCCCACCAATCCCTGCACTAGCGTCTCCCCAAATGAGATGCGTGCAAAAAAAACCCAATACTCTCGAAATCCAGGAAGCTTCATGGGAGTCTTAAAAATACCCCCCCCCCAAAAAAAAGCACCTAACTACAGCTGCTCGAGATTAATATGACCCTATAAATGCAGTATGATTTTACCAGGTGCCTATAACTTACTTACACTTAGCTATTATGTACATTGTGAAGGTAATAGAACAGGCGAGACAAGCTGTGACAAGCTGGAAGGGTACAAGGTTTTATTTCCTCCAACATATTGAAACGCGCTTTGTAGCTCGGTGAACTACTGCACTGCTGAGGCAGGTAAAGCAAGCTCTTTTATACACGTTATACAGACAGAGAATGCATGGCACATTAGCATAGTGATATACATATCAGTCAATACATATTAGTGTGACCAACTGGCTCCTGGATGTCCTCTCTCTCATTCAGGGATGTATACACAACAGTCCATTGTTCTGATTGCCCCCTGGGGCTCTGTCCATATGTAAATTGTCCTCCGTTTCCTCCAGCCCTGCTGAGTGTGAAATAGTGTCAGTCTGCAGTGTGCTGGGTCACCACACGGCTCCCCCCAGAACACTCAGAAGGGGCTATAACCGCCCCCCCCCCCGCCGCCATTTGGGCTCCAGCTCCAGTAGAACTGTCCTGCTGTAGAGGAGTGTCGGAGGGCATGTCAGTCCGTGGGGGGACGGGGGAGGGGTGGAAAAGACAGTGTGCTCCGCTCCGAGTTCCAGCACGTTGAACGGCTGTGGATTGTGGGCGCACGGGGTCGGTGCACGTTGTGCGTAATGGAACAAACTGGCGATCGACCGGCTTTAGGGAGTGAGGTGCGGGAAGTGCACTGTGGAGGAGGAGGGGGTAAGTGAGTGCCGGCCCGGGACGTCAAAGGTGTCTGGGCCGTGCAAAAATTAAGTGTGGATCCGCGATGGTGAAGGAATTTCCCGGTAAACCTGGCAGTGATCCGCAGCGGCTGTGAAAAAATTAAGTCTCTGACTCGTCTTGCGGCTCAGTCCTGAGAGGATGTGGGGAAGGCGAACGGCCAAATTCCCGGAGGATGCGTAGCGGCTGTGGAAAAAACAAAAAAAACCAACTGAAGCTGTGTGAGGGACTTGGCGGTTTGGCTTTAGGTGCGGAAACGGCCCTAAATTCATCGGGGAAAGCAATCTGTTAAATTCCCATTGTGCGCCGTGGCTGAGAAACCCATACAAAGTCCCGTGTGTGGGCTGCATATCTGCTTCAGGTGCGTGAGCAGCCCTAAAGGTTCCAACGATGGCGATCGGCCATGTTTCTAGGGCATGTGCAGTGGTGGAGGACGATGTACAAGTCTGGAGCCAGTTTGTCCCTGGTGCATGGCGCACACCTGGCGCAGTGACCACATAGCTGGAAATTGCACTGTCCTCGTAATCCTGCAGTGTGCGCGCAGGGCTTCTGTGCGCAGCAGTCCGCTGTTGGGAGGTGAGTCAGAGTCAGGGAGCTTGGTAGAAATCAATGCAGACGGCGCCGATGATCTTCCCCGTTCAGGCTGCTTCCTTCGGTTTGCTCGTGTCGCCTTTCATGGTGCGTGTCAGTCCCAGCGCTGCCCGCTCTGGAGACCGCACTTCGGTGTGGATGAAGAGGATGCAGGCATTCTCTGGTCCTCTGGAATCCACAGCGCGGTGAGAGGGAGTAGACGGTCATTCTCTCTCGTCAGGTCACCAGTGTGGAGAAAATGGCATAGTCAAGCGATGCACCATGCACGTCCAGGGTCACCAATGGGGAGAAAAAGTAATCCACAGCACAGCGAAAGGGAGAGATAGTTCATTTCATGTCAGGTCACCAATGTGGAGGTAATAGAACAGGCGAGATGCGACGAGCTGGAAGGGTGCAAAGTTTTATTTCCTCCAACATAATGAAACGCGCTTTGTAGCTCGGTGAGCTACTGCGCTGCTGAGGCATGTATAGCAAGCTCTTTTTTACACGTTTTACAGACAGAGAATGCATGGCACATTAACATAGTGATATACATATCAGTCAATACATATCATTAGCATGACCAACTGGCGCCCGGATGTCCTCTCCCTCATCCAGGGATGTATACACAACAGTCCATTGTTCCGATTGCCCCCTGGGGCTCTCTGTCCATATGTAAATTGTCCTCCGTTTCCTTCAGCCCTGCTGAGTGTGAAATAGTCAGTCTGCAGTGTGCTGGGTCACCACAACATAATGATTATATAAATAGATAAAACTGATTTGTGGTGCGGTGGAAAAAAAATGTAATCGGGTAAATTAGGTAAAGCACAAGAGGGTGTGATCCATTGGCTTACAAGATTAACATGTGGCTTTTAACAGGCATTTTAGAGCAGAAGAGGAAAAGGAAAGAAAAAAAAGAAAACATAACTATATGCAAGCATATAAGTCAATGTATGAAAAAACAAAACATTCATGCCCAAAGAAATACTCAGATAAAAAACCTAAATAAGACACCCAAAAATTGCCTGCTGTGAAGCTTGAGTAATGCTGTAACTATTAAGGAGAAACTTAAGGATGAAATATATAAACAACAGAAAAAAAAATCAACAGTCAGTAGGACTGGTTAAGGCACCTGTACAAATGGTCCTATAATATGAAATGGGAGAAGAAAAAAGTGAATAAAAAATCAACTCTTCAGTCCTAGTTCTCTTATTCAATCATTCCAAAAAGCAGGATAAGTTTGTTCAAAATGTTACTTAGGAATTTTGTTTATGAGGTCAGTAGCAGTCAAACCTGTGTGTCGCTCCATCTGGCGTAGTAACTCTCAGAATTGCTGGGTAGAGAAGACCAAATTTCAGCCCTGGATGTTGGCGAAGAGTCCATTTCACTGTGAGGAAGGAGGCCTGCTTCTTGACAACGGAGGATGTGTAGTCAGGGAATATGGAAATTCTCTTGCCTTTGTACAGGAGAGGGGAGTTTCCCGCGGCCAGTTGCAGCTGTAGGTTTCGGACATGGAAATAATGCACTCTTGTGGTAAGAGGGCAGGGTGGGCCTCCATCTCTGGGCTTTTCCCGCAGGACCCAGTGTGCATGATTGATTAAAGGTTTCTCCTCCAAGCCAAGCAAATCTTGAAGTAGTTGGGCAACAAAGTCAGTCGGTCGGGATCCCTCCAGACCCTCTGGTACACCAAGCACACGCATATTATTTCTTCTAGATCTAGCCTCCAGATCTTCACACCATTCATCCAAGTGCTTGACTTGTCTTGTTAGTATGCTAACTGTAGCTTCTAGCTCGCTTACCCAAGTGCCGTTGTCCATGGCCGCTTGCTCCAGTTCTCCCACTGGCGACTCATTTGCCTCGAGCCTACGTTCAAGTGGTTCAATTGAATTCTTCAGTTCTTGTTTCACAGATGTTATTTCAGAATGCAAACTCGTAGACAAGGCATCAATTTTACCACACATGTCATTCTTAAGAGCGTCAATCGTGGCCTGAAACAGCGCAGCATCTAAGGTGGTCTCGTCAGGATGAGGTGGACTCAGACAGGAGCAGGTGTGGCTGGCTCAGCAGGTAGTGGTGCTTTGCAGCCTTCGAGGATTCTTGTTTAACTCGGGAATTCGACATTTTATGTCAGAGTAGATGGAATGAGTAGCACTGAAGAGTTGTAAAAAAGTTGTTAAGTGTCAAGGACCATGTATGAGCAAAGGCTAGCAAGTAGAAAGTTATTTTAAGTAATATTTTCTCGGGGCTGCACCAAAACACATCTACGTCTTACTGTGCTCCATAGCCCCCCCCCCCCCCCAAGCCAGGACATTTTTGAGCTCATCTGCACAGTCCTGCAGGACGCAACCCAGCATGTTGTCTGGTCCAGCTGCCTTGCGTGGGTTGATCTTGCAGAAGAAGGCCCTCTTCATGCTAGCTGGATCTAGACTTATGGCCTGCTCTTCTGGAGGACGAGTAGTCTTCTCTGCAGATGTGCCGTTTTGTGCTTCAAAGCAGCCGAAGAAGTCATTTAAGTTGTTGAACAGTGTGGTGTCACTCGCACAGGTCTGAGGTGGAGGTTTGTAGTTGGTGAGGGTCTGTATGCCATGCCAGAGAGAACGTGCATCTCTGGTGTTGCTGAAGTGGCCGGATATTTTCTTGCTGTACTGTCGTTTTGCCTCCTTGATGCCACGGGACAGGTTGGCCCTAGCTGTTAGTCCTGCAGTGTCGCTGGCCCTGAAGGCTGCGTCCCAAGCCCTCAGGATCCTGTGGACATCTGCTGTCATCCGTGGCATTTGGTTGGCACAGACAGTGATGGTTTTGCAGTGAGTGACATCATCAATGCATTTAGCCATGTGTGCTACAACAACCTCAGTGTACTCCTCTAGGTTTGTGTGTCCATTGTGAGTGGCTGCGTGCTTGAAAGTGTCCCAGTCTGTAGTGCTGAAGCAGTCTTTCAGAGCATCAGAGGCCCCCTCTGGCTACACACGTACCTGCTTTTTTGTTGGTCTGATTGCGTTCACTCTGGATTTGTATGCCGGCCTTAACAGGATGGTGATGTGATCAGAGAGACCCAGGTGGGGGAGCGGGGATGCTCTGTATGCTTTATTGCGAGTTGTGTACACCAGGTCCAGCAAATTGTCTCCTCTTGTTGGAAAGTCTACATGCTGGTGTAGATTTGGTAGGAGGGCCGTCAAATCTGCATGGTTGAAGTCTCCTGCTGTGATGAGAAATCCATCTGGATGCGCTGTTTGTGTCTCACTGATGGCCTGACAGAGTTCTTTTAGTGTTTTGCTCCTCTTGCCGATGGCAGTTAGCGGGGCATACACAGCAATTAGAAGGACATGAATGGTAGCTCCGCCACCATCAGTATGTGAATGTGTGTGTGAATGGGTGGATAACAGGATCTGTAAAGCGCTTTGGTCATCTAGAGAAGAGAAAAAGCTCTATGTAAGTGAACGCCATTTACCATTCACCAAAAAAACATTAAAATATCCAACATTCCCACCCCTGCAGTCCACTCATTTGAACATCTTGCCTTCAAACTGTATCGCCACCCCCGCCCCGATCACCGCTGTTATCTACACCCCCCCAAGCCAAACTCCTCCTTTCTATCTGAACTCTCAGATCTGTTGACCCAGCTCTCCGCCATCTCACCCTCTGTTCTTTTCCTCGGCGATTTTAATCTTCACATTGATACCACTGACTGCAGCTCTACCATCGCCTTCCTGTAATTTCTTCAGTGCCTCACCTTCACTCAACACGTTGACTTCCTGACTCACTCATATGGACACATTCTGGATCTGGTCTGCTCAACTGGATGAACAATACTCCAACTTAGCAGCATCAACCTCCATATCTCTGACCACCTGGCAAACATCACAGACATCAACATCCCCATCCCCTGTCCTAAAGAAAAGCGCACAATATCCTTCAGAAATATCAAAACCATCACTCTTCCAGTCTTCTCAGCCTCACTCACCAGCATGATGTCTGCCCCCCACCCCCCGCTCTCTGACAACCCCACAGATCTTGTGCAGTATTACAACACCACCATCTCCTCCTGCCTGAACCAGTTAGCCCCCATCAAAACTAAAAAGTCTTCTTCACTCACTCTGCTCCCTGGTACACTCCTGAAGTCCACGCCATGAAATCCCATAAGCGACAGCTGGAAAGACTTTACAAGAAAACAAACCTAACAGTTCACCTCCAAGCCTACACAGACCGCCTCCAACAATACAAGACTGCCCTCAACACAGCCCGGTCCAACTTCTCTTCTCACCTCATACACACTGGCTCCAACAACCTCAAAATATCCTTCGCCACAATAAACAAACTTCTCAAACCCATCAACAACACCTCCCTGTCGTTCACTACTGAAAGTGCAACTCATTCCTGTCCTTTTTCCAAACAAAGATCACCACCATCCACAGCAACCTGATCACCTCCCTCCTCTGATCCTGACCTCTACATCAGTCCCCCCCCCCCCCCATTCAGTCATTGTCTTATTTCCCCACACTGACTCCTGTAGAACTCATTAAAATTACCACATGCATGAGAAGCCCCACATTCATACTGGACCCCATCACCTCCACACTTATGAAGTCCTCCCATCTTTCTCTCCATTCATCTGCACCATCATCAATGCCTCCCTCTGCTCCGGCTTAGTCCCCACCCCCCTGAAACTCGGTGCCGTCACCCCAATCCTTAAAAAACCTGAACCAAACCCTGACATCATGAATAACTTCCATCCCATCTCCAACCTGCCCTTTCTGTCAAAAAAAATCCTAGAATGTGTTGCTGCCATCCATCTCAAAACCCACCTCATCTCCAATGACCTCGTTGAGACATTCCAATCTGGATTCTGTTCACAACATTGCACGGAAATAGCACTACTCAAAGTGACCAATGACGACCTCTCAGCCGACTCCAGAACATTCTCATCATACTCACCCTCACAGCCGCCTTCAATACAGTTAACCACTCCATTCTCCTTTCCCGTCTGGAAACCTGCCTCAACATCACTGGTCCAGCTGTCTCCTGGTTCCACTCTCACCAACAGACAGCAATTCATCCACATCAACAATTGCGCCTCCCTCACATCCCCCCTCTCCCATGGTGTTCCCCAGGGTTCTGTGCTTGGCCCTCTCCTCTTCATCTACAGTATATACTCCAGCTTGGTAACATCATCCACTGACATGGCCTTAACTTCCATTGTTATGCCGACAGCATTCAGATCTACATTTCCACTAACTGCATAACCACAGTAATCTGCTCTATACTGGAAAACTGTCTCTCTGAAATAAAATCCTGGATGCAAAATAACTTTCTACAAACTTTCTTCTGCAACTATGATAAGTCTGATATGATGATCATTGACCTGGAATCCCTCATCAAAACTACCCACAACTTCAACCTCACTGTTGCCAACTGCACACTTTCCCCATCCCCACAGATACAAAACCTTGAAGTCATCTTTGACAGTCACCTCACCTTTGAACCGCACATCAGTCATGTCACCAAAACTGAATTCTTTCACCTAAAAAACATTGCCTGACTCCGTCCCTCATTTACCTTCTTCACCGCAGAAACCCTCATACACACATTAATCACATCCAGACTCAACTACTACAATAGCATTATTTATGGCTCATCATCCAAAGTCCTCCAGAAACTTCAATACATTCAGAACTCAACTGCCCGTTTCCTTACCCAGTCCCTCTCCCGAGACCACATCATCTCTGTCCTCCAGAACCTCCACTGGTTCCCAATCTCACAACGTATACGGTTCAAAGTCCTTCTCACCTTTAAAGCCCTCCACCACCAGGCCCCTTCCTATCTCACCGACCTGTTGTACCACCCCCCACCCCCCTTCCCGCTGCCTCCATTCCTCTAATGCAAATCTCTCCTCCACTCAGAACTAAGCACAGAACCTGAGTGGATAAAGCCTTTGCCATCGCCACCCCCTCCCTCTTGAACTCTCTCCCCCAACATGCCCATGACTGCACAGACTTAAACTTCTTCAAATCATTACTCAAAACTCACCTGTTCAGTCTTGCTTTTAATCTTAAATTTTAATTGTGCTTCCCCCCCCCCCCCCAATGTGAAGCAGCTTTGAGTGCCTTGGAATGTCATGGCGGCCACTGGGCCATCATCAGCTCCAGCTGTGCGCACACCTGCCATCAATCTCCAGTGAGCTATAAGAGCCAGACCCACTGACAGCTCAGCACGGAGTCGTCTGTCAGCATCACAGAGCTACATCCCACGTTCTCAGCCACAGACCCATGCTACGCCTGACCAAGCTCTCCACGCCTGGTCACGCAAGCCAACCTCGCACTCACCTTGTCCAGCTATTCTCCCCTGTGCACAGGTGGATCCCCCAGGCGGCGGATCAGCCCTCGTTGGCGGTGGTGCAACTCCTCCCGCTCGCCGGAGTCACTCCTGCGCCTCACGGCGCCAAGCAGCAAGCTCCCCTCCTGGCCAACACTCCCGGAGTGAGCAGGAAAGCCACAGCGTCACCTGCAAGTAAGCAGCGTTCATTATTGCATTCCCTGCTGTGGTGCAGTAGTAATCTCTCTGCTTTGTGTCCCTAGGGTTGCCAGGCAGCAGCGAGGCTCGCTCAGTCCCAGCACACATCCAGCACCTCACATCCACCCACCATCACTACACACTTGGGTGAATAAAACTGTTAAACTAACTCGAGTCTGTCTTCTGTCCCCTGGGTCCAACCATCATGTCAGTACGACTACGTCAAAGCGACCCAGCGGACAGCGCGCTGATGCGCCGTCTTAACACCTTAGACGCTCATATAGACCAAATAGCTTATCAGCAAACAGTCATTCTCACCCATTTAGCACAGATTAACGGCCGGTTGGATTGTTTGGAAGGCCACCAGGCATTTCCTCCGGCCGCCGGGGCTCCGCCCGCCCCTGCTAATCCTCCAACTAGCCAGGTTAGCCAGACTCCCCTAACTCGTCTCACCCCCGTGCCGATGCCTGCCCATTTCAGCGGGAAGCTAGGAGAGGCACGGGGATTTCTGTTACAGTGTGAGACTGTTTTCCACCGGGTTCCGGGGGATTTTCCCTCCGACCATAGCAAAATTGGCTATATCGCTAACCTGCTAGAAGGTAGAGCGCTAGCCTGAGCTTATGCGGTAATGGCAAAGTCCAGCTATGCCCACTTAACTTACCAACAATTCTTAACGGATTTTCCCAAGGTTTTTGACCACTCCGATCGGGACTCTGTTAACTGCAGACCTTCGGCAGGGCAGCAGGGCTGCTGCCAATTTTGCTGTCGATTTCCGGGTAATTGCGGCAGAGGTCGGGTGGGAGGACGCCTCATTATGCAGTATTTTTAGCCGCAGTCTAAGCCCTGAGTTAAGAGATGGATTAGCAACACGGGACAAACCTGATAAGTTGAACGAACTAATTTCTCTTACCATAAGCTTAGACAACAGGCTGAAGGAGCGCGCCGCCGAGCGAAGAGCCTCTACTCGCTCCAGGGCGCTGCGTCCCCGCTCCTCTCGGCCACCCCAACTGGCCCTGCCTCGAAGGAACTTCCGGGGCAGGAGGATATGATAATCGGGCATTTAGGGATTTCGGCTGCTGAGAGACAGCGCCGCAAGGATCTGGGGTTGTGCTTTTATTGTGGTAGTGCTTCCCATGAAGTAGCCGAATGTACGAATCGGGGAAAAGAGGAGGTCCGTGGGTCACAGTAGGGGGACTCACGGACGTAGCCCAGTCAAAGCCCCTCACTAGTTGTCTCATTCCCCTTCGGCTCATTTCTAAGCACATAAAACACTCCACTCATGCACTCATTGACTCAGGGGCTGAGCAGAGTTTTATATCAGGAGACCTGGCAACCCACTTGGGTCTCAGCTGCCAAACTCTCCGGCCACCTATCAATCTAATCATCTTGTCTAAGACCCCACTAACAGCTGTTTCTCAACAGACGGACGCCGTGTCTGTTATTATCTCAGGAAACCACCGGGAAGACATTCGTTTTTTGGTGCTGCCCATCTCCACCTCCCCTGTCATCTTGGGCTATCCCTGGCTCCGACTATATAATCCCACGTTTGACTGGTGGGCGGGGAGCGTCATCTCTTGAAGCCTGTTCTGCCTTAGCGCATGCCTTCAGTCTGCAGCGTGTGCCCCATCGGTATCTGTGACCCCACCTGCTTTGTCCCCCCCCCCCCCCGACCTGTCTAGGGTTCCAGAGATTTATCACGATCTGGGGGTCACCTTTAGCATATCACGGGCGCTGTCCCTTCCCCCCCACTGCCCCTATGACTGCGCAATTAATCTCCGGGCTGGCGCCCCGCTGCTGTTAAGCCAGTTATACAGCCTGTCTGCTCCGGAGCGGGAGGCGATGGACGCCTATATTAAGGAATCGCTCAGCTCTGGGATCATTCGACCATCTTCGTCTGCGGTGGGGGCGGGATTTTTTTTGTAGGGAAAAAGGATGGCTCCCTGCGCCCTTGCATTGACTTCCGAGGTCTCAATGAGATCACTATCAAGGATAAGTACACGCTGCCCCTTATGAACTCGGCCTTCGACTCTCTCCAGGGGGCTTCTTGGTTCACCAAGTTGGATCTCCGCAACGCTTACCACCTGGTGCGGATCAAGGAGGGCGACGAGTGAAAGATGGGCTTCTGGACCCCAAGCGGCCATTTTGAGTATCTGGTGATGCTGTTGGGTTGGTTTGGTTTGGGTTGACCAACGCTCCAGCCGTCTTCCAGCGCCTCATCAACGATGTCCTCCGAGATTTCCTGGGCTCCTTCGTGTTCGTGTACCTTGATGACATCCTTATCTTCTCACGATCTCTGGAGGAGCATCAGGTACACGTTAGGCGGGTCCTTCAGCGCCTCCTGGAGAACCAGCTGTATGTCAAGGCCGAGAAGTGTGAATTCCACGTCAGGGAGACGTCTTTCTTGGGCTTTGTGATCTCGCATAATCAAGTGTTCCCCGACCCAGCCAAGGTCAAGGCGGTGGTGGACTGGCCCACCCCCTCGTCCAGAAAGCAGTTACAGGGGTTTCTGGGATTTGCTAACTTCTACCGTCGCTTTGTTCCCAATTTTGGAATTATTGCCCGCCCGCTGACCTGCCTCACGTCCCCTAAGACCCCCTTTTGCTGGGCCGAGGAGGCTGCTGCGGCATTCAAGAAACTGAAGGAGGAGTTTGCCTCATCCCATGTCCTGACCCAGGTGGACCCGAATCTCAAGTGCCTGGTGGAGGTGGACGCCTCTGATTCCAGAGTAGGAGCGGTGCTCTCTCAGCGTTCGCCTGTTGACGGGGTGATTCGGCCATGCACCGCCTTCTCTCGCTGCCTGCAACCTGCCGAGAGGAATTATGGCATTGGTGACAGGGAGCTGCTGGCGGTGAAGCTCGTCCTGGAGGAGTGCAGACACTGGTCGGAGGGGGCTGCTCAGCCATTTATCGTCTGGACCGATCACAAAAATCTAGAATATCTGAGGATGGCAAAATGACTGAACTCCCGCCAGGCCCGCTGGTCCCTTTTTTTGGGGTGATTTAACTTTACTATCACCTACCGCCCAGGGAGCAAGAACCAGAAGCCAGACGCCCTCTCCAGGCAGTTCTCGGTGGAGACATCTGAGAAACAGGAGGAGACCATCCTTCCACCGTCCTGCATTGTGGGCGCCCTCATGTGGGAGATCCGGGACAAAGTGAGGAAGGCTCAGGAGGCAGAGCCCAACCCAGGAAGTGGCCCCCCAGAACGGTTGTTCGTGCCCACAGCAGTCAGGGGTGAGGTTATCCAGTGGGCCCATGCCTCTAAACTAGCGTGTCATCCTGGGATTTCTCGCACCATTGCACTTCTCCAAAGGGCATTCTGGCAGCCAGGGCTGAGGAGGGATGTGACCAACTACGTCCAGGCCTGCACACAGTGCGCCACCGGTAAATCATCATCTCCTCCGGCCGGTCTGCTCCACCCCTTGCCAGTGCCTACTCGCCCGTGGTCTCATGTGGCTTTGGATTTCATGACAGGTCTTCCCCCTTCCAACCACTTCACCACGGTCCTGACAATCGTAGACCACTTCTCCAAGGTGGCTCACTACCTGCCTCTTCAAGGGCTACCATCGGCACGGGAGACGACGGATCTTCTGGTGCAGCATGTGGTCTGCCTTCATGGCATCCCCTCTGACATCTCTGATCATGGCCCTCAGTCTCCCAGGTTTGGAAGGCGTTCCGCCAGGTGTTGGGATCCATGGTAAGCCTGTCATCAGGGTACCACCCTCAAAGTAACGGCCAGTGCGAACGGGCGAATCAGGAGCTGGAGGCTGCTCTTCACTGCGTCATCTCATCGAGTTCCTCTTCCTGGAGCACTTTTCTGCCTTGGATCGAGTACGCTCACAACTCCACGGTGTCCTCGGCGACAGGGATGTCCCCCTTCAGGGCATCGTTGGGGTACGATCCGCCACTGTTTCCGGAGGAGGAGAAGGAGGTGGCAGTGCCTTCCATTCAGGCTCACATCAGGCGCTGTTGCAGGGTTTGGATCGCCACCCACAGGGCTCTCCTCAGGACCATGGAGCGCAACACCAGGACGGCCAACCGCCACAGGAGACCAGCACCGGAGTACAAGGTGGGTCAGCAGGTTTGGCTTTCCACACGCAATATCAAGGTATCGGCCGAGAAACACAAGCTGACTAAGCATTTCATTGGTCCCTTCCCCATTACTCACATAATCAACCCCGTGTCTCTGCGCTTAGCTCTCCCCCCTTCCACGTCTCCCAGGTGAAGCCCTTCGTCTCCGATCCCCTCTGCTCGCCCCCTGCGGCATCTCCCCCCCCCAGGATGATCAACAGCCACCCGGCATGGGGGGTTACCGCCATCTTGGATGTCCGCCGGCGGGGTCGGGGCTTACAGTATCTGGTGGATTGGGGGGGATTCGGCCCCCAACATCGGTCCTGTACTCGCCTGGCATTGATCCTTGATAAGCAGCTCATCTGCGACTTCCATCAGGCGCATCCAGGTAGGGTGGAGCAGGTGCCTGAAGGCACCTCTGGGGGGGGGGGGGGGGGGGGGTACTGTCATGGCAGCCGCTGGGCTGTCATCAGCTCCAGCTGCGCGCACACCTGCTATCAATCTCCAGCGAGCTATAAGAGCCAGACCCACTGACAGCTCAGCACGGAGTCGTCTGTCAGCATCACAGAGCTACGTCCCATGTTCTCAGCCACAGACCCATGCTACGCCTGACCAAGCTCTCCACACCTGGTCACGTAAGCCAACCTCGCACTCACCTTGTCCAGCTATCCTCCCCTGTGCACAGGTGGATCCCCCAGGCGCCAGATCAGCCCTCGTTGGCGGCGGTGCAACTCCATCTTGCCGGAGTCACTCCTCCGCCTCACGGCGCCAAGCAGTGAGCTGCCCTCCTGGCCAGCACTCCCGGAGCGAGCAGGAAAGCCACAGCATCACCTGCAAGTAGGCAGCGTTCATTATTGCATTCCCCGCTGTGGTGCAGTAGTAATCTCTGCTTTGTGTCCCTAGGGTTGCCAGGCAGCAGCGAGGCTCGCTCAGTCCCAGCACACATCCAGCACCTCACACATCCACACATACACGCACCATCACTACACACTTGGGTGAATAAAACTTAAACTGTAACTCAAGTCTGTCTTCTGTCCCCTGGGTCCAATCATGTCATGGAAAGCACTATACAAATGAAATGTATTATTTTTAGAACACAAAGCAGCTTGGCAAACAAGCTGACAGGAATTCTCAGGCTGGCCAAGGCAGGCAGAAGCATGTGTGAAACGCCGAAATGACTCAAGGTCATAGGCCAGGAAATAGGCGGCGATCATTAGATAAGCCTGGCCTAATTACTAAAACAGAAACAGATGTGGATAATCAAGAAAATCAACACGGATCAAGCTAAGGTGTAAATAAACAGAAACATTGTTAAAGTACTAAAAGCCCAAACCAGAACTAAGGAAAACCATGATTCAGATAATAATAAACAGAGCAAACAAAGATGAGAATAACAAAACATGACTATGTGACTATATTCTTGATTATCACCCTTAGAGTTATTATCAAAGAATCAGGCAGGGGCCTAAATAGTACAGAACATGAAAAACCATGATACTGAAAAAACACAGAGGATCATACAAAGACTAACTGAAAGTGTGGGCAAGGCCTCCAGACTGTTGTGTATAGTTTAGATTCTTATTTGTGAGGTACGGGTGGCGGCTCCACCTTCCGGTTCTGCCACCACCCGTGGCTATAAGAGGGAAGTGGGCAGGAGGGGCAGTCTCTTTGCCACCTCTTCTGCCCGACGGCCACATCGGTGTGATACAGTGGCTCATCAATAAACATGTGTTTAGCTCGACACCTGGCCTCGTCCTTGGCTCCATATACAGACATAGCATTTGGCAACGAGGATAAAAGTGGATTACAACAAGATATGGAAGCATACAGGTTTGAAATTCGGCCAGTTTTGGAACCCCCTAGTGAGCCACTGGTCCCATGGCCAAGGTGGTGCGCCGTTTTCCGGACGTACATGGTGACACTGGACCTTCGGAAGCTGGAGAACTGGAAGGCACGTGAGCTGTTGGTGCACAATTTTGCAGTGGAGGAACAGCGTGTTCTAAGCAAACAGTGACTGATAGTTTTAATGAAGGGATTGAGCTAATGGAGCACTATTTTTGCGTTCTGGAAAACATCATGTTTGGCAAGATTCGGTTTCAACAGCACTGCCAACGAGTGGGCGAGTCTATTCAGTGGTTTGTGACAGACTGGGAGCTGTTGGTCCGCGGGTGCCAGCTTGGACTATTAGAGAAAGGGATGATTCGCAACCAGCTGGCACAATATATCAACGACGCTATGATCTGGTCGAAGCAGCTTACGTTTTTGGGCAAATTGGTGCTGCCCACTGCCATCGAGTTAGCTCAACAGCTGGAAGCTACGGACAAACTGTCACGGGAGCTGAGTGAGAGCTTGTCATGCCAACATCTGGGATCACCGTCGAGCAGCGGACAAGCAGTGGACCAGGTCAGCATGGGGAGCATGGAGGACGACGCCAGCGCTGTGAATGTGAGGTCCACCCTGGGAAAGCCCAATGGTGAGGGCTGTGGGTCCACAAAGCACTGTTTCAAGGCTAAGCGTTGCTCGGAAAGAGTGGAGAGCTGTGGCACGTGCGGCCACTTGCTTCATTTCACCAGGGTATGCCACAGATCCGTGCGAGGAGGTCCATGGCACAAAGAGGACTCTTGCGCCCTCACGGTTGTCCATGCTGTGTCCCCGTGCATCGGTGGATACGCATACTGTTTGGTGGAGTTGGACGGGCTGGAAGTGGTTTTATGGATCAACACAGGAGCAGTGGGCTCTGTGCTGGATGGGACGACCATGAGACGTTTTTCCCTGCATGTCAGAATTGAGAGTGACCCGGCGCCGCTTTGTGATTGTGGAGGAGGATGGCTGATCTGAATTGTGTGTGTATTTTGCACTTTTGTGAAGAGGGGGTGGAGAATGTTGTATATAGTTTAGACTCTTATTTGTGAGGTACGGGTGGCGGCTCCACCTTCCGGTTCTGCCACCACCCGTGGCCGTAAGAGGGCAGTGGGCAGGAGGGGTGGTCTCTTTGCCTCTTCTGCCTGACGGCCACATCTGTGTGATACAGTGCCTCATCAATAAACATGTGTTCAGCTCGACACCTGGCCTCGTCCTTGGCTCCATGTACAGACATAACACAGACCCTGCCCAGACCATAACAATTTTGAATTAAAATTAGTTTAATATATTCCATATACCTTTAGTATTGTTTTTATTATCTATTAATTTACTATATTGTCCCTTTTTACTTATTCTCATAGTATTAGTTGTTTTTATATTTTTATATCCATTTTCTACCTCCTTAGTTCTATGTTCCCCCTCATGGATCGTCACCTTATCGTGGTGGGGGGGTTTGCGTGCCCCAGTGATCCCAGGAGCTATGTTGTCCGGGGCAATTTGCCTCTGATAGGGTCTCCCAAGACAAACTGGTCCTGGGTGAAGGGCCAGACGAAGAACGATCCAACAGACTCTCATGATAAATTGTATATCAAGGATTCAGTGTACCCCGCCCGGTATGGGGTTACCGGGGCCCCACCCTGGAGCCAGGCCTGGGGGAGGGGCTCGAAGGCTAGCGTCTGGTGGCCGGGTTTCCACCCATGGGACCCGGCCGTGCTCAGCCCGAAGGAGTTACATGGGTCCGCCCTCCAGTAGGTTCACCACCTGCAGGAGGGATCATGGAAGTCCGGTGCTATGTGGATTAGGTGGCAGTCAAAGGCGGAGACCTTGGCGGACTGATCCCAAGCTTTCTAAACTGGCTTTTGGTACGTGGAATGTCACCTCTCTGGTGGGGAAGGAGCCTGAGCTGGTGTACGAGATTGAGCGATACCGGCTAGATATAGTCGGCCTCACCTCAACACACAGCTCCGGTTCCGGAACCAGTCTCCTGGAGAGGGGCTGGAGCTTGGCCTTTTCTGGAGTTGCCCCGGGCGAGAGGCGACGAGCAGGGGTAGGTATTCTTGTATCGCCCCACCTTGCTGCCTCTATATTGGAGTTTTCCCCGGTGGACGAAAGGGTTGCTTCCCTGCGCCTTCGGGTTGGGAAACGGGTCCTGACCATCATTTGTGCCTATGCACCAAATGATGTTTCAGAGTACCCACCCTTTTTGGAGTCTGTGACTGGGGTGCTGGAGGGTGCTCCTCCTGGAGACTCCATTGTCCTACTGGGGGACTTCAATGCGCACGTGGGCAACGACAGTGAAACCTGGAGGGGGGTGATTGGGAGGAACGGCCTGCCCGATCTGAACCCGAGTGGTGTTCAGTTATTGGACTTCTGTGCTAACCACAGTCTGTCTATAACGAACACCATGTTCAAGCATAAGGGTGTCCATATGTGCACCTGGCACCAGGACACCCTAGGCCGCAGGTCGATGATCGATTTTGTTATCGTATCATCAGACCTGCGACCGTATGTCTTGGACACCCGAGTAAAGAGAGGTGCAGAGCTGTCAACTGATCACCACCTGGTGGTGAGTTGGATCCGATGGCAGGGGAGGAAGCCATTCAGACCAGGTAGACCCAAACGTATAGTGAGGGTGTGCTGGGAGCGTCTGGCTGAGGCCCCTGTCCGGGAGGTCTTCAACTCCCACCTCCGGAAGAACTTCAACCACATTCCGAGGGAGTCTGGAGACATGGAGTCTGAATGGGCCATGTTCTCCACCTCTGTTGTTGAAGCGGCAGCCCAGAGCTGCGGCCGCAAGGTGGTCGGTGCATCTCGTGGTGGCAACCCCCGAACCAAGTGGTGGACACCAGTGGTGAGGGGGGCCATTAAGCTGAAGAAGGAGTCCTATCAAGCTTGGTTGGCTTGTGGGACTCCCGAAGCAGCTGAGGTGTACCGGCAGGCCAAGCGGAGTGCAGCTCGGGTGGTTGCTGAAGCAAAAACCCGGGTATGGGAGGAGTTCGGTGAGGCCATGGAACAAGACTTTCGGTCGGCTTCAAAGAGATTCTGGCAAACTGTTCGGCGGCTCAGGAGGGGAAAGCAGCTCCCCGTCCACACTGTGTATGGTGCGGATGGGACACTGTTGACTTCAACTGGGGATATCGTCGGGCGGTGGAAGGAATACTTCGAGGATCTCCTCAATCCCACTGATACGCCTTCCACAGAGGAAGCAGGGTTTGGGGACGAGGGGGATGACTCGCCTATCACAGGGGCTGAGGTCGCCAAGGTGGTTAAAAATCTCCTTGGTGGCCGGGCCCCGGGGGTGGACGAGATTCGCCCCGAGTACCTCAAGGCCCTGGATGTTGTTGGGTTGTCATGGTTGACACGCCTCTGCAACATTGCGTGGAGGTCGGGGGCAGTGCCTTTGGCATGGCAAACCGGGGTGGTGGTTCCTCTCTTCAAAAAAGGGGACCGGAGGGTGTGCTCCAACTTTAGAGGGATCACACTCCTCAGCCTCCCTGGGAAGGTCTATGCCAAGGTACTGGAGAGGAGAGTCCGGCCGTTGGTCGAACCTCGGATTCAGGAGGAGCAATGTGGTTTTCGTCCTGGCCGTGGCACATCAGACCAGCTCTTTACCCTCTCGAGAATTCTTGAGGGTTCGTGGGAGTTTGCCCAACCAGTTTACATGTGTTTTGTGGACTTGGAGAAGGCATTTGACCGCGTCCCTCGTGGATTTTTGTGGGGGGTGCTTCGGGAGTATGGGGTATCGGGCTTGTTGTTACGAGCTATTCGGTCTCTGTACGACCGTTGTGAGAGTTTAGTTCGCATTGCCAACACTCGGTCGGAGTCATTCCCAGTGAGAGTTGGACTCCGCCAGGGCTGCCCTTTGTCACCGGTCCTGTTCATAATTTTTATGGACAGGATTTCTAGGCGCAGCCAGGGAATGGAGGGTGTCATGCTTGGTGACCACAGGATCTCATCTCTGTTGTTTGCAGATGATGTTGTCCTGTTGGCTTCATCCAGCAATGACCTACAGCTCTTGCTGGGACGGTTTGCCGCTGAGTGTGAAGCGGCTGGGATGAGAATCAGCACCTCCAAGTCCGAGTCCATGGTCCTCAGCCGGAAAAAGGTGGATTGTCCTCTCCGGGTTGGGGACAGGCTCCTGCCCCAAGTGGAGGAGTTTAAGTATCTTGGGGTCTTGCTCACGAGTGAGGGGAAAAGGGAGCGAGAGATCGACAGACGGATTGGAGCAGCATCTGCAGTGATGCGGACGTTGTACCGGTCTGTTGTGGTGAAGAGGGAGCTTAGTTCTAAGGCAAAGCTGTCGATTTACCAGTCAATCTACGTTCCTACTCTCACCTATGGTCACGAGCTTTGGGTAATGACCGAAAGAACGAGATCGCGGATACAAGCGGCTGAAATGAGCTTTCTCCGTAGGATTGCTGGACTCACCCTCAGAGATAGGGTGAGGAGCTCAGTCATCCGGGAGAGGCTCAGAGTAGAACCGCTGCTCCTCCACATTGAAAGGAGTCAGTTGAGGTGGTATGGGCATCTGATTAGGATGCCTCCTGGACGCCTCCCACTTGAGGTGTTTCAGGCACGTCCCACTGGGAGGAGACCCCGGGGCAGACCCAGGACTCGGTGGAGAGACTATGTCTCCCAGCTAGTCTGGGAACGCCTTGGTATCCCCTCTGAAGAGCTGGAGCAGGTGGCTGGGGAGAGGGAAGTCTGGGCTTCTCTGCTTGAACTGCTGCCTCCGCGACCCGGACCTCCGGAAAAGCGGTAGAAGATGGATGGATGGATGGATAGTTCTATGTTTTATGAATTCTCTATCTACTTTCTCTTTTTTTATCTGTCTAGCTCTACTTTATCATCCAAGAGCTTACAGCATCAATAGGATTGATTGCATCATCCAAGTAGGCTGTAAAAGTTACTTCTGGTGTTGAAACTAAAAGGACAGACTTTTTCATGGTGATGTTTAACGTGATTTGTGGAATGAATGACTTCTGTGGTGATATTGTTAACAGACTGTTGTCCATATACTATAATTACAAATGTTTCTTCCTTTCAAGCAGAGTGCACCAATGCATGGGTCCCCTCAGCCACTAGGGGTAACCCAAGCTACAAAGTTCACCTCAATTTTTTTGTGGGAGAATTAAAATTACCTTCAACCTTAATAAATTTGTAGCTTTTTTCTCTTAAGATAGCAAATGTATGAAAAAAGTTATTTTCCCTGTAGCTTGTCAAAATTTTCTCAGAAATTTATTACTTTCTTGTAAATTTGTGACTTAGAATTTTTCCTCATATGTGATTTTTATTTTATAGGTACAACTTTTTTGCTTGTAAATCTGCCGCCTTTTTCATCGTAAAATTTGATGAATAACTTTTTTCCCTTTACTTTTGCAATATTTAGAAGGCTACTGGTTGATTTTTTTTCAAATGGTTTAATTTTTTTCTGTTTATGAAGACAATGGTGCAAGTTGATTTTTTTTTATATATTTTATTAGAAGGCGAGACTTTCTTTCCCCAATTTTTGAACTCTTCCTTGTTATAAAAAAAAAATAGGGGTTTAAAAGCATGTTTGTGTAGGGCCCTCAAAAAAACCTAGAAATAACCTTGCAGATAACTGGAGACTGGTTTGACATTTTAAGGATGGGGGCCCTATTATGACGTCTGAAGCAGGCATTTTCACCATGCTTTGCACCTTGTACTGGTGCTTTCTTAAATGACGTCTGTCAGTGCATGGCCTGGTTTTCTACTGTGCACCCATGCCACCTACTTGTAAATATTGACTGATTGTGCACATGGTTTGCACTTATGGGAGGAGACTCATTTGAACTGGGTGAGGCTCGACACAAAGTTCTGCATGATAGTATTATGATGCATTTTATTCCTATGTGCTTTTGATCAGCAAAGAGGGTCTGAAGTCAATGACGTGCTATCAAATGCTATTAAAAGGTGTGAATGTGCATGTATGGCTGTTACTATGCCAAGGCTAGTATTTCTCAGTGTCTGTTATTGTGATGGACTGATTTTGTAAAAATCAGTCATAATCACTTACCTGATCCTTCATTCATTCATTGGCAAGCTGTGCACCTCACCTCTCACCCAAAGATGCTTGGATCAGCTCCAGCTCCTGCACAACCCGAAGAGTCTTACGTAGACAAGTACACACATTAAGCATTCATTTATTTTTAGAGCAAAGTGCTGTCTCTCGACCTTTGCAATCTTATTGTTGCAAAACATAATGATGACGTTGTTTACAGGTACATTTCTTAACTACTGAATTTTCCAGTAAGCACTTTTGGATGCATCATTCAGAAGTAGAAAGATCATTTTACTATAAACCGGCCATGATCAGGAGCTCCTCACAAGATTTCTGACAGGAGTCAAAAGAATTATCAGAAGAGTTATCAAAGAGCCAAAGACCACTCGTGGAGAGCTCCAGAAAGATCTGAAGTTAGCAGGTACTGCTGTTTCAAAAAAAACCAATAAGTAATGCGTTCAACCGACATAGGTTCTATGCCTGCTCACCTCACAAGACTCCAATGCTGAAGAAAAAGCATGTTGAAGCTCGTTTAAAGATTGCTGCACAACATTTGGGCAAGCCAGTAAAATACTGGGACAATATAGTCTGGTCAGATGAGACCAAAATTCAACTTTTTGGATGCCACAATACAAAGCCTGTTTGGAGAAGAAATGGCACTGCACATCCCACCGTGTTGTGGGGATGTTTTTCAGCACATGGTACAGGCAGACTTCATATAATTGAAGGAAAAATGAATGGACAAATGTACAGAGACATCCTTGATAAGAACCTGTTGCCCTCTGCCAAGATGCTGAAGATGAAACGGGGGTGGACATTTCAGCAAGACAGTGATCTCAAACACAAAACAAGAGAAACTCTCAACTGGCTCCAGAGAAGGAAAATAAAGTTGCTAGAATGGCCCAGTCAGTCACCTGACCTGAATCCAATAGAAAATCTATGGAACAAACTGAAGATCAGACTTCATAGAAAACACCCACAGACCCTTCAAGATTTGACAGTTTGTATGGAAGAATGGACTAAAATCACACTTGAGCAATGCCTGCATCTAGTTTCTCCATACAGGTGGTGTCTGGGAGCTGTTATTACCAACAAATGCTTTTCTACTAAATACTAAATGAATTTCACCAAGTGTATTCAATACTTATTCCCTGTGTCATTCAACTTTATTAAATATAACTTGTTTTGTGAACACAGTTGCCTTGATTTCTTTGTATGTATGGATTACTTGGGTTGCTACTGATATCTGATATCTCCAGAGAGAAGCAGGCCAAACAGGTGGTGTGTGGGATGTGAGGGGTCTCCTGTGATGGCCTTGATCCTTCTGAGACAGGAAGCTCTGGAGATGTCTTCTAGGGAGGGCAGAGGGCTGTTGATAATTTTTTGGGCAGTGCTGATCGCCCTCTGCACAGCCTTTCTGTTCTCAGGCGTGGAGCTGGCGTACCACACACCCAGACAATAGGTGAGCACGCACTCTACTGAACAGCGATAGAAGGCCAGCAGCAGCTTCTGGTCCAGCTTGTGCTTCCTCAGGACACGGAGGAAGTACAGCCGCTGCTGGGCTTTCTTCAGAGCCTTGGTGTTGATAGTCCAGGAGAAGTCAGAGTAGATGTGGGTGCCCAGGAACCTGAAGGCGGGGACATTTTCCACACGGTCGCCATTTATGGTGGTGGTGGGGGGGTGTCCTGTCTGTTCTTCCTGAGGTCCAGAAAGAGTTCTTTAGTTTTTTGGACATTCAGTTCCAGGGTGTTTGCTTGGCACCACAGCAGCAGATCCTCTACCTCCACCCTGTATGCCTTCTCCTCGTCGTCGGTGATGAGCCCAACCAAAGTGGTGTCGTCCATGTATTTCACGATAACGGTGGTTGGATGGGTTGGAATACAGTCAAAGGTGTACAGGGAGTACAGCAGAGGGCTTAGCATACAGCCTTGGGGGGAGCCCGTGCTGAGGCACAGTGTAGAGGAGTGGTGGGGGCCAAGTCTGACTCTTTGTGGGCGATTGGTGTGCAAGTTCTTTATCTAGGAGCAGGTGGGGTGGGGGTGGGGGTTCTGGAGGAGGTGCAGTTTGTTGATCAGGATGTCCGGGATGATGGTGTTGAAAGCTGAGTTGTAGTTCACGAACAGCATCCTCACGTAGCTCCTTGGGTTCTCCAGGTGGCTCAGCACTCTGGAGAGTGGAGGCAAAGGTGTCTTCCGTAGACCGGTTCTTCCTGTAGGTGAACTGATGGGGGTTGAAGGAGGGGGGAAGATGGTCCCTGATGTCATGGGACACCAGTCGCTCAAAACATTTCATGACTACAGACGTAAGTGCTATGGGTCTGTAGTCATTCAGGCTGTCAATTGCGGCCTTTTTGGGGATGGGGATGATGGTGGAGGCTTTGAGGCAGGAGGGGACGGGAGAGGTTGAACTTGGTGAGGATCCCTGCCAGCTGGTCTGCACATGCTTTGACACTGCTCCTGGGATGATGACTGGACCAGCAGCTCTGTGGGGGTTCACTGCTCTAAGTTGCCTCCTCACCTTGCTCACTTGTAGAGAGAGGGGGAGGAGGGCAGGTTTGGGGGGGGGGGGAGGTGTGCTCAAACCAAGCAAAGAAGCTATTAAATTCCTCTGCCAGAATGAGGCTGCTGTCTGATGCTTGGGGGCCCTGGCCCCTGTTGTTGGTGAGGGCCTGGATGCCACTCCACATCTGTCGAGGGTTGTCTGAAAAGAAGTGTTTCACCTTCCTCCTACAGGCGTTTATAGTGCGTTTTATGCCTCTCCTCAGGTTAGCACTGGCAGTGTTGTGTGGAGAGATGTCCCTCTGTCTGAAGGCTGAGTTGCGGGATCTGATCAGTGCCTGGACTTCACTGGTCATCCAGGGTTTGCGGTTTGGAAATACCCTGATGTGTTTGGTGACTGTCACATTTTCTACACAGCATTTGATGTAGAAAAGGATAGATTCGGTGTAGGAATACAGGTCGTGCTGTTCAAGGATGCTCCAATCAGTGCAGGCAAAGCAGTCTTGTAGCTGGAGAAGAGCGTTTTCAGGCCAGGTTTTAATTGTTTGCTTGGTTGTGTGTGTGGGGGGGGGGGGGGCTCTTCCTAAAGCTGGATTCATGCTGCACCTCTGCTGTCCGCGTACGTGCAACTGGAAACCTTGTGTGATGAAATTTGTCGTCTCCAGTCTGCTAGTGTACGCAGGGCTCTACTGCGGATGACCATGTGCAGCCCGAATTTTATGACCGTGCGGCCTGTTCACGACCCAAACGTGTGTGCGTGTTCTGAAGCATGTGCAAGACTGAACGTCCTATTCACGAGGTGCTGCTACCAACACAGCATACAAAGAAAGTAGACGAGGAAGACAATGAGAACACAAGACGAGAATAAACATACATGAATCCTTTTGCAGCAGCAGCTTGAGCAGAGAAGATCATTGGAAAAATCCTCCTTTCCCGTGAAACAATGCCATTGTTGTTGCTACCAAAAAAAGGTGTGTCGCTCTCATGTTTATAGCCAGTGAACAAACTGGTGTTAGCACATTTGCACCACCCATAGGGCTGGGGCAAAACTAAAAATAATTGGCCTAGTAGATGAAATTGGCCTGGTAGATGAAAAAAGGGAGCATGTACAACGCGACATGTGTGCTGGACTCGTCCAAAGCATATGTGGACCAAAGCGGACCAGAGGGGAACTGCAGCATGAATAAGGGTTAAGGGTGGCGGGGGGTGGGTGGGGTATAGGCAGGAATCAGAAACCGAGAGAGATGGTCTGATTGTCCAAGGTGGGGAAGAGGGATGGCTCCGTCGGCGTGCTTAATGTTACTATAAACATAATCCAGTGTTCTTTCCCCTCTTGTGGGACACTTAACATGTTTGTAGAATTTGGGGAGTACAGTCTTTAAGCATGCTATGTTAAAATCCCTTGCAATAATGTGGACTGCATCGGGGTGATCTCTTTGCTGCCTGTTGACAATGTGCTGGAGATGACTGAGTGCTAAGCTAAAGTTAGCAACAGGAGGAATGTAAACCACTGTTAAAATTACTGCTGTTGGGAGATAAAAAAAAAAAGGCCTGCACAGAAAGGACATGGTCTCCAAGTCAGGTGAACAGTGGCTATGAATTATTATGCTGCTTTTACACCAAGTCTGAAGCACATAAGCACAGAGCCCTGCCCCCCCTTCCCTTACCAGAATCAGCATTGTGGTCGAGATGGTGTATAATTCAGCCAGGTAATTCCACAGCGGCATACGGAAAGAGTTCTTTCAGCCATGACTCGGTCACAATCAGTATACATCAGTCCCAGACGTAGCGATTATAGGCAATCTCCACGCACAGCTCGTTCATTTTGTTGGTGAGGGATCTGGCGTTGGTGAGAAAAATTGAAGGTAACGGTGGTTTGAAGCAAAGTTCGTGCAGCTGGGCACAGAGGCCAGCCCTGCAGCCTTGTTTCTGCTTCCTCTCCCGTTGTCATCTGCAATTGTGGGGCAAAACGAACCACAGAGCGCCCGGAGGTCTGGCAATCCCCTCGGGGATGTGGTGGAAGTCACTGGAATGGGTGCTGGAGATGACGGAGATGAGTTGGTGACCAATGCCTATAACTTCCTGGCGACTGTAGATAATTAGTCCATCACAGAAGGAGTACAGAAAGAGGCAGAAAAGACATAAGGGGTGCAGTAGACCGGAGCGTCTAGCCGCTGCGTGTGAACGTGCCACCATCAGAATCAGATTTATTGCCATTGTTCATGTAGTACACAAACTAGGAATTTGTCTCGGTGCAATGCCGCAACATTAAACATGATAAAAATAAAAGATAGAAATAAAAAACTATACATGCAATAAAATGTAGAATATGAATGAGTAATACTAGACAAAGCAATTTTTAAATATATTAGCGAGCAGCAGATATTGTGGAGTACCCCATAGTGCAGTCGGTAATGCAAAAAGAAAACAGTGATGATTGACATGAGTCTGGTTGAGCTGCTGTACATAGTGCACGAGAGTCTAATAAGTCACTTAGTGTTCAGCAGTCTGATGGCAGAGGGGAAGAAGCTGTTCATGTGACGGGAGGTTTTAGTCTGAATGGACCGAAGTCTTCTACCTGAGGGGAGGGGGGCAAACAGTACGTGACCAGGGTGTGAAATTGGCTATGATCCGGCCTGCACGCCTCTGGGTCCTGGAGATGTACAGATCCTGGAGGGATGGGAGCTTGCAGCCGATCACCTCAGCAGCGCGCATGACGCGCTGCAGCCTTAATCTGTCCCTGGCAGTGGCTCCTGCGTACCACACGGTTATGGAGGTGGTGAGGATGGACTTGATGGCCGTGTAGAACTGCAGCAACATCTTGGTGGGTAGCTTGAGCTTCCTCAGCTGCCGCAGGAAGAACATCCTCCGCTGGGCCTTTTGGATGAGGGAGCTGATGGTCGACTCCCACTTGAGGTCCCGGGTGATGGTGGTGCCCAGGAAGCGGAAGGAATCTGCAGTGGTGATGGGAGAGCCTGTGAGGGTGAGGGGGGGGGCAGAGGGGTTGTGACTTTCCTGAAGTCCACGATCATCTCCACTGTCTTCAGAGCGTTCAGCTGCAGGTTGTTGTGGCTACACCAGGACGCCAGCTGGGCCACCTCTTTCCTGTAGACGGACTCGTCGCTGTTGGAGATGAGCCTGATGAGGGTGGTGTCATCCGCAAACTTGATCAGCTTGACAGACTGGTGGCTGGAGGTGCAGGAGTTGGTATAAAGGGAGAAGATTAGGGGGGGGGGGGGGGGAAGTACACAGCCCTGGGGTGATCCGGTGCTGATGCTAACAGAGTCAGAGAGTCTTTCCCAGCCGCACATGCTGACTCCGGTCCGTCAGGAAGTCGGTGATCCTCCTGCAGAGGGAGTCAGGCACGTTGAGCAGGGACAGCTTGTCCTGGAGCAGAGCGGGGCGGATAGTGTTGAATGCAGAGCTGAAGTCCACAAACAGGATCCTGGCGTAGGTTCCCGGGGAGTCCAGGTGCTGCAGGATGGAGTGGAGGGCCAGGTTGACTGCGTCGTCCACAGACCTGTTGGCTCGGTAGGCAAATTGCAGCGGGTCCAGGAGGGGAGTGGTGATGGACTTGAGGTGAGGTGGGGCAGGACCAGGCGCTCAAAGGACTTCATGACTACAGAGGTGAGCGCTACAGGTCTGTAGTCGTTAAGTCCAGTGATCCGTGACTTCTTGGGGACAGGGATGATGGTGGAGGTTTTGAGGCAGGTAGGCACGTGGCATAACTTCAGGGAGGTGTTAAAAATGTCTGTGAAGACAGGAGTCAGCTCATCCGCATAGTGTTTCAGGGTGGAGGGAGACACGCCGTCCGGACCGGGGGCCTTGCGTTGGTTCAGTCTGGAGAACTGTCTGTGCACGTCCTGCTCACTGATGACAAGGGCAGGGGGGAGGAGGGGGGGCGCCTTTGATGAAGTGGGGACCGTGAAGGCAGTGGCACTGGGGGGAGGGGGGGAGATGGACACAGCTGACGAGGTGTCAAAACGGGCATAATGTTGGGACAGTCTTTGACAAAGGGCTATGTCATCCTGACCTTTAGAAGCCTGAGGCTGATAGTTGGTGATTTGCCATCTTTGCCAAACACCATCTTGGAGTTTTAGAGTTTATGCTTTCATGTTAGTATTATGCCATATATCTTGCACCCCCATTTATTAAGTCAAGGCAAGTTTATTTGTATAGCACATTTCGTGTACAAGACAATTCAAAGTGCTTTACATAAAAACATTAAAGCATTACAGCAAGGTGCAAAAGGAATCTACACTTTAGAAGGCCTCGAACCTCCTTTCCTTTTATTTTTTTATACGTGAAAAAAAAACCCACAGACAATGCTTTGACTAGTCCAAATAGCCTTAGGTTTTGTCATTCCTTTTAAAGAGCCTCAAACGCCTTTTTTCAGGGGGGCCTCTAACCCACTCCTTGTCTTTTATGAAGGGGGGCCTCAAACCCTCTCTTAAAGTTTAAACATATATTTTACAAAAAACAATAATTTAAAAGCAAACCATAAAGTAAATTAAATGAAACAAAAACGGGCTAAAACAGAATATGACAGAAATAAAAGTTACAGTACATTGTAGGCTACTGAAAGGTGGCGGCAAACAGGAGAGTTTTTAACCTCTATTTAAAGCAGCCTAGAGTTTCAGCAGCCCTGATTCTTTCTGGGATTTTTTTTTTTTTCCATATGTGAGGAGCATAAAAACTAAACACTGCCTCACCATGTTTGGTTCTAATTCTGGGCACAGATAGTAGGCCTGACCCTGATGATCTGAGGGCTCTGGGAGGTTCATAATGGACTAGCACATCCGAAGTGTATTTTGGCTCTAAACCATTCAGAGCTTTATTAACCAACAGCAGTATTTTGAAATCTATTCTTTGACAAACAGGAAGCCAGTGTAAAGATCTGAGAACTGGAGATATATGGTCCACTTTCTTGGTCTTGGTGAGGACTCAAGCTGCAGCGTTCTGAACCAACCAACAATTAAAGGAAATGAGAGCAAAGACAGTGATTGGTTTATTGCACATTACACACAAAAGAAGTAGGACAGCCTCTTTGCATGATCCGCCAGGTGCAGAATTCGTTTTTGGCGCTGCTGTGATAGTGAAATTGACTTGGACACTCGCATAAATGAGCTTTGCGCCTAAGACAATAGACTGCTGACTATATCATCATGATGGGGTCCTAGGAGTTGACGCTTGTTTGCAACTTGCTGACTTTATGGCAATGCTGACAAAAAATTCACTGCTGGTAAATGGCGTTCACTTATATAGCACTTTCTCATCTCTAGATGACCAAAGCGCTTTACAGATACCGCTATCCACCCATTCACACACACATTCACACATTGATGGCGGCAGAGCTGCCATACACAGGCGCTGGCCTGACCCACCAAGAGTAACTGGGGGTTCAGTGTCTGTTCCTTTCAAACACATTTGAGGGCCTGTCACAAACCCCCGTGCGCCATAACACGGTGCACGAGGGAGAGAATGAAAAACCCAATTGCGAGAGTAGAGAGTGCCATGTTTATTAAAGTTCACAAAATAACAAGTCCTGTAAACACCAAGTTCCAGTTCAGTTAGCCACACACAAATACGGAGAAGTGCAATGACGGGATAAGGCCTCCAGACATACAGGGCACCTGCCGGATGCTCTACAGCCTGGTCTAAATGGAGCCTAGTGCTGCAGGGCTGCTTAGCACAGGAGAAAGACGAAACAGACACTTACAGGGCTGGAGCTAATCCAGGGCGAACCGTGCAGTCTGGAAGATGAGGATAGAGAAGCTTGCCAGCCGAAACACCAAGAGAAGAACCAGGCTTGAAGTGATGGGCTGGAGAACAATGCAGGGAATGAATCACATACGGGGAGAACTGGCTGCCGTGTATGGAGGCGAATGCCCCGACAATCTCTTTCCTCCGAAGCGGTGAACAAATACTCCTGAAGCTAACGAGGAAAGAGGTTGCCGGTGCGAGAATGCGTGGGCAGGACTGATTGGCACCAGGTGTGTGAGAGAGTGTGTGAGTGAATGGAGCGTGTGCAAGTGTGTGTGTGCGCGCGCGCGCGCGCAAGTGTGTGTGTGTGTGTGTGTGTGTGTGTGTGAGCACCCGTGACAGTGCAGCTGACGGCACTTGACAGGAGGAGGGGGCGTGCCAGAGCTGTCAGGAAGCTAGAGCAAAACATAAGACAGAACTGGGTTTGGCTTCCAAACATAACACTTTCTGATTTTCAGGGATCAGAGATGTCAATATGTTGCCAACATTGTGAGCACAGACTTAGGTTGATCAGAGCGATGGATTAATGACTGAAAACTACAACAGTACAATAAAAAAAAATTACAGTACATTGCTTAAAGGATGATCTCTGTCTAGGTTTACAAAGAAAGATGGGATCTGCACTAAATGTAACTGGTTTAAAAAGTCCTGTATTGAAGCTTTGTCTTGAGAATTAGTCATGTTGCCAACTTTGATATGAAAAGCCAAGGGTGGATTGCATAACCAGGGACAACACACACACACTACAGAGACTTGATCAGAAAGTAGGCATGCCTCAAATCATTATTGAATTCCAAGTTGTTTTTAGGGACCCCAGAAAGAGTAGCTGATGCTATTCATCAGCTAATGGGAATCCCATTAATAAATCAAACCAAATCAGACCATAATTTGCATAGAAGGAAAATGTGTCTGAGGTCATAATTTAAAAGAAGGTACAACTTAAGACTGATTTCTTTGAAACTGAAATTATCATCCCTCACTGGCCATTAGAAAGAGTGCAGGTTTAAGTAGCTGTATGGAATTAGAAATCATTTATTATTTTAGGACTGCAATGGACTGACTTTCAAGTTAAATCTCTTTGACACAAAGTAATGTACAAGCATATGACAATGGTCACAAATTATATTTCACTATTAATTTCAGGTTCTGTGCTGCTAATAAAGCAAGTGAGTGTAAATACCTGCAACAAAACAGGTTCTCCAACTTTAAGTTTAGTAACTCGGCATCAATGCAGTCTTGTTGGAACCTTTGTGCCATTTTCACTCAAGGGTAAATTACTTCTGCCAGTACTACAAAATAATGGTGATGCAATGAGTAAGATATGAATGATAATTTAGGGTAAAAACAGTCTTACCTCAGTATTTTGGCCTGACACATGGCAAGTGATGTGCAAAGATCCAATGATTTACCCCCTTACTGTGCTGTGTGACTGAGGGTTTGTGTTCAATAAAGTTCATTCAAAAATGGAAAAAAGATCATCTCACTGAGATATTCACAGTCGTGCAAGTTCACATGCTGTGGCTTTTGTTAATGTCTATGTTTTTTTCTAGAGATGTCAAAATGTTCAAGGCAAATCAGAGATCACAAGGAGTAGATTCTCATCAATGGCAATCTGATCCAGAAGTGGAAACGTTACCATTAACTCATTAGTGAAACTGACACTGACTGGACTGAACAGATATTAAATTCTGAAATTTTATTAAGGACTGTTTAAGAAGAATAGAACTTGATTAAAAAAAAAAAAAAACACCCACATTTTGGATGTCAACTAAATCAAGGACAGGCAACCATGTGCCTCGGAGTGCCAAGATAATACAGGTGTTTTCACTGATCATGCACATAATAGTATTCATATTTCTTAAAGGGGTCAATGACTGAAAAATGGTGTGTTTGTAGATTTTAACCTTCTGAAATGCATGTATTGGTCATGCGATTATTGGAAAAAATATCAAAACACTTCTTTATCTAATTTTTCTCTTCAAGAAGCCGTTTAAACTCTTCTGAATATTTTCCTGTATGTCAAGAAATGGGAAACGTGGGATGAGATGGAATTACATCAGGGATCGGCTCTGAGCCCGTTTGTTTGCCATGGTGATGGACAGACTGACAGACGAGGTCAGGCAGGAGTCTCCGTGGACCATGATGTTTGCAGACGACATTGTGATCTGCAGTGAGAGTGGGGAGCAGGTGAAATAACCTGGAGAGGTGGAGGTATGCTCTGGAGAGAAACGGAATGAAAGTCAGTAGAGGCAAGACAAAATACATGAGTGTGAATGAGAGGGAGGCAGGTGCAATGGCGAAGATGGAAGGAGTAACGCAAGTGAAAGTAAAATGAGTTTAAATACGTGGGGTCAACCAACTAAAGCAATGGAAAATGCACAAGAGAAGTGAAGAAGAGAATGCAGGCAGGGTGGAGACGAGTGTCAGGGGTGATTTGTGACAGAAAGGTAGCAGCAAGAGTGAAAGGGAAGATTTAAAAGATGGCAGTGAGACCTGCTATGATGTATGGTTTGGAGACAGTGGCACTGACAAAGAGACAGGAGGTGGAGCTGGAGTTGTTGGAGTTGAAGATGCTAAGATTTTTATTGGGAGTGACTAGGAGGGACAAGATTAGAAATCAGTACATCAGTGCAGAGGGACAGCTCACATTGAGCAGTTTGGATACAAAGAAGAGAGGCAAGGCTGAGATGGTTTGGACATGTGCAAAGGAGGAATAGTGGATATATTGGAAAAAGGATGTTGAAGATGGAGCTGCCAGGCAGGAAGAAAAGAGGAAGACCACAGAGAAGATTCATGGATGTGGTGAAGGAGGACATGGAGAGGGTTGATGTTACAGAGGAAGATGCAGGGGATAGGGTAAGATGGAGACGGATGATCCACTGTGGCGACCCCTAAAGGGAGCAGCTGATAGAAGAAGTCAAGAAATGAGAAATATCACTAGCCTTGATTCCTGGAAGCCAGTGTTTTCACTGATCAGCAATCAGAGTGACGTTTTGGGCACTGATGGCATAATGGTTATAGATGTGAACTTGTGACTGGGGGGTTGCTGGTTCAATTCCTGGACCAGCAGGATCAGATTTGCTTGGAACAGATGAAAGCAGTGTTTGCCCCACCTTCATTAACTCCACTGTGGTGCCCCTGAGCAATCACAACTGCTTCAGTAGAATTATTCAGTGGCAATGGTTGTACTGGGCCACTTGTACGTGTGAATGTGAACAGGGCATCCTTGAATAAGAGAGGTTGCCTCTCAATGGACCTCCCTTGAATAAATAACAGCTTAAAAAAAAGTTGGTTTGAGGGAAAACTGCCTACCCTGGTTTATATGCTTATTTCTTAAGCATCACTGCACTTTTTCCACATTTAATAGCTCACACATGTTTTAATGAAGTGTTTGTGACATATTTTGTTCACATTTTAATTTTTTAATTATTGAAGCAAATTTTGTATTTTTCCTGGCTTTCTTGAAACGCTCCGATTTAAAGCCCGTCACTTTAAGAAACATCCTCCAGCTGTTCAACTCCGCCCTCCCTCTTACGTCAGTTAGCCATTAACAGAGTAGCTTCTAGCCTCCTTCTAGCTTGGATGAGCAGTGTTGGCTCACTGATCCAATCAACTGTGTATCTCACGTCCTTCCGGTCCATCTCCCAACAACCTTGCCGGGATACCACAACAAATCGCCAGGACCATGCGCTGGTCGACCCACCAAAAGTCGCAACCTGAGGCCGCTGGCCGAGCCAAGCCACAGGATCTCAAAGTGCAGTGTCTCGCTCTGCGGGACTCCACTCCTCTCCCACGGCTAGCTGGAGGATGTGTTGTCAGAAAGCAGCTCCCCTACGTTGTCTATGAGAGTAGAGTGGAGTCGCTCAGAGCCCCGGAGGATGGAGGGGGAGCTCAGGGGAGCAGCCTTGGGTTGTGGCGTAGGTGGTTGCTGTGACCGGCACGCCGGCCCCGGAATCATGGCAAAACCACTGGGAGATGGGCTGGAATGATGCGAGGTATATTGTGGACTGGTGAACCAGGTGGTAACTGTCATGTCAGCTGCGTAATCTCGCAGCGAACATAAATTGGTGCGAGCCCGATGTGCAGTAATGTAATGTGTTTATTAACAATGGGAAAAAAATATACAAAGTCCACATAACAGTCACAGTTGAGAATGGATGAGACAACTGGCTACAAACTTCACTGGCTTGGAGGAAATGCCAAACGTGCTCCAAGCAGGCAGGAGCGGAGGGAAAAGGCACAAAAGAAAGACTTACAAATATGTTGGAGCAGAAAGGCTCTGAGGTACAACATGGTGAAGTCCAAAAGAAAGGGAGCCAATACTCAGTGAACCAGGATGTCCAAAGTTGACTTACATAAGCTGCCACACTGACTGGTCACACTGCCTCCCTGTAAGTACACAATACACTAACGAAGGCAAGTGGACACAGCCGTGTGGCAAGCAGGTGCGTGAATGATTGGATGTGTGTATGCGTGAGTGCATGTGTGTGCATATGGTGATGGAATACAGCCCGTGAACGTCTAGCAAGAGGAGGAGGTATGGTCGTAGGGCTGGCAGAGAGCAAGGCTCAATCTGCCAGCTGGAATTAATAAGCAATGATCAAAACCTACAGCCATGGGTCATGGACGGGGTTGAAAACAACCCCGAACATGACAGTAACAGGGATGGTTATTAGGATGACTAAGATCTGAAGAAAATAATATAAGCCACGCTTGGTTCGAGCTTCCTGGTATCAGTGTTAGTTTGGGGGCCAAAGTTACGCGAACGGGCAAATTTTTCACCCGGCACGATTACATTATAACTCAATGTAAACATGCAAACAGACATGAATTCCCCTTCCGAGTGACATGCAGACAGGTGAAGTTGCCTTTTATAACTTCTGCAGCTGTGTTCAACCTGCTGTGGAAATTCCCAAAATAATGTCATGCTTAGGTTTACATTATCCAACGGAAGGCTAACCTGAAAAAGTTGTCCCTTCCTCCAGCACGTCACAAGATGGGTGTTTCCTTTGCTAGCTTGCTAGCCTTGTTTAACATGTCCATGGGAGGAATCCGTGGGTAAATATCTCCAAAATCCCGATTCAGCTGAAGAGCTCCCGGTCATCCTGTCTCCAGGTGAGTGAGTCTCATTTTAAAACTAGTTTACTCTGCAGTGGAGATACTTTTACTCTGGTGATGGCAGAATCTCAAAGCTAGCAGCTAGCTAGCTAGCTAACCTTGGACACGAACGCGCAAATGCGCAATTTCGCGTGTACTCACCTCTTTCCATTCACTTTGTATAGATTCACGCTGCCCGTTCACGTTTGGTGTGAACGCACCTTAATAGTCTACCTTTAGTACCCCTTCCACCTACATGACCGGCAGCTAGGCGAGCCAATAATAGAGCAGCGTGTTATGTCTGTAAAATGACTAAGCAGGAGGCGAGTCTTCATGCAGCAACTACAGTAACTACTTTATTTTATGAACTTGGGTTTATATACAGAGTGGTCCATGCCTGCCTGACGTCACTCTGTGGGTGGGCACGGCATCCCAGACACACACATTCTCATACATAACATTCTCTCCCCCTTTAGAAATGCAAAACCACACACCATTGTAACCTCCCAAATTTAGAAACCCGAATCATGCACTAAGAACAAGGAGAATAATATACTGTTATGAACATCCTATCACATTCACACAAAACAACTAAACTGGACCTTGTCTCTTGAAAATACAAAATAATCCCATATTCACATTCACTCACATGCACACCAGCATCAAATATATACAAACTACACACTTTCTCACATATATACACACACACACGTATTTACACAAGGATTTTTTTTTTTTTTTCCCTCAGGTAACCCCAATGTCTCTGGGCAGCCACCATTCACAAAACTGCCAGGCACCCCCATGGCATATGCGCCCCTGACCTCTGTCCACCTCCAGGGTCGAAGCCCTCCTCCCTGGCGAATATGTCCCTTCCTGCCATAAGCTTCGGCTTTACATGAATTTCACTCGCCTGAGCCAGGTTCCTGGCTCGGACCTCCCTCCTGGGTCGGGCCGCCCCACCGGCCCGGTCTAGACCCTTCCCACGGCAGTGGCTTTTGGTGCACCCTAAGACTGCATCTTTAGGTCCTTCTCCACTCTCTTCGGCCCCCTGTGGTCGTGGTCCGGGGACTGCTGAAGCCCGCTCATCGGTGTTGCTCACTGCCCCGGGTGCTTCGTCGTAGCACCCAGCACCCTCGTCCAGGGCGCTTTGCCGTACTGCCACCATGTCCGGCTGTTGTCGCTCACCTTCAGGGTTTACAGCGTCATCCTCACCAGCATCGTTCTCCGGCCCAGGCACCCCGGCGCAGTTCCCAACTCCCTCATTCCATGTGTCTTGCTGCGTAGCCTCTGTATTTGGCTGTTGCTTACCTCCAGGACACGCACCATCACCCTCGTTGGGCCCACTCACCGACCTGGGCTCCTCACCGCTGCATCCAGCACTCTGTGTTGGTTCTCTGCTGCATTGTCACCGCATCCCGCGGCTCCTCCCCGGGGCCATCAGCCTCCCTGGTCTTGCTCACCCGCTGCGTAGCTTCCACAAGCGGGGTTGACTCCGGCTGCACTCCCTCTCTGCCGTCATCGCACACCGCGCCGTCTGACCCACCAGCACTATGCTCCTGTGCCATAGTGAGCTCCACGACCGGCTCGCCGTCCTCAGTGACCAAGGACTCCTCCACATTTTGCCCCGGTCCCACCTCGATGTCCAGCTTGCTGCTCGATTTTGGCACAAAGTCAGCTCCTCAGCTAGCCCATCCATCAGCGCAGAATGGGCTGTTAGCCTCCCAAAGCTAACTAGCTCCGCTGTTCCTGGCACCAACAACTCCAATGCCCACAGCCTCATGGCCCTTGTATGCCCAGCAAAGTGCACGGCCAGCTGCTCGACAGCATCGTCATAACCCTCCGCTGCGCCCAGCGTATCGAGGATTCTCTGGCCCTCTGCGCCAAGATTGTGGGCCAGGAGTGCCCGCCGCCATCTCCCGTCTAGCTTGTGTAGGCCCAGCACGCTGATGTACTCTTCAAATGAAGCTCTCCACTCCGGCCAGAGGATCAACAGCTCTCCTGCACGCTCCAGGAATGGTGCCAGTGGTGGAGGTAGCCCGTACGCTCCCATTAGTCTCCTCGTCACCAAATGTTATGTCTGTAAAATGACTAGGCAGGAGGCGAGTCTTCATGCAGCAACTAACTACTTTATTATGTGAACTTGGGTTTATATACAGAGTGGGCCGTGCCCGCCGGACATCACCCTGTGGGTGGGCACGGCATCCCAGACACACACTCTCATACATAACAGCGGGCGGGTCTCAAGGACTGATGAGTTGGCCTTTTCCAATCATGACGTTAACGATTTAGACCAGGGATGTCAAACTCATTCCATGGAGGGCCAAGACCATGCAGGTTTTACCTCCACCCAGTGTCTTCAGCAGGTGTTTTCACTGATCAGCAATCAGTGGGAAGAAATTCAGTGAAATCAACTGTTGAAGACACTGGGTGGAGGTAAAACCTGCAGGGTCTTGGCCCTCCATGGAATGAGATTGACACCTCTGATTTAGACGGAAGAGTCAAAAACGTTTCTGCCATTTCTCAAAGAGAAAAACGAGATAAAGGCTGTGTGTGTTTGTTTAAGAGAATTGACTGTTTAGAAATTTTTTTTTTTGATAATTAGGTGACTCATTTCAGACAGTTAAAACCTAGAAACACACCATTTTTCAGTCAAAAAAAAAAAAAACCTGAGACATGGTAATCTCAGTTGCTGGTCCCATCTTCCTTAGTACTTAAACTATCCGCCCTACAACCGGGAGGTCGGGGTTCAAGTCCCGGCCGAGTCATTCCAAAGACCATATAAAAACGGAATTTTCTGTTGTTTCTTCTTGGTGCTCAGCAAAAATTGAACGGAGGTGGGAAATGTGGGCAGCAGTGGCTCAGGAGGTAGAGTGGGTTGTCCAATAACCAGAGGGTTGGTGGTTCGAATCCCGCTCTCTCCGTCCCTGGGCAAGACACTTTACACACCTTGCCTCCAGTGTCCATGACACTGGGTATGAATGTGTATAAATGTTCAGTAGTGGTCAGAGAGGCCGTTGGCACAGATTGGCAGCCAGGTTTCTGTCAGTCTGCCCTTGGAGAGCTGTGGTTACAGTAGTAGCTTACCACTATCAATGTCTGTCTGGAGTGAATGAATAATGGACTCACTGTAAGCACTTTGAGATGTCACCTGACATGTAAAGCACCATATAAATCTAATCTATTATCATCACTTTAAAAGGACCCTGCCAACTGGTCAGTTTATTGTCTGATGTTGGCAATAAACATAACACCTCCTGGCCTGGCTGGAAAACTTTAACTTTAGCCCTCTTATTAAAACAGTGTTTCTATCTCACCTGGGCTTTCTCCATGTTGTCATGCACCATCTTAAGACATCTGTTCCATTCTTCTTCTCATCTGGACAACGAAGTGAAAAACTGGCACAGACTGAGAAATACTGGATGCTCCCATGAGTCCAAAAACATCCAGAGGCCCTCTGACCTGCATAGAGGAGCTCAAACAGAGAATATCCAGTGGATGCCTGCAACACTTCTCTGCAAGAAACCATCAGGCAAGGCAGCCAACAATCTCAGTCCTTACCATCTTCAGCCACAAACTTCTTTTTTTTTAGCATAGACTTCAAAGTTTGGTTGTATCTTTCTACCAAACTGTCAGTCTGCAGGCGGCAAGCAGTGGTCTTAATGTTAGGATAACTACAAATACCAATTTAAGATAAGATAAGATAAGATAAGCCTTTATTAGTCCCACAACGGGGAAATTCCAGGATTGCAACAGCACAGGGATAGCAACACTCAGAGCAACAATCAGAAGGCAAGAAAAAAAACAAGCAAGAGCAGCTAATATACATATGTACATATTACTATAAAATACTGTATATATATACACACACACACAGTGCAGAGCATTGTAGCTGGATGGAATAAATATATGAATATATGAACACACAGTGCAGAGCATTGTAGCTAGATGGAATAAATATGTAAATATATAAACACCCACAGTACGGAGCATTGCAGCTAGGTGGAATAAATATGCAAGTATATAAACACACAGTGCGGAGCAATGTAGCTAGATGGAATAATATGTAGATATATAAAAACACAGTGCGGAGCATTGTAGCTAGATGGAATAAATATATAGATATATAAATAAACACACCCAGTGCTGAGCATTGTAGCTAGATGGAATAAATATATAGATATATAAATATAAACACACCCAGTGCAGAGCATTGTAGCTAGATGGAATAAATATGTAAATATATAAACACACACAGTGCAGAGCATTGTAGCTAGATGGAATAAATATGTAAATATATAAACACACACAGTGCAGAGCATTGTTGCTAGGTGGGATGAAACAGCATAACCGTCTATTTAGTTATCCTACATGGTATGATTATGTGCCCATACATATTCTCACCCTCCATAGCGACCGGTATGTTCCTAGTTGTATGCCGGAGAGGACCATTGTGTAAGTCTATTGCATCTTTTGCATTCAAAAAAAAAAAACAACTATTAGTTTGTTACGTCTTTTTGCTATCTCTGCGAGCAGCCCTGCTTAGGTTGTACAGTCTGACAGCCGTTGGTAGGAAGGACCTACGAAACCTCTCGGTTGTGCACCTGGGATGATGTAGTCTGCTGCTAAATGAGCTCCTCAGTGCATCCAGTATGTCCTGCATAGGGTGGAACTCGGACTCCAGCAGAGATGACAGTTTAGCCACCGTCCTTCTCTCTCCTATCTCCTCCATCGGATCAAGGCGTTGCCCCAGGACAGAGCTAGCTTTCTTAATCAGTTTGTTCAGTCTCTTCCTATCGGCTGCAGTAATGCCACTGCCCCAGCAGACCACTCCAAAAGTGATGGCTGATGCCACCACCGTGTCATAGAATGACTTCAGCAGCGCCCCTTGTACACCAAAAGACCTGAGTCTCCTCAGCAGGAACAGCCTGCGTCAGTATTGTGTGACCAGTCTAGTTTATTGTTCAGATGAATACCCAGGTACTTGTAGGATGTCACCATCTCGATGTCTGTTCCCTGTGTATTTACTGGTGCTGTGAGGGGCTGCCCATGCCTGCGGCAGTCCACCACCAGCTCCTTAGTTTTCCTCGCGTTGATCTGGAGGCAGTTCCGATGGCACCAGTCCACAAAGTCCTGGATAAGCCCTCTGTACTCAGCTTCATCTCCGCTGGAGATGAGACCAACGATCGCAGAGTCATCAGAGAACTTCTGTAGATGGCAATGTGTTGTGTTGTGTGAGAAGTCCGCAGTATAAAGAGTGAACAGGAAGGGAGCCAGCACCGTTCCCTGGGGGGCCCCCGTGCTACTGATGATCGTGTCGGAAACACAGTCCCGGGTTCTCACAAACTGAGGCCGGTTCGTGAGGTAGTCCAGGATCCATGATGACAGGTGCTGGTCCACCCCTGCGCGCAGCAGCTTGTCCTTCAGGATCATCGGTTGGATGGTGTTGAAAGCACTGGAGAAGTCAAAGAACATGATCCTCACCATATTCCCGGGCTTCTCCAGGTGGGACAGAGAACGGTGAAGGAGGAAGATCACCGCATCCTCCACCCCAATGCCATGCTGGTAGGCGAACTGGAGTGGATCCATCGCTGGTTCCACCAGGGGGCGGAGATGAGCAAGGAGCAGTCTCTCCAGGGTCTTCCACTGGTTCGAGCGCTATATTAAATAACAAAGGGGACAATCTCCTTGCCTCACACCACAATACAAACTAAATGTGTTATGGTCCGAACGCGGTAGTTCCCCGTTCTCTTCTCAGGTGCACCAGATGGCCTCCAGGCTTTTATTGTGACAGCGTCTCGGCGTGGCTTCCGGCTGTCAGAGCTGAGCTCCGCAGGGACGGCTGAAATCCAGTCAGCTGATGACATCTCATCAGCTGATTAATCTTTCAGCCCTATTTTAGGGAGCAACTCTGTTTACTCCGGGCTGCGACCTCGTCAAACATCCCCTCGTCTATCATTCATCACAGTAAGCGTTTCCCTGAGACTCTGCATCCTGTGTCTTAGTCTTAGCATCAGTTGTGTTTTGCCCCTCACGGCTCTTTATTTTGCCTTTTGTCTTTCGTTTATAAATTATGCAAACTCAGCTGGTTTTCAGCGTCTCACTCACGAGCCATCATTTACAGTAGGTCGCAGCCAGAAGGAGACGCCGGTCACCGAGTTTGTGATGTGCTTGTGTTTTTTCCCTTCTCTGGGTGCTCGTATTTCCCGTTAGCATGTCTGCTTTCGAGCGTGGGTATTGCCCCGAGTGGTTTCAGGAGATAGATGGCTACCTGGCAGAAGCCCGTCTCCTTATGCCCACCTACGCTGCATACGAGCCCCTGGGTCTCACGCAGAGGACATTAAAAGTATCACCTTACCTCCTTTCCGGAAGGGAACGAGAGAGTGGCGTGGATTGTGGTGCAACGTGGACTGATAGAGACAGCGGCCAAGAAGGCGGCCAAGGAACCCTCGCCTCCTTCCCCGAATACGGCCATCCCGACGAGGGAGGAGATCCACGGACTGGAGGGAAACTCCGGCAGGAGGCATCCCCGCTCCTCGCCTCAGGATCCAGCTCCTGTCACCCGTCCAGCCCAGGAGTGGCGGTTTCCAGACTCAACCTTTGCCTTGCCCTCTGCCAGTAGACATAGTCACAAAGCCCGTGTAAAGCCTCAGCAAGAACCCCATCCGGATCCAGTTCTGGGTCGCAGTAGGAACTCTGCCTCTCAGCCAGCTGTTTCTCCTGCATCACGACAGGAGGAAAACCCAGCAGCCTTCGCCTCCGGGTAATCTGTCCCTGCTGTTCCATCAGCTCCTCGTTCCCTGATCACCTCGGCTGTTACTCCCTCCTCGACGCTCTCCCCAGCTGTTGTGAGCTCCACGAGTCCTGCTCCGGCGATGCCCGTCATCGATCCTGTTCGAATGGCTCCTCCTCGTCTTCCCGGGGGGCCCTCCGTCACCATCCAGCTGGGGAAGGGAAGAACCAAGCCTACTGCAGCAGCTTCCACTGGCCCTCAGCGGAGCAGTCAAGTGCGTTTTTATTCTTTTCCTTCACTGGGTGAATTTCCTTGTCTGACCCCTGGGGGTGGAGTTCGGGGCTCACAGCCCCCTGAGCTCCCTCCACCTGCTGCAGTGATTAATTATGAACCTGCTTCCTTTGTGTCTCCTTCCCCTGAGCGTTCTTCAGTGCCAGGTCTACACCGTCAGACGAGGAAGGAGCCTGCGGCCCTGGAGTACCTGGTTCCGGCCCCGCAGCCACGTCATGGGCAAAGGAGGAGGGCGGACTGCAATTTGGAGCCTGCGCCGACAAGCAAGCGTCCCCGGGTCTCCATGGAGGGACAGTCCGACCCGGCAGGTCACGGATCCCCTGCCGCCACGCCGTGCGGGCCCTCTGCGTGGACAGCGTTAGGGAATCCCCGGACTGTGGACACCATCATGCCAGCTGCGGAGCCCGCCGTAGCCGAGAGGGAACCAGAGGAGGACCTACCTGCCAAACCCTGATCGCTGAAGTCCTGGATGGCGGCAGAACTTGAGATCAGGCAAATGCTCTATTTTGTCTCTCTCCTGTCTATTCTGGAGCATTTTTGCCTGTCTCGGGGAGACGAGCGGGGTACAGCCGTCCGCAGCATCCGAGCTCGTCTCGCTGGGCTCTGTTGCTGCCGGTGATCCTGATCCCGGTTCTCTTTCTCCTGAGCCTTCTCCCAGGGTCACCGGTATTGAGTCAATTCTGGTCGCTGTTCCGGAGGCTCCGGGTTTGGAGGCCGTCCCTGGTGCTGCGCCGGCCCTGTCGGGGTCCGTCGTGGGTGCAGCTTTCACCCAGTCGGGGTCCGTCGTGGGTGTGGTTCCGGCCCAATCGGGGTCCGTCGTGGGTGCAGCACGGTCCCGCTTGGGATCCAGCGGAAGCGCAGCGCCAGTCCATGTGGGATTCGGAGGAGGAGCTGCAGATCCTTCGCTGATCGATGCCGGACTGGTCCCTTTCCCTTCCATCGGGGAAGTGTTTGGAGGAGAAAGAACACTATACCTACTGTGAAGCATGGGGGTGGAAACATCATGCTTTGGGGCCGTTTTTCTGCAAAGGGACCAGGACTACTGATCTGTGTAAAGGAAAGAATGAATGGGGCCATGTATCGTGAGATTTTGAGTGAAAACCTCCTTCCATCAGCAAGGGAATTGAAGATGAAACATGGCTGGGTCTTTCAGTGTGACAATGATCCCAAACACACCACCCAGGCAACGGAGGAGTGGCTTTGTAAGAAGCATTTCAAGGTCCTGGAGTGGCCTAGCCAGTCTCCAGATCTCAACCCCACAGAAAATCTTTGGAGGGAGTTGAAAGTCCGTGTTGCCCAGCGACAGCCCCAAAACATCACTGCTCTAGAGGAGATCTGCATGGAGGAATGGGCCAAAATACCAGCAACAGTGTGTGAAAACCTTGTGAAGACTTAGTTTGACCTCTGCCATTGCCAACAAAGGGTATATAACAAAGTATTGAGATGAACTTTTGTTATTGACCAAATACTTATTACCTCCACCAAGGAGGTTATGTTTTCATCAGCGTTGGTTTGTCTGTTAGCAAGATAACTCAAAAAGTTATGGACGGATTTTCATGAAATTTGCAGAGATTGTCAAAAATGGGGTATCCTACAGATGCTTAGATTTTGGTGGTGATCCGGATCACCGTCTGGATCCAGGAATTTTTTAAAGGATTCTTTAACATTGCGAGATAGGGCCATTTTTCAATATTTGTGCATGCAAGTCTGCCAAAAATAGTCGGAACACTTGCAAAACAAAAAAAAAAAAAAATGCAGGACAACATGCCCACAGGTTCTATAATATATCCAACACTGATCCGGATAATGCAATAATTCTGGATACTATGATCCACAATATCCAAAAAAAAAAAAAAAAAAAAAAAAAAGGGGACCTTTGCAATTTTCCTCATAGGAAGAGAACAAATGAAGCTAAAATCACTCAAACACCATTATGTAGCCAAGACACTGGAATCTGTAGTGTGTCAACGGATTTGTTGCATCTTTAAAAGCTAGGGAGCTACATCCAGAAGAAAACCGCCATTATGCGAAATGCGATTTTCCGGAATAACTCGTCATCGGCCTCCGTCAGTCTATGATGACCATGGAAGAGAATCCTAAACGTCTACTCTGCTGGAACAGCACCGCCTGTGGCTGAACAGGCCGATGCGCGAATGACGGTCCCTATCACACAGGTCACACTTGTGGGTGGTCTCCGTGCTGCTGGGTCTGTGGCGGTTCTTCCTGCGGGTCCTTTTTTCATCTGCTGCAGCAGTCAGTCTCTCTTCACCCGCCTTGAGCTGTCTGGTCAGGGTGCCTCTCCATTTGGAGCGGTCCGTTGCAAGGTCCTCCCAGCGCTCTGTGTTGATATCCAGGGCCTTCATGTCTCTCTTGCAGACGTCTCTAAAGCGCAGCTGTGGGCGGCCAACGTCTGTCCTGCCAGTTGCCAGTTCTCCATAGAGGACGTCTTTGGGGATTCTGCCATCCTCCATACGGTGAACGTGGCCTAGCCAGCGGAGCCTGCGCTGCCTGAGTAGAGTGAACATGGAGGGAAGGCCGGCGCGGGACAGAACTTCTGTGTTGGGCACTTTGTCCTGCCAGGATATGTCCAGGATGTGGCGAATGCAGCGCAAGTGGAAGGAGTTCAGTCTCTTTTCCTGCCGGGCGTATGTTGTCCACGTCTCACTCCCATAGAGCAGTGTGCTGATGACGCAGGCGTTGTACACTGCCATCTTCGTCTTGACAGAGAGTTTGGGATTCTCCCACACTCGTGTGGTGAGGCGAGCGAGTGTGAAGGCTGATTTTCCAATCCTCTTGTTGATCTCTGTATCAAGGGAGAGGTTGTTGCTGATCGTGGACCCCAGGTACGTGAACTGATTCACGACCTCCAGCTTGTAGTCAATGGTGATGGTTGGTGGTGCTTCCGTGCCTTGCACCAAGACGTTAGTCTTCTTCAGGCTGATGGTAAGCCCGAAGTCCTTGCATGCCTGGGAGAAGCGGTCCATCAGGGTCTGAAGCTCCTGCTGTGTGTGGGTTGCGACTGCAGCGTCGTCTGCGAACAGCATGTCTCTGATTAGAGCCTTGCGTACTTTGGTTCTGACTTTCAGGCGGGCGAGGTTGAAAAGCCTGCCGTCAGATCTTGTGTGCAGGTAGATTCCCTCTGTTGCTGTGCTGAAGGCATACCTCAGGAGCATAGCGAAGAAAATCCCAAAGAGGGTTGGCGCAAGTACACAGCCCTGTTTCACTCCGCTGCATATGTTGAATGGCTCTGAGACGTTGCCATCGTGCTGCACTATCCCCTGCATGTTGGTGTGAAACGATTCAATGAGGCTTTGCAACTTTGGTGGGCATCCTATCTTTGGCAGGATCTTGAAAAGGCCCTCTCTGCTGACCAGATCGAACGCTTTGGTGAGGTCGATGAAGGCGACGTACAGAGGCATGTTCTGTTCTCTGCATTTCTCCTGGAGTTGGCGGATGGAGAATATCATGTCTACCGTTGATCGCTCAGCGCGGAAGCCACACTGAGACTCGGGGTAGACACGTTCGGCAAGCTTCTGTAGACGAACGAGAACAACTCGTGCGTAGACTTTGCCAACAACGCTGAGGAGGGAAATGCCCCTGTAGTTGTTGCAGTCGCTTCTCTCCCCTTTGTTTTTGTAGAGGGTGATGATCTTGGCGTCCCTCATGTCCTGTGGTACGGCACCTTCCTTCCAGCACTGGCAGAGGACGTCATGCAATGGCAGCAGTAGGGCGGTCTTGCAGTGCTTGATCAGGTCAGGGGGTATGCCGTCATTGCCGGGTGCCTTGCCAGCGGCCAAGCTATCAATGGCCTTACTGAGTTCGTCGATGGTTGGCTCGGCGTCAAGTTCGTCCATGGATGGCAGGCAGTCGATGGCATCAAGGGTTGACGGTGTCACGGTGTTCTGTCTAGAGTAGAGGTCGGAGTAGTGTTCCACCCATCTCTCCATCTGCTTGTTCTTCTCTGTGATCATCTCCCTAGTGGAAGATTTGAGGGGGGCCGTCTTGCTCTGAGCCGGACCAAGTGCTTTCTTGATGCCATCGTACATACCACGGATGTTCCTTGTTATGGCAGCGGTTTGAATGTCTTGGCTGAGCTGAGTCCAGTACTCGTTGGCACAGCGCCGAGCAGTCTGCTGAACTTTGCTTCTCGCAGCCCTGAGAATCTGGAGATTCTTCTCGTTTGGGTACTTCTTGTACTCAGCAAGTGCTGAGCGCTTGGCTTCAATGACGGGGGTCATCTCGGTCAACTTGGCATCAAACCAGTCCTGTGACTTCGAGGTCTTCCTCCCAAAGGTAGCCAAGGCTGTGCGGTAGATGGTGTTTTGCAGCTCTTCCCACTTCTGCTTTGCAGATTCTCCTCCTTGTGGTACACCAAGTTCCTTCTCAAAGGTGGAGGCAAACTGCTCAACAAGTTCTGGTTGGGCCATCTTGCTGGAGTCAATCCGTGCCTTTCCAGGTTGTTGAGCACGATGGAATTTGTTCAGCTGCAGCTTGACCTTGCAACACACCAATGAATGGTCTGTGTTGCAATCTGCACTCTGGAACGAATGGGTGATTAGCACGTTCTTCAGTGAGGTGCGCCTGGTCAGGATCAAGTCTAGCTGGTGCCAGTGCTTTGAGCGTGGATGTTGCCAGGAAACCTTGTGTTGGGGCTTGGTCTTGAAGAACGAGTTTGTGATGCACAGATCGTGATATGTGCAGAACTCGAGCAGCCGCTGTCCGTTGTCGTTCATTCTGCCCACGCCAAAAGGTCCAAGACAGGAGGGCCAGGAGTCGTGGTCAGCACCCACTCTGGCATTGAAGTCTCCAAGGAGAATGAGTTGTTCAGAGTTGGGGATGATCCTGACAGTTGTTGCGAGATTCTCGTAGAACTCGTCTTTTGCCTCTGGTGTGGCTGTGTTGGGGCATACACACTGACGAGGGTGACTGGGCCTTCAGTGGTGTTCAGGCGGAGGGTGAGGAGTCGTGCAGAGCCAGTGCTGCCCGGTTCCACCATCTTCAGCAAAGTGTTCTTCACTGCGAAGTCCACTCTGTGTCCCCTGTGTTCGTCACTGCCCTTTCCCTGCCAGTAGAACGTGTAGTCCTTCTCTCTCAGTGTACCTGCATCAGCTAACCGTGTTTCCTGGAGAGTGGCGATATCCACTCCCAGTCTCTTCAGCTCCTTATTGATGATGGCAGTCTTCCTGGTGTCGTTGATGTCCTTTAGGTTAGCAGCGAGTCCTGTCATCATAGTGCGGACGTTCCAAGTTCCCAGTTTTAGAGTTGGTCTCTTGTTTTATTGTCTTGCCTGGTGCGAAGGTTCTCAGCCTGCTGTTTGGATTTCTCCTTATCCCCATGCACCCAATGAGGAAAGCAAGCTGTGGCGGGTCAACACCTTATTGGCTGGGGGCTGCCCAGCTTGAGGCGGGCGGTAGCTGTCCAGTGAGATCTGATGATCCCTCCCACCGTCGGGAACAACCCCTGGCGCCACGCTCTACGCCAATTGAGCAGTGGCTTATAACCGGTAACTGTCATTCCCCGTGTTTTGTCTACGCCAAAGGCGAAGCTGGAGTATCCTCTCCAGTGATCCGGTGTTCTACCTTCCAGCGTTGGGCGTTGGTAGGATTCAAGCCTGGGCAGGAAGATATGGAGGACAAGATGTTGCCCATGCAGCATGTCCCCCCTCTCCACGTCACTGATGAATCCAAAGGAACAGCAGGGCTGCTACAGTTTGGCACCAGCGCCGTTGCAGGAGCTGCCAGAACGATGTTGAGCACAACATAGAACTGTCTTAGGGGCTCCGACTCCGGATTTTTCCTCAGGGTTGACTCCCGAAGCCTTTCCCGTGACCGGGTATGCCGCAAGGCAGCAGAGGTTTGAAATCAGGGTTTACCTTCCCCTAGATGGGCTACCTTCCCAGGTTGACGAGCCACCATCTACCCGAAGCATCTGGTTTTAAGGCGCCAGAGATCCGCCCTCGCCCCTTCTCCTATTAGTAAAAGCAGTTCCGCCGGGCTTAGAGACTAAACCACATGGGCAGGCTAGGAGTTGGACTTAGTTGTCAGAGGCTTTTCGAGACACACGCCATAAGGAGCATTTTATGAGCACTGGGAGCTTAACCCCAGTGCCGCTCCTGGCTATGACAACCTTGGAACCGGAACCTTGGAATCCGGAATAACTACTGAACCACTAATCCTATCCATGTCAATCCAATTGCTACTCATATGTTTTCATGGTCAAGGAATCTGAAAACGTACACACAATAAAAGTAGGATTAATATTTATGATGTAAAACACTGTATGGGGGGGGGGGGGAACTGTGGCGCTTGGCGGAGGTCTGCGCTCTCCGAGTGCTTTTCTAGTTTTACTGAGGAATTTACCAATTAATTCATTAAAAATCCTTCAATGCGATTTTCTGGATTTTTTCCTCATTTTGTCTCTCATAGTTGAGGTATACCTATGATGAAAATTGGAGACCTCTCTCATCTTTTAAGTGGGAGAACTTGTACAATTGGTGGGTGGCTGACTAAATACTTTTTTGCCCCACTGTATTTATGTGTACATATGTATATTCACTGCTCTTATTTTCTTATCTTCTAAATTATTGCTCTGAGTGTTGCTATCCCTGTGCTGTTGCAATCCTGGAATTTTCCCATTGTGGGACTAATAAAGGCTTATCTTATCTTAGCTCATCTTATATGCTTACTTAAGCTATTTGCTAATAATTTTGTTCGAATCTTATGATCTAAATTAAGCAGAGAAATTGGTCTATAGTTTGCAGGATCATTAGGATCTTTATCCTTTTTCAATAACAAACATACATTAGCCTCATACAGTGAAGATGGGAGGGTTTTTTTAAGTAAGAGTAACTTACCATTCTAAGTAGGAGAGGTGTTAAGATATAGAAAGCTTGATAGAACTCTGCTCCAAACCCATCTGGCCCAGGACATTTTCCTGTTGGGAATGTCTTAATTGTCTACTAACCCAGCAACAGAAAAGGCTCTAAGTCAAGCTTATTTTCCACATTTAACTGTTGTATATTTAGTGTACTAAAAAATGAGAACAATCATCCTCTGTTGCTGTGGAGGCAGAGCCATAAAGGTCAGCATAAAACTCTATAAAACAATTATTGATATCCTGTTTGTGAGTATTTGTCCAGATTTTGATTGTATCTTATAAATGGCAGTCTTGGCTTGCTCCCCTTTAAGTTGTCTGGAAAGTAATGTTTGTGGTTTATCACTTAGTTCAAAATGTTTGTCTCATTTTTAATAATAAACTGTTGATTTCTTCCCCAAGAACTGAATTATATTCAGATTTTAACACCAACATTTTATTAGAATCAGATTGTAAGAAAGATACTTTATACAGACGTGGACAAAATTGTTGGTACCCCTCTGTTAATGAAAGAAAAACCCACAATGGTCACAGAAATAACTTGAATTTGACAAAAGTGGTAATAAATAAAAACTCTATGAAAATTAACTAATGAAAATCAGACAATGCTTTTGAATTGTGGTTCAACAGAATTATTTTAAAAAAACAAACTCATGAAACAGGCCAGGACAAAAATGATGGTACCCCTAGAAAAGATTGAAAATAATGTGACCATAGGGACATGTTCAACCAAGATGTGTCCTCTAACATCACAGGTGTCTACAAACTTGTAATCAGTCAGTCAAGCCACAAAGCTTCTGGGAGAATGTCCTATGGACAGACGAGACAAAACTGGAACTTTTTGGCAAGGCACATCAGCTCTATGTTCACAGACACAAAAATGAAGTATACCAAGAAAAGAACACTGTCCCTACTGTGAAACGTGGAGGAGGTTCTGTTCTGTTCTGGGGCTGCTTTGCTGCATCTGGCACAGGGTGTCTTGAATCTGTGCAGGGTACAATGAAATCTCAAGACTATCAAGGTATTCTAGAGAGAAATGTGCTGCCCGGTGTCAGACAGCTTTGTCTCAGTCGCAGGTCATGGGTCTTGCAACAGGATAATGACCCAAAACACAGCTAAAAACACCCAAGAATGGCTAAGAGCGAAACATTGGACTATTTTAAAGTGGCCTTCTATGAGCCCTGATCTAAATCCTATTGAACTTCTGTGGAAGGAGCTGAAACATGCCATTTGGAGAAGGCATCCTTCAAACCTGAGACAACTAGAGCAGTTTGCTCATGAGGAGTGGGCCAAAATACCTGCTGAGGGGTGCAGAAGTCTCACTGACAGTTACAGAAATCGTTTGATTACAGTGATTGCCTCAAAAGGTTGTGCAACAAAATATTAAGTTAAGGGTACCATCATTTTTGTCCAGGCCTGTTTCATGAGTTTGTTTTTTAAAATTATTCTGTTGAACCACAATTCAAAAGCATTGTCTGATTTTCATTGGTTAATTTTCATAGAATTTTATTTACCACTTTTGTCAGATTCAAGTTATTTCTGTGATCACTGTGGGTTTTTCTTTCATTAACAGGGGTACCAACAATTTTGTCCATGTCTGTATATTTTTTCCAATTTGGTAATTTCCTGGTCATTTTCTTTCAGTCTTTTCTTTTTTTCTTTCTTGGAGATTCAAAAGAAATAATGAATCCCCGCATGGTAACTTTAAGTGTCTCCCAGAGAATAGAGTCCGAAACTTCTGTTATCATTAATCTCAAGAAATTCTTAGATTTTGGGTCATATACTCTTTAAACCCTGGGGCACTCAATAGTACAGGATTGAATCTCCAGTTGTTTTTAGGTTTAGAGAAAAAAGACTTAGGCCTATAGGATCATAGGATCATAGACAAAGGCCTATGATCCGAAACTATTCTATTATGATACTGTGTATTACTTATGTTTGAATATTAAACTAGCTTCCACTATAAAATAATCAATTCTATTATATGACTGGTGTACATGCAAATAAAATGAATATTCTTTCATATCGGGATGTTGTATCCTCCAAATATCCACCATATTTCTAGATTTTATTAACTTATTCAGTGTTTGAACAGAATTAATTGTTGGAGGTGATTTTAAGGATGATCTATTTAAAGATGAATCCAAATAACAGTTGAAGTTGCCCCCAATTATAATAGTAGAAAATTCATCTTCTGAAAGTAGTTCAAAAACCTTACGAAAAAAGATGGATCATCAGAATTTGGGCCATATATATTCAAGAGGGTAATTGGAAGAGAATTAATATGACCAGAAATCAAAACAAATCTCCCATTTGGATCTGTAATTGTAAATTTCAAAATAAAAGGAATAGTATTACTAAATAAAATTGCTACTCCTCTTGCCTTAGATGTAAAAGGTGCATGATACACCTGTGAGATCCAACTAGTTTTTAATTTGTACTCAGTATCTACAGTAGTATGCGTTTCTTGTAAAAACAATATCAGCTTTCAATGAATTCAAATGAGAAAAAAAACTTTCCAGGTTTAATATTACCAAAGCCCCTAACATTCCACGAGGATAATGTAATTTCACTGTTTCAAAATACAGTCATGCTTATAAAGAAATCAAATACAAAACAAATCAAATGCCCCAACATTGAATACATAGATGAGTATGAAAGCAAAACCAACAACAAAACAAAACTGCACACCTCCCTCCACAAACATTCACACACCAATCCACACGCACACATATCCAGACTCCCCCCCCCCAAAAAAAAATTAAAACCTGTATACCCTATATTTAAAAGGGCAACACAAAGCAAACGGCCAATGGCCGAAGGTCTCACCATTACCAAAGTAGAGCTTCACACCATACAATCGATCCCAGTGAGAGGAAGACAAGAAAAAAAAGATATTAAACTAAAGCACAAAATCCGTCAGTTCATCTCAATTGCCTTAATCCTGCTTTTCCAACACATGCTCCATGAAAGATTTAACGTCGCTTGGAGAGGTAAAAACTTTTACCTGGTCTTGATGATGTACACGAAGTTTGGATGGGAAGCCTAAAGTATATTTTACCTCCCTCGTCCTGAGCGCTTGAATTACCTCCCGAAAGGCTCTCCGTTGTGCCATCACCGCCACTGTACAATCCGGGTAGATAAAGATCCAATGCCCATTATAGGTCATCTGTTGTTGCCGACTCAGCCGTAGAATCAGTTCCTTCTCCTGGTAGAAGTGGACTATGGCGATGATGCTCCGAAGTTTGTTGGCGTCCAAGGATTTAACCACGGGGATGTGGTGTGCCCGGTCCACCATCACAGGCTTAGTGAAATTGCTCTCCCCGAGTAACTTCGGTATTAGGCCAACAATAACCTCTGCGGGTCTGCCTTTCTCTTCACCTTCTGGTAGTCCCACCATCTTAATATTGTTGCATCTCAAACGCCCCTCCAGATCATCAGTTTTAGATAGGAGTCTTTCATTAGTTTTTTTCATTTCTGTTAGAGCCATCTCATGCGTCTGAATGCGCCGTTGATGGTCTGATCCTCGTTCCTCCACAGCAGCCACTCTTTCAGTCAATGCCGGCTGAGTATTCATAACAGTTTCAAACTTATGATCCAAAAGATCAAAACGCTTGATTCCAAAATCCTTTCAGACATCATTTCCGACCCGCAGGATGCATCTTCTCCTGTATTAGGCCCATGAGCCGCAGCTGCATCAGATTGTTTGGCGTGCTGCCTTGTTTGACGATTATCAGGCATTTTACTGTTCACACAACTGGAAAAAAAAGTGATTAGCAAAAACTTAATGGTTTGGAGTAGATCAACCCTCAAAATACCACTTTTTCTTCAGCCACTTTACATTAGATGGTGAAATTTACAAATAAATGTTTCCCCCTGGAGCTCAGTGAGACCTAACTACTCCATGCCCCTCTGCCTCCTCCATTTCAACTTACTCTTGAATAAAGAAAGAGTGTCTGGCTCTCGAACTGAACTGGGAAGATGGTTCCACAGGAGGGGAGCTTGATAACTGAAAGCTCTACCTCCCAATCTACTTCTGGAGACCTTGGAGACAACCAGTAGTTTGGATTTTTGGGAGTGCTAAGCTCTGGTTGGATGATAGGGAACTATGAGTTCTTACAGGTAAGAAAGGGCCAGACCATAAAGGGCTTTATAAGTTAGGAGTAAAATCTTGAATTCAATTCTATATTTTAATAACATGTCTTTTTCAGTAAATATTAAAATAATACAGTGCTGTAATCTCTGTTATTAAATATAGAATTATTCAAATGGATGCAAATGGTGGACATAACTTGCATGACCATTGAGACCGCGCCCCCCCCCCCCCCACACACACACACGGGGTCTAGGCTTGTGGCACTGTCCAACTTTCCGAGGAAAACGGCTCGTTGGACAGCCCAACAGGTGGCAGACAGACAGTGGCGTGCTGGAGTCATCAGGAACACACAGCAGCGAAAAACGCCAACAGCGTGCTGAAGGCGATGGCCAACCTGGAGAACTTAGGCAGCTAATGCTCCCAATTAACTCCCGCCTGACTATCTAAAGGAGGCACGAGCCTCCCCTCCTAGCGCCGGAACACTGTTGCCTACCTTTCTATCTTCGTTGTCAGCGGCCCTAACCAGCTGCAACGCACCCCCCCCCCCCCCCCCCCCAGATGAACATAGCCACATAAATACACAGAGTCACTTGCTCTCCAGACACACACCAAAACTGATACTTTGCTCTTTTGAATCCTTTGGTGCAGCCCACCCAGTAAGCTGCAGCTGTGTCTCATCAGTTCACAGCTACGACAGGTCCAGTAGACCAATTATGCCACACTTTCCCCCCTCTGAAAAGGACTCATCCCCGAGTTACTATGCTGACATTTGATAATCCTGAGTCCAGGCCAGCCATCTGAGATGTCGTGCAGGCCGTCCACTGGAACTCGTCACTGTCCTCTCTCCTTCTCTGGAGGAAAGTGTGGATGAAACCTCTGGGTGAAGATTTGAACTTGCATGAGAGTTACTGCAGTTTGTAGAAGAGCTCTCCGTCGCCTCTTCGGCTCCTGATGACATGGTAGATGGCATAGAATGGCTTGGAATGGGTAACCCTTGTCCAGACATCCCCAAATTGGCTCCCTGATGATAATGGATCCAACTTGAACCCAACTACACATCAGATTGTGGTCATCTTAAAGGTCTGACAAGCATGGAAATGGATCGACCAGCCCTTCTGGAGCCTGTATTGCCATTCTCTGCCCAAGAAAAAGTAACAGGCTTAAGTCTGTTGAAATGAACGATACTACCAGTGCCCCTCTCTACTGGTACCAGTCTATAGAGCACATCTATCACCCTCAACTACTCTAAAGGGGCCCTTAAACTTTCTTTTGTGGAGATGTGTGGAAAGGATGAGGCTGAGTTATTTCTCAAGTTCCATTTTATTCTCAACACACTCCAACATACAAATCAGAAAAGAGGCAGAACCCCCAAACTCTGCCAGTTTTATACCCTTGACATCAAAGCACAAAATTCCATTGTCTTTAAATCCCAAACACAATGCATCCCCCCTGCAGTTCCTAATTCTTCCACCCAAACCCCGGTGGTCAGGAAATCCTTCATGTCCATCTCTTTGCATATCCAAAGGTCAACACTCACATCCTCCTCATCTCCCTAGGAGGTCCAGACCTTTTGTTCCTCTTCAGACATGAAGCCAAAGTAAGCCCACAGGAATATACAAGAGCATATGAACAGTCATATACATGTGAGCCCGTGAAACTACATATGTGCACCACACTTTGCAGTTTTGAGCACAGGTCCCGCTTTCTAGCCTTGCCCTGTACCCAAGCTAACTCACCCTCAGTAAAATACTGAAACTTGGCCCTAAAGTCGTAAAATTTCTTCTGTCGTTCAGAAGCCCTGGCCTGATGTCTTTTTACAGCTTCCCCAACTGTGGACAGTGTTTCATTGAGCCTAGAAACATGGTCACCGACAGATGAAAGACACTCTTGGGTTTCAAGACTGAACATAACATCAACCGGAAAAACAATTTCACGTCCAAACAAAACTTTGTAGGGAGTAAAAGCAGTACTAGCATGAACACTACTCTGATATGCCAACATCACATAAGGCAAGAGTGTATCCCAGTTCAAATGGTTTTCATCAGCAAAAGATATCAGCATTGATAACAGAGTACGATTGAAGTGCGCAATAAGGCCATCTGACTGAGGGTGGTATGGAGACGTACGGGATTTATGAATGTGCAACATCCTACACATTTCCTAAAACAAGGAAGACTCAAAATTTCATCCTTGATCTGAGTGGACACTCCGGGGAACCCCAAACCAACAAACCCACTCCTCAGTTAACACTCTAGCCATAGTACCAGCCTCCTGATTCAAAAGTGGAAAAGCCTCAGTCCATTTTAAGAAGTAGTCACCCACAACCAGGATATATCTATTCTTTGAGGATTTTCTGGAAGAGGACCCAATATATCCAAAGCTACACATTCAAAAGGCCGAGATAACCGATGGCTGCAGAGGGGCAAATGTTGGCTTTCCCTGGCTCTTATAAGAGGAGCAGTCAACACACTTTTACCCACCGTTTCACATCCCCAAACCACCCAGACCAATAAAACCTGTCCTTAACCTTCCCTTGCAACTTCTGCACCCCCAAATGACCTCCAGTAAAATCATTATGCAACTTTGCCAGAATTTTAGGTATCAAGGAACAACCACTTGTATTTGAGTTATATGTAAATTAACAGGAGGCATCCTCAACCTTGACTCCTGCACACACAGCTGACTCCAAACAGAGCATACTTTTGCAACTCAGGCTTATCCAGCATCGGGCACTCATCTGCTTGATTTTTACAATTAATCTAAAGTAGCTCGTCATCACTCTGGACTTTGGCCAACTCATCCCCAACCACCCCCCCTCTTCACATTGACTAAACTCTGGGATTTCCTGTACAGCACACAGTTTTATAATTTCTCTACCTTTTGTTCCCAGGTTAAAGACCCCTGCCCATGCTCTCCCCCACTACAAAAGGCAACCTTGAGAGAGCATCTGCATTAGCATGCAACTTGCCTAGTCGGTGTACAATCTTGTACTGAAAGTTAGCGAGCTGCTCAACCCAACGAGCAAGCTGCCCCTTTAACCCCTTGTCATGAGACTGAGCGCAGTGCATCACCGAGCTCAGCCTCTTAATTTCTGAATATTTTCTGTATTTTTCCAGCTTTGTGTTTTCCTGTGTTTTGAGTTATGTTTCCTAGGTGGTTTATTGTTCTGTTAGTTATTTATGTCCTTAATATCATTTTGTCAGCCTCTGTTAGGAATTATGTTTTGTTTCTGTATGACACGAGTGCCTTACCTTTCCTTCCAGACACCCCAATCTTGTTATTTTCTCACTCTGTTCCTTAGTCGTCCCAGCTGTGAGTTGTTAATTAGGTCACCTGCCTGCTCATGCTGCCCGCACCTGCCGCCCATTGTTTCATCTTGTTCCCCAAACTAAGGACTGTCAGACTGCGTTCTCACTGCAGCAGTCTTAACTATCCTCTCTCGTTGTCACCAGAAGCCCTAATCCTACATTAGGATTAGGGCTTTAATCAATCGCCTGGAATTACTTCAGGCGATTGTGCCTGAAGTAATTCCAGTCTGTAAGTTTCTTCCGTTTGTTTTTGGATTTTTGTGCTGTGCACCTCAGAACTTCATTTTTTTCCTGTAATAAATTCTATAACCTGCAGTTAGCTCATGGGTCTGTCTCTCTCTGCCTAGAGGGGCAAATCGTGACACCCCTGGAAGTTATGTAACCAACGCAAAGAGTTATGATCTGTACGAAGTACAAATTCCTTACCCATAAGGTAGGGTTTAAAATGCTTTATGAACGTGACCATACTCAGCAGCTCTTTTTTTGTGTTAGCATATTTATGCTCCTGTTTGGTCAGGACCCTGCTGACATATGCCACAACTCGCTCATGTCCCTCTGCCCCCTTGGATAAAACTGCCCCAATCCCAACATCACGAGCGTCAGTGTCCAAAATAAAAATCTGGGACGAATAGGCTAGCACAGGAGCAGTAATAAGGCTGGCTTTCAAATGATCAAAGGCCTGCTGACAAGCATCAGTCCACTGAAAGAGTTTCCCCTTCTCAACAAGCTGATGAAGGGTTGAGCAATGTCTGCAAAGCCTTTAACAAAATGCCAATAATAGGAGGCCAGCCTTACAAAACTATGAACCTCAGTCTGATTCCTTGGGACAGGCCACTCTCTAACAGCAGCTCCCTTAGCAGGGTCTGCCATAACCCCCTCAGCAGATATAACGCGGCCCAAGTAAAGAACCTGGGTCAAACAGATTGCATTTGGAAGGTTTTACTTTTAAATTGGCCTGCTGTAGAGGATGCTTTCACAAACGAGACTGAGTTTATTTCTCAGGAAAGGTTTATTGAGAGTCTACATCCTCTATCAAGCAAGTATCTCAGCAAAAGAGGGAGAACAATCATTCATCACAGCTCTTATACTCTCCAGAGACAACACCCCCCCCCCCCAACATCAAATATCACATTCCCAGCCCACAGTCCTTCAGTAAACATATAGCTTCCGAGGCTCCTTGGCGTCTATTGTCTCAACTCCTCAGCCTCGGGGGCTCCTGCTGGGACATTCTGACTTCCCGTCTCTCAAGAAACCACTTCACACCTCCCAAGGTCTCCGCCGGGTCAGGTCTTCTTGGCCGTTTAGACGTGAAGCTTCCAGAGTATGCACCGTCATGCCTACTGAATATATGTGAGGAAAAATGCATACCATATATGCGCCCTAAATGCGTGCCATATAACCCCCCCCCCCCAACCATCTAAATAAGGACAACTTACACCCCAGATGCATAGAATCATGACATATCACACAGAATGAAAAAAAATTTGGAACAACATATCACACATCCAACTGCTTGGGCTTCAACCTCCTGCCATACCTGCTGTGAGCAGGTCTCGCTCTGCCTGTGGCTGTCTCTTGCATCTGTGGATCAGAGTCATTAGCACATCATTGTGAAAGCTTAACAGAGTGTCTCCCCGGCGGCCTGCCACGACGGGGGGCCCTGGCTACCTGCACCTGTTCATCAGCTAACACAAAAGCGGGTTTGAGTCTGTTAATGCAGACTAATTCCCTCCTGTCTCCCAAATCGAGCAAAAAAAAAAAAAAAAAAAAAAAAAAAGCTTTTCCCCGGTTTCTAACACTCTGAATGGTCCATCATAAGGTGGTCTTAAACCTAACCTCTGTGCGTCGTGTCTAACAGAGACGAATTCTGCATTCTTTAAGGCTTTAGGCACAAAAACGTGTGGAAAACTGATGAACTGGGCCGGGGAGGGTGTTTGATCCTGCGCTCTGCAGCAGCTGAGCGGGGGTGGGGGCGATCTGGTGCAGGGTTCTCAGGAAGGAATTCTCCCGGTAACCGGAGAGGTTGGGCGAAGACTAGCTCGGCCGGAGAGGCTTGCAAATCTTTAGGTGCTGAACGCAACCCTAATAAAACCCATGGAAGCTTATCAACCCAATTTGTGTCCGTGAGAGCCGCTCTGAGGGCTGCTTTCAATGACCGGCGAAAGCGTTCGCACAAACCGTTGGCCTGGGGGTTATACGCAGTTGTGCGATGAATTTTCACCCCCAGGCTGAGTGCCATGGATGACCAGAGCTCGGAAACAAATTGGGGTCCTCTGTCAGACATGTCTGACGGGACTCCAAAGCATGCGACCCAAGCTGTTAAAAAAAGCACGCGCAACGTCTGCTGCTGTGGTTGATGCCAGGGGAATCGCCTCTGGCCAGCGTGTAGTGCGGTCCATCATAGTTACAAGGTGTGTGAACCCCTGTGACAGCGGGAGGGGTCCCACCAAGTCGACATGCACGTGGTCGAAGCGTTTGGCTGGGATGTGAAAAGGTTCTAGAGGGGCTCGCGTGTGCTTGTGTACCTTTGCTCTTTGACACGCTGCAGCCCATTCTTTGACCCGTTTACACAGCCCCGGCCAAACAAACTTCTCTCCCACCATTTTGATCGACGCGCGAACGCCTGGATGTGCCAGCGAATGTATTAAGTCAAAAACGCGAGGGCGCCCCGTGGAGATATCGCAGATTAGGAGGGGGGGGGGGGCATACCTCTTTGATGCACCCTGTGCTCCAGCCTTAGCCCTGTTGGCCCAGACTGGAGCGCGCGCACGTCCGCATCGTTAACCTGCTCGGCGGCCATGGCTGCATAACCTAACCCCACGCAGACCGGGGCTGTGAGCGCTTCCGCGCCGCAAGCCTGGCCCGAGTCTACAGCCGCTGACTCTGCCCCCTGGGGACCTGGCAGTGCAACTGCGAGCGAGAGACAATCTGCCACGACATTGTGTTTGCCCGCCCCGTGTTGAATGTCGGTGGTAAACTCTGAAATCGCAGCCAGCTGTCTCCATTGTCGGCCCGGCCAAGGCTCTGAAATTTTGGCCATTGCAAATGTTAATGGTTTGTGGTCTACAAACGCGGTGAAACGGCACCCTTCCAACCAGAACTGGAAGTGGCGGATGGCCAAATGCAGGGCTAAAAGCTCCCAAACGCGCTGTATTTACGCTTGTTGTCGCGCAATGTTTTGCTGAAAAACGCAAGTGGTTGCCAGCTCCCTGCTACCAGTTGCTCGACAACTGCCCCCACTGCCACGTCGGAAGTGTCCGTGGTTAGTGCCATGTGAGCTGTTGGCACCGGGTGTGCCAATAACGCAGCATTCGCGAGGGCCGATTTGACTTGTGAGAAAGCGCACTCCCGGTCCGGGGACCACTCGACCTTAGATGCAGGTTTTTGCTTCTTTAGTGCCGCGTACAATGGGTGCATGAGCCGTGCCGTGTTGGGGAGGAAGCGGTTATAAAAGTTGACCATCCCCAAAAATTCTTGCAGTGCCTTAACTGTCTGCGGTTGGGGGAAATCCGTTATCGCGCGCACTTTATCAGGCAGCGGGACCGCGCCCTCTGGAGACATGTGGTGCCCCCCCCCCTAAATCGATTTGCGCTACCCCGAATTGGCATTTCACTGGGTTAATTATCAGCTCGTGTTGTCAGCCTCTGAAAAACGGCTGTGAGGTGGCGTTCGTGTTCGACTTTGGATGATGTACTGGCTACCAAAATATCATCCAAATAAGCGAACATGAAAGGTAGGCCGCGCAGCACTGCATCCATCATGCGTTGGAACGTCTGCGCGGCGTCTTTGAGGCCGAAAGGCATGTGCAAAAACTCGAAGAGCCCGAAAGGGGTTATAACTGCCGTTTTGGGTATGTCTTGCGCGCGGACTGGGACTTTGTGATAACCGCGCACCAAATCTATTTTGGAAAAGATGCGCGCCCCCGCCAAATGTGCCGAAAAATCCTGGATGTGCGGAATCGGGTAGTGGTCGTGTGCTGAAGCATTATTTAATCTGCGGAAATCACCGCAAGGGCGCCACGAGCCGTCAGCCTTGGGCACCATGTGCAGGGGTGACAACCAAGAGCTGTTCGAGCGTCTAACAATGCCCAGTTTTTCCAAGTTGGCGAATTCCTCGGGCGCGATGGCCAGTTTAGCTGGGTCCAAGCGCCGAGCTTTTGCAAAAACAGGGGGGCCAGAGGTAGTTATGAAATGCTCAATCCCGTGTTTGGCAACTGACGCTGAAAATGTTGGGACCGTGAGTGCTGGAAACTGAGTAGTGCATGAAACTTATCACCCGCAGCTGTGACATTGGGATGTGCAGAAGGCAGGGCCACCCGAGCTGTGCAGGAGATAGAGTAAAAAGACAGTGCATTTACAATACGTCTATTAGCAAGATCAACTAACAAACTGTTTGAGCATAAAAAGTCAGCACCTAGCATGTTGTTGCTAACTGCGGCTAGGACGAAGGTCCACTCGAAGGTGCAGCTGTGGAGGGATAGGAGGAGCGTCTTCTCCCCATAGGTTTTGATCGTGGAGCCGTTTGCCACCAACACCAGGGGTCCGCTGGCAGGCGTCAGCATGTCCGCATAGGCAGGCTTGACAAAATTCAGCTGGGAGCCTGTGTCCACCAGGAATTCTTTCCCCGAATTCGCGTCTGTCACGAAAAGCAGCTTGTTCTTCGTGCTGAGAGTCGCAGCTGCTACCGGCTCTCGGTCTTGGTGTTTCCCTGGCGCTGGTATCTGCGCGCTCTTTCGGCGAAGCGTCGATGGTAGAAACAGAGGATGTTGTCAGCTCCGCTTCTCCTGGCCTCTGCCGACATCAGTGGATCCGGTGTTGCAGCCTCTGGTCTCCTCTCGTCTCGCGGGGGTGCATTCAGCTCTGCTGCTGCCGTCGTGGCTGCATGTCGTCTATGGGCGTTGACGAGCCGCTGCGCCTCCTGGCCCAGCTCATGGTAGTCACGGTTGTTGAGTAGCTGTGAGCTGGCCAGGGTGACTCACTGCTGGCGGTAGCATTCTGAGAAAGAGGTGGGCGAAGATAAAGCTGTCGTCATCCTCGCCTCTCAGGCTCATCTTCGCCATCAGATCTGCCGGCCTGTCTGCTTCCCCTTCTGTCAGTGCCAGGAGCTTCTCTGCTCACTCTCCCAGTGAGGGAGTGAAGGCTCGAATGAGGGTGGCTTTCAGTGCGCCATACTTGTCTTGGGGTGGGTGGTTGGTCAAGCTCTCCACCCGCTGCACTGTGAGGCTATCCAGCTCCATGACGACATGGTAGAACCTCGTTGCGTCCGCTGAGATTCCCTGAAGGTGGAACTGCGCCTCCAGTGGTAAACCAGGAGCGCGGGTTATGTTGCCAGAAATCGGGCAGCTGTAGTGTGGTAGCTGTGTTAACCTGGTTGGCTCCTCAAGAGTCCGGTGCGGAAAGCTCGCCGTCACCGGCCATGGTTTGTCGTAGGTCACCAGTGTAGAGGATGCTTTCACAAACGAGACTGAGTTTATTTCTCAGGAAAGGTTTATTGAGAGTCTACATCCTCTATCAAGCAAGTATCTCAGCAAAAGAGGGAGAACAATCATTCATCTCAGCTCTTATACTCTCCAGAGACACAACCCCCCCCCCAAACATCAAATATCACATTCCCAGCCCACAGTCCTTCAGTAAACATAGCTTCCGAGGCTCCTTGGCGTCTCTATTGTCTCAACTCCTCAGCCTCGGGGGCTCCTGCTGGGACATTCTCTGACTTCCCGTCTCTCAAGAAACCACTTCACACCTCCCGAGGTCTCCACCGGGTCAGGTCTTCTTGGCCGTTTAGACGTGAAGCTTCCAGAGTATGCACCGTCATGCCTACTAAATATATGTGAGGGAAAATGCATACCATACATGCATACTATATATGCACGCCATACTGCCAAAGTTTACCAAGAACCTGATCAAGACAAGTGAGATGCTCCTGAAAAGTGTGTCCAAACAATGATATCATCCAAATACACCATACATGTTGTCCACTGTAAATCGGCCAGGATCAAATCCATTAACCTCTGGAATGTACTAGGTGTATTGCAGAGACCAAAACTCAGAACATTAAATTCAAACAACCCCTGACGTGTTGTAAATGCAGTTTTACAATGGTCTTTTGAGCAGCTTATGTCATTTTTGGCAAATTGTAATATCATGGATAAATTTCAGTCGGGCTTTCGGAAAAATTCTACCAAAACAGCTTTAGTCAGTGTCTCCAGTGACATTATGATGGCAGCTGACACTGGTAAATACACAGTTCTGGTTTTATTGGATCTTTTTTCTGCCTTTGATACTGTTCATCACTGTATAATGATCAACAGACTCAAAGAGCTAGGGCCATCTGGTTCTGTTTTAAAATGGTTCTCATCGTACCTCACCGGAAGAACCTTTAATGTGTCCGTGAATCAGAGCTTTTCTGAAATAGTACAGTCTTCATGTGGGGTACCACAAGGCTCAGTTCTAGGACCCATTTTATTTCTAATTTACATTCTCCCACTGAGACAGATAATTAGCCAGTTCAAAGATATTTCTTATCTTTATACGGACGATATTCAGTTGTGTTGGTCTTTTAAAGAGTCTGAGTTTCACATGCTGTCATCTTTAACCAACTGCTTGTCTAACATCAAACAGTGGTTAAGTGCAAACTTTTTACAGCTTAACTCAGGCAGGACAGACAATTATCGCTCCTGAAAACAAGATTCCACTTATTAAGCACCACATGGGTACCCTAGGTTCCTTTGTCCAGGCGAGTCTTTGGAATCTTGGTGTTAGTTTTGACTCGACTATGTCTCTTCAGCACCACATTAATCAATTAGAAATAGTTTCTTCCATCTGAAGAATATTTCCAAGTTGAGAACCCTAGTGTGGAAGGTGGAACTTGAGATGATTGTACATGCTTTTATTTCTTCTCGCTTAGACTACTGTAATAGCCTTTTTACCTGTGAGCCAAAAGCATCTTCAACGCCTCCAGGTTGTTCAAAATTTGGCTCCTAGACCTTTAACTCACACCAAGAAAAGGACTCACATTACACCAGTTTTAGCAGCACTTCACTGGCTTCCAGTTGGTTTTAGGATTCAGTTTAAAATTTTAGTTCTTGTTTTTAGAGCTATTCATGACCAGGTCCCGAAATACATCACCGAGCTGCTTAAAGTGTATAACCCCTCACAGTCTGAGATCCTCAGATCAACTTTTACTGGCTGTCCCTCGAACTCATTTTAAAACTCGAGGCGATAGAGCCTTTCAGGCAGTGGTACCAAAATTGTGGAATGCTCTACCATTGTCTTTTCACTCAGGAGACTCTGTTGACACTTTTAAAAAGCAGCTGAAGATGCTCCTGTTTAAACAGGCTTTTTAGTTTTATTATGGACTATGGTTATTTTTTTAATGTCTTTACTTGTTTTTAAATGCCTTTGTTGTATTTGTGAGTTTTATTTTATTGTGAAGCACTTTGTGATTCTGTGAGAAGTGCTATATAAATAAATTTTACTTACTTTTGGGTCCACCTCCATCTGCCAGTAACCACTTGCCAAGTCGAGAGTAGAAAACCAGTAGGCGTGGCTCAAACTGTCAAGTGCATCATTTCTCCTAGGAAGAGGATAGCCATCTTTAATGTTAACATCATTTACTTTTCGATAGACAATAACATCATCTGTCCCTCCTGTAGTCCTTGGGGGGCTTCTGCGGTTTTGGTGCAGAAAAAAGGAGGCAGGCTCAGATTTTGTCGACTAACATCTCTTTCAGGTTATCTGCTGTCTCCTGTTGCAGATAGAGGGGGATCCTTCGTGGGGGCAATTTAATAGGCTTAGCATCACCTGTATCAGTTTCATGCATGGTCAAGTGAGTCCTGCCCAAGTCAGTCTCACCCCGACTGAAAACTGAAAGGTTACGATGCAATAGCCATTTCACTTCCTCAATCTCATGAGCAGAAAGACTTTTCTGTTATGGACAGTGGATAGTCTTATGAGACAGTTTGGAGTCATAAGACTATCCACTGTCCAGGGTTGGTAGTTATCCTCCTCCCCCTCCATGCATTCCCCTTCCTCATCAACCTCAATATCATTGAAAAGTGTCCCAGTCTTCATACCCCTTCTTAATGTTAAGACATCATTTGTTACATTAATAACCCGCACTGGAAAAGCCCCTTGCTTAACTCTACAAACTACATGCATCACCAATAAATTACAATGTTTAGACAGAGATAAGGAGGGCTCCAACATAACCTTTGTTTAGTCCCCCCATTCACTTTAAACTCTGACAGCAATAATGACTTCACTGCATGGTGGTACAGCCATATCAGACTGAACAATGACAACTTGGGGTTGTGATGTTGGCTTAAGATCTAAAAGAGGAAGTTTCTTTCCCATTACCTGACAAATCTTCTCCCCAAAGTCAATAACTGCACCATATTTAGACAAAAAAATCAAAAAGGATTTCTTCAGATGGTATATCTGGCACTAAAAAATTAGCAACCAAAGCTAGAGAATCAAACTGGCACACCATCTGCCAGCCCTCAAGAATCTGCATCCCCCACCATTAGCTGCCCTTGCATACCCCATATATTCCTCCAAGTCTTATCCCCCCTTGGTAATTGAAAGTCAGACACTTTTAGGTATAACGGACTGTGTAGCTCCAGTGTCAACCAACACATAACAGCTAAACCCACCTATCTTAGTTGCTGGGTAGCCAGAACCTCCTGTAGATTTCTCTGGGGCCCTCAACAATGACTCTGGGCAGGGGGTGGGCATTGGCCCTTCTGTGCTCACCCCCACCATTTTCCCTGCAGATAGGTTGTATGTGTCGATTACAGCCACACTCCCAGCAGCACCCCCCCCACCCACTCCACAAGCTCACGTTGAACTAACGTAGCTGCTGGCTGAGGGGAAGATGTTATTGCTGTAGCGTGCATTGGGGCAGTGGAAACAGAGTTCGCTTTTAAGGCCTGGACAGCACCCTGTAAGGATTTAACCTCTTGTCTCAACTCTTCCACCACCTCCAATAAAGTTTCCATCTGCTTCTCCCCCTTGGTTCTCTGTTCAGAAACCCCCCCTGACTTTAGCATCCTGAGCTAAATGGCTATTTTCTAAGCCCCTAATGAGTTCAAGTTCTACAGCTAGATTTATTGCAGCCTCCAATGTTACTGGTTTTGCACTGCAAAGGCTTACATGCAAATCCCCTCCACCCACATGAGTGATAAAATGGTCTTGAGCTAATAAATCCTGTGTGTTGGGGTCTGCAGAGGGGTAGCCTCTAATTACTAGCCCGCACAGAGCAATACCAAATTCACGAACCGTTTCATTATGTAACCTCCTCCACAAATAAAAACTAGCTCTGCTCCAGTCATCACTATCACAAGGGTCTAGGCACCTCCCCATAGCTTCCTTTAACAGAGCATAGTTAGTTTTAGCAGCTACTGACAGTCCACTGTAAATTTCCCTTGCTCGGCCTGACAGTAACAGACCCATGAATTTTAATTTCAAAGATTCATCCCAGTGATTCACATTGGCCGCCATCTCAAATTGCTCAGCCCAATCAGACCACTCTCGTCCAGCACCATTAAAAGTTTCTAGCATAAAGACTGGGTGAGACACTGCACCATTAAAGCCCAACAAGCAGGGAGCATCTGACCCTGTGGCCAGCACCACAGGCTGAGATGCACTACTCTCAGGTTCTGACATCTCCAACAATCTCCCACCAGTGTAATATTTGTGGGTCTATGTGGAGAGAATTGTCAAATACCCAAGAGGAACACTCACGCCAGGGAGTAACAGTAAAAATAACATGCCTTTTTTTCAGTAAATATTAAAATAATGCAGTGCTGTAGTCGCTGCATTATTAAATATACAATTATTCAAATGGATACAAATGGTGGACATAACTTGCATGACCATCGAGACCCCCCTGGGGTCTAGGCTTGTGGCACCGTCCAACTCCCTGGGGAAAACAGGTCGTTGGACAGCCCATCAGGTGGCAGACAGGCAGCGGTGTGCTAGAGTCAACAGGAACACACAGCAGCGAAAAATGCCAACAGTGGCATGCTGAAGGCGATGGCCAAACTGGAGAACTCAGGCAGTTAACACTCTTAATTAACTCCCACCTGGCTATCTAAAGGAGGCGCTAGTCTCCCCTCCTAGGGCCAGAACACTGTTGCCTACCTTTCTATGTTTGTCGTCAGTGGCCCTAACCAGCCGCGATGCACCAATTCCCCCAAATGAACGCAGCTGCATCAATACACAGAGTTACTTGCTCTCCAGACACACACCAAAGCTGACACTTTGCTCTTTTGAATCCTTTTGTGCAGCCCACCCAATCAGCTGCAGCTGTGTCTCATCAGTTCACAACCGCAGCAGGTCCAATAGTCCAATTTTACCACAATATCATCATTTGAAGACTTCTGAGGACATTAAGTTTCAGGTTGGATTTCAATAAGGCCTGAAAAGAAAGTGTTGAACAAAGAAAAAGTAGGGCCCCATTTCTGTCTTTGCCTTGGGCCCCAAATGTACTAAGTCACATCTTGGTAAAGTGAAAACATTGGAATGTATTGCCAATAAGTTTTATTGGCTAGGCTTGTATACTGATGTGCAGAATGTTTGTGAATCCTGCCTTGAATGTCGGCTAACCAGTAATAAAAATGTCAGGCAATACCCACTTCAGCCTATGCCCATTATTGATGTGCCATTTACCAGAATTATTATGGACATTGTAGGACCCTTGGAGAGAACACATTTAGGTTTTCACTACATACTAGTTGTGTGTGATTATGCCACACAGTACCCAGAAGCTTTTCCACTGAGACACATTATTGTTCAACAGGGCTTGACATTAACTTTTTTCTCACCGGCCACTGTGGCTAGTGATTTTCCAAAGTCACTAGCCACGCATCCTTTTCACTAGCCACTATTTTGTAGTTTGAAAATTATGTTTAATATGATCAAATTTGACTATTGTATACTAAATTTTACTTGAACTAAACTGACAACCTGTTTAAATGTAAATGACCCATATACATACATAAAAATAGCAAAAGAAACACTGTTTAATTATCAGGAGTAAATACTGTAAAGCAGTTGAGAAAAATATTTGCAATATAAGAGTGAAGTACAGGTAGATTTGGAGTCCATCCCAATTCTCAGTTGTACTTTTTCCCCTTTGCCTACCCCCAACCCTTGGTCCTTGAAATAAAAGGCCAAGGACAGGGGTTGAAAATGACCCCTACGATTTGGAACACCCCTTCAAGGCTGCATGACGTCATTAATTGCTGATGAATTTAATCTAAATGGACACAACCTGTTTACACTAGAAGAAAAAGAAGAAAAAGAAAACAGAAAAAAAAGTCTTATCTTAAAGAGAAAAAATTTTTAAATTTACATGAACAATTCTAATCAGTAGAAAAAGTCAGAATTTTACTAGAAAGAAATTTGTAAATTCAGAGAAAAACTTGGACCCCCTGGCAGGCCATATTTGGCCCGCAGGCCACATGTTTGACACCCCTGGACCAGCACATTTAAAATACATAATTAGAGGTTTTACTTCCATGAAATAGCTGTACATCACAGACATCATAGATAAACAAAAGTTCACCTCAGAAGAAGCTTCATTTGCTCTTTACAGCAACATAAAGTTTAATCACTTTTTCTCTCTCTGTCATATGAAAACAAATTTGCACAACTGTGGACAGTAAACGGGAACTTCTTGCTCTAAAAATAATCATATTAAACCACAGAGGTAGGAGCTAATGTGGGGGGAGAGCACAGATTATTCTCACTGCTGGGACAACAAGAGATCAGGGGCAGCTGTCCTTGTGATCTGATTGCTGAGTGTGGCTGCTGTCTGTTCATCGCCGTTTCTTGGCTGGAAAGAAAATGAGCTAACCTGCAGAGCCAGAATCCTCGGCTGCAGCTGGCTGACAGTGGACCAATGAGAATACACTGTGTGTGTGTGTGTGTGTGTGTGCGCACATAGTGCTTATGGAAGTTGTATTTTTGTAGTTTCACTTTGTGATAGGTTTATTATTTAGATGTCGTTTGAAAAAACTAAACCCGCCAAAGTGACCAGTGGGTGTCGTTGTCTAACCCGCCACAGCCGAAATATACCCGCTGTGGGTGGATGTTAATGTCAAGCCCTGCTGCTCAGACTATTGCACAATCCTTGTTACAAATTTTCTTTTGGGTAGACATCCCAAAAGAAATTATAACAGATAAAGGCACAGCATTTTTTTTTCAAACTTTGTGACAAGTGTATCAGTTGCTGGGTAAAGGTATTAAGGGGGTTCCAGTGGGTACATCAGAGTGTCTTGTGACTTTGTATGCTGACGATCTACTTGTTACCATAACCAATCCTGAAGAGGGTATTCCAAACCTTTTACAGTATTTAAATGTTTGTGGCAAAATTTCTAGCTACTGCATACAATAAACTGGTCTAAAAGTGAAGTTATCTTTACAGGAAACAATTTAATTTTGAAAAATTGCCCAGTGAATATTGTTCAGAATCATATTACATATTTGGGACTTAAAATTACTCAAAATCCAGAACTGCTGTTTAAAGTAAACTTCTTAGAGGGTATTGACAAATTAAAACATAATATTGAATATTGGATGACTCTGCCATTATCTATGATAGGCAGAGTGAATGCCATTAAGATGGTATCGCTGCCAAAGTTTTTATATCTTTTTCAAAATCTGCCTGTACTGATTCCTGCTGAATTTTTTAAGAGGCTAGAGTCAATTATTTTAGAATTTGTCTGGGGCTATAAAAAACATAGACTGTCAAAGAAACATCTTTGTCGGCCTATTCAGGAGGGTGGTTTGGGTCTTCCAATATTTAAACATTATTATCAGGCAGCTAATGCTTGGGCACTGATATATTGGCAATGGGGTTCTCCAGATAATGAACTGTGTTATAATTCCTCGTGCGCCGAGGGAATGAAAAGCTCAATTGCTGGAGTAGAACGTGCCATTTATTAACATAAACTACAACCAAAATAACAAGTCCAGTCGACCACAAGAATACAGAGCATTGCAATAATGGAATTAAGGCCACCAGACAAACAGGAATGCCACCCAGATGCTCTACAGCCCGGCGAAGGGAATGCCTAGTGCCGCAGAGCTGCTGATGGCACAGGGAGAAAGGCAAACATGAAACTTACAGGACTGGAGCAATCCGGGGCTGTTCGTGCAGTCTGCTGGATGAGGGAGTGTGGCGGGGTCAGCTGCTAACATCAAGGGATTAACCAGCTTCAAATGTCCGGCTGAATAACGAGCAGGTGATTGTCACGCCGCGCCGTTCATCAGCGGCGCCACCTGCTCACACACCTGATCCTCATCAGCGGCGAGGGATAAAAGCCGCCTTGCCCGGAGGCTCGGCCTGAAGCCGTCAGACTTCGTTCCCTCACCGCCGTGAGCATACCTTTCTTCAGCATCGCTATTCTGGGTAAGAACCCTTACCTCCTTTCCCAGTCTGCTCCCCTGTGCACAGGTGGATTCCCCGGCGGCGGACATCTCCGTTCCATCGCCCATCCTTCGCTGCTGCACGGAGCTCTCCAGGTGGCTGTCTCCCGGGCTACGTTCCCCTTGCTGTGCCAGCTATCCTGACAACTCAAGTAAGATCTTCTCTTGCCATAATTCATCCTGTGTTGGTGTATGCCCGTCACCCTCTCCCTGTGCTCTCTCCATAGGGTTGCTCGGCCGAACGGTCATCTGCCTCTGTGCCTGAAGCAGACGCCACCACCAACACATCTGCATCCCGCAGACACACACTCATTCACCCCTGCTGTTAATAAACTCTTTGAACTACTCTAAGCCTGTGTGTGCGTGTCTCCTGAGCCGTGCGTTATGTCAGTACGGCTTCAGCAGAGCGGCTCGGCGGACGGCGGGCTCGCACACCGGCTTACCACTCTCGAGGCTAGAGTGGATCAAATAGCTTATCAACAGCAGGTGATCCTGAATCAATTGATAACTATCACTGGCCGATTGGACCGCCTGGACCCCCAGCAGCCGTTCCCCCCGGCTCCTCAGGGTGGCGCAGCTCCTGCGGTTCCGGTGGCCGTCCAGCCAGCTCCAGTGGCACCGGCCCGACCCACACCAATTCCGACCCCCGCCCGCTTTAGCGGAAAGCTCGGCGGAGCGCGGGGGTTTGTGATGCAGTGCGAGTCCGTGTTTGACCGTGTGCCCGGAGACTTTCCCTCAGATCACAGCCAGATCGGCTACATAGGGAACCTCCTGGAGGGGCGTGCTTTAACTTGGGCCTACGCTATTATGGCGAGACCCAGTTATGCCACCCTCACCTATGCCGAGTTCGTGAGGCGCTTCCTGGAGGTGTTTGATCACTCCCGTTCCGAGGCGGTCCAGGTCGATCGGCTTCTCGCTCTCCAGCAGGGAAGCCGGTCGGCCGCGGATTATGCCATCGAACACCGGGTAGCGGCGGAGGAACTGGGCTGGGAGGAGCGCTCCCTCTGCGGCCTGTTTCTCCGCAGCCTCAATAGTGATCTGAGGGATGAACTGGCTGGACGGGATATCCCCGGAACGTTAGCGGAGCTAACCTCATTAGCAATCAGCTTGGACAACAGGCTGCGCGAGCGCTCCTCAGGACGGAAGCCGTCTGCTTCTCGCCCTCGAGGAGTCCCGCTACGCCTGCCCCAAGCTCGCCCCCTGGCGATGCCGCCACCATCGTGCCCCGAGGAGTCGGAGCCGATGGTGACGGGCTGGGCAAAGCTCTCCTTGGCAGAGAGACAGCGCCGCCGTGAGTTGGGTCTCTGCATGTATTGCGGAGACAATCAACACATGGTAGAGCTTTGCCCACAAAAGCCAAACGGTGGGGTCCGCGAGTCACTGTAGGGGGCCTCGCGGACGTCAATCGGCAAAGTCCCCTCACTCAATTAAAGCTGCCCATCCGTTTTTGCCACAATCCCACTGGGCACCTCACCCACGCACTGGTGGATTCGGGCGCAGAGGGCAGCTTCATTTCACAAGGCCTGGCAACCCGATTGGGCATCCGCTGTCAGGTGCTCAAACACCCCATCTCCCTGGTCCATCTCTCCCGTGCCTCCCTTGGGAGAGTTACCCATCAAACCATTCCTGTCCCAGTCATCATCTCAGGGAACCACGGGAGGAAATGGTTTTCTACGTCCTGCCCAACTCTGTGTCGCCCGTCATCCTGGGGTATCCCTGGCTACGCCTCCACAATCCTGTCCTGGACTGGAGGTCAGCTGGGGTGTCGGCGTGGAGTACCTTCTGCATGGGCACCTGCCTTCAGTCCGCTGCCTGCTCCCCGTCCGCGGCTCCTCCTGTGGCGGATACAGCACCCCCGGACCTGTCACAGGTGCCCCCAGATTTTCACGACCTGGGTATGGTATTCAGCAAGTCAAAAGCTATGTCTCTTCCCCCGCATCGACCATATGACTGTGCCATCAATCTCCGCCAGGGGGCCCCCCCTGCCATCTGGTCGGCTCTACAGCCTGTCGGCGCCGGAGAAGGAGACTATGAATACGTACCTGAAGGAATCACTGAGCGCTGGGATTATCCGCCCATCGTCATCACCCGTGGGGGCGGGGTTTTTCTTTGTAGGGAAGAAGGACGGTTCCCTCCGTCCCTGTATTGACTACCGAGCTCTTAATGACATCACTGAGAGGGACCGTTACACCCTGCCCCTCATGGACACTGCCTTCCACTCCCTCCAGGGGGCGACCTGGTTTACCAAGCTGGATCTCCGCAGCGCTTACCACCTCGTCCGGATCCGGGAGGGAGATGAATGGAAAACAGCCTTCCGTACCCCGAACGGCCACTTTGAGTATCTCGTCATGCCGTTCGGGCTGACCAACGCTCCTGCCGTCTTTCAGCGCCTCATCAATGACGTCCTCCGGGATTTCATCGGCCTCTTCGTGTTCGTCTACCTGGACGACATTCTGATCTTCTCTCAGTCCAGAGACGAGCACCGGGTCCATGTGAGGCGGGTCCTTCAAAGACTGCTGGAAAATCGTTTGTACGTGAAGGCTGAGAAGTGCGAGTTTTACGCTAGGACCACATCCTTCCTGGGATTCATCATCGCCCAAGACCAGGTGCTCCCGGACCCAGAGAAGGTGAAGGCGGTGGTGGAGTGGCCTACTCCCGCATCTCGGAAGCAGGTGCAACAGTTTGTTGGCTTCGCCAATTTTTACCGCCGTTTTGTCCCGAATTTCAGCTGGATCGTCGGACCACTGACCCGCCTCACGTCCCCGAAGGTCCCGTTCCGGTGGACCGAAGAGGTCGATACTGCCTTTAAGGCGCTGAAGGCGGAGTTCTCCTCCCCCCGGGTCCTTCGCCAGGTCGACCCCGCGCTGCAGTGCATTGTGGAGGTGGACGCATCGGACACGGGAGTGGGAGCAGTGTTATCCCAGCAATCACCAGACGATGGCGCCAAGCGACCGTGCGCCTTCTTCTCCCGGCGCCTGTCCCCGGCGGAGAGGAACTATGATGTGGGGGACAGAGAGCTCCTGGCCATTAAACTCGCCCTACAGGAGTGGCGCCACTGGCTAGAGGGGGCGGACCTGCCGTTTGTGGTCTTGACGGACCATAAGAATTTAGAGTACCTACGATCTGCCAAGCGCCTGAATGCCCGCCAGGCGCGCTGGTCTCTGTTCTTCGCCAGGTTCCGGTTCTCTATCACCTTCAGGCCAGGCTCCAAGAACGGCCTGCCTGACGCCCTCTCTAGACAGTTCACCCCCGTGGGGGCTGAGGAGACGCCCCACACTATCCTGCCCAGGTCATGCGTCGTGGGAGCTATCTCTTGGGACATTGTGGACAAGATCCGGAAGGCACAGGAGGTGGAACCTGATCCTGGCGGCGGACCGGAGGGAAGACTGTTCGTTCCGTCTACGGTCCGAGGAGAGGTCATCCACTGGCTCCACACCTCCCGGCTCACCTGTCATCCCGGCACCTCTCGGATGATCAGCCTCCTCCAACGGTCCTTTTGGTGGCCGGGCCTGCGGAGGGATGCAGCCCGCTACGCCCGGGCTTGTCCAATTTGTGCCACCAGCAAGTCGGGAAACGCCCCTCCAGCGGGTCTGCTCCAGCCTCTGCCCGTCCCTGGCAGGCCATGGTCGCACATCGCACTGGATTTCGTCACCGGGCTCCCAGCTTCCAACTCATTCGACACCATCCTGACCGTCGTGGACCGTTTCTCCAAGGCGGCACACTTCATCCCCCTGCGAGGTCTCCCTACCGCCCTGGAGATGGCGGGCTTCCTCGTCCAACACGTGGTCAGGCTGCATGGGATCCCGGTGGACGTGGTCTCGGACCGGGGCCCCCAATTTTCATCCGAGGTTTGGAAATCCTTTTGCAACGCCATCGGAGCCAAGGTGAGCCTCTCCTCCGGCCATCACCCCCAGTCTAACAGGCAGTGTGAGAGGACCAATCAGGAGCTGGAGGCTGCGCTCCGCTGTGTTGCAAGATCCAAGCCGACGTCATGGAGCAACCATCTCGCCTGGGTGGAGTACGCCCACAACACCGCCCGCTCTTCTGCAACGGGGATGTCCCCCTTCAAGGCGTCCCTGGGTTACGACCCCCCGCTGCTTCCAGCGCAGGAGAGCGAGGTAACTGTTCCGTCAGTTAGGGCGCACGTGAGGCAGTTCCGCTCCACCTGGGCCGCCGCGCGTCATGCGCTTTTACGCACAGCGGAGCGCAACAAGACCGTGGCGGACCGGCGTAGAAGACCTGCCCCGGCGTACAGAGTTGGGCAACTTGTCTACGTTTCCACCCAGGACGTCACCCTAAAAGGCGAGAGGAGGAAGCTGGCACAGCGCTTCATGGGTCCCTTCCCCATCACCCGGATCATCAACCCGGTGGCTGTGCGCGTGGCTATTCCCCCCTCCCTCCGCATCCATCCCACCTTCCACGTATCAAAGGTGAAGCTGGCAGTTACCGACCCCCTTTGCCCTCCTCCTGCAGCGCAACCCGCGCCCCGGATGATTGGTGGCCACCCGGCCTGGTCCGTCTCCTCCATCCTGGACTCCCGGCGCCGGGGTCGTGGGTTGCAATACTTGGTGGACTGGGAGGGCTATGGGCCCGAGCATCGACAATGAGTGCCCCCGTCGTTTGTGTTGGACCCATCGCTCATCGCGGACTTCCACCGAGCGCACCCGGATAAGCCATCGCCAGGAGGCGCTGCTAGAGGGGGGAGTACTGTCACGCCGCGCCGTTCATCAGCGGCGCCACCTGCTCACACACCTGATCCTCATCAGCGGCGAGGGATAAAAGCCGCCTCGCCCGGAGGCTCGGCCTGAAGCCGTCAGACTTCGTTCCCTCACCGCCGTGAGCATACCTTTCTTCAGCATCGCTATTCTGGGTAAGAACCCTTACCTCCTTTCCCAGTCTGCTCCCCTGTGCACAGGTGGATTCCCCGGCGGCGGACATCTCCGTTCCATCGCCCATCCTTCGCTGCTGCACGGAGCTCTCCAGGTGGCTGTCTCCCGGGCTACGTTCCTCTTGCTGTGCCAGCTATCCTGACAACTCAAGTAAGATCTTCTCTTGCCATAATTCATCCTGTGTTGGTGTATGCCCGTCACCCTCTCCCTGTGCTCTCTCCATAGGGTTGCTCGGCCGAACGGTCATCTGCCTCTGTGCCTGAAGCAGACGCCACCACCAACACATCTGCATCCCGCAGACACACACTCATTCACCCCTGCTGTTAATAAACTCTTTGAACTACTCTAAGCCTGTGTGTGCGTGTCTCCTGAGCCGTGCGTTATGTCAGTGATGAGACAACATACGTAGAGGAACATGCTGCCACATACCTATGAGGGTAAATGCTTCGACAATCTCTTCACACAACCGCACTGTATTTGTAATCATAATGCTAATGAGGGAAGAGATTGCCGGTGTGAGGATGTGTGGGCTGAACATAATCAAACCCTGGTGTGCATGAGTGCGTGCATGTATGAGTGTGTGAATGGGAATTAGCGATGGGTCCGGCAACACCGATGCGTCGGCGCATGCGTCGGGCTCATAGAGCGAAACCCAGTTTCGGTGCGTGTCAGTGCGTCTCGCTTTAAGAAAGTCACGTGACGTGACGCTAGGGCATCGAAACACTGACGCGCCCGCGTTTATAAGGAAGCGCATCTGTCAACGGGATGCATTTGCCCAAAGACTCGTATGTGTTGCGGACGGTCCTTGTACAAATTTATCACGAATTATGGAGCACGAGCAGCAGCGTCAAGGCAAAAGAAAGGTTTCCGCCGTGTGGGACCATTTTGATCTGATATAGGAAAATAAGGTATTTCCAAAAAATATAGTATTTTTAAAATACTATTTTCTTTGTTTTAATTTCCTTGTTGTTTCATCCTGGTCCTCTCAGAGTTTCCACTTGATCTATCTGAATTCAAATTCATTTGATAGTGACTCTTAGTTTACTCTTCATATTTTCTGCAGGCTAAATGTCGCATTTGTTCAACAGAGCTGTCGTATTTAAACAAAAGCGCCTCCTCAATGCTGAGACATTATAGGACCAGGCATGACAATGAAGTCCCAGACACACCCAGGATAGACGCAGGTATACAGCCCTACTACGACTTACTCACAGTTGCTTTATTGATAATTAATTCCTATTAATTTATTTTTGACTTCATTTTTAACCATCAAGCTTCCAGTAAGCAGGTGCTGGATGAAGCTGTGCTCAATTTCATCGTGAAGGACTGCCAGCCCCTCAGCATTGTGGAGAGTGAAGGGTTCAGGGAACTGGTTCAGGCCCTTCAGCCCTCATATGTTTTGCCAACCAGAAAGGTTTGTGGAAATTATCTAAAGTAGTAGTTGATATATCCAATTTATTTAATCTTTAATTTAAATATATGGATTTGCTTTTGGTTTGACTTGGTGTAATTTTCAGACCATCAAACAAATGCTGGCGAAAAAGTACGAGGAGGAATGGGAACGAGTGAAAAAGGAAGTACAGCAAGCTGTGGCAGTGAGTATAACAGCTGACATGTGGACATCTGTGAACATGGAGGCTTACTTGGCTCTGACCTGTCACTACATTAATGAGAATTTGCAGTTGTGTACGTCTGTGTTGGGAGTGCAATACTTTCCACAAAGTCACACTGCTGACAATTTGGCCCAAGTCAAAAGGGGCATGATGGCGGACTGGGCCATAACCAATAAAGTAAAGTGTCTTGTGACAGACGCAGCACCAAACATGATTGCATCCACTCGACAGCTTCAAATTCGGCACTCAATTTGCATTGCATATAGTCTAAATTTATTAGTTAGTAAATCATGTGATCAGATCCCCACACTTACATCCATCAGACACAAAGCTAGGCACATTATCACATACTTCAGATCAAGCACTACAGCCAAGGAGAAGCTCGCTCAAGTGCAGCAACAGATGGGACGACCAAGCTTGAAACTTCTCAATGAGGTGCCAACACGCTGGAACAGCACATATGAAATGTTGTCAAGGCTACATGATGAGAGGGAACCAGTGTGGGTATCTCTGGCCTCTCTAAAAAGCGATTTGACTCCACTTACAGCTGATGAGTATACCATCATAGGAGAAACACTTCTTGTGCTTGCTCCTTTCCATCAAGCTACAGTGGAGTTGTCTGAAGAGAGGCGAGTGTCAGGGTCAAAGGTCATCCCGATGATGAAAATGCTCTTACACTAGAGCGTAATGCTTCAACCTTGCACACACAGGCAGCCATACACCTACAAGAACACCTGAAGCGTCGAGTCACAGACACTGCTTCCAATCTGGAGTCATTAAGTGTGTTGACCCTAGCCACACTTCTAGACCCCAGATTTAAATCACTCGGGTTCCGCAATTCCTCCAAGTGCAATGATGCCATCAGTAGACTGCGGGCAGAATGTGCGTCTGTAATCGGATGCACAAATGAGCCCCAGCCGGGACCGTCTTTACAACAGCTGTCTGCACCCACTTCAGGCATGTTATTCAGCATAATTTGTTGTTTGGAAATCATGTACTAAAATGCCAATTTGTTGTTGTTGGGTTTTTTTTGTTTGTTTTTTTAGATGACCTTTGGCAACCTTTGGACATCGAAGTGGGCAGGCAGACCAAAAACGCCACAGCTGATGCCATCCAGGAGGTGCAGAGGTACCTGGCAGAGGGCAATATTGCCAGGTCCCAGGATCCTCTGAGATACTGGGACAATCAAAAGGCCAGCTATCCCAACCTCTTCCAGCTGGCGTTAGGATTTCTCTGCACTCCAGCCTCATCTGTGCCATGTGAGCGAGTATTTTCAACAGCTGGAGAAGTTGTGTCCAAAAAGCGCAACCGCCTGAATTTTAAAACTTTGGAAAAACTTATTTTTTTGAATAAAAATTTGTAAAAAGAACTTTTTGTTAAAAAAAAATAAAATAAAAATAAATCGATAAAAAAAATCAGTCCACAAGCATCCTCATTCACAACATGTTCACTTAGATTTTCACGTTATGATACATGTTCACATTATATAAGATAAGCCTTTATTAGTCCCACAATGGGGAAATTCCAGGATTGCAACAGCGCAGGGATAGCAACACTCAGAGCAACAATCAGAAGGCAAGAAAAACAAGAGCAGCTAGTATACATATGTACATATTAATATATATATATAGACACACAGTGCGGAGCATTGTGGCTGGTGGATGTGCAGCAGAAAGTCTAAGCTCTCTCTCCGCGGATGCGGCGGGCCAGCTGGATGTCTTTGGGCATGATGGTGACCCTCTTGGCATAGATGGCGCACAGGTTGGAGTCCTCGAAGAGACCCACCAGGTAGGCCTCGCTGGCCTCCTGCAGAGCCATGACGGCAGAGCTCTGGAAGCGCAGGTCAGTCTTGAAGTCCTGAGCGATCTCCCTCACCAGGCTCTGGAAGGGCAGCTTACGGATGAGCAGCTCCGTGGATTTCTGGTAGCGACGGATCTCTCTCAGAGCCACGGTACCGGGCCTGTAACGGTGATACAAATTTATTGACTGTATCTAAAAATATCAATGATATTTGAAATTAAAATGAAGATATGAAATAATACAATATAAAAAACGACTTAAATTATATACTGGTCCAAAAAATAAAGAGAACACTAAATAACACATCCTAGATTTGAATGGAATATTATTAAAATACTTTGTTCTTTACATAGTTGAATGTGCTGACAACAAAATCACACAACAGCATGTGAAACTGATTGTCAGTGTTGCTTCCTAAGTGGACAGTTTTATTTTTTTTAGCAGTATATTATTGTATATACTAGGTCATCAAATCAGTGTCAGTTGAGTCTGTCAACTAGGTTGCCTGTAGGGATTTTTAAGGTCCAGCAGGTGTCAGTATTCAGCGACACAGTATCAACACAGTATCAATACAGTTTTGCAACGTGTCGAAACGTCTCATGACGCCTCATGGACCCATCACTAAAGGGAATGAATGGAGTGTGTATGTATGTGTGTGTAAACACCCGTGCTGAAGCACAGCTGATGGCACTTGACAGGAGAAGGGGGCGTGCCCGAGCTGTCAGGGAGCAAAGGGCCCAAACAGCTGCCTGACATGCCTGATAGAAAATAGGGCAAATCAGTAATAAGTCAGAACAACCCAGATTCATGACAAATTGTTGAATTCGGCTTGTCAGATGTCCATGCGCTAATACGCAGCACATGGGGAATAAAGTTGGAAACCCAACACAGGAAAGTGTTGTGTGTGAATCTTTATTTTGCACAAAGGACATGCACAAGTTGAACTAGATAAGGCTCCAATGAGCACACAGAGAAAAACACGGGTTTACCATTAACTGTACTCTCCGGTTCAATGGAAAAAAAAATGGGAAAGAAGGCTTAGCCCCACGTGCTCCCAGTCAGACTGGGAAGCAGAGAAAAGGGCAAATAACAATAAGGAAAAAAAAAAACCTGACGGAACGGTGGGCAACAGTACTTACAACTGGTGACTCGACAGAGTGGGCTACTCTGGAGTGAATGACATCCAATGAACCGGCAAGTAACAGGAGAACTAAAAGGAAATAAATACTATCAACATAAAGAGCAAAATGATTACCGGTGTGCGTGGAGTGCCGACAGGTGCGTGAGTGCATGTCAGAACCTGTGAGTAAGAGTGAATGGACGTGCACTTGCCGAATGATGCATGTATGTGTGAGTGCATGCATGCATGTGTGTGTGTGTGAGTGAGAGTGTGTGTGTGTGTGTGTGTGTGTGTGTGTGTGTGTGTGTGTGTGTGTGTGTGTGTGTGTGTGTGTGTGTGAGTGAGTGAGAGTGCAGAAGGAAAACACAAAAGACAAACAGCTGCACACTGACAGGAGGAGGAGGCGTGGCTGTCAATGTCAGAGAGCAGGGCAGCCCAGAGGTGCTCAGAGCGCTACCTGACAACAAATAAGGAACACAAACTAGTAAACAATAGACACAGAAAATAATAATAAAGGCAGCCGCATCATGGAGCAGGGTTTGGAAAAATCCAAAAACCCGCTCATGACACTGCTCCCCTTTGGCTAAAGATGGAGCTTATGTCATTAATGAAACCATATGCCTCACTTTCTTCTTTACTTTTTACAAATTCTGCTATTGCTTTAAAAGCTGTAAGTCACAGTTTTGTTGTTAGAAATTCAGTGAAGATTCTCAGGCAACTTTAACAAAAATATAATGTTCCAAATATTTCAATATATACACCATTTTGCCATAATCATGCCTTTGTTCCGGCATTGGTGGACAGTACTTTTGTTATATGGTATGTTAAAGGGCTAAAGTGCATTAAGGGTTTTTATATTGCTGATAAGTTTTCTTCTTTTTACCAGTTAAGCTCAAAATATAATCTACCCCACTATAACTTTTTTTGTTATATGCAACTGAGGCATTTCGTGAGAGAAAATATTCCATAGTTTGAGTCCTCTTGTGAGGGGCATGAGTTGTTGGAATTATTTTCTATTTCACCACAAAATAAGAAACTTATAAATAAATTTAAGTATTTTTTGATGACTCTGCACCTGCTGTCTGCATTAAGAAAGAGTGGGAGAGAGAAATGAATACTGTATTGCCCTATAAGGTATGGAAGACTGCACTTTTTTGGATTCATAGATGTTCAATAAATGGTAGGAATAGGTTAATTCAGTTTAAAGTGTTACACCGCTTTCACTATTCTAAGGTCATGTTACATAAATGTTATCCTTCAGTGTCTCCAATCTGTGACAAATGTAAATCAAATGACAGTACGTTGTCGCACTTATTTTGGGATTGTCCATTTATTTTTTCTTTTTGGTCAGGTATTTTTCTTTTTTTTCTGAAGCATATTGTGGAACTCTCACACTGGATAGAGACCTCGCCATACTTGATTGTTCACTGGACTTTTTAAAGCTACCATCACATATTCAGACAGCCCTATCGATGGGCATGGTTCTTGCAAAAAAACTCTTAAATTCTTAAAAACTGGAAGTCATCAAATGTCCCGAGCTTGAAAAACTGGTTGCAGGAGCTTATTTCAGTCACCCATGTGGAAAAGCTAAGACCAAATACTCACAAAGCTCAATACAAGTAGGAGGAATCTTGGGGCCCCATTTTGCGAATATTGGAATCTGTTTGAATGTTTTTGTATGAAATTAGTATACTGCTTGGGAGTTATTATTTTATTTTGCTTCAAGTAGATGTGAGAGTATGTATTTTATTTAGTAAGTGCTTGTGATATACATTGTTTTGTAGTCGGGATTATGGTTTTAACTATGTGCGTCCTCCCCAGGTGTGTGTGTGTGTTTGTGTGGATGTAGGTGTGTGTGTGAGAGCGATAATGAATATGTATTCTAACTGGAGTAGGTGTTGGGTTTGTATGGGTTTTTTTTCTTTTTGTTGTTGTTTTTGTTTGTTTGTGTTATAATTTAAAAATGTTAATAAAAATAAGTGTGAAAAAAAGAAAAAAGAGTAAGCTGAAATCATTTCTCTTTTGATAAAGCCTGTTGTTAAAAATGTTGCTGCTGGCAGGCCTTTACCTGCATGTGGAGCCTAACCTGGCTTGATACTGGAAGGTCTGGTTGTGAATGTTAATGCTGAATTGTATTTGTTATGTTTATTTTGAATGTAGTTACTGCCAGGCCTCCTACTTTTTACCGCCTTTTTTAACCCAACCGATTGAGGCGGATGGCCGTCCTCTATGAGCTATGGTTCCACTCGAGGTTTCTGCCCGTTATAGGTGTCGTGGACTGGGTTGGACCGTCTTCCAATCCAGTGCCATAACATGTGGCTGTATTTTCTCTTGTACAGGTGGTTTCCGTATTTGCTGCTGGCAGATCCTTAGGAGCCTCTGGGTCTTGGCTCCCTGCCAGCTTCCAGCCACGCCTCCCTCTCCCTGCCAGTCATGCTAGCTGTCTATCATTATCGTTTGTGTTCCTTCTCTGTTTATTCACGCACACACACACACACACACACACACACACACACACACATACATGCATGCCCTTATTCTTGCACTCATGCATACTCTTGCACACATACGCACACACACCCATTCATTCCCACTTACATACGCACAGACATTCACACACACCTGTTTCCACTTTGTCCAGTCCACTTATTCCTACACACTCCTTCTCACTACACACACTGGCAATTACTCTCCTCATTATGTATGGCATTATTTAAGCCCTGTATCTGCCCTAGTGATCTGCCGGATTATTGTTTGACTTTTTGTCAGTTTGCACTCTCAGTGTTTGTTGTTTATACTGTTCTGCTCAATGCATGCATGACTAGATGCCCTGCTTGATATTCGGTACCACATCGCTCTGCATGTCATTAGTTGCCTCGTCTGCTTTCATTTCTGTTCTACACCCTGGACTGTCCATCCATCCATCCATCTTCTACCACTTTTCCAGAGGTCCGGGTCGCGGAGGCAGCAGTTCAAGAAGAGAAACCCAGACTTCCCTCTCCCCAGCCACCTGCTCCAGCTCTTCAGAGAGGATACCAAGGCATTCCCAGACCAGCTGGGAGACATAGTCTCTCCACCGAGTCCTGGGTCTGCCCCAGGGTCTCCTCCCAGTGGGACATGCCCGAAACACCTCAAGTGGGAGGCGTCCAGGAGGCATCCTAATCAGATGCCCATACTACCTCAACTGACTCCTTTCAATGTGGAGGAGCAGCAGTTCTACTCTGAGCCTCTCCTGGGTGACTGAGCTCCTCACCCTATCTCTGAGGATGAGTCCAGCAATCCTACGAAGAAAGCTCATTTCAGCCGCTTGTATCCGCGATCTCGTTCTTTCAGTCATTACCCAAAGCTCGTGACCATAGGTGAGGGTAGGAACGTAGATTGACTGGTAAATCGACAGCTTTGCCTTAGAACTCAGCTCCCTCTTCACCACAACAGACCGGTACAACGTGCGCATCACTGCAGATGCTGCTCCAATCCATCTGTCAATCTCTTGCTCCATTCTCCCCTCACTCGTGAATAAGACCCCAAGACACTTAAACTCCTCCACTTGGGGCAGGAGCCTATCCCCAACCCGGAGAGGACAATCCACCTTTTTCCGGCTGAGGACCATGGACTCGAACTTGGAGGTGCTGATTCTCATCCCAGCCGCTTCACACTCAGCGGCAAACTGTCCCAGCAAGAACTGTAGGTCATTGCTGGATGAAGCCAACAGGACAACATCATCTGCAAACAACAGAGATGAGATCCTGTGGTCACCAAGCATGACACCCTCCATTCCCTGGCTGCGCCTAGAAATCCTGTCCATAAAAGTTGTGAACAGGATCGGTGAGAAAGGGCAGCCCTGGCGGAGTCCAACTCTCACTGGGAATGAGTCCAACCGAGTGTTGGCAATACGAACCAAACTCTCACAACGGTCGTACAGAGACCGAATAGCTTGTAACAACAAGCCCAATACCCCATACTCCTGAAGCACCCCCCCACACACACACAAAAAAACATGAGGGACGCAGTCGAATGCCTTCTCCAAGTCCACAAAACACATGTAAACTGGTTGGGCAAACTCCCACGAACCCTCGAGAATTCTCGAGAGGATAAAGAGCTGGTCCGATGTGCCATGGCCAGGATGAAAACCACATTGCTCCTCCTGAATCTGAGGTTCGACCAACGGCCAGACTCTCCTCTCCAGTACCTTAGCATAGACCTTCCCAGGGAGGCTGAGGAGTGTGATCCCTCTAAAGTTGGAGCACACCCTCCGGTCCCCTTTTTTGAAGAGAGGAACCACCACCCCGGTTTGCCATGCCAAAGGCACTGCCCCCGACCTCCATGCAATGTTGCAGAGGCGTGTCAACCATGACAGCCCTACAACATCCAGGGCCTTGAGGTACTCAGGGCGAATCTCGTCCACCCCTGTATCCCGGCCACCAAGGAGATTTTTAACCACCTTGGCGACCTCAGCCCCTGTGATAGGCGAGTCATCCCCCTCGTCCACAAGCCCTGCTTCCTCTGTGGAAGGCGTATCAGTGGGATTGAGGAGATCCTCAAAGTATTCCTTCCACAGCCCGACGATATCCCCAGTCGAAGTCAACAGCACCCCATCCACACTATACACAGAGTGGACAGGGAGCTGCTTTCCCCTCCTGAGCTGCCGGACAGTTTGCCAGAATCTGGCAAACTGAATGGGCTGCACGGTGGCGCAGTGGTTAGCACTGCGGCAGCACAGTTTACCCTTGGCCGGGGGATTGTGGGGATCGTGGGTTCGATCCCAGCCCCCGACCAACAGTGATCTGTGTGGAGTTTGCATGTTCTCCCCGTGTTGCGTGGGTTTACTCCGGGATTTCTCCGGTTTCCTCCCACATGCCAAAAACATGCATGTTAGGTTAATTGGCTGTTCTAAATTGTCCCTAGATATCTGTTTCCTATAGGCCCTTAGAATAGAGGGTTAGTATTAATGAAAGCGCTTTGAGTGGTCTTTGTGACTAGAAAAGCGCTATATAAGTGCAGGTTAGTTAGTTAGTTAGTTAGTTAGAATCTCTTCGAGGCCGACTGAAAGTCTTGTTCCATGGCTTCACCAAACTCCTCCCATACCCAAGGTTTTGCTTCAGCAACCACCCGAGCTGCACTCCGCTTGGCCTGCTGGTACACCTCAACTGCTTCGGGAGTCCCACAAGCCAACCAAGCCTGATAGGGCTCCTTCTTCAGCTTAATGGCCCCCCTCACCACTGGTGTCCACCACTTGGTTCGGGGGTTGCCACCACGAGATGCACCGACCACCTTGCGGCCGCAGCTCTGGGCCGCCGCTTCAACAATAGAGGTGGAGAACATGGCCCATTCAGACTCCATGTCTCCAGACTCCCTCGGAATGTGGTTGAAGTTCTTCTGGAGGTGGGAGTTGAAGACCTCCCAGACAGGGGCCTCAGCCAGACGTTCCCAGCACACCCTCACTATATGTTTGGGTCTACTAGGTCTGAATGGCATCCTCCCCTGCCAACGGATCCAATTCACCACCAGGTGGTGATCAGTTGACAGCTCTGCACCTCTCTTTACCCGGGTGTCCAAGACATACGGTCGCAGGTCTGATGACACAATAACAAAATCGATCATCGACCTGTGACCTAGGGTGTCCTGGTGCCAGGTGCACATATGGACACCCTTATGCTTGAACATGGTGTTCGTCATGGACAAACTATGGTTAGCACAGAAGTCCAATAACTGAACACCACTCGGGTTCAGATCAGGCAGGCCGTTTCTTCCAATCACCCCCCTCCAGGTTTCACTGTCATTGCCCACGTGCACATTGAAGTCCCCCAGTAGGACAATGGAGTCTCCAAGAGGAGCACCCTCCACCACCCCAGTCAGAGACTCCAAAAAGGGTGGGTACTCTTAAACATCATTTGGTGCATAGGCACAAATGATGGTCAGGACCCATTTCCCAACCCGAAGGCGCAGGGAAGCAACCCTTTCGTCCACCGGGGAAAACTCCAATATAGAGGCAGCAAGGTGGGGGGATACAAGAATACCCACCCCTGCTCATCGCCTCTCGCCCGGGGCAACTCCAGAAAAGGCCAAGCTCCAGCCCCTCTCCAGGAGACTGGTTCCTGAACCGGAGCTGTGTGTTGAGGTGAGGCCGACTATATCTAACCGGTATCTCTCAACCTCGTACACCAGCTCAGGCTCTTTCCCCGCCAGAGAGGTGACATTCCACGTACCAAAAGCACCGGATCCCCATGATCCCTCCTGCAGGTGGTGAGCCCACTGGAGGGCGGACTCATGTAACTCCTTTCGGCTGAGCCTGGCCGGGTCCCATGGGTGGAAACCCGGCCACCAGACGCTAGCCATCGAGCCCCTCCCCCAGGCCTGGCTCCAGGGTGGGGCCCCGGCAACCCCATACCGGGCGGGGTACACTGAATCCTTGATCTAGAATTTATCATGAGAGTCTGTTGGATCGTTTTTAGTCTGGCCCTTCACCCAGGACCAGTTTGTCTTGGGTGACCCTATCAGAGGCAAATTGCCCCGAACAACATAGCTCCTGGGATCACTGGGGCACGCAAATCCCCCACCACGATAAGGTAACGATCCATGAGGGGACCCTGGGCTGTACTTGGACTAATTCAGACTGCTCCAGCCCCGTGAGTATCATTTGCCTCGCCCCTGCCTTCCAGTCACGTCTGGAGTTTTTTCCGGGCTCTCTCATTCGGTCTCCCCCCCCCCCCCCCCCCCCCCGCTGCAGTTTCACCTGCCTGTGCCTTGGGACATTGTTCTCCTGTCTAATACTCACTTGTGTGCCGTTGAGCGTCCTCGCAATTTTTCCCTGTACTCCCAGTGCCATTCATCTGTTTGTTTTTTCTGGACTGTTTGTTGAACTGTTTTTACACAATAAATACACACAACTACCGCCTGCATTTGGGTTTTAATTCTTCCTGCCTCAAATAGGCAGGAATTGACAACAAAAGGGAAGTTTTTCCTCGCCTGTGTCGCCGCAGTGCTTCCTCTTAGGGGTCTCTAATATGTTCTATAAATTTGAGAACATGGCCTAAACTCACCCTTTTTTGTAAAGTGCCTTGAGATGACCTGTGTTGTGATTTGGTGCTATATAAAACTGAATTGAATTTTTACTGTTACTCCCTGGCTGAGTGTTGCTCTTGGGTATTTGACAATTCTCTCCACATAGACCCACAATTATTACAATGTCATTCAGGCATCAGGAATTACATTTATAGAAAAACAAAGAAGTTTAACAAATTGAATGTAGACTCTTGTGTATTATGCAAAACAACAACAACAATTCACATGCAAGATCTGTGGTTTGTTCACAATTACCAGTCCCTCCAGGATTTTGTGATATTGTGATTGCACTAGTTCATGCAAAATCAGTGATTGTCTGCATCTTTTGTGCGACCTTGCTACTTTGTCCAATCACTGCAATTTTCTCACAGTTTTTGCCAATCCTCGTCAACTTCCACCAATTTCGCCAACCAAATTTGTCCCCCGCTCAAACACTCAGCCTAACCAATCACGTGCATCATGGCACCGCGCTCATTTCCATGTTTACCGTGAGTATTAATGGAACACATCAGCAAAAAACAGTGTGAGATTTAAAAAAACCCAAAACACTCACCCGCGAGTTTTCCCACACTGTCCCTTCCTCCGTCTCCCCCGGCCTGACGGTGGACATCTCCCCACATCTCTGTCTTGACCACATGTACAAAATGCCGGGTTTGTGTTGAAAAAAGTCCGCCTGCCTGAAAAGCACCCCGACACGGGAGCGCGCGTGAGGAGAGATGCCATAAAACCCCAAACAAATGAGCAAATATAATACTAAAGCCAGTGTTTGAACATTTTATACATCTTTAGAGGTAAAATCATTACTATATCTTGTAAATGAGTTTTAAAACCGTGAATCTCAGGTCTGGACACGGACCAGTGTGTGCCCCCAGCAAACCCCCAAAGAGAGTCCCTCCTCCTTGTATGACTACCGGTCAAGGAAAGATGAGTATCTGATGCGACAGGTGTGTGTCAAGATGTGCAGACAGATAGACAGACAGGTAGGGGTCAGGCACGGAAAAAGAGAGAATATTCAGTAATTTTTTCAGAAAAACACAGACTTCCATAGACAATAGAGAGCAACAGAATAAATTATTTCTTTTTTCTGCCTTCGATACCGAGTGGTTGGGGACCGCTGTGGTTCAGGAATTTTTAAATGAAGGTGCTGCCAATAATGTCCAAATCTATACTCTTTAACATGCATTCAGTGCAATTTAGCTGATGTAATGGATAATTAGTTTTTCATACTTTTTATTCAAGTTCTCAGCAAGAGTAGCCTACAGTGCTGATCATTGAGGCACAGAAAGGCCACATCCTGACCATGCTACACGAGGGCCACCTGGGCATTGTCGGCATTAAACAGCAGTGTAGAGGCTCAGTATGGTGGCCAGGAATCAACAAGGATGTTGATGTCATGGTGAAAGACTGTGCACCCTGCCTGGCCAGTGGGAAAACTGGCATGCCACCATCCCCGCCCCTGCAACCACTGCCATGGCCATCAGCCCCATGAAAACATGTCCAATTGGGCATATGTGGCAAACTGCATAGCGCCCCCCCCCAAGGACCTACACTTTCCATTAGTGGTCTACGACCTTCACTCAAAATGGCTCGAGGTGTGGCCCACTGGCTCAGTCACCACCGATGTAGTCACCAACTTCCTTACCTCTCTTTTCGCCCGCTGGGGTGTGCCAAATGCAATCACAATGGACAACGGACCGCAATTCACCTCAGCGGATTTGGAGGCCTTTGTGAAAGAAAGGGGCATCAAATACATAAGAATTGCCTTCTACTACCTTCAGGCAAATGGGATGGGGGTGGGGGTGGATAGATTCAAGCAGACCCTCCAGAATGGTCACAGGTCACGTCTAGCGGATGGGCTCCCATTTTCAGCCACACTACAGAGAACCTACTACATTATAGAGCAACACCTCACACCATGACAGGCAGGTCCCCAGCATTACTGATACTGGGATGCGAGATGAGCCTTCCCCTGGACCAACTATGCCCCCCATCGGCCGCGACACCGCTGGAGATGCCCTCACCTAGAGGAAGGGTGGTCGAACAGCAGCAACAATGGATGAAGCAAAGGTTTGACAATAAACACAGGGTGAGGGGACCCGGAAATGCAGTGCTGGACTGGGTTAGGATCTGATGTCCCAACCGTGCCCACAAGTTGCATGTCATTTTGCACAACACTGATACAGATCACAGCGCAGTTGGGTCCAGCCACCTTTTGTCTCGCTGATGGGTCACAATAGCATGCCAGCCACCTCAGAAAAGTGACATTGACTTTGGCCCCAGATCAGGAGATGGCGATGGACACAGTGAGATCAGGCTGCGACTTTGACGACACAAGACCCACAACCGCCACTCGGCCCAGGTTTGACAGAGGCCCCACTACCTTAGGGACTTTGCAACTAAATAATGTACTCTTAAGTGTAGCCAGGACATGACCGATAACAGTGGGATCAATAAAATATACAAAATCAAAATCAAATCAAATCAAATAATACGCTCAGTCAAGCGGGCATACCAGTAGTCTACCCGGGTGCCCAGGTAGTTGTACATAGTTCTCTTTTACCTATATCCGCTGTCCACGCCTTATTTTCAGACATAACAGGTGGCTCACCTGGTAGAGCTAGGAACGGTTGTACGGGTTGTATATTGCTGTTTTTATCCTCGTCGCCATTGTTGTCTAAGAATGAGGTGCTGACAGTGGACATGAACCAAACGCTGCTTTATTAAGATAAAAAAAGATAAGCCTTTATTAGTCCCACAATGGGGAAATTCCAGGTTTGCAACAGCACATGGACAGCAACACTCAGAGCAACAATCAAGAAGACAAGAAAAACAAGAGCAGCAAATATACATATGTACACATAAATATATAAATATGTATACACACAGTGCGGAGCATTATAGCTAGATGGAATAAACAGCATAACCGTCTACTTAGTCATCCTACATAGTATGAACCCATACATATTGTCACCCTCCGTAGCGACTGATATTGTCCTAGTTGTATACTGGAGGGGACCATTGTGTAAGTCTATTGCGTCTTTTGCATTCAATATTATTATGTCGTCACGTTTTTTTGCTATCTCTGCGAGCAGCCCTGCTTAGGTTATACAGTCTGACAGCCGTAGGTAGGAAGGAGCTGCGAAACCTCTTGATTGCGCACCTAGGATGATGCAGTCTGCTGCTAAATGAGCTCCTCAGTGCATTCAGTATGTCCTGCATAGGGTGGGACTCGGACTCCAGCAGAGATGACAGTTTAGCCACCATCCTTCTCTCTCTTATCTCCTCCACTGGGTCAAGGCGTTTCCCCAGGACAGAGCTAGCTTTCTTGATCAGTTTGTTCAGTTTGTTATTCAACACACAACTGATTACTTACAGCCAGTTCACCACATGATGGCATCATCTACAGGGCGAGCCACCACGTCCAAACATCACAGGAAGGAATAACCCTTTTCACAGTATTCTACAAAGGAAAACAAAGTTTGTTTTTAAGAAGAAATTAAAGCTAAAAGCTTTGCATGTCTGTAAACTAAAAGATACAAAGAACACAAAATAACAACATATTTGATATTTTCCTGCATATCAATAGTTACATTTAACCCTGGATTTACACTGATTCCAGATGCAGTACGTTATGGCTGTGATCCAGCCTCCGCAGCAAATAGTTCCCATTCTCATCAATTTTCTAATCCTCACCTGGTCCGGACCACTGCGGAACGACTCATCAAATTCAGTTCACTAATGAAACGCAACAAGTCTATTTTTGACAGATCCTGGATCCAAATCGCAATGAAATCCTGCAGTATCTCATGATATTTAATAGCCATTTGTTCATTAAAAACAATTTAAGGATCGTCCATTATTTTCTGAGGTCTACTCCTCCACTACTGTGTCAGAAAAGGTAAAAACTTGACTTAACATACAAACGCTTCATGAAATTAAAATTAACGAGCTACTTGTGGCGGGTTGGTGTAACCCCCACAACAGACTGGACAGACACAGCACTCGGCTAGAGCAATTAACAGAACAGTGAAATGTGTGTATTAATGTCTACAGGCAGCCCCGCTTCTTCTGGCCCACTTCTGTGATGTTAATGTGCCTTTCATGCATTGTGTTCATGCGTCCTGTCCTTACTGTGACCTAGAGACCGAGATCAATATGTCTCTCAAATGCAAATGTCTCATGCCTGTTCTGTTATCTCTTTGATCATACCAACTGCTGGGGAATGCTCTTTTATGTATTGTTGTAGTTGGGTATATATACTGCACTGTAACCCATGCTCATCCTCTCATTCACTCACTCTGCAACTGCTGCGCTGACACGCACATTGTGTCCCTCTGCTGAGAGCCTCTGGGCTCGCTCCCGGTGCCGGAGCTCGTGATGGCGGTATGATTCAATAAACTCTGCTTAAAACCAACACCAACGCCTTTATTATTTCATCCCGCCTCAATGGTGACCCCGAAAATGCACAGGCTTTGTGCATCGCAACCTTCTGGTCTGGACATCCACGCTGAACCGGCTGAGGGGCACAAGACGTCTCCTCCCTCTCGCCGCTCCAACGCACCATGACCTGAAGGCAGAAAAGAACACGCTGACAATGAACGCAGCACCCGGCGGTGATGCTCCGACGACAAGTGAACGCAGCAGCTCCCTTCTGCTTCAGGGAACTGTCCGGACATCACTCACGGCCGGGAAAGCCGCAGCAACTTCATGGTGAGATCTGCACGCCTAGACCGGCACATCCACGCTTGGACCGGCCGCTCTCACAGCTTCTGACACACGATTCTGTGTCTCCTTACGAGAGCACACGCACCTCGTCCTTTCTCCACAACGGCGGCCTCCACGGCCGACGGAGCACACGTGGACCTGAACGCACCATGACCCATCTGCTGCAACTACAACAGGGATGATTAAGCTCCCTGACCCTGGCTTTTCCTCTCCAGCTGGTCCACCCACGCACGGAGCCCCGGCACACGCACCGGGGAGTTACGAGGACTGCGCACCACGCATGGGACAATTACGGCTCCACTGACCGCCTTCCTTCTGCTGCACACTGGCCCTTCAGGCTTGCTCGTTCACCTGAGGCACGCAGCTTGCTCACTGGATTTTATGGTCTTAGCCACGGCACACAAGGGGAATTCAGCTGTCTGTGGTTCCCGAGGCTTTAGTGTTAAGCCTGCACCTAAAAGTCAAACACGCCAAGTCCCTTTGCTTCCTTTTTTTTTTCTTACAGCCGCTCCTGCTTTTCTTCATGGCCACGAGAGGAGTCAGAGACTAATTTTTCTTCTTGTGATCCCCGCAAGTTCAACGGGACAGCACCTCGACATTGCGGAACAACAAGCAATTTTTGCGCAGCCAGGACGATTTCACTGCTCCCGGCCGGCACTTACCACCACCCACTCCGCCTCCGCCTGCACAGAGCTTCTCCTGCTCGCTGCCCAAGCTGCATGATCGAGACCTCGGCCGCCTGCCGAGCCCTCTGGGAGGGAGCGTGTGGCGGGTTGGTGTAACCCCCACAACAGACTGGACAGACACAGCGCTCAGCTAGAGCAATTAACAGAACAGTGAAATGTGTGTATTAACACTAGAAGACCCAGAGAGGGGCCATTTGGCCTTTTTGGCTAGAAAACCCATAGGGGGACCATCAAGTGGCCACAAGAGGGCTAATGTCTGGGTCTTCTAGTGTTAATGTCTACAGGCAGCCCCGCTTCTTCTGGCCTACTTCTGTGATGTTAATGTGCCTTTCATGCATTGTGTTCATGCGTCCTGTCCTTACTGTGACCTAGAGACCGAGATCAATATGTCTCTCAAATGCAAATGTCTCATGCCTGTTCTGTTATCTCTTTGATCATACCAACTGCTGGGGAATGCTCTTCTATGTATTGTTGTAGTTGGGTATATATACTGCACTGTAACCCATGCTCACCCTCTCATTCACTCACTCTGCAACTGCTGCGCTGACACGCACATTGTGTCTCTCTGCTGAGAGCCTCTGGGCTCGCTCCCGGCGCGTATTCACGGCGCCGGGAGCGGAGCTCATGATGGCGGTATGATTCAATAAACTCTGCTTAAAACCAACACCAACGCTGCTTTATTTCATGCAGCTTCACTACTTACATTTTATTTAGAGCCCAAAAATCCATGTGGAGAGCTGCTACATTGCACTTTCTTCTTGTCATCATGTGATCGCGATCAGTTCATCTCGGTCACTCTTGGGTCTTTCTCGAGATCTCGTGTTAGTTTGCATAATTCTCCCTTGATCTTGTATTTCAAACTCTGTTCTCATCCATGCCGCTACAAAACATAAACGGAGCTGGTAGGGATGAATGCAAGGGGCCATCCGCACTGCATCTGCAATGTACTGTATCCAGAGTCAGTGTAAATCCTGGGTTAATACAAAAGAATGACAGCATTTATTCACTTTATTTTGCTTACTAAATGAACTATTAAATTCATCAATATTAAATGCAAGACAATATCTTGATTATTTGTATAAAGCACCCAAAATTATTTGTATTTATACCCATGGCATATTAAATCAAAACCAATTTTCAGTTCATACACACATTAGTACAAAGACAAATGGTCTTTGGGCAATACCCTTCTTCTCGGAGAACACAAAATACTTCTGGTTGTCTTAGCTAACCTGAAACATACTCATTCTGATGCAAGAACACTGCTCCTGAAACTTGTTCAGCTGCGGAATGTCCTCCTGGAAGGAAAAAAAAAATGTTCTTCAGAAAATCTTTCAATATTTTAGATTTTACACTGTTTTAACCACATATCAAGCCGGTGGCTTGTCACCAGACTGCAAACCAAGTCTACCTACGGGTACAAATAAGTAACAAAAAAAAATATCCTGGCACAGAGAATTAAAGTGTTTGTCTTTACAGTGATCACAGAGATGGTTGATTGACCTTGATTTCATAGTCCAGAATCAGCTTTCTCTGATTACGGCATAAATACAAACTGAAGGAGGTAAAATAAGTTAAAGATTTGTTCTCTCTGAGCAATAGGTTATTGTTTCTCCTTTACTTCCTTCCTTAATGTTCCCATCCTGTAAAATGTCAGTATGGGTACTCTTGTCCCTGTAGTCTGTCAGCCAGATCCTAGTCCTTGGTCTTTAAATGTGTGTCTGATTTTCAGGTTGTCTATTGTGTAGTATAAGTTTGTAACATTCAACTATTAAATAGTTGGTGGAGAAATATTTAAGACGAAAACGACGTGGGTGTCGTGCTGGTGTAAGACGGCGGGCAAGGGATATAAGGTACAGACCCACCGTCCCATCCGTTGTTATGGGGAATGTACGATCGATATTAGGAAAGATAGATGAGCTAGCGGCTATCTCCCGCTACAAGAGCATATACCGGGAGCGCTGCCTTATGTTATTCACTGAGATGTGGCTAAATGAACTAGCAGCAGATGCTAACATTGAACTGGAGGGTTTCCACACGATACGGGCAGACCGAACACCAGACAGTGGCAAGGCAAGAGGTGGTGGAGTAATGATGTATGTAAATAACAACTGGTGCAGACCGGGACATATTACAGTTAAACAACAAGACTGCAGCAAAGACATGGAGTTGCTAGCTGTTAGCATGCGGCCTACATATCTCCCGAGGGAATACTCCCACGTGATCTGCATTGTTATTTATGCAAATCAGACGGCGAATGCTGGGACAGCACGTGACGTCATCCACTCAGTAACTGGCAGACTGCAGACAGAACACCCAGATGCTCTTCTCCTCATCTCAGGCGACTTCAACCATGTTTCACTGTCTCCCATTCTACCCATGTTCACCCAGTATGTCACATGCCACACTAGAGACAATAAAACACTTGACTTATTCTACGCAAACACTAAGGAGGCGTACACCTCATCACCACTCCCCCCACTCGGGAGATCGGATCACAACTTGGTTCATCTCCAGCCGGTGTACAAACCCCTAGTGCACAGACAACCTCCGGTCATGCGCACAGTGAAGTTATGGTCTGAGGAGGCAATGGATGCTCTAAAGGGCTGTTTTGAAACCACTGCCTGGGAGCAGCTCTGTGTTCCACATGGTGAGGACATCGATGGCCTCACTCACACCATCACGGACTACATCAGCTTCTGTGTGGACAACACCGTACCCACCATGACCATACAGTGTTGCTCGAACAACAAACCCTGGATCAACCCTGAGATAAAAACACTTCTGAGAGAGAAGAAGAGGATCTTCAGGTCAGGGAACAGGGAGATGCTGAAGTCCGTACAGAGGGAGCTGAGGAGGAAGATCAGAGAAGGCAAGGACAGCTTCAGGAAGAAGATGGAGGACAAGCTGCAACAGAGTGACATCGGTGGGGTCTGGAGAAACCTTAAAACCATCTCTGGGCTCCAGAATACCTCCCCCCAGGCCACGGGGGGCAGGGAGTGGGCGAACATTCTGAACCTGTTTTTCAATAGGTTTGACCAACTGCCCTCCCCCCCCGACTGTACAACAACCACTGCTGCCTCTGAAGACATCGAGTCCTGCTGCCCACACCCCACTCCACCATCACCTCCCCTACTCCCAACACACAGCCCCCCAACATGACCCTCACTCTGACCCAGGTGAGGACGGAGCTGAGGAAGATCAAGGCGAAAAAGGCCTCAGGACCGGACGGCATCAGCGCAAAGCTCCTCAAGTCCTGTGCAGACCAGCTGTGTGGGATTGTGGAGCACATCTTCAACCTGAGCCTGAAGCTGGGGAGGGTACCACAGTTGTGGAAAACATCTTGTGTGGTACCTGTACCAAAGACTTCCCACCCCAAAGATCTTTTTTTTCATATTTTTTATTACTTATTTTGTACCCGTAGGTAGATTTGTTTTGCAGTCTGGTGACAAGCCACCAGCTGCCTGTCGCTGCGTGTGCAAGCGCCCCTTATCCCTAACCTGCATGTTTTTGGCATGTGGGAGGAAACCGGAGAAATCCCGGAGTAAACCCACGCAACACGGGGAGAACATGCAAACTCCACACAGATCACTGTTGGCCGGGGGCAGGGATCGAACCCACGATCTCATGATCCTCGCGATCCCCCGGCCGAGGGTAAACTTTGCTGCCATGGTGCTAACCACTGCGCCACCGTGTAGATCTGAACAGCTACAGACCAGTGGCCCTGACATCCCACATGATGAAGACCCTGGAGAGACTGCTCCTTGCTCACCTCCGCCCCCTGGTGGGACCAGCGATGGATCCACTCTAGTTCGCTTACCAGCATGGCACTGGGGTGGAGGATGTAGTGATCTTCCTCCTTCACCGTTCTCTGTCCCACCTGGAGAAGCCCGGGAATGCGGTGAGGATCATGTTCTTTGACTTCTCCAGTGCTTTCAACACCATCCAACCGATGATCCTGAAGGACAAGCTGCTGTGCACAGGGGTGGACCAGCACCTGTCATCATGGATCCTGGACTACCTCACTAACCGGCCACAGTTTGTGAGAACCCGGGACTGTGTGTCCGACACAATCATCGGTAGCACGAGCGCCCCCCAGGGAACGGTTTTGGCTCCCTTCCTGTTCACCCTTTATACTGCGGACTTCTCACACAACACAACACACTGCCATCTACAGAAGTTCTCTGACGACTCTGCGATCGTTGGCCTCATCTCCAACGGAGATGAAGCTGAGTACAGAGGACTTATCCAGGACTTCGTGGACTGGTGCCATCAGAACTGCCTCCAGATCAACGCGAGGAAAACTAAGGAGCTGGTGGTGGACTGCCACAGGCAAGGACAACCCCTCACAGCACCAGTAAATATATAGGGAACTGACATCGAGATGGTGACATCCTACAAGTATCTGGGTGTTCATCTGAACAATAAACTAGACTGGTCACACAATACTGACGCACTCTACAAGAAGGGACAGCGCAAGCTGTTCCTACTGAGGAGACTCAGGTCTTTTGGTGTACAAGGGGCGCTGCTGAAGACATTCTACGACACGGTGGTGGCATCAGCCATCACTTTTGGAGTGGTATGCTGGGGCAGTGGAGTTACAGCAGCCAATAGGAAGAGACTGAACAAACTAATCAAGAAAGCTAGCTCTGTCCTGGGGCAGCGCCTTGACCCAGTGGAGGAGATGGGAGAGAGAAGGATGGTGGCTAAACTGTCATCTCTGCTGGAGTCCGAGTTCCACCCTATGCAGGACATACTGAATGCACTGAGGAGCTCATTTAGCAGCAGACTACATCATCCTAGGTGCACAACCGAGAGGTTTCGCAGGTCCTTCCTACCTACGGCTGTCAGACTGTACAACCTAAGCAGGGCTGCTCGCAGAGATAGCAAAAAGACTTGATAACCTAATAGTATTAGTATCTTAGTATCTAGAACTTAGTATCTAAACTCAGTGTAAATGGTGTAGAGATTGAAAGGGTATCCGAAACTAAATTTCTTGGTGTAATAATTGATAATAAACTGTGTTGAAAGTCACATATTAATTATATTAAAGGTAAAATATCCAAATCAATTGCAATACTACACAGAGTGAAATATTTGCTGAATCAACCCACACTATATACCTTGTATCATTCATTAATACTCCCATACATGACATATTGTACTGAAGTATGGGAAAATCCATATAAAATAAACATATATCCAGTCTTTATGCTTCAGAGGAGAGCTATTAGAATAATAAACAAAGCTGCTTACAGGGAACCAGCAAACCCACTTTTTCTTAAATTAAAAGCTCTCAAGTTGAAAGATCTGGTTGACTTTAAAACTGCAGTAATAATGTTTAAATTGAAGAATCTATTACTGCCCGCAAATATCCAAAAGTTGTTCCAAATAAGGGAGAAACAATATCATTTCAGAGGAACATGTATATTTCAAAAACCTTCAGTGAGAACTACCACCAAGCAAAACTGTGTTTCAGTGCAAGGAGTCAGAATATGGAACGATTTTGGACCTGAATTAAAATCATGTACAACGCTTGGACAATTTAAACAAAAACTAAAGGAAGAAATACTCCAAACATATATACAAGATGTCATATAAAATTACATAAGGATTGTCATATCCAGTCTGCGTTGTGTTGTTGCTTAGTTTGTTTTTTTTGTCACATTTTGTCTTAGCTTTGTTCTGAATTGTAATCGCTCTTGTTTGTTTTTCTTTTGAATTCTTGGATGGAATATGGGTGGGCAATATAAGCTGCGGCTTCAGCCATCACCCATTTCGGATAACTTATGTTGAACTGTGTAATCAGAGGAGTTATTGTCTAATTTGACCTTGTTGGATTTTCTTTCCCCCTTTGTTATATTATTCTGTTTCTTTTAATCTGTACTTTTAATCTATCTGAAATAAAGATTGATTGATTAATTAATTGATTGATTGATTGATTGATTGATTGATTGATTGATTGATTATTGAATGCAAAAGACACAATAGACTTACACAATGGTCCCCTCCGGTATACAACTAGGAAAATACCAGTTGCTACGGAGGGTGACAATATGTATGGGTACATAATCATACCATGTAGGATAACTAAGTAGACGGTTATGCTATTTCATTCCATCTAGCTACAATGCTCCGCACTGTGTGTTTATATATTTATATATTTATATATTTATTCCATCTAGTGACAATGCTCCGCACTGTTTATATATTTATATATTTATTCCATCTAGCTACAATGCTGTGCACTGTGTTTATATATTTATATATTTATATGTACATATGTATACTCGCTGCTCTTGTTTTTTTTCTTGTCTTCTGATTGTTGCTCTGAGTGTTGCTATCCCTGTGTTGTTGCAATCCTGGAATTTCCCCATTGTGGGACTAATAAAGGCTTATCTTATCTTATCTTAATTGAATGATAGCTGTAACCATCGCCTGCTTTCAGCCCATAGACTTTCTTGGCCAGATTTAATATTACTCTAGTCTGTAAGAGGAAGTTCAACTGATGATGACAGGGAAAGAGAGATGGCAGTCCTCCACTACATGGGTTTCCACAGCCCACTTTCCACTATACTAGTCCACTAGAAGCCTCGTCTTGCCTAGAGCTAGGTGAGCAGTGCCATCTGCCATTACAAATCTTTGCTTCTCTGCAGGATGGAGGGCCTCGCCAACCATTGCCAGCTGCCTCCAAAGACTCTCTTTGATCAGAGTATAAGAGCTCCCAGTGTCCAAAACAGTGACCCCCTGGAGCCCTCTAATGGTCACTGGAACCAGCAAGAGGTCAGTTTTTCTGCTGGTCTGGCATTCCTGGTGCATTAGGGTAACCTCTGCGGCACTTTTTATTCTTTTGTTGACTTGTCCACATTTGCATGTACTCTTTGCCAGTACCCCTTAGCCCAAGAGCAGTCCTTCTCCACCATAGACCCCACCTTCACTAACTGTGCCACAGTAGACACCATGCCTCGCAAGCACCTTGCAACCTTTGGGTTGATGTTGTTCAAAATACACCTCACAATCTCCTCTTCAAGCATGTTGGGTTTCCAGTTAAGACAGAGAGCTTGATAATCATAGGCAAAATCCGTCAGGCATTGTTCAGGTTTCTGCACCATATCCCTCAATCTCTCTTCCACTTCAGCCATATAGTCCGTGGACAGGAAAGCACCTATGGAAGGTTCTTTGAAGGAGGGCCAATCACCAAATTGATCCTTTGCAACCTTCCACCAACTGCACGCTGGGCCGTTTAAAACTGTGTCCAGGGTTCCTATTAATTCAGAGTTGGAAAGGGGTCTGAGACTAAGAAAGTTCTCACATTGCTTAATAAAATTAAGGACATCTGTGGAGTCATTGGCCGTGCCAAATGTAGGAAATTCCAGCCGTACAGGAGGTTTGGAGTAGTAATGGGGTACACCAGGCAGACCAAATGATGTAATTGGAGCTATAGGACTAGTATCAATAGAGACTGAAACTGTTTTCTGTACCTTGGGAGTGATAGTGAGTCTTAACTGGTTAAGCTGCTGTTTCCATTTTTAATCCCTCTGCAATAATCAATTTACAATGCTTTATACCGGCATTTCGAATTTATCATTAAATTTTTCAAAACTACGATCGACATACTGTCTCTGTGTTCACAGGACTGCTTATAAAGTCTTTTACTTTATTATCAAGCTGGTCAAACTGTTCTGTCCAAATTATTATCTGTTTTTTAGCTCCTCATACTGTAGTCATGCTGTGCAGGGTGTGCCACATCCTCCCTCATTTCACCATTTTCATTATACTGTTGTCCATCATCAACACATACATTTTCATTGTCATCATTCTGAACATTATCAGGCTCATTATCAGCATTCAGTTCTTCATAGATCTCATACCCATAATCAACATCATCTAGGTACAAAGTACTCAATAAAGATGAAATTTCTCCTGTAGGATTCTTCCTTGTAACAAAGGCCCAGCCGTGAAACCTGGGTGTTCAGGCCTACAGCCTAAAGCAACTTCAACATTATACTTTTCTGTTGCCATTTCTACCCAATTGAACACAACTAAACCATAAAGCAATAAATCATATCCCCATACTGGTCACCATATGTAACATTAAACTATCATATAGAGACAAAAAATGGTTTTTAAATGATTTTAAAAAACAAAAGCCAATATGATTTTAGTGTGTTGTAATTAAACTCAATAGGCACACAATAGGCAATAGGCAATTACACATCAATCATTTCTTTACAGTTTACCGGCACACCAAATCGTTGTACGTCACAACCAAACACATTTTCTTAGTTCATTATTTAGTATTTTATCCACAATTAACGACTCCAAACACAAACAGAAAAAAAAAAACCCAAAACACATAGTCTGTGGCAATATCCCCACCAATCTTCACCAGCACAAAAAGAAAAAGAAGAGTCCAGATACTCTCCCCCCAAAAAATAACAGGATGTTAATGTCTTTAAATAAACAACAGTAACAAAAAACTGAGCTCAGGAAAATTGCAGTTTGTAAACAAGAAGAAAAAAAGGATTGATCTCACTGGCCTGCAGCCCCGTCACCCCTCAGTCCTGGGTGCACAGTGAGTTCCTACAAATCCTAGCAACTGTCTTCTACCTTCAGGAGGGCCCCTCGCACTCCAAAAGACCTGAGTCTCCTCAGGAGGAACAGCCTGCGCTGCCCCTTCTTGTAGACCGCGTTGGTGTTGTGTGACTAGTCTAGTTTATTGTTCAGGTGAACACCCAGGTACTTGTAAGATGTCACCACCTCAATGTCTGTTCCCTGGATGTTTACCAGTGCTGTGGGGAGTTGTCCATGCCTGCAGCAGTCCATCATCAGTTCCTTGGTTTTCCTTGTATTAATCTGGAGGCACTTCCACAGGCACCAGTCCACAAAGTCCTGAATAAGTCCTCTGTACTCTGTGTCATCCCCATCGGAGATGAGGCCGACGATCGCAGAGTCATGAGAGAACTTCTGTAGATGGCAGTGTGGTGTGTTGCGTGAAAAGTCAGCAGTGTAAACGGTGAACAGGAAGGGAACCAGAACTGTTCCCTGGGGGTCCCCCGTACTGCCGATGATGGTGTCAGACACACAGTCCTGGGTTCTCACAAACTGTGGTCGGTCTGTGAGGTAATCCAGGACCCACGATGAAAGGTATTGTTCCACCCCTGCACACAGCAGCTAGTCCCTCAGGATCACTGGCTGGATGGTGTTGAAAGCACTGGAGAAATCAAAGAACATGATCGTCACAGTGCTCCCAGGCTTCTCCAGGTGGAACAGGTAACGATGTAGGAGGAAGATGACTGCATCCTCCACCCTGATGCCATGCTGGTAGGCAAATTGAAGTGGGTCCATCGCTGGTCCCACCAAGAGGGTGGAGGTGGGCGAGGAGCAGCCTCTCGAGGGTCTTCATCAGGTGTGATGTGAGGACCACTGGCCTGTAGTTGTTCAGGTCCTTGGGGTGCGGAATCTTCGGCATCTCACGCAGGAGGTTTTCCACAGCTGTGGTACCCCCCCCCCCCCCCAAGCTTCAGGCTCAGGCTGAAGATGTGCTCTACTATGCCGCACAGCTGGTCTGCACAGGACTTGAGGAGCCTCGAGCTGATGCTGTCTGGACCTGCAGCCTTTTTCACATTGATCTTCTTCAGCTCAGCTCTCACCTGGGTCTTTGTGAGGGACAGACTGGGGCAGGGGGGCTGTGTGCTGGGGGGGGCGGGGTCTGTGAGGGGAAAAACAGCAGGGGATGTGTACTGACAGAAATGCTTCTTTTTTGAATAAAAATCTTTAAACTCCCCATTTTATAAGATTCCTCAGTTGCAGAGGCACGAGCAAGTTCGCTGATGTTCCACAACATAGATTTTCCCATTTCCCTCTACATACCACACACAGACACACACACACACACACACACACACACACACACACACACACACACACACGATATACTAGGGATGAGCTGATACCACTTTTTCAAGACTGATACCGATACTGTGACTTTGAGTATCGGCCAGTACCAATCCTAACCCGATTCCATCTCTTATTTAAAACAACAAAAGTACAGGACATACTTTTTTAATGACTAGTTGCATTTTGTACTCATATCCATCCATCTTCTACCGCTTTTCCGGAGGTCCGGGTCACGGAGGCAGCAGTTCAAGCAGAGAAGCCCAGACTTCCTTCTCCCCAGCCACCTGCTCCAGCTCTTCAGAGAGGATACCAAGGCATTCCCAGACCAGCTGGGAGACATAGTCTCTCCACCGAGTCCTGGGTCTGCCCCGGGGTCTCCTCCCAGTGGGACGTGCCTGAAACACCTCAAGTGGGAGGTGTCCAGGAGGCATCCTAATCAGATGCCCATACCACCTAACTGACTCCTTTCAATGTGGAGGAGCAGCGGTTCTACTCTGAGCCTCTCCCGGATGACTGAGCTCCTCACCCTATCTCTGAGGGTGAGTCCAGCAATCCTACGGAGAAAGCTCATTTCAGCCACTTGTATCCGCGATCTTGTTCTTTCGGTCATTACCCAAAGCTCATATAAAAACAGAAATCTAAAAGTCAAAGAATATATTGCAAACTTGACTCAGTTCAGCAATGCTGCTGCTTTTTTATTTTAAACTTTGCAACATTGGCAGCATTTCACTGGTCAGCACTATGTAATCATGCATTGTGAAGTTTTAAGTGCAAGTTTATACAAAACTTTGAAGCTGAGTATTTCAGTAAACATTCAGATGAAATTCAAAGTGTTGCTTTTGTCATGAACGCAGAAAAAGGGCAGAAAAAGACAGGTCCACACACCAGACTGTAGTGTGACATTTTATTAACAAAAAGACAAACAGTGCATGACATACAAAAGTGCAAAATAAGGAAAACTCACAGACAAGCACTCTGGGGCTGAAATTGCCCCACGAGTGCAGGCAGGAGAAAACTGAGGAAAGTCCAGTACGTCCTAGTATGACTGCCGCAAAGAAGCAATCAGCTTGCAGTGTTTAAATAACAGGTAATCAAATGAGGCATTGGTACGGGGAGCAGAGTGAGCAAATGACCTGATTATTCAATAACATGCAGCTGAGCTGGCAGAGTGACAGCCTGGGTAATAAGTGAGCATGACTGGCAAGAGGGAAGGGATCAGAATGAAAACAAACCAAAATAAACACACAGAACAGCAAACATCATAGCAACAGACAGAAAAATACTCAAAACTACAAAAGGAAGTCTTAGCGCTGAGAACAACGCTCAGACACATGACAGAGCCCCCCCTCAAGGGGTGGTACCAGACACCCTAAGTAACACCAAAAAGGACCCCCCTCCCTTCCCCAGAGAAGGAGAACAACAAAAACACTAACCAGGGAGGGAGGTCGGGGAACAGGCTAAGGAGGGAAAACACAATACAGTACATGACCCGCACCTGTGCTAAACCAACCCCCTGGACCCCAACCAGAGAAACAAGAGTTCAGGGGGCCGACTGAAATCCCAGGCCAGCCAGACGGCCAGATGGTAGGAGTCGGGTGGCCTGCAAGAAAATATGGGCCGCCCGACCCAGCGGCTCAGTCTTTCAGGTGGCTGGTCTGAGTGCTTCAGCCACCTGAACAGTAGAGGTAGTCCGGGAGGTGGCTCCCCCACCGGGAGACCTAATAATGGAGGGGTAAGCCAAAGAGGGGGAGCCACGATGGCGTCAGGTAGTGGAGGAAGGAGGGGGACCACGACGGCATCTGGCAGTGGAGGATCTGCAGCACCCGAAGTGGCCCCGGGCCGGAGCTTTGTAACACCCGCGGTGGCCCCGGGCTGGAGCTCTGTAGCACCCGTGGTGGGCCCCGATTGGGCTAACACTGCACCAACAGTGGGCCCCAACTGAGCCAACATTGCATCCATGGTGGACCCTGACTGGGCCAACGCTGCACCCACAGTGGACGATAAGCTGGGGGGTAGCGCCCATGACGGGCCCATACAGGAGCACAGCACCCAAGTTGGGATGAAGCTGGGGCGCAGCCCCCATGAGGGTCCCTGGCCGGGATGCAGCACCCACGAAGACTCAGCCAGTGGAGGAACCCATACGACAGCCTCAGGCTGAGGAGAAGCTGGATCCAAAACGACCTCAGCGGGGGAAGCTGGGCTCACAACATCATCGGTTGGTAGGCCTGGATCCACGGAGGCATCAGGTGGTGGTGGTTCTTCCCCGGCAACCCTAGGAGAAGGCTCAGTAGAGACAGGGAGGAGAACGTGGTTAGGGTCACCGGCAGCGGCAGAATCCGGCGAGGTGAGTTCAGATGCAGCTGAGGGCTGCACCCGACTCTCCTCACCAAGAGCCAGACAAGATCTCTCCAAAATAGACATGAGATAAACAAAAGTGATCACTTGCCTGAGCTTGAGCTCCACCACCTATCATGAACTGGTTTTGCTGGTTCCAGACCCAGTTTTGTGACGCTGTGGCTGCATGCCCTCCTGTGTATTTTGTTCCTCATTTGCCTTCAGGCACTCTCAGGGAGCCTCTGGAGTTTGCTCGGCTCCCTGACAGCTGACAACCATGGCTCCCTCCCCTGCCAGTGATGCCAGCTGTTTGTTATTATTGTTTATGTTCCCTCCTCTTCTCATTCATGCACGCACACACATACATACATGCATTCCCTTTCATTCTTACACCCATGCACACTCTTGCACACATATACACACTCACCCACTCATTCTCACTCACATGCTCTCATACACTCACACACCACCTGTTTTCATTCAACTCATTCCCACGCGCATGCACACTTCCACACTCGCTTCTTTGTACACTGGCAATCACTCAGCTCGTTACATGTGATGTTATTTAAGCTCCGAGTTTCCTCTGCTGTGTTCCAGATTATTGTACTGCTTTGTACTGTTTAGTTTGCTGCTTTTCCCTGCACTCTGGATTATTCATGCGGACTTACTCAGACTGCTCCAGTCTGTGAGTACTATTTGTTTCTCCCCAGCTTACCAATCGTGTCTGGAAGCACTTTGAGCTCTCTCATTCATTTCCCTACAAACAGTTACGCCTGTCTACATCTGGGACATTTTCTCCTGTGTATACTCACCTGTGTTCTGTAGAGCATCCTGAGGATTACCCTGTGCATCCTGTGCAATTAGTTTGTTTGTTTTGTTGGACTGCTTTATCATGTTTTGTCAATAAACACATGCAACTACCTCCTGCATTTGGGTTTTTGTCATTCCTGTCTCAAACAGGCTGGAAATCATAACACCGCCGTGCAGGACTCCGTCAATCCTAGCGATGACGCCTCAGGCCGGGCTTCTAGGAGGTTCAGCTCCAGTTCCCACTCTGCTGCGGCGGCCTCCGCAGCAGGCATGATGGTGATTGCAGTCTTCATACCCCCAGGAGCAGGAGACCATGCTGGTGACTCCTCCGGCATGGCAGCTGAGGTTCGGCTCACCATTGGCACTGGAAGTCAAATTTCCAGGGCCACAGCCTCCTCCATTGTCCAGCGGTCTTGTTCTGGGGCCAGTGGACACTCAGAGAAAATAGGAGGAGACACGGAAAGGACTGGTGAGAAAAGGGTGGCTGCAGCAGGTGGAGAGGTCTCTGGGGACTGCATACCCAGAGTCTCTCTACCAGGGATCAGGCAAGATAATTCATCAAAATATGAGGTAGAATTAAAGAAAACTTGCCTGTTCACCTGGCGAAGGATGTTGCCTGCTGCAGCTGATAATGTGTCGCCCCTCTCCATGGCTACAGTGATCCTCTGTGGATTGTCAAGGAGCCGCCCCTGTAGACACTGGAATGGGCGTCGCCGGTGGAGAAATGGAGAACCTCTTGACAGCAGGAGGAAACACAGAGGGGAGGGGCCTCACAACAGTAGTGGAGGGAGGTTGGGCTGACAAACCAACTGACGAGGAAAAAGAAGGATGAGAAACTGCTGCGGGAATAGCCGGGCTTGGTGTTTGGGAGGCTGTCCAAGCAGTGGATTTCTTCCGACGGCCCGGGACAGGGCGACGCTGTTGCTATGGAGCTGCTGGAGAAGGTGAAGAGGCAGACGGCATCGGCGGGAGTGGAGAATAGAGAGAAGCTTATGACTCAAGGATGGAAGCAGATGCTGAGTCTAGCCTCCACCAGATTGGCAACTCCACCCCAGCAATACTTCTCGTCTTGCCGGGATGAGCAGCTCCATGCACCAGCTGCCATATCCTTGATCATGGCTAGCACCTCCAATTCTTCCCAACTCTACTTCTTCCACCTCTGGTCTGGTCCACCTGCTGGAAACATGACTGCTCCTCTGGACAGGTAAGTGAAAAAGAAAAAAGGAAAAAATGCACACTGCAACTGCTGGACCTTATTATGGCGGCAGTCATCTGTCATGAACGTGCCCCTCCAGGGCAGAAAAAGAAAGGTCCACGGGCTGGACTGTAGTGTGACATTTTATTAACAAAAACACAAACAGTGCATGACATACAAAAAATGCAAAATAAGGAAAACTTACAGACAAGCACTCCAGGGCCGAAATCGCCCCGCGAGTGCAGGCAGGAGATAACAGAGGGAAGTTCAGTACTTCCAAGTATGACTGCCGCAAAGAAACAATGAGCCGGCAGTGTTTAAATAACAGGTAATCAAATGAGGCACCGGTACGGGCAGCAGAGTGAGCAAATGACCTGATTAATCAATAACATGCAGCTGAGCTGGCAGAGTGACAGCCTGGGTAATAAATGAGTGTGACTGGCAAGAGGGAAGAGCTCAGAATGAAAACAGGCCAAAATAAACACACAGGACATAATATAATATAATATATATATATATATATATATATATACACTACCATTCAAAAGTTTGGGGTCACTTAGAAATTTCCTTATTTTTGAAAGAAAAGCACTGTTTTTTTCAATGAAGATAACTTTAATCTAATCAGAAATACACTCTAATATCTAATATACATTGCTAATGTGATTAATGACTATTCTAGCTGCAAATGTCTGGTTTTTGGTGCAATATCTACATAGGTGTATAGAGGCCCATTTCCAGCAACTATCACTCCAGTGTTCTAATGGTACAATGTGTTTGTTCATTACGTCAGAAGGCTAATGGATGATTAGAAAACCCTTGTGCAATCATGTTAGCACAACTGAAAACAGTTTAGCTGGTTAGAGAAGCTATAAAACTGACCTTCCTTTGAGCAGGTTGAGTATCTGGAAAAAAATATTATTTCAAATACAAATCATTATTTCTAACCTTGTCAATGTCTTGACTATATTTTCTATTCATTTTACAACTCATGGTGGTAAATAAGTGTGACTTTTCATGGAAAACACAAAATAATTGTCTGGGTGACCCCAAACTTTTGAACAGTAGTATATATATATATATATATATATATACATACACTACTAAATAATGATTTGTATTTGAAATAATTTTTTCATTCAAACTTTGCTTTCGTCAGAGAATCCTCCATTTGCAGCAATTACAGTATTGCAGACCTAACATGATTGCACAAGGGTTTTCTAATCATTTCTGTCAACTACCTCTCGTCAACTGTAAGACTGTTGCCCTAAAGGTATGCCCCAGTCTGGTTTTTACTTTCAGTTTTGTTCTTTTTAGGTTTCACTTTTAGTGTCCAGCCTCCTGAACTGAAAAGCAGCACTGCAGCAGCAGCTGCTGCTGCACGACACACTTCCATCTGCTCAGTTCTTGACAGAATTCAGCATATTCCTTTGCCATGACACTTTTGCAAGTGTTTTATCAAGTTAGTGGTGTAAAATTGTAAATGCTGGTACCACAAAGCAACATACCGAGGCAAGTCCCACAGACAAGCTCCAGTGATGTGACACTTGTTGCCTGTGTTTACAGAAGCTGCATGCAGCATGGCTGAGAACGTGATCGCACCTTCATTTTATTATTATTAATGTATCAAATCGGTAAATTACTTATATTCCTGACCGATACCAATCCAGCCATTGTGACTGGATCAAACCCGATACAGCAGATCGGATCGGCTCATCCCTTTATATATATATATATATATATATATATATATATATATATATATATATATATATATAAGTTTTTCTTAAGCCATTCAGAGATGGACTTGCTAGTGTGTTTTGGATCATTGTCCTGCTGCAGAACCCAAGTGAGCTTCAGCTTGAGGTCACAAACAGATGGCCGGACATTCTCCTTAAGGATTTTTTGGTAGACAGCAGAATTTATGCTTCCATTTGCCACAGCAAGTCTTCCAGGTTCTGAAGCAGCAAAACGGCCTCAGAACATCACACTACCACCACCATATTTTACTGTTGGTATGATGTTCCTTTTCTGAAATTCTGTGTTACTTTTACGCCAGATGGACACACACCTTCCAAAAAGTTCAACTTTTGTCTTGTTAGTCCACAGAGTATTTTCCCAAAAGTCTTGGGGATCATCAAGATGTTTTCTGGCAAAAGTGAGATGAGCCTTTATGTTCTTTTTGCTCATCAGCGGTTTTCACCTTGGAACTCTGCCATGCAGTCCATTTTTGCCCAGTCTCTTTCTTATGGTGGAGTCATGAACACTGACGTTAACTGAGGCAAGATGTTATGTTTTAACGGGGGGGTGGGTCACTTTTTCACACAGGGCCATGTAGGTTTGGATTTTTTTTTTTTACCCTTAATAATAAACGCCTTCACTCAAAAACTGCATTTTGTGTTAAGTTGTGTTATCTTTGTCTAATATTTAAATTTGTTTGATGATCTGAAACATTTAAGTGTGATAAATGTACAAAAAATGAGAAATCAGGAAGGAGGCAAACACTTTTCACACCACTGTGTGTACATACATTATATACAGTATATATATACAGTGGGGGAAAAAAGTATTTAGTCAGCCACCAATTGTGCAAGTTCTCCCGCTTAAAAGATGAGAGAGGTCTCCAATTTTCATCATAGGTATACCTCAACTATGAGAGACAAAATGAGGGGAAAAAAAATCCAGAAAATCACATTGTCTGATTTTTAAAGAATTTATTTGCAAATTATGGTGGAAAATAAGTATTTGGTCAATAACAAAAGTTCATCTCAATACTTTGTTATATACCCTTTGTTGGCAATGACAGAGGTCAAACGTTTTCTGTCAGTCTTCACGAGGTTTTCATACACTGTTGCTGGTATTTTGGTCCATTCCTCCATGCAGATCTCCTCTAGAGCAGTGATGTTTTGGGGCTGTCGCTGGGCAACACGGACTTTCAACTCCCTCCAAAGATTTTCTATGGATTTGAGATCTGGAAACTCGCTAGGCCACTCCAGGACCTTGAAATGCTTCTTACGAAGCCACTCCTTCGTTGCCCGGGTGGTGTGTTTGGGATCATTGTCATGCTGAAAGACCCAGCCACATTTCATCTTCAATGCCCTTGCTGATAGGAGGTTTTCACTCAAAATCTCACGATACATGGCCCCATTCATTCTTTCCTTTACACGGATCAGTCGTCCTGGTCCCTTTGCAGAAAAACAGCCCCAAAGCATGATGTTTCCACCCCCATGTTTCACAGTAGGTATGGTGTTCTTTGGATGCAACTCAGCATTCTTTCTCCTCCAAACACAAGTTGAGTTTTTACCAAAAATTTCTATTTTGGTTTCATCTGACCATATGACATTCTCCCAATCCTCTTCTGGATCATTCAAATGCTGTCTAGCAAACTTCAGACGGGCCTGGACATGTACTGGCTTAAGGCTTAAGAAGGTCATTCACTAGGTCCCCCCGTGTGGTTCTGGGATTTTTGCTCACCGTTCTCGTGTTCATTTTGACCCCACGGGGTGAGATCGTGCGTGGAGCCCCAGATCGAGGGAGATTATCAGTGGTCTTGTATGTCTTCCATTTTCTAATAATTGCTCCCACAGTTGATTTCTTCACACCAAGCTGCGTACCTATTGCAGATTCAGTCTTCCCAGCCTGGTGCAGGTCTACAATTTTGTTTCTGGTGTCCTTTAACAGTTCTTTGGTCTTGGCCATAGTGGAGTTTGGAGTCTGACTGTTTGAGGTTGTGGACAAGTGTCTTTTATACTGATAACGAGTTCAAACAGGTGCCATTAATACAGGTAACGAGTGGAGGACAGAGAAGCCTCTTAAAGAAGTAGTTACAGGTCTGTGAGAGCCAGAAATCTTGCTTGTTTGTAGGTGACCAAATACTTATTTTCCACCATAATTTGCAAATAAATTCTTTAAAAATCAGACAATGTGATTTTCTGGATTTTTTTTTCTCATTTTGTCTCTCATAGTTGAGGTATACCTATGATGGAAATTGGAGACCTCTCTCATCTTTTCAGTGGGAGAACTTGCACAATTGGTGGCTGACTAAATACTTTTTTGCCCCACTGTATATAGGTTCAGGTTCAGGTTCAGGTTACTTTATTTGTACCCGTAGGTAGATTTGTTTTGCAGTCTGGTGACATCCATATTTACAAGCCACAAATTACATTCAACATAGACACAAACACAGGCACATATGAAGCTGACTATAAACATGATAAGAATACTCAAGGCTCCATCAATCAGGGTATAAAAAGACAAAGAGATGGGAGAAAAACCAGAGGTAAGAGAGAAGGGTCATATTAAAAGTTAAAAACTAGTAAAAGAGGTTAAAAACTCAAAGGTCTAAAACCCAATAAAATATTTAGAACCCAAGTGACATCCTACAAAAATAAGTAAATACAAAATGGAGTTAATAAATAGGTACCTAAATTATGTGCAATATATTTTTACAGCTTGTTCAACTCTTTGACAGCAGCAGGGACAAAGCTGTTTTTGTATCGCTGGGTTCTACTTTTTGGGACAGCAAACCTCCGTCTTGAGGGAAGAAGCTGAAAGTGGCAGTACAAAGGGTGGGAGTCATCACAAAAAGTTGGGGATATTTGGCTTTCGGGTGAAATCCACCGGAGTGGTGGCTCAGTTGGTAGAGCATCCGCCCCACACCCGGAAGGCACGGGTTCAAATCCCGGCCAGGTCATGCCAAAGACCATATAAAAGTGGAACTTCCTGCCATCCAGCTTGGTGCTCAGCAATAATGGAATGGAGGAGGGAAATTTGTGGCGGCGCCTTGCATGGCAGCGGCCCTCTGATTCTACACTTGGGGTGTGTGTGATTAACACAGTAGATAGGTAAAACACAATCTCGTTCTACTGTACATGATTGGTTGTACAGTTGAATGACAATAAAGGGTGATTTAAATTCATGGAAAATATAAAAAGTTCATGCTACAGTGATATTATATCATGAAAGTAAGGTATTTAATTAGAAGCATGCAATGGTGATTTCCTCATCTCAATTTATTGAAACAAAAGCCAACAACAGTGGTGGGTATACCATCTATCCATCTTCTTCCGCTTAATCCTTTTGGGTCGCGGGGGGGGTGGGCCTGGAGCCTTTCCCAGCATCTTTGGGCGAGAGGCAGGGTACACCCTGGACAGATCGCCAGTCCATCACAGGGCCAACACAGAGAGACAGACAACCATTCACTCTCACATTCATACCTAAGGACAATTTAGAATCCCGAGTTTGATGCCAATTAACCTAACTTACATGTTTTTGGCATGTGGGAGGAAACCGGAGAAATCCCGGAGTAAACCCACGCAGACACGGGGAGAACATGCAAATTCCACACAGATCACTGTTGGTCGGGGGCTGGGATCGAACCCAGGATCCCCCGGCCAAGGGTGAGTTGCTGTGTTGCCACAGTGCTAACCACTCCGCCACTGCACTGCCCGTGGTGGTGGTTATACCACAACAAAAAATGTCATTGTCTCAATAGCTTGTCATGTGCCCTTGAGCATCAATTACAGCTCGACAACGACATCTCATGCTGTTCACAAGCCGACTTATTGTCTGCTGACGCATGGCATTCCACTCTTCTTGAAGGGCGGCCCTCAGGTTATTGAGGTTGTGGAGTGCAGAGTTATGAGCCTGTTCACACCGACTCAGCTGATCCCATAGGTTTTCTAAGGAATTCAGGTCTAACGAAAGTGCAGGCCACTCCATTTGCGGTACCCCGGCCTCCAGCAGCCGTTCCCTAATGATGTGACCTTGATGAGCTGGAACATTGTTGTCCATGAAGATGAAATTAGGCCTGTGTTGTTCATGCAGGGGCACAATGACTGGATTAATAATGTTATTCAGCTAATATTGACTTGTCACTGTACCATTCACAAGGTGTAGGGCAGTTCTGTATTAACTAGACACACCTGTCCAGACTGTATCACCACCACCACCAAAGGCAGATGCATAGCACTCTCCTTGACATCTCAAATATAATTGGCAGCTAACATTTGTGCTCAACATGAATCGACTTTCATCAGAGAACAGCACCGAGGTCCACTGGTCCCTTGTCCAGTGTAAATGCTCCCTGGCTCATGCAAGACAATGACGCTTGTGTTGGGTGGGGAGGTCAGGTACCCTTGAAGGCCATCTGGCATGCAAACAATTCAGTGTAAACAGTTTTGAATGGTCTGACGTTGTCATGATTAATAAAGCTTGACAGCACACGTGCATGATGCCAACGCTCAGGAGGAACCACACATAGGGGCACGTTTGAAAATTTTATTAAATCTCAAAAACCAAAGCGCTCAGCTGCAAAAACAGTCACTTGCAAGAGGAATGGCCCTGTGGAGAAAAGACACGAGCTGTTAGCAGAGGAATGGAGTAAGGAGAAATGGGCGAGCCAAACTGCCACTTGGGAAATCCAGGGATGACCAGCAGGACCCAGCGAAGAATAGATGAACCAGTAGGGTAAGGGGGGAAGATGAGCTGATGGTGCCTGACCGGGTGGAGTAGGAGCTGAGGACGGTGAGATGTCTCGGCGCCACACCAGTCGGCTGCCTTTTGCAACAGCGGCTCGATTCCGAGTTTTTTTTCCCTTCCTCTCTCTTTTGATCACTTTTTTTTTTTTTTTTTTTCACCCCACTTATATCACGGACACACAGATCATCCCAAATGTCTCCTGAGCCGGTGGACGGAGCCACTGTTTATAGCAGGATACGATATAACAGGGAAGAGCTGCTAGCATTTAACCGCCACCCGGTCCCACTGGAAAAACTCGACATACCGAGAGAACTGAGGCGAAAACGCCGCGGCTGCCGGGCTGGAGTAAGGCGGAGGACAAAAAATATAAGGTACAGACCCTCCCTTCCATCTGTTGTCATGGGAAATGTACGGTCGATACTGGGAAAGTTAGATGAGCTAGCGGCTATCTCCCGTTATGATAGCACTTACCGGGAGTGCTCTCTCCTTTTGTTTACTGAGACGTGGCTAACTGAACTAGCAGCAGATGCTAACATTGAGCTGGAGGGTTTTCACACGATACGAGCTGACCGAACACCAGAGAGTGGCAAAACTAGGGGCGGTGGAGTGATCATGTATGTTAACAACAACTGGTGCAGACCGGGACATATCACTGTTAAACAACGACACTGCAGCAAAGACATTGAGTTGCTAGCTGTTAGCATGAGGCCTACATATCTCCCGAGAGAACACTCACACGTGATCTGCATTGTTGTTTATGCAAATCCGACGGCGAACGCTGGGACAGCGCGTGACGTCATCCATTCAGTAACCAGCAGGCTGCAGACAGAACACCCAGATGCTCTTCTCCTCATCTCAGGCGATTTCAACCACGTTTCACTGTCTCCCATTCTGCCCACTTTCACCCAGTATGTCACATGCCACACTAGAGACAATAAAACACTGGATTTGTTCTACGCAAACACTAAGGAGGCGTACACCTCATCACAACTCCCCCCACTTGGGAGATCGGATCACAACTTGGTTCATCTCCGACCGGTGTACAAACCCCTAGTGCACAGACAACCTCCGGCCATGCACACTGTGGAGTTATGGTCTGAGGAGACAATGGACACTCTAAAGGACTGTTTTGAAGCCACTGCCTGGAAGCAGCTCTGCGATCCACATGGTGAGGACATCGATGGCCTCATTCACACCTTCACGGGCTACCTCAGCTTCTGTGTGGACAAATCCGTTCCCACCAAGACCATACGGCGTCACTCAAACAACAAACCCTGGATCGACCCTGAGATAAAAACACTTCTGAGAGAGAAGAAGAGGATCTTCAGGTCGGGGAACAGGGAGATGCTGAAGTCCGTACAGAGGGAGCTGAGGAAAAAGATCAGAGAAGGCAAGGACAGCTTCAGGAAGAAGATGGAGGACAAGCTGCAACAGAGCGACATCAGCGGGGTCTGGAGAAACCTCAAAACCATCTCGGGGCTCCAGAATACCTCCCCCCAGGCCACGGGGGGCAGGGAGTGGGCGAACAACCTGAATCTGTTTTTCAATAGATTTGACCAACCGCCCTCCCCCCTGACTGCACAACAACCACTGCTGCCTCTAAGAAATCAAGTCCTGCTACCCACTCCCCACTCCACCGACACCCCCCCCCCCCACTCCCAACACACAGCCCCCCATCCTGACCCTGACCAAGACCCAGGTGAGGACGGAGCTGAGGAAGATCAAGGCGAGGAAGGCGTTGGGACCGGACGGCATCAGCGCAAAGCTCCTCAAGTCCTGTGCAGACCAGCTGTGTGGGATTGTGACGTATATCTTCAACATGAGCCTGAAACTGGGGAGGGTACCACAGCTGTGGAAAACATCTTGTGTGGTACCTGTACCAAAAACTTCCCACCCCAAAGACCTGAACAGCTTCAGACCGGTGGCCTTGACGTCCCACTTGATGAAGACCCTGGAGAGACTGCTCCTTGCTCATCTCCGCCCCCTGGTGGAACCAGCGATGGATCCACTCCAGTTCGCCTACCAGCATGGCATTGGGGTGGAGGATGCGGTGATCTTCCTCCTTCACCGTTCTCTGTCCCACCTGGAGAAGCCCGGGAATATGGTGAGGATCATGTTCTTTGACTTCTCCAGTGCTTTCAACACCATCCAACCGATGATCCTGAAGGACAAGCTGCTGCGCGCAGGGGTGGACCAGCACCTGTCATCATGGATCCTGGACTACCTCACGAACCGGCCTCAGTTTGTGAGAACCCGGGACTGTGTTTCCGACACGATCATCAGTAGCACGGGGGCCCCCCAGGGAACGGTGCTGGCTCCCTTCTTGTTCACTCTTTATACTGCGGACTTCTCACACAACACAACACATTGCCATCTACAGAAGTTCTCTGATGACTCTGCGATCGTTGGTCTCATCTCCAGCGGAGATGAAGCTGAGTACAGAGGGCTTATCCAGGACTTTGTGGACTGGTGCCATCGGAACTGCCTCCAGATCAACGCGAGGAAAACTAAGGAGCTGGTGGTGGACTGCCGCAGGCATGGGCAGCCCCTCACAGCACCAGTAAATATACAGGGAACAGACATCGAGATGGTGACATCCTACAAGTACCTGGGTATTCATCTGAACAATAAACTAGACTGGTCACACAATACTGACGCACTCTACAAGAAGGGACAGCGCAGGCTGTTCCTGCTGAGGAGACTCAGGTCTTTTGGTGTACAAGGGGCGCTGCTGAAGTCATTCTATGACACGGTGGTGGCATCAGCCATCACTTTTGGAGTGGTCTGCTGGGGCAGTGGCATTACTGCAGCCGATAGGAAGAGACTGAACAAACTGATTAAGAAAGCTAGCTCTGTCCTGGGGCAACGCCTTGATCCGATGGAGGAGATAGGAGAGAGAAGGACGGTGGCTAAACTGTCATCTCTGCTGGAGTCCGAGTTCCACCCTATGCAGGACATACTGGATGCACTGAGGAGCTCATTTAGCAGCAGACTACATCATCCCAGGTGCACAACCGAGAGGTTTCGTAGGTCCTTCCTACCAACGGCTGTCAGACTGTACAACCTAAGCAGGGCTGCTCGCAGAGATAGCAAAAAGACGTAACAAACTAATAGTTGTTTTTTTTTTTTTTTGAATGCAAAAGATGCAATAGACTTACACAATGGTCCTCTCCGGCATACAACTAGGAACATACCGGTCGCTATGGAGGGTGAGAATATGTATGGGCACATAATCATACCATGTAGGATAACTAAATAGACGGTTATGCTGTTTCATCCCACCTAGCAACAATGCTCTGCACTGTGTGTGTTTATATATTTACATATTTATTCCATCTAGCTACAATGCTCTGCACTGGGTGTGTTTATATTTATATATCTATATATTTATTCCATCTAGCTACAATGCTCCGCACTGTGTTTTTATATATCTACATATTATTCCATCTAGCTACATTGCTCCGCACTGTGTGTGTTTATATACTTGCATATTTATTCCACCTAGCTGCAATGCTCCATACTGTGGGTGTTTATATATTTACATATTTATTCCATCCAGCTACAATGCTCTGCACTGTGTGTCTGTGTGTGTGTGTGTGTATATATATATTTTATAGTAATATGTACATATGTATATTAGCTGCTCTTGCTTGCTTGTTTTTTCTTGCCTTCTGATTGTTGCTCTGAGTGTTGCTATCCCTGTGCTGTTGCAATCCTGGAATTTCCCCGTTGTGGGACTAATAAAGGCTTATCTTATCTTATCTTATCTTATGTGGCAGGAGAGCGTGTGCAGTCCAAGAGACACACCTACACGGTGGCAGCAACCTGAGGAAAAGGAGAAATAAGGTGAGACAACGTTTTCACACTTATTACTTAGACTTGCTTGCCTATTGCAGGCAGTATACCCAGACGAGCCAGCATTGACTGCACGGAGAGAGAATCCTTAAGTACGCTGGCTGATGAGCGGGTGCAGGTGTGTCTTCTGCCTCAGGTGTTGTGATGAGTCTGACCGGGGTCAGATCTGGATCTGGAGTCATCAGGGGCCACCTTCACCGTGCGGTGGTGAACGGCGGAGCTAACAGCGGAGAAGCTGACAGAGACTCCGGCCGGATTGGACCTCAACTACAGCGGCGGAGCTCAGCGGAGGAGCTAACTGAGGCTTCAGCCGGATCTGAGGTCGGCTGGACCAGATACTGGTAGCACCAGAAATTATCCTGCTATCATCAGCTGCAGGATCCACCGGGAGAACTTTGGCTTTACTGTCAGATACCTGCTACCAGGCTACGACCCAAGCTAACTGTCTCCGTTAGCCACCGGGAAAGCTTCGGATTCACCGCCTGATAGAACAACGCTAGCTGGAGGCCTCCACTAGCAATCGAGGGAGCATTGGCCTCCTCGGCTTCACCGGCAGATCCAGTTACCCAATTACTAGTCAACAGGTGAGTTTCTCCCTTGATCCTAATCAAACTAGTCATTATGCCTCCAAAAAAGAATCAGACACATGGAGAGGAACTAGAGGAGATTAAACTCTCACTAAACTTTATGTCTGAAGAAATATCTAAAATAGCTAAACGACAAACGCTGCTTGTTAACCTTATGGAACAAGTGCATGAGTTAAAGGCTGAAATTATGGACAAGGACAAGAAAATTAAATTCTTAGAAAAATGTGTGGATGAATTAGAACAACATACAAGAATGGATGACATCATTGTGAGCAGTCTGAACACCAGACACCGCTCCTATGCATGTGTGACAGCTGGAGTTGGGAATCAGGATGGGCAGGATGAGACACTGGCAGAATCACACACTCTTGAGCAGCAGGTATTAACCTTTTTCAATTCTAAAAACATTGTTGTGGACAATGAGACCATTTCGGCTTGCCACACGTTACCCAGAAAAATCAGTGGAGGAAAACCAGCGATCATCATCCGATTCGTCAGCAGGAAAGCAAAAACTGATCTTCTGCGACAAGCAAAAAAACTGAGAGGAACGGCTGTCTACATAAATGAACATTTAACAAAAAAGAACTCCGAAATAGCTAGACAAGCCAGGGCTCTAAGAAAACAAGGAACAATACAGTCGACATGGACAAGAAACTAAGGTGTGGATAAAACTGCTTGGCACTCCAGAAGACGCTAAAGTAATAATGATTAGAGAAATGGAGGAATTGGACAGATTTAAACCTTAGCCCTGATTCAGGAATAACGGTGCAGTAGGATCATGAGTGGAAATTTTGTGTTCTTTTCCCTTTTTCCTTTTGGTGTACATGGTTGTCATAATTTATGATTAGTACTTTAACCAATCATCCCTCCTCATTTGATGAAAGTGTAGTGGGGCAAATTGAAGCTGGAAACTTTGTCAATACTGAGCAGCAACCACAAGACATTTTAGGAAATATTGGCCCAGACAATAACTATTTTAATCATATTAATAATGTGTGTTTATTATGAAGAACAACAATTAAATGGAATTATGAATTTGGATCAAACATTAACAATAATACATTTTAATAGTAGGAGTCTCTATGCAAACTTTGATAGTATTTAGGAGTTTTTAAATCAATTTAATACACCATTTAGGATTATTGCAATAAGTGAAACATGGATTAATGAAGAAAAAGATGTAAATTTTGAACTATATGGATATGAGATGTACACACAAAATAGGAAATGTAAAAGTGGTGGTGGGGTAGCACTGTATGTTGATAGAAAATTAAAAAGTAAAAAAGTGGACAGCATGACATCAGCAGTGAATGAAAGTATGGAATGTTTAACAATTGAGATTACGATGGAAAAAAGAAAAAATATAATAGTAAGTTGTATATATAGAGCACCGGGATCTGATATGGTAAAATTTAAAAATGGGATGGAAAAGATGTATGCAAAAATAAGACAAAAAGATATCTTTATTTGTGGTGACTTTAATATAGATTTAATGAAAACAAAACAACACAAACCAACTGAAGATTTCTTAGATACAATGTATAGCTTAACCTTATTTCCAAAGATTACAAAACGTACGAGAATAACGACACACTGTGCTACCCTGATAGACAACATTTTTACCAATGTTATTGAATATAATATGGTGAGTGGTATAATAATAAATGATATTAGTGACCACCTGCCTGTATTTGTTTCTTTAGACGTTAATTATGGGGCTAATGAGAGTAATAATAATAATAAACTATGTAAAAAGATTATCTATAAAAGAATACGAACAGAAGACTGAATCAGTGATTTAAAAGAAGATTTAATGTTACAGAATTGGGATGTTGTCTATAGAGAGAAAAATGTGGACTTGGCATATGATAAATTTATTGATATATTTAAATCATTATGTGATAAAAACTGTCCAATTAAAGAAATTAATAAAAAACACATATACAAAAATTGCCCATGGTTAACCAAGGGGTTACAAAATGCTTGTAAAAAGAAAAATTATCTCTATAAAAATTTCATTAAATTAAGAACTAAAGAATCTGAAAAAAGATATAAAACATACAAAAATAAATTAACTGAAATAATACGAACTAGTAAAAAATTATACTATAGGAAAATGTTAAATGAAAATAAAAATAATATAAAAGGAGTCTGGGATATATTAAATAAATTAAGGAAAAATGGAACTAAGAAAATGATATATCCAGAGTATTTTACTGATAATTGTGGTGATGTTTATGATAAGAATATGGTAGTAAATAAAATGAATACATTTTTTGTAAATGTTGGGCCAGAGATGGCAGCAAAAATTCCAAACCAAGGAAGAGACACCGTGAGTGAGACTTTGATTGGAAGTAACCCTCGGTCAATTTTTCTTACAGCGGTGGATGAACTAGAGGTAAAATCTGTTGTTGAAAAGTGTAAAGATAAATTGTCTACTGATTGTGATGGTACTGATATGGCACTAGTAAAAAGAACTGTTGATGGTATATTAAAACCATTCACATATATTTGTAATTTATCATTTCAAACTGGCTCATTCCCGCAGAAAATGAAAATAGCAAAAGTAATACCATTATTCAAGCAAGGAAATGAACACCAATACACAAACTATAGACCAGTATCACTTCTCCCACAATTTTCAAAGATTCTGGAAAAACTTTTCAACAACAGATTAGAAAACTTTTTAAATAAACAAGATGTGCTGAATCAGAACCAATATGGGTTTAGAGCCAAGAGTACAACATCGTTGGCGATAATGGAAGCAACAGAGGAAATAATAAATGCATTAGATCAAGGAAAATATGCTATTGGTGTGTTTATAGATTTTAGAAAAGCATTTGATACAATAAATCATTCAATACTTCTTAATAAATTGCAAATGTATGGTATTAGGGGAATGGCTCTGAAATGGGTTACAAGTTATCTATCTGAGAGACAACAATTTGTGAAGATAGGAGAATATCTGTCTGGGTGTATGGGAATTGCCTGTGGGGTCCCCCAGGGGTCAGTATTGGGCCCCAAATTATTTAACATATATATAAATGATATATTCCAAGTTTCTAAATTATTAAAAATAATATTATTTGCTGATGATACTAATATATTTTATTCTGGAAATAATTATAATCAACTAATCCATACTCTAAATAATGAATTAAATAAGCTTAAAAAATGGATGGATTGTAATAAATTATCACTAAATGTAGATAAAACTAAGGTAATGATATTTGGTAATTGTAAAAATAAAAAGATATACATATTCATATAGATAATGTAGTTATTGAAAAAGTTAAGGAGATCAAGTTTTTGGGTGTAATACTGGATGATCAAATTAGTTGGAAACCACATGTCAGATACATACAAAACAAAGTTGCAAAAAATATTGCAATTATAAATAAAATTAAGCAGGTCCTAGATTATAAATCACTTCATATCTTGTATTGCTCATTAGTACTTCTATACTTGACTTATTGTATAGAGGTTTGGGGTAACAGTTATAAAAGTAAACTTAATTCATTGTTAATATTACAAAAAAGGGCAGTCCGTGTTATACACAAAGTCGGGTACCTCGAACATACTAATTTATTGTTTTTACATTCAAAGTTATTGAAATTATGGGATCTGATTCATTATTACACAGCACAATTAATGTTTAAAGTCAGTAAAAACCTCTTGCCACACAATATACAAAATCTTTTCAGGGAGAGAGAAGGGAAATATAATTTACGGGGGAATACAAAATTTAAAATGCACTTAGTAAGATCTACTTGGAAGAGTTTTTGTGTGTCTGTGTGTGGGGTAAAATTGTGGAATGGGTTGGGGGAGAAACACAGGCAATGTCCAAACATCCACATATTTAAATCAACATATAAAGAAATGATTTTTGAGCAGTATGAGAATGAAGGGCAGTGATGTTACATTGTGTCTTCAGTGAGGGAAAGTTGTTGTTGTGTTATGGTGATTGTGAAGGTGATGGTGTTGTCTGTGTTTGTATTGAACATGCCAGAAGTGTATGTTTATTGTTGTTGTAATATTGTTGGATGTTGGTATTGTTGTCAATATGGACTGTCATTGTTGTGTCATTTTTGTTGTATAATTTGACTATGGGTGTATTATGGTGAATGTGGTTGTGGGATAATGATGATTATGAGTGATATTGTAATTTGTTGGGTATGGAAAAGGGGTGGGACTATATAAGAGTTGGCTTCTTCACACTCCTTTTGAACATTTTATTTTTGGCTTGTTTTTTTGTTTTGTTTTGAATTCTCTTCTTTTTTTTTTTTTAGAATGTTCAAATAAAAATCAATGTCAATGTCAATGAGTTGGTGAATGTGAGGCAGGATGGGAGGGGCACGCTCCCACTGCCCATGACAGGGCCCCTCCCCTCTAGGGGCACCTCCTGGTGGTCCGGAGGGCTTCTCCGGGTAAGCCCGATAATAGGCCCAGAGCATTTCCTTGTCCAGCACTCGCGACAAGGGAGTCCAGGATCGTTCCTCTGGGCCATAGCCCTCCCAGTCCAACAAATACTGCAGTCCATGGCCCCGACAGTGAACATCTAATATGTGCCGTACAGTGTAGGCGGGGTGGCCGTCGATGATTCGAGGAGGGGGAGGCGGTTTCGGGGAGGGGGGGGACTGGCTGAGAGGGGCTTGATGTGAGCGACGTGGAAAGTGGGGCTCACCCATAGGGTCAGGGGCAGCTTCAGCTGGACCGACACTTCGTTGATCACCCGGGAGATTGTGTAAGGCCTGAGGAAGCGGGTGGACAGCTTCTTCGATTTCTCTTTAGGGGGAATGTGACTCTCCGCCAGCCAGACCTGCTGTCCCACGACGTACTTAGGGGTTGGAACCCGCCTCCTATCAGCAGCGGCCCAGGTGTGTTCCTTGGTGCGAGCCAGGGCGGCCCAAGTCGACCTCCAGACGCGTCGGCAGCAACGAGCATGGGCCCCCATGGATGGAACCAAAACTTCCCTCTCGGCCATGGGTAGGAGAAGCGGCATGTACCCCAACAATTCCTCAAACGGGTTGAGTCCGCTTGCTGATGAAACCCCAGAGTTCATGGAGTACTCCACCCAGATCAGATGTGTGCTCCAGGATGATGGGTTGTCAGCTGCTACACACCGCAAGGCAGCTTCCAAGGACTGATTGGCGCACTCCGCATGCCCATTGCTCTGAGGATGATTACCAGAAGAGAGACTCTCAGTGGTTCCCTGGGTCTGGCAGAATTCACGTCCCTCCAAACCTGGGACGTGAATTGTGGACCCCGGACAGACACAATGTCCACAGGGATACCGTGGATCCGAATCACGTGCTCAGTGAGAAGGACTGCTGTCTCCAAGGCCGAAGGGAGTTTCAGGAGAGCCAACATATGAACCGCCTTGGAGAAACGGCCTATGATAGTCAAGATCACCGTCTTGCCACAAAAGGGGAGAAGTCCAGTGACGAAATCCATGGCAATATGAGACCATGGACGACCAGGGATGGGGAGGGGGTGGAGGAGACCCGATGGGGGGAGGAGTCCGATTTCTCCCGGACGCAGCTCTGACAGGCCTTCACATATTCTTGTATGTCCTGCCGCAGCATGGGCCACCAGAACGCTCACTGGATGAAGTCCACAGTTCGAGCGATGCCCGGATGGCACGCAAAGCGACTGGTATGGCCCCACTGGATGACATCGCTGCGGAGGGTGGTCAGGACATACAGGTGGTTCCAGGGGCACCCTACTGGCACAAGCTCCTGGGACTGGGCCTGATGGACCCTCCGCTCAATATCCCAAGTAAGGGCTCCAAGGACGCACGAAGGCGGTATGACTGTTTGTTTTGGGGTTTTTTTTGGGGGGGGGGCTACCTCCCTGGAATCAAACTGGTGCGATAGCGCATCCATTTTGGTGTTCCGGGCACCAGGCCGGTGGGTGATGGTGAAATTAAATTGCTGGAAAAATAATGCTCAGTGAGCCTGCCTGGCGTTCAGTCGGTGGGCCGACCGCAAGTACTCAAGGTTCTTGTGGTCAGTCCACACGACGATGGGTTGAATGGCCCCCTCTATCCAGTGCCTCCACTCCTCCAATGCCAACTTAATGGCCAGCAGCTCTCTGTCCCCCATGTCATAGTTCCTCTCAGCTGGCATAAGCCAACGGGAGAAATATGCGCATGGGCGAAGCTTCTGATCGGAGTGTGTGCGCTGCGACAGCACAGTGCCAACCCCCGAATCAGACACATCCACCTCGAGGACAAATTGGAGCTGTGTGTCAACCTGGGCCAAGATAGGTATTTCCGTAAACAGGCGCTTTAATTTGGCAAATGCCTGTTCAGCTGCCTCAGTCCACCGAAAGGGGACTTTAATGGAGGTCAGCTGGCTGCATCAAGGGCAGTGCCACTCCACTATAGTTCCTGATTAACCTGCGGTAAAAGTTCGCAAACCCAAGGAAGCGTTGAAGCTCCTTACGGGAGTGGGGAGTTGGCCAATTTAACACTGCCCTCACCTTGGCCGGGTCGGCAATCAGCTCTCCCTCAGCCACGATGAAGCCCAAGAAGGTGGTAGATGTTGTGGAGAACTCATACTTCTCAGCCTTAACGTAAAACTGGTCTTCCAGGAGCCATTGTAAAATGGCTCTGACGTGTTTCTCTGGCGAGCGGGAGAAAATAAGAATATCATCAAGGAAGACAAAGACGAATTGGTAAATCATATCACGGAGGATGTCATTTATTATTATTATCATTTATTATTCTGGAAGATGGCGGGGACGTTAGTGAGCCCGAATGACATCACTAAATACTCAAATTACCCCTGGTGTGTTTTAAAAGCCGTCTTCCATTCATCGCCCTCGCGAATGCGGACCAGATGATAACGCGTTCCTGAGGTCTAACTTGGTGAAAACGCATGAGCGCTGAAGAAGCTCGAATGCTGAATTAATAAAAGGCAAAGGGTACTTATCCTTGATGGTAATAGTGTTGAGCTCCCGGTAGTAGATGCACGGATGCAGTGAACCATCCTTCTTCCCAACAAAGAAGAATCCGGCTCCGAGCAGAGCCGAAGATGGCCGAATAAGACCGGCATTCAGCGATTTCTTTATATACTGCTCCATCACTTCCCTCTCTGAGCCAGAAATACTATACAGCTTGCTGGACGGCAGCCTCGCCCCTGGGATGAGGTCAATAGCACAATCATAAGAGCAGTGAGGCAGCAGCGACAACGCTCTTGATTTGCTAAAGACCTCAGCTAAATTGTGATATGCCCGGGGAACGAGGCTGAGGTCCGGTGGCTTGGCCGGGGTGAGGGAAACAGACAGAAACGGGGAACACTCCGCTGAACGCATACAGTGGGCCAAACAAAACGGGCTCCTGGCAGAGATGGTGTTTTTGTCCCAATTAATCATGGGGTTATGCCTGTGGAGCCACTGGTAACCAAGAACTACCGGGGAAGATGATATAGGGAGAACCAGGAACGACAGTGCCTCACGGTGGTTCCCGGAAAGGAGGATGAATAAAGGCACCGTGCTGGGAGCGACCACCGTGACCTCACTGCCAGATATAGTTGTGACCCTCTGACCACCGGGCAATTTGCATGTGGGAATGCCCACCTGCCTGACAAACTCGGCAGACACAAAATTACCCTCTGACCCCGAGTCAACCAGCACCATAATCCTCCTCTCAACCCCCGGCAATTGCACAAGGGCTGAAACTAAAAAATTACAGGGGGGGAGAAGATTTTGTCCCACCGCCAGACCCCCCATGGTTACTGACAGGCCACGTCTTTTAGCTGCTGGTGGTATTCATCCAGACTGTGGTTCGTTAAACCACAGTATGTGCAAGCGCCAGCCCTTCACCTTCACGGGCGCTCATCATCTGTCAAGTGCCGAGAGAGCTCCATCGGTTCAGATGAAGAGCTGGTGCCACCAGTGCCGGTAACCATGGCGGACACACGCTCGGTGCATGAGCGAGAGGAGGACTCATGCTCCCTCGCGCACTCACAGTATCAGTTATCCAATCCCACTGCCTGATCTATGAGATCGTTGAGAGTCCCTGGGACAGGGTGAACCACCAGATCGTCACGGAGTTGATCATTCAACCCGTGGAGGAACGCACTGTGTGACGCGATATCGTTCCACCCAGAATCAGACGCAACAACCCAGAAGTCCACTGAGTACTCGGCCACAGACCTGGGACCCTGGCGAAGCGTCATCAGGTGGCTCATTACGTTGCCCTGACTCTTTGTCCAGCCAAACGCGCTGGAGAATGCAGCCACAAATTGTTCAAATGTATACCGATGGCCCTCGGGGTTGTCTAATGTGGACTGTGCCCAATCGAGGGCTCGATCCCTGAGCAACAGTGTAAAGAACTGGGTTTTGGCCATGTCGTCCGGGTACTCCTCCCCAACCTGCTCCAGGTACATTTGCACTTGGATTAAAAAACCCTTATTTTTCCCCACCTTCCCCGCATACAAGGAAGGTGTGGGAACGGAGGTAGTATGGTGCACTGTAGTGCATGGAGCAGGCTGGGGGGGGGGGGCAGCCGGAGGAGGTGCTGTAGCCCAGAGTTTCATCATATTCGATACCTGTTGCATCAACACAGTGAGCTGGTGCTTGGTCGCCACTAGGCGATCCATAGCTGACAGCTCCTGTGGTGAGGCACCGGCTCTGCTATCTTCCTGGCTGGCTCGTTCTGTCATGATTAATAAAACTTGACAGCACACGTGCACGATGCCAACGCACAGGAGGAACCACAAAGAGGGGCGCGTCTGAAAGTTTTATTAAATCTCAAAAACTAAAGTGCACAGCTGCAGAAACAGTCACTCCCCAGAGGAATGGCCCTGAGGAGAGAAGACACGAGCTGTGAGTATAGGAATAGAGTAAGGGGAAATGGGTGAGCCAAATTGCCACTTACTTGGGAAATCCTGGGATGATCGGCAGGACCCAGTGAAGAATAGATGAACCAGTAGGGTAAGGGGGGGAAGATGAGCTGATGGTGCCTGACCGGGTGGAGTAGGAGCTGAGGACGGTGAGATGTGGCAGGAGAGCGCGCGCAGTCCAAGAGACACACCTACACGGTGGCAGCAACCTGAGGAAAAGGAGAAATAAGGTGAGACAACGTTTTCACACATATTACTTAGACTTGCTTGCCTATTGCGGGCAGTATACCCAGACGAGCCAGCATTTTATATATATATATATACACACACACACACACACACACATATATATACACATATATACTGTATATATATATACACACACACTACTGTTCAAAAGTTTGGGGTCACTTAGAAATTTCCTTATTTTTGAAAGAAAAGCACTGTTTTTTTCAATGAAGATAACTTTAAACTAATCAGAAATACACTCTAATACCTAATATACATTGCTAATGTGGTAAATGTCTATTCTAGCTGCAAATGTCTGGTTTTTGGTGCAATATCTACATAGGTGTATAGAGGCCCATTTCCAGCAACTATCACTCCAGTGTTCTAATGGTACAATGTGTTTGCTCATTGCATCAGAAGGCTAATGGATGATTAGAAAACCCTTGTGCAATCATGTTAGCACAGCTTCTCCAAGTTGCTAACTGCCTTATCCAGTTGTTTTCAAGGGTAGGCATACCTAGAGAAGTTCTGACAGACTGTGGAACAAATTTCTTGTCCAAACTGTTGCAGCAAGTGTATAAGCTGTTGGGTATTAAGGGTATTAAGACCACCCCTTATCACCCGCAGACTGATGGATTAGTGGAGCGATTTAATCAGACTCTTAAAAATATGCTGCGGAAATTTGTTTCTGAAACGGGCTCAGATTGGGATCAATGGGTACCTTATTTACTGTTTGCTTACCGGGAGGTGCCCCAGGCTTCAACAGGGTTCTCACCTTTTGAACTACTCTATAGTCGTCTGGTGAGGGGCCCACTGGATTTATTAAAGGAGCACTGGGAGAGTCCACCGAGTGATCAGGACAATGTGGTCTCTTATATCATTAAAATGAGAGAGAAACTGGATCGAATGACTGCTTTGGCTCAGGAGCACATGAGGACGGCGCAGGCCAAACAAAAAACCTGGTATGATAAGAAGGCCAGGAAAAGGGTTTTTCACCCAGGACAACGGATTTTGTTATTGCTGCCCTCGTGTGACAGTAAGCTGTTGGCTTGATGGCAGGGTCCTTATGAAATTTCCAAAAAACTAAGTGCAGTGACATATGAACTATATATGCCTGACAGAAAGGTAAAGTATCAGACCTTCCATATTAACTTATTGAAAGAGTTTCAGCAGCCTGGTCATCAGCAGCAGCAACCTGCTCTTCAGGAGACACATCAGCTCTTGATCTGTGCGACGGAAGTGGATGAGGAGAAGGAACAGTCCTTTCCCACAAATGTGTCAGAGCCTTATTTATTTCAAGTGTCTCATTTGCAGGTGGATCAGCGGAGAGAATTAGAGACATTATTGGATCCAGAATTGTTTCAGGAGAGACCTGGTTTTACCACATTGGTACGTCACAAGGTTTATTTGAAAGAGGAAACTGTTCCACGTAGAAAATCGTATAGGATCCGGGAACGATTGGTCCCAAAAATGAAAACGGAAATTGACTTGATGTTGCAGCTGGGAGTGATTGAGGAGTCAGTCAGTGAGTGGTGTAGCCCGATTGTGCTGGTAGCAAAAAAGGATGGCTCATTAAGATTTTGTATTGACTTTAGATACCTTAACTCAGCATCTAAATTTGAGTCATACCCTATGCCCCGGATTGATGAATTATTAGAGAAAGTGGGCAAGGCTAGATTTATTTCTACTTTGGACCTATGCAAGGGGTATTGGCAGGTGGCATTGGCACCAGAAATAAAGGAACTTACAGCCTTTAAAACACCGTATGGCAGTTTTCAATTTAGGGTCATGCCATTTGGCCTTCAGGGGGCACCTGCAACGTTTCAGCGGCTGATGGACCAAATATTAAGGAGAGTATCGAACTTTGCGGCTGCCTATTTGGATGACGTGGTCATTTATAGTCAGACCTGGGAAGAACATCTGATACACCTTAGGCAGGTCCTTCAGCTAATTAAGAGGGCAGGACTGACAATTAACCCTCACAAATGTGCATTCGGACAACAGTAGGTGGAGTACCTGGGACATGTGGTTGGTCAGGGGGTCATTAGACCACGAATAGGTAAAGTGGATGCCATTCGGACCTACCCTGTACCCACCACTAAGAAGAGAGTGCGATCATTCATGGGAATGGTAGGATGGTATAGTAAGTTCATCCCCCACTTTGCTGAAAGAGCCGCAGTATTGACTGACCTCACTAAAGCTTCAGCACCGAATAAGGTAAAATGGACAGAGGAGTGTGACAGAGCGTTTGAGGATCTGAAGAGGGCTATTTCTGGGGAGAAGGTTCTCTACAGTCCAGACTTTGCTCGCCCGTTCATTTTACAGACTGATGCTTCAGGGGTTGGCATTGGAGCAGTACTTCTCCAGGAGGGAGAGAGACACCCAGTACTGTTCTTGAGCCGTAAATTGTTGGACCGGGAGACAAGATACTCTACGGTTGAAAAAGAGTGTCTTGCCATAAAATGGGCAATAGGGTCTTTAAAATATTATTTATTAGGGCGTCATTTTTTGTTAGAGACAGATCATCGGGCTTTACAGTGGTTAGACAGAATGAAGGATGTGAACAGTCGTCTTACAGGGTGGTATGTGTCCCTCCAACCATATAATTTTACTGTTTGGTATGTGGCAGGGAAAACCAACCTTGTGGCTGATAGCCTTTCTAGAATACATGACTCATAGAGTACTGTATTCTCGGGAAAGGGGGGAGGAAATGTGACGATGGGATGTCACCACTGTATGTCTGGTTGTATTGTGTGATTATGTTGTATCTGTATTGTTGTAATGTCTGTATGATTGTTTGGTAAGATGCACATAGTAGTTTAGGATTTGTCTTTGTTAATTTGAAGGCCCTGGGAGATAATTAGCATGATTAAGAATTTGGTAAAATAATTGTTAAAGGATTTATTGCACATACCTTTGCCAGCATGCTTCCTGTGCGTGTCCAGGCAAAAGACTCCGTTAGGAGTTGAGGGCCTTATATAGGACACCAGCAGAGAGCAAACATGTATGGTAAGTCAGAGGGGTGGTTTAATATTTGTAAATAGGGGTTAAAGTTATTTATTGAACTATTTATATTACTATTTATTGTATGTTATTTATATTTATATTGTGTATGTTTGGGGAAAGTATTTATGTATTTTAGATGTTAGTGGGTATGTGTTTAGAATAAGAATGATGGCTGTTTTACCTGGGATTATGGTAGGGGCTAATCACCTCTAATTATCTCGTCCATTATATAACAGGTGTGAGATCTCGAGTGAGATGTGGAGGTCTGATCAAACGAAAGGAAGCGACGGATGGTTAGATCTCCGAGAGAGAGCCAGAGAAGTTTGTCGGGTGGTTTGGCAAGGAGGTTGGGTGACGGGACTGGAGTCTGCGGGCATGGGAAAATGGAGAGGAGGAGCAGAGTAAAGACAGGTGTGGCGGGTCGGCGCAGCAGCGTTGTGAATGGGCCAGACTGGGGAGATTCTGATTTGTGGGACAGTGAGGATAGTATGGATACTGGGCAGGGAAGCGGGAAAGGAAAAGAGAAAAGGGAGAATAACTTTCACGGTAATAATGCAAAGAAGGTTAGAAGTAGTGGAAGTGGTGGTGGTGCGGAGGGAGGAGGGCAGGAAGGAACCGAGTTAAAAATTATTGTAAGGTTTGAGGACGAAAAGGGGATATCCACAATGAGTCCAATTAAATTAACAACAATATTGAAAAATCAGGTAGGAGATATACACATGGCAAAGGTATTGAGAGACGAAAATCTACTGATTGTGTGCAGGAGTGAGGAGCAAAGGGAAAGAGCTGAAAAAATGAGGGAGGTTGGGCGATTTAAAGTGAAAAATACAAGCATTATTGATAACGGGTCAAAGTGGAACAAGGGTGTAATTTGGGGGGTGCCGATGGGAATAACAATGGAAGAAGTTAAAGCTAATTTAAAAGGGGGGGTAGTAAAGGCAGCTCGTAGGCTACAGGCCACCCGGGAAGGACAGAGGAGAGACACTGAGGGCGTGGTGGTTGAGTTTGAAGGAGAAGTGCTCCCCAAAAGTGTAAGTTTGGGCTTTTTGAGGTATGGGGTAAGAGAATTTGTCCCTAATCCGATTCGGTGCTATAATTGCCAAAGGTTTGGGCACATAGCTAACACTTGTAGGTGGAGGAAAAGGTGTGCAAGGTGTGGGGGCAACCACCAGTATGGAGAATGTAAGCAAGAAACGCCAAAGTGTTGTAACTGTGGCGGGAATCATAGTGTGGCCTATGGAGGCTGTGAAAGTATGATGAGAGAGAGGGAAATTCAGCGAGTCAGAGTACAGAGTAAAGTCTCATATGCTGAAGCAGTGAAAAGGACGGACCAGGGAGGAGGGAATGGGCAAAGGACTGGGGGGAGGCTGCCTGCAGGGGAAAGAGAGCTGGTACGGAGTGGAGAAATTCAGGTTGATTTGAAGAGACTGGTTATCTTTATAGCAGGAGTTGTGAATGCCACAAGGGAAGTAAAGTCTAAAAAGAATTCAAAAGAATTCAACTAATAGTGAAGGCAGCGGCTAATCATCTTGGTTTCAGTGGTTTAACTTGGGAGGAGGTGAGGAGTGGGCTCAGTAGCCAGACAAGTCAGGATCAAGAATTGACTGGAAAGGAATTGTGAGGATGGTTATAGTGATTCAATGGAATGCAAGAAGTTTGGTGGCAAATGGGCAGGAATTTAAAAGATATATTGAGGAACTTTCAGACAAACCAGATGTCATTTGTGTTCAGGAGACGTGGTTGAAACCTAATCTGGATTTTAAAATAGTGGGATATGTATCTATTCGGAATGATAGGAAGGAGGGAATGGGAGGTGGGTGTGCAACTTTTGTGAGGGAGGGAATTCAGTTTAGAGAGGTAGGTAAAGGGGATGAGCTGGAATACGTGGTAATTGAAATTTGGACTAAAGAGGGGGAATTAGTAGTCGTTAATTTGTACAATCCTTGTAGGAGACTGACATTGAGTCAGTTATCTCCGATGGAGGGGATAGATGGGAGCAGGGTGGTAGTTTGTGGGGACTTTAATGCCCATAATGTGTTATGGGGGGCAAATTATACGGACATAAATGGTGAGATTATTGAGGAACTCTTGGAAGAGAAGAAGCTAGTGTGTTTGAACAATGGTAGAGCAACTAGAATTGATGTACATACGAGGAGTGGTTCAGTTCTTGATTTGACATTGGTGACTAGTAATATTGCAAGTGTGTGTGAGTGGGAGGTTTTGGAGGAGTCTTCAGTGGGAAGTGATCATTTTCCAGTATGTTGTAATCTTTTCATTTCAGTGAATAGGGTAAGTGGTCACAGGGAAGGGAGGTGGGTTTTTAGCACTGCTAATTGGAAATTATTTAAGTTTATTTGTGAGAGAGACCTTCCCCTAATAGAGGTTAGTGAAGACGTCGAAAGCATGGAGGAAAGTATTAAAACTATTTTTCTGGAAGCAGCCAATCAGTCAATTTCTAAAAGTAAAGGGAAAAGATTAAAGAAAGCAGTGCCTTGGTGGACAGAGGAGTGCACTAGAGCTATTGAAGAGAGGAATAAGATGCTTAAGGTCCTAAGGAGAACTCACAATTGGCAAAACCTGATTAATTATAAGAGAGCACTGGCAAAAGCCAGGAAAACTATCCGGAGGGCTAAGAGAGAAAGTTGGCAGAGATACTGCAGCACTGTAGGTAGATCAACAGCCGTGGGAGATGTATGGAACATGATCAAGGCTATGAGGGGAGTCAGGAGGGAATGGCAGTACCCAATATTAAAAAGTGGGGGAGAGATTGCAATAACTGATGGGGAGAAGGCAACAATGATAGCAAAGAGCCTGACTCAAATTCATAGCTCAGGTAATTTGACTGAAGAGGGTAAAAGAGGAAGAAGTAAGGACTGATTCTAACTAGTTTGGACAATGGCCAGCGTATTGTTGGAAAGTTACTGGGAAATGCCCACTAACTGGAAGCCTTTTTGTAGCTGTGCTGTTCTTTGTTCTGGGTTCTTTCCAGGAGAGGGAGCTGGAGGGGACCCGCGGCCATGTTCACTGACTCCCTGCATGATTCAATAAAAGTTAAGCTGAGAAATAGTATTTCTTCTGTTATTATTGTTTGGTTGACTGAAAAGATTCTGCTAACTGTCCAAAATTATTTTTTACAGTAACCAATCACGTCAGGGTCACCAATGTGGAGGAAGGGATCAGACGAGACCACGAGCTGATGACACCGACTTTATTCTCCTCCATCAAACATAGCAGACTGAACCTGAGTGCCAGAGCAAACTCTCTTGTACACTTTATTCCCGTCTCCAGCACCCAGGGTAAACACATTAACATACAAGCTGTGAAGCATGCACACACATCCTCATATACATTAACATACCGTCACAGAGCAGGTCTTGATGCAATACAGTCCCTCTAGGATTTCGCAGGATGTTTTCATGATTGTTGAGGGCCAAAAAGCCTGAATTTACGGGAGCTTTTTTAAAAAATTGTGATAAAAGTTGCAATGCTTTGTTTTTGTAATGTTTTTAGAGTGTTTTTTTGCACTAAAAGTTGTAATTTTAATGCAGATGCTTTTTCCAGTTTACTGCAGTGACATTCTATATAACAATATGAGAAAAGCACAGGATTGACAAAAATTTCCTATTATAGTGATTTGTAAATTAAGCAGAAACTTCTGCTATACAGAAAAACTCTTCTGTGCAACAGCAAATACAAACATTAACACAATATCCATTACAACAGCTGAATTGCACTGAATGCATGTTAAAGAGTAGAGATTTGGAAATTATTGGTAGCACCTTCATTTGAAAACTCCCTATGGTTCCCAACCACTCGGTACCAAGTGGAGAGGAAAAACTAAATAATTTATTCTGTTGCACTGTATTGGCTATTGGAGTCTGTGTTCTTCCGAAAAAAAAAAAAAAATTACAAAGAATATTCTCTCTTTCCATGTCTACCTGTCTGTCTGCTGCAGGTCGGTCTTCACACACACACACACACACACACACACACACACACATCTTTCATTTACAGCGGGCGGGGCGGGGGGGTGGATGCATTTGTCTGTCCACACCGGACATTCAGTTTTAAAGTTCATTGCCCAAATGTAGTAATGATTTTACCTCTAAAGATGTATAAATGTTCAAACACTGGTTGTTGTGTAGTGTCGTGTACTCTCCTCCCGCGCGCTCCTGCAACGGGGTGCTTTTGGGTAGGCGTATGTTTTTCAACACAAACCCAGCGCTTCATACACACGGTCAGGACGGAGACGTGGTGAGGCGTCCACGGGCAGGCTGGGGGAGATGGAGGAAGGGATGGTGTTGAAAACCTCACGGGTGAGTGTTTTTTTAAATCACACACTCTGTTTGCTGATGTGTTCCGTTTCTCACTGTAAAGTATAAACTCACTACTCACTGTAAACACGAAAGTGAACGCGGTGCAGCGATGTATTTGATTGGTTAGACTGACCATTTCAGCACCAGTTAGAGACAAATTTGATTGGTGAAATTGGTGGAAGTTGACGAGGATTGGCCAAAATTGCGAGAAAGTTGCGGTGATTGGACAAAGTTGCATGGTCGTGCAATAGTTGTGCTGATAGACTGATTTCGCGTGAATTGGTGTGATCGCAACATCGCAAAATCCTGGAGGGACTGACAAAACATTCGCACCCCTGTGTCCTCAGGTGTGAACCTGTCACAGCAAGGGCGGAAGGCACATCTTTCTTTGGCTTTATACCCACTAGCACTCTGGCACCCTTAGCTGGCTCTTCTCGCCTTTTCCCCATTACCATTTCTGACTACCTTCTCCCTCACCAACCCCCCTGCCCTGGGTGGAGTGCCATGTTCTCTTGTGTCCCCCACAAGCTCATATTTTTGGACCTAGACATCAGTACCTTTTGAATGTATTAACTGTAATGTGGCAGGTGGAAATAACCAATTGGCAGCAGCAAACGGGAGTAATTAGTGGGGTGAGAGGCATACTATAAAAGGGGTAATTATAAGCAGGTGTGTAGTTGCTGCCTGTCTATCAGTCCCTTAATTGTGGGTTTTACTTCCTAATATTCTGGTAAGCTTATTTGACTTTAGGTTAAAAGGTTGTTTTAATGTGTTTGTTTTTAACTTTTTGCCATGTATGGTTGTAGGCAGAAGCAAAAGATGTGGATGAAGCTGTTGAGGTATTTTATGTTTATATTATCACAGAAGAATCTCTGCCTAAACTATGTATGTATCAGTGCTCTGTTTGTTTTGCAGGTGGAGCCCTGACTGCCGTTTAGTTTATTTTATGAGGTTTTAATTGACATATTCAGCTGTTTGGAGTGTCAATTATTGGCATCTGTTGGTTTTAGAATAACCTTATTTATTTCTTTTTATAGGACTGCGGTTGGTGGCAGCCTCCACTCATAGCCTGGTCTCCTGGGAGTTCACTCACCTTTGATGTATTGGTTTGTTTGCATGTGCCTTGTTTTCATTTTTGTTTGGCACTGATAGTATACTCCCAGTTCTCTGGGAATGGGTGACTGATGCCCAGCCACCGTAGTACCTTTTTATCTTTTTATTTTTTGTTTTAGATGCCAACAGGAGTGATTGTTTTAATAAACAGTCATGCATGGCAGGTAACCCAGAATGACTGTTCTGGCCTCTTAATTGAAGCCCCTGTGGTTAATGTACCCCAGTGTCATAGTAATATAAACAACAGTGTTTCCTTGTTATGTGTGTAAAACAGAATGCGTGAGGCTTATATGTCCTGAAAATGCATTGTTCTACATGTCTTGAAAGCCTGTAGTTCACCAGATTTCTGAACTCACCTCCTATTAAAATATAAACCCACTTAAATATACAGTATAATTTAAGAGGTTTGTGTTAAATTAGTGAGGGTGTGCTGGGAATGTCTGGCTGAGGCCCCTGTCCGGGAGGTCTTCAACTCCCACCTCTGGAAGAACTTCGACCACATTCCGAGGGAGTCTGGGGACATGGAGTCTGAATGGACCATGTTCTCCACCTCCATTGTCAAAGCAGCTGCCAAGAGCTGTGGCCACAAGGTTGTTGGTGCATCTCGTGGTGGCAACCCCCAAACCAAGTGGTGGACACTAATGGTGAAGGGGGGCATCAAGCTGAAGAAGGAATCCTATCGAGCTTGGTTGGCTTGTGGGACTCCTGAAGCAGCGGAGGTGTACCAGCAGGCCAAGCGGAGTGCAGCTCAGGTGGTTGCTGAAGCAAAAACTTGGGTGTGGGAGGAGTTCGGTGAGGCCATGGAACAAAGACTTTCGGTCAGCCTCGAAGAGGTTCTGGCACACTGTCCTCCTGAGTCTATTTCCGACTCAGGAGGGGGAAGCAGCTCCTAGTCCACACTGTGTATGGTGCGGATGGGGCACTGCTGACTTCGACTGGGGACATCGTCGGGTGGTGGAAGGAATACTTCGAGGATCTCCTCAATCCCACTGACACGCCTTCCACAGAGGAAGCAGGGCTTGAGGACAGGGGGACAACTCGTCCATCACAGGGACTGAGGTTGCTGAAGTGGTTAAAAAAAACTCTTTGGTGGCCGGGTCCCGGGGGTCGAGGGGTTGGGGGATGAGATTCGCCCTTAATACCTCAAGGCCCTGGACGTTGTAGTGCTGTTATGGCTGACACACCTCTGCAATGTTGTGTGGAGGTCGGGGACAGTACCTTTGGCATGGCAAACCGGGGTGGTGGTTCCTCTTTTTAAAAAGGGGGACCAGAGGGTGTGTTCAAACTTTAGGGGGATCACAATCCTCAGCCTCCCTGGGAAGGTCTATACCAGGGTACTGGAGAGGAGAGTCCGACCACTGGTCGAACCTCGGATCCAGGAGGAGCAATATGGTTTTCGTCCTGGCTGTGGCACATTGGACCAACTGTTTAAAAAAAAAAAAAAAAGAAAAAAAAGAGGGTAAACGTTTCATATTGTATGGCCTCAGATCTACTGCAGATCATAAATATGTCTCTGCATTCAGGTGTCTTCCCTCAGTGCTTTAAAACAGCTGTTATCAAGCCACTTCTAAAACAGAGTAACCTAGACACCTCACTCATGAACAGCTATAGGCCCATATCAAATCTCCCCTTTCTTAGTAAAATAATAGTAAAGGCTGTTTTTCAACAATTGTACAACTTCCTGACATAAAATAACTGCTTTGATGTCTTCCAGTCAGGTTTTCGGCTACAGTACTGAGACAGCTCATGACATCCAGTCCAATACAGATAATGGCAACATTTCAGTCTTGGTTCTACTGGACCTCAGTGCTGCATTCGACATGGTCAACCATAGCATCTTACTAGACCGGCTGAAAAACTGGGTGGGACTTTCTGGTACAGCACTTAACTGGTTTGAGTCCTATTTAAAAGACGGACTATCGTGTGTCTATAGGTAACTACAAATCTGAGCGAACAAAAATAACCTATGCAGTTCCCCAAGGTTCAATTTTGGGACTTTTGCTTTTCAACATCTATATGCGCTCACTATCTCAAATCATAAAAAAACAACAAAATATATTACTATAATTATGCAGATAATACACAAATCTACATAACTGTCTCCAGGGGCGTTGGACTGGTGAGGGTGGGGGGGTGGGGTAAAGAGTACTGTGTACCCAGGGCCCACTGCAGGGTGGGGCCCCTTGAAAAGCCTGGAATGAAAACTGCTTTTTGTGTTGCAGTTTTAAACTTCTAATTAATAATGTCATAATGAAATTCACCCTGACTGAATAACATGGTTGAGAGACTGAATTTTGCATTAACAATGATTATGGATATTCTCTGAGGCCCCATCACCCCTTTAAAAAGGTGCAAAATGGTTTAGTCCACTCCTGCACAGCTGCACTGGCTGGTTCAATTTAGTTACTTTGGACTGGTCCTGGTCAGCTAAAGGAACAGGAGGAGAGAAAACAGTCATGTCTTTCCTCAAGCAATTTTAATCAGGACATCAAAAAGAAAAGTGAAGGAGATGAAATTATGGGAAGGGAGCCAGCTTCTCACCACTGTTTCTTTGAGAAGAGAGGTGAGCAGCACAACTGAATTAACACACGGTTTAAGCTAATATCAGCAGTAGCTGTCTCAGAGTGAAACAGTACATTAGTGTGAAAAGTTAGTGCTTTATTTTGACAACAGAGATTAATAATTACTATCATAAATTCATCAGCATCACCAGTACACCATCATTTGACACTGAGATGTGTCAGACCTCGTAGTAAAAACAGTTCAACTTTGTGCTGGTATTTTAACACTTCCTCTGTGATTGATCCTGACAGATTTAGTATCAGTCAGAATTGGTCAAATGAATGAATGAATGAATTTGTTTATTTCGGATAGTACATTACAGGTTAAAAGAAACTGTATAATATAACAACAAGGTCAAATTAGACAAAGACTCCTACTATACAATTCCACGTGAGTTATCCGAAATGGGTGATGGCTGAAGCCGCAGCTTATATTGCCCACCCATATTTCATCCGAGAATTCAAAGGAGAAAAAAGAGAAAACAAGACAAGAGCGATTACAATTTAAAACAAAGCTAAGACAAAATATGACTGAGAAAAAGAAAACTGAGCTTGTCTAAGTTAAGCGGTTACTATTCAAAAACAAATCTAAGACATAGTGTCACAGAGAAAAGAAAAACTAAGCTATAACAACACAGGCTGGAAATGTCAATCCTTATGTGAGTTTACATGTCGTTTTGTAAATGAAACTGAGGAGGCAAATAGTCCAACTTTAAGGCCACAATAAATGATGAATAAGGTAGCGTGTATTATATGACCTACCATTGGTGCATTTGAGTCAGATTTAATGCTATTTTATCTTGAAAAAGAGTTGTCTTGTAATTAATACTTGGTTACTTAATTCAATGCATAAACTAGAAAAAAAAATTCTCAGGGAGTGCAATGCTTCATAAGGTGCCCAGCCTGCATGGGACTGTATGACTTGTTTTGTGCAAGTCATACAAAACATGACTCGTATGCCTTTGTAGGTGTAAAGGGGACAATATATAGTAGTGATGGCCAAATGAGGCTTTCTGGAGGACTTGAGGCCTTTCATCAAAATGGTCCATATAAACGAGGCCTCATGTGGGACTTCATTTTCTCTACCAGGCCATCTAGTGGACAAAACGTATACAACATGCTGATTTTTACAAGGGTATTATTGGTTTGTGTATTTTTTTTATTTCAATAAATGCACTGTCTTTCAAGAAATATCAGTTATAAGGCAAAAAAATATGATAAAACTGAGGTGACTACAGTGAATGTGCTTGCGCTACTTCTTTTTTTTTTTTTTTTTTAAAAAGAAATAACTTTTCACCAGTCATACTATCTTTCTCAGTACATTCCTCTCTGTCCTTACTGTCATGCAGGGCACAATAGTGCCTCAGCATAATGATGTGTTATTGTTGTATCCAAGCTTTTTGAAACACCAGACAGTTCACTGTGCAAATAAAATAAATTAAAAAAAACCCCACTGGGACTTGAACCCCAGCTTCCCAGTTGCAGGACAGATATTTTACCTCTAAGCTACTGCTTAGTTATGGGGAGCTGAGGCTTTCTTGAAGACTTGAGCCTTTCATTAAAATGGTTCATATAGACGAGGCCTCATGTGAAACTTCATTTGCTCTACTAGGCCATGCAGTCAGTGTATACAGCATGCAGATTTTTACAAGGGCATGATTGGCTTAATGTGTATTTTTTCAATTTCAATAAATGTGCTTTCTTTTAAGAAATATCAATCATAAGGTAAAAAAGAAATAAAACTGGGGTGACTTCAGTGAATGTGTCTGTTACTTCGTGTACTTGTACTACTTATCCATTTTTATTAAGAAATAATACATTTTCAATAGTCTTAAACTGCCCCAGTATACAATAGCAATAGTGCCTCAGCATAATGATGCGTAATAATGATCCAAGCTCTTTGAAACACCACAGAAACTTCACCTTGCAAATAAAAATAAAATGACAAGAATGGCACAGCTGGGATTCAAACCCAGGCCTCCCACTTGAAGTGCAAAAGGTTTACTGCTAATCCATCACTTCAGCTGTGATATTAAGCCACTATTTGTGGAAAATACATTAATGTGAGAAATGCACTTAAAATGTTCCCAAACGGGAGAAGTCCATCTTTTTGCTGCTGCCTCCATGTGCAAATTGGCTGTGACAAATCCCTTACACAGTCAAACATGACTACATAAAATGTGAGGGACGGGGATTTCCACTGGGTAGTGCTGCTCAGTTTATTTCCACTGACCCAGTCACGTGGTCTGACATCAACACATACGTCACGAGTCACGCCTCGAAACATGCCTCGCCAAATATTTCCTGAATAAGATCGGATCACCGTTTGGAGCACCGTGGCCTGCCTTCCCATCACTAATGTATAGTACAAAGTGCCTATTTGGATATAAGAAGGCGTGTGTGTGTGTACATGACATCTTTTTTTTTTTTTTTTTAAATTGGCTCTCTCATTTGCTTAAGGGATATTTACACCATTTATTAGTTTTGAGTTGTTTATGTATTTGTTTACCTCTTTGTTTAGTCCAGGTGATGGGTGTGATCTCGTGATTCCGAGTTCTGTTCTGCTTTGTGTTTTGAGGGAATTAAACAGGGGATTATGAAATGTGATTTTCATGAGTGTTATTTTCTATCACTAGGCTGTGCTGTTGCACAGGAAAAAAAGAACATGCCTTTTGTCAGCATAGAATAAAATTGTTTTCTGTGGAAACAGAAACCCGGGAACGCTGAATTTTTTTGCCGTCTTGTGATAATTTTTCTTGGTCCATAGAATAGAGGGTATGCACATGTCACAGAACAGAACTCATGGTAGTTACAAAACACTGAGTGGCAAAATGAGTGGCAGCATTATGCATTAAAACGTAAAAAATACATACAGCATTCAGTCACAGAAGTACACAGAGTACCTGCTTGCATTGTGGAGAACTAATCTTATCATTCCATCTTCTGTTAATTGGCAAAAATAAAATATATAATTAACCCCTTGCACTCCGGTCAATTTCCCTAAAAACGCCTAAAAATAACGTGCCCAAAGTAAATTGAAAGCTGTTCTTCAACCCTTTGCAGTATCTGCATGGGGTTGGTCTCATTTAAAAGAAAACACTTTGAATTTTTTGGCAAAACAGTCAATCTCTCTAAGTGCTCCAGCCACTGAGTTACAGTCATCTAAACATACTGAACTTGAAGAAAATAAATTTGGCCTGGGTGTTTTTTTGGATACAAATGCTTGCAAATAACACAGCTTCAGATCCGGGCTGGAAAATGCAACAGAAATGTAGAACCAAGTGTTATCCAGCTGAGGTCAAAATTTTGTAACAATACCACAAAAAATGAATATATTACACAGCTTTTTCCTCAGGTAGTTCCCAGGCATTTTTGAACTGTGCCAAATTGTGCCAGATGGCACAGTTTGGAAAAACGTCTGTAACTTTTGAATGATTCAATATAGAAGCTTCATCTTGGGCTCTAATGAAAGGTGACACTCAGGGCTGTGTGTGTGTGTCTCGGCGACCCGGTCAAAACATAATTCCATTATTGCGGTTTTGCGCTTCCATGATTGCGGTTTTGGCAAATGATTTACGACCTTCGTCGTCGGTCTATGATGACCATGGAAGAGAATCCTAAACGTCTATTCTGCTGGAATAAAAAAAAAGCACCGCCTGTGACTGAACAGGCCGATGCGCGAATGGCAGTCCCTGTCACAAAGGTCGCACTTGTGGGTGGTCTCAGTGCTGCTGGGTCTGTGACGGTTCTTCCTGCGGGTCCTTTTTTCATCTGCTGCAGCAGTCAGTCTCTCTTCACCCAGCCTTACACAAAACAGCTTGCGAACTTCTGTGCTTCAATTGGCTCGCTGCATTCACAGCGTTGGTAGGCGGGGTCCTTCTTGCTAGGTTTTCAGTCATTGGTTCTTCAAGGTTTCAGAAGCCCAATTCAAGGCTCTTATTAGTCGAATGAGAGGTCAATCAGATGAACTAATCTGTTTGCGGCTGTGTCTGTAGTGGAAGAACGGAAATGCAGCTTTTTTTTTTTCCAGTGCGCTCTAGGACGCACGGGGGCGCTCTCGTGCGCCCTCGTGTGCTCTGGGACGCAGAGACGTGCCCGTCTGCGGTACAACGGAGTGCAAGAGGTTAAAGGCTCTGAATCAGTTCTTGACTTATGTGTGCTCTTACCCACACATCACTACAGTCAAGTAGTGATGTGACTAAATATTTTGTGTGATTTTAATGTTTTGCTGCATACAAACTAAGGCTGCCACATATGTGTGCCACTTAGTGCTGGGCAATGTTGGGAGTAACGTGTTGCAGTAACGTGCTGTGTAACGAAATTACTGTTTAAAAATTCAGTAATGCGTTACAGTTATTGAAATTTGATCAGATGCATTACTCATTTTATTAATATGGATAGATATTTTTAGCGCAAATAAATAAAACTGACCCTACATAGCTAACGCAGCCGTCAGTCAACGTGTTGCAAACAGTCTCTTCACTGCTGCAGCCAGCAGCCACAAATGGAGCTTGCTCCTGCTGGGAAAAGATGAAGCTTCTTTGTTTTTGTGGAAATAGACAGATTGTTTTTCCTTTGTCACGGTTAAGGACAAAAGCATATTGGTGGGCCGTGTGAGACCGACCGCAATCTTCAGAAGTGCCTGAACAGCACTAGCACCGTGTTATCACTGGATTTACGCTATCTGAACAACCACGTTGGATTTCAAGCACAGGTATGTGTCTGGACAGTTTGTGACCCAGCAAGAATTAAACCGACTGATTGCCAGATACGTCATTACAGAATGAAGATCTGATAAGTCATTTTCCATCAGACAGCTGAGCCTGTGATCCACTGAAGTTAAAGCGTACCTCTGGTGGTTGTGAAAAAAAAGATATTATATTGAGCCCCTGACTCACGTTCTAGTTCAAGTTTAAGTTGAAATTCACGTTCAAAGCAATTTGATATAAATCCATTGCTGATGTGCTGGTTCAGCTATGTCAGCAAAACATGGGTACAGCCACACTAGCGGCTACATGGCCTTCCAGGACGCTTCCTGTGACGTAATTTCGTGGCTACCGCGATCTGGATCAGTATTGGCTGAGCCTCGAGTACCCGGATGTGCAGCGGCTTTGGGGATATTCAAATTCAAATGTTTATTTCAAACTCAGGGTTCATATTAAATGCAGAACTAAAACGAGTAGAAAATAAATAAATAAATGCTTAAATTCAGCGGGCCGTCTTTTCTGATCTGAGCTCGTAAAGGCCGATGATTCTAAAACTATGCGATCTGAGTACCCGGATGTGCAGCGGCTTCGGGGATATTCAAATTCAAACGTTTATTTCAAACTCAGGGTTCATATTAAATGCAGAACTAAAACGAGTAGAAAATAAATAAATGCTTAAATTCAGCGGCTTGTCTCATCTGATCTGAGCTCGTAACTGCCGCAACACAGAAGATGATTCTAAAACTATATACAGAGCAGCAGACACTCGGTGCTCTTGTAAAAACAAAAACATACAATGCGATATGGATATCGCAACATGGCGGAATGTAAAGCCTTTGGATGTCTGAATAATAAGCGAAAAAAACAAAGAAACACTTTTTGTGTACCCAAACCCAGCTCACCTTGTCAGAAGATCGGAGCGGAAACAGGGCACAGAAATAATTTCAGACGAAATTGCGTTGTGTGTGAGGACCACTTCGTCACTTTAACCCTCAGAAGACCTTTCTGGCTCAAACATGTAGCCATGTCAATGAAAATTCGGCCATAATAGAACAAAAACAACGGACAACAGCACCATAATCGCGGGGAAACGCTGATTATTGTCTTTTCGTATCCACGAAGTGACGTCACATCCGCAAGTGTCATAGCTGCGCCCACAGTTTTCATTGGCTGCCCATGGCCAAGGTCCTATTTGAATATATGTCTGGTGGTATATGGCTGGCAAGAATTATTTACCAAAATAAGAAATACTTTTTCATAATGTTTTCAAGTTAAATGCGTCTTCACGACCACCAGAGGTACGCTTTAAAACACATTTACTTGCTACCTGGATAAACATTATTCAGAAATTGATTTTGATCTCCAAAGGGAATTTTAGGGACTGAATCATGTCTCTGTCACAGCAGACATTTGGACTGTGGATAATGGACATTTTCTTTGTATCACTGCTCATTGGATTAAATCCATAATCATAAAGGTAAGAAACGTTGACAGCTTTATGCAGTTTAGCTAACTCACTCTTTTGGAGTGATTCTCACTCTTTTCCCTCTCTTTCACACCACAAACCCTATTTCTCACTCCAAAATTAGGAAATTACTGGCAATTTCGTGTTGATTTTCTTCAGATTTTTTCCCACAATAAGAGTTCTCAAGGCAGGATAAAGGAGACTGAACATGTTCTAAAAGCTCTGTCTGAAACGGTCTGTTTTCAGCCTGACATAATAAGCCTGTAATGTAATCCATTAATAAAATTAACTTGCTATGTGTGCAAGATGATTTAAGTATGTAGTTGAAAGAAACGTGAAAGTTACTTTTCCAAGTAACTAGTTACTTTATTCATGCAGTAATTGGTAAGTAACTCAGTTACTTTTGAATAGAAGTAACTAGTAACTAATTAGTTACAATTTTTTAGTAACTTGCCCAACACTGGCACTGGTAACTATGGTAATTGCCCTGTAACTGCCAAGAATTCTATTCCAGTGCATCCCCTCAAAAAGTTGTTTTTGTGGAATTTTCAGTCAGTCTGTCTGCTCTTTCAAATAATAAAAATGAGTGAAGTCTGACCATTTGACTTTTATTATACTGGCAATTAGGCATTTTCTCAATATAGAGGTTAAACTAAGATTGTACAGGTACATCTCAAAAAATTAGAATGTCATGAAAAAGTTCAATATTTTTTGTCACTCATTTCAGAAAGTGAAACCCATATATGGAGTCATTACACACAGAGTGATATATTTCAAGTGTTTATTTTAATTTTGATGATTATGGCTTACAGCCCATGAAAATCCCAAATTCAGTTTCTCAAAAAATTAGAATATTACATAAAATTAATTTTAAAAAATAGCCTTTAAAGAGAAATGTTGGCAAATTGAAAAGTATGTCCATGTACACACTCAATACTTGGTTGGGGCTCCTTTTGGATTAATTACTGTATCAATGTGGTTGTGGCATGGAGGTGATGCCATGGTCATTAGGTTTTGATACTTTTGGCAGTGTGTGTGTGTGTGTGTGTGGGGGGGGGGGTGCCAAGTCCTGCTGGAAAATGAAATCAGCTTCTCCATAAAGCTTGTCAGCAGAGGGAAGCATGAAGTGCTCTAAAATTTCCTGGTAGACGACTGTGCTGACTTTGGTCTTGATAAAACACAGTGGACCAACACCAGCAGATGACATGGTTCCTAAAATCATCACTGACTGTGGAAACTTCACACTAAACATCAAGCAACTTAGATTCTGTGCCTCTCCACTCTTTCTCCAGACTCTGGGACTTTGATTTCCAAATCAAATGCAAAATTTACTTTTATCTGAACAGAGGTCATCTGCTGGCGTTTGTCCATTGTGTTTTATCAAGACCAAAGTCACCGCAGTCGTCTACCAGAAAATTTTAGAGCACTTCATGCTTCCCTCTGCTGACAAGCTTTATGGAGAAGCCGATTTCATTTTTCAGCAGGACTTGGCGCCCCCCACACTGCCAAAAGTATCAAAACCTGATTTAATGACCATGGCATCACTGTGTTTGATTGGCCAGCAAACTCTCCTGACCTAAACCCCACAGAGAATCTATGGAGGATTGTCAAAAGGAAGATGAGAGACACCAGCCCCAACAATGCAGATGAGCTGAAGGTCACTATCAAAGCAACCTGGACCTTCATAACACCTCAGAAGTGCCACAGGCTGATCACCTCCACGCCATGCCACGCCACATTGACACAGTAATTAATCCAAAAGAAGCCCCGACCAAGTATTGAGTGTGTACATGGACATACTTTTCAGTCGGCCAACGTTTCTCTTTAAAAACTACTTTTTAAAATTAATTTTATGTAATATTCTAATTTTTTGAGAAACTGAATTTGGGGTTTTCATGGTCTGCAAGCCATAATCATCAAAATTAAAATAAACACTTGAAATATATTACTCTGTGTGTAATGAATCTATATAATATATGGGTTTAACTTTCTGAAATGAGTGACAAAAAAATTGAGCTTTTTCATGATATTCTAATTTTTTGAGATGTACCTGTATTTATAATCTTTCTTATATTGTTTTATACCATGGGGAAAAAATATGCATGAGAGATATTGATCAAGTGAGCATGGGGGCCCACCAAGATGATTTGTACATAGGGCCGAGAATTTTGTGCTACGCCCTTGACCATCTTACCAGGAGACTATGGTCCAATTAAAACCCTGATCAAATGCCTTGGTCAAATTAAAGAGTGGATGTGCCAGAATTTTCTTCAGTTAAACAAAGACAAAACCAAAATAACAGTTTTTGGAGCCAAAGAAGAAAGATTCAGTTTGTACTCAGCTTCAATCAATGATGCTAAAAACCAACAGCCAAGCCAGAAATCTGGGTGTTGTTCTGGACTCAGACCTGAATTTTAATAGCCAATTATGAATTCTGCTGTCTACCAAAAAATTCTGAATAAGAATGTCCGGCCATCTGTTCATGACCTCAAGCTGAAGCACACTTGGGTTCTGCAGCAGGACAATGATTCAAAACACACCAGCAAGTCAACCTCTGAATGGCTTAAGAAAAACAAAATGAAGACTTTGGAGTAGTCTAGTCAAAGTCCTGACCTGAATCCAATTGAGATGCTGTGGCATGACCTTAAAAAGGCGGTTCATGCTCGAAAACCCTCCAATGTGGCTGAATTACAACAATTCTGCAAAGATGAGTGGGCCAAAATTCCTCCACAGCGCTGTAAAAGACTCATTGCCAGTTATCACAAACGCTTGATTGCAGTTGTTGCTACTAAGGGTGGCCCAATCAGTTATTAGGTTTAGGGGACAAATCGCTTTTTCACACAGGTTCATGTGGGTTTGGATTTTTCTCATTAATAATAAACACCTTCATTTTTTAAAAAAAACTGCATTTTGTGTTTACTTGTGTTATCTTTGTCTAATATTTAAATTTATTTGATCATCTGAAACATTTAAATGTGACAAACATACAAAAAAAATGAGAAATCAGGAAGGGGGCAAACACTTTTTCACACTACTGTAGTTTTTATGCCCCTCACATATGGAACAAACTCCCAGAAAGCATCAGGTCTGCTGAAACTCTCAGCTGCTTTAAATCGAGGTTAAAAACTATTTGCCGCGGCCTTTCAGTAGCCTACAATGTATTGTAACTTTTATTTCTGTCATATTCTATTTTAGCCTGTTTTTGTTTCTCTTTAATTTACTTTTAAGTTTGCTTTTAAATTATTGTTTTTGTAAAATATATATAAATTTTAAGGGAGGGTTTGAGGCCCCCCTAAGGAGCAGGTTTGAGGACCCCGTCAAAAAAAGAAAAGGAGTAGGTTAGAGGCCCCCCTGATAAAAGGAGTTTGAGGCTCTTTAAAGGGAATGACGAAACCTAAGGCTATTTGGATTAGTCAAAACATTGTCCGTATTTTTTTTCTTCATGTATAAAAAATGAAAGGAAAGAAGGTTCGAGGCCTTGTAATGTGTAGATTCCTTTTGCACCTTGCTGTAATGCTTTAATGTTTTTATGTAAAGCACTTTGAATTGTCTTGTACACAAAATGTGCTATACAAATAGCACATTTATAGCATTGTAAATGTGCTATTTGTATAGCACATTTATAGCACTGACACGGTCGAATGCTATACAAATAGCATTCGACCGTGTCCCTCATGGTCTCTTGTGGGGGGTGCTGTGGGAGTATGGGGTATTGGGCTCGTTGTCATGAGATATCCGGTCCCTACACAACTGTTACAAGAGTTTGGTTCATTTTGCCAACATCCAGTCAAACTCATTTCCAGTGAGAGTTGGACTCCGCCAGGGCTGCCCTTTGTCACTGATCCTGTTCATAATTTTTATGGACAGGATATCTAGGTGCAGCCAAGGATCGGAGGGTGTCATGCTCAGTGACCACAGGATCTCACCTCTGCTGTTTGCAAATGATTTTGTCCTGTTGGCTTCATCGACCAATGACCTACAGGCCTTGCTGGGATGGTTTGCTGCTGAGTGTGAAGCGGCTAGGATGAGAATCAGTACTTCCAAGTCCGAGTCCATGGTCCTCAGCCGGAAAAAGGTGGATTGTCCTCTCTGGGTTAGGGACAAGCTCTTGCCCCAAGTGGAGGAGTTTAAGTATCTTGGGGTCTCATTCACGAGTGAGGGGAGAATGGAGCGAGAAATTGACAGATGGATCGGGGCAGCCTCTGCAGTGATGCAGACGTTGTACCAGTCTGTTGTGGTGAAGAAGGGAGCTGAGCTCTAAAGCAAAGCTGTCAATTTACCAGTCAATCTACGTTCCTACCCTTACCTATGGCCATGAGCTTTGGGTAATGACCAAAAGAAAAAGATCGCGGGTACAAGTGGGTGAAATGAGCTTTCTCTGTAGGATTGCTGGACTCACCCTCAGAGATAGGATGAGGAGCTCAGTCATCCGGGAGAGGCTCAGAGTAGATCCGCTGCTCCTCCATATTGAAAGGAGCCAGTTGAGGTGGTATGGGCATCTGATCAGGATGCCTCCTGGACGCCTCCCACTTGAGGTGTTTCAGGCATGTCCCACTGGGAGGAGACCCCGGGGCAGACCCAGGACACGCTGGAGGGACTATGTCTCCCAGCTGGGCTGGGAACATCTTGGTATCCTCTCTGAAGAGCTGGAGCAGGTAGCTGAGGTGAGGGAAGTCTGGGCTCCTCTGCTTGAACTGCTGCCTCCACGACCCGGACCTCTGGAAAAGTGGTAGAAAATGGATGGATCGATATTAAATTATCAAAATTAATAACTTAATCCACAAAAGACATCTACCAAAAATCAGATGTTGAAATCACAATTATGGCTCACCAAACTTTTTCTGATAATTTAATAAAATGACGTGGTTTAACTATCAAATTCCAGCCAGAGATGGCCAGATTAGCTTGATTTTATTCACTACTTGAAGCATGTCAGTCTCTTTTTAAAGTGAGACATCGACTGACTTTGTACAAGTGAAGCTAATTTAACCCCTTGCACTCCGGTCAATTTCCCTAAAAACGCCTAAAAATAACGTGCCCAAAGTAAATCAAAAGCTGTTCTTCAACCCTTTGCAGCATCTGCATGGGGTTGGTCTCATTTAAAAGAAAACACTTTGAATTTTTTTTCATAATCTCTTTAAGTGCTCCAGCCACTGAGTAACAGTCATCTAAACATACTGAACTTGAAGAAAATAAATTTGGCCTGGGTGTTTTTTTGGATACAAATGCTTGCAGATAACACACAGCTTCAGATCTGGGCTGGAAAATGCAACAGAAATGTAGAACCAAGTGTTATCCAGCTGAGGTCAAAATTTTGTAACAATACCACAAAAAAATGAATATATTACATAGCTTTTTTCTCAGGTAGTTCCCAGGCGTTTTTGAACTGTGCCAAATTGTGCCAAATGGCACAGTTTGGAAAAACGTCTAACTTTTGAATGATTCAATATAGAAGCTTCATCTTGGGCTCTAATGAAAGGTGACACTCAGGGCTGTGTGTGTGTGTGTGGGGGGGTTGTCCCCCCCCCACCCCGCTACAGAGGACGGACGGACATCGCCCGTTGCGCAGCGGTCCATCATGTGGCGATGACGCCCAGCTGTAATTTACCGATCGGTCAAAAGTCATTTTTGATTACAATTTTCAGGGATAAAGAATAATTTAGCTTATAACACTTACCTCTTCACAGCAGCAGCGGATCTGGCGAACTTCTTCCTCATTGTCAGACGAACGCAACGCTGGTCCGCTTGTTACGACTCGTGGTTCTGGTCTCGCGGCCCGGTCAAAACATAATTCCATTATTGCGATTTTGCGCTTCCATGATTGCGGTTTTGGCGAACGATTTTTCAAAACAAATAACAGTAGTAATTCAAAAAGACTGGCAAACGCGTGTGTGTCACTCAGCCTTCATCGTCGGCCTCCGTCGGTCTATGATGACCATGGAAGAGAATCCTAAACGTCTATTCTGCTGGAATTAAAAAAAAAAAAAAAAAAAAAAAAAAAAAAAAGCACCGCCTGTGGCTGAACAGGCCAATGCGCGAATGGCAGTCCCTGTCACACAGGTCGTACTTGTGGGTGGTCTCAGTGCTGCTGGGTCTGTGGCAGGTTCTTCCTGCGGGTCCTTTTTTCATCTGCTGCAGCAGTCTGTCTTCACCCAGCCTTACACAAAACAGCTTGCGAACTTCTGTGCTTCAATTGGCTCGCTGCATTCACAGCGTTGGCAGGCAGGTCCTTCTTGCTAGGTTTTCAGTCATTGGTTCTTCAAGGTTTCAGAAACCCAATTCAAGGCTCTTATTAGTCGAATGAGAGGTCAATCATATCTGATCTGTTCGCGGCTGTGTCTGTAGTGGAAGAACTTTTTTTTTTTTTTTTTTTTTTTTTTTTTTTTTAAGTGCGCGCTTGGACGCAGCACCCTCGTACGTCCCAGAGCACACGAGAGCGCCCTCGTGTGCTCTAGGACGCAGAGACGTGCCCGTCCGCGGTACACCGGAATGCAAGAGGTTAAGCGTTGTTTTAAACCTGGGTTTTGTCTGCTTCTATTTCTGTCAAGAAATAACACAAAAGTCTCTTGATTCAATTCTATGCTTAAACGTTTCTTTAGATATATTGTATTAATATTCTTTCCTTGCTTGCTGGTGTTTTCCCTTGAAAGAGGAAAAACTGACAAAATCTTTGTCATTTCTTCAGGTTTAAAAATCCAGTTTAATCCAGAGACGTAATAGGGCTGTCTACACTTATGTCACCAATCATGTAAACTAAACCTTAGTGGCAGAGCAAGCAAGGTAACATCAAACTCTGTTCTCAATGTATTTCATTGGAAATGTAAGCTAAATTTAAACAAGGAATATGCCAAAATGGTGTGCAATTGGCTCATGTAGCCATCACCAGCTCATGAAAGATAATGGCAAGCAGAAATTCAAGTTTTTTAGATTCCCATTGGCCAACAGAGTTTACCGTAGAAGGCTGTTTTGTGCTAATGCCCACCAAAGGAGAATCACATTTTGTAATAAGATGTGGAGATCGAGGGATGATGTGACCCACATCTACATCTGTTCTGATCACTTTATAACAGGTATGTCTATTTACCAAAACTATACACTCTTTTCTAGGATTAAATGTCATTGGCCTACACGTAAAGTTAATGCAAACATGCAAAAACATGTGAATTCACTTCCAAGAGAGTTGATAGCTAGAATAGAATAGAAAAGAACAGAAAAGTGTGGGCTCGGTAGGAATATTCATTCCAATTTGAGCTGCTAATCAGCCTCAGAGTAAAAGTATCAATACTGCAATTAAACTAGTTTAAAAATGAGACTGCCACTCACCTACAGACAGATGGACTGGACGCTCTGTAGAGCTGAAATGAAGTGTTGGGATTAATGAGGATTAGAAGCATAAACAGCAGTCTCCTGTTTTTGTGGAGGTAAGTAATATTTTCCTAGCTGTGAGCTCTGCTGGATAAATTTTGCAAACCTAAACATGATGGCTTTTTGAGGATTTCCACAGCAGGTTTAATTTATTTTCTAGAGTGTTCTGCCAACCAGGACAACCAGACTGAAAAACTTCTTTCCCACTGCCATCAGACTCCTGAACAAATAGCAAACTCCCAAAACTCCGCAACACAGCTTTGCAAATAGGAACTCGCGCACCGGTTGCTAAATTTGCACATTGCTCATTTGTACATTGTACGTAGTCTCACCCCGTCTGATGTCCAGATCAACTCTGCTGCTAATTATCATGTACACTCTACTGATATTATCATTACAGCGAAATTCGCACACTGGGTGCTACTTTGTATACTGCTCATCTGCACAGTGTACATAGGCTTATGCCATCTCAGGTTGTATCATCTCTGATATCAATATACCACCGTCCACTATAGCCATCCAGGGAATTTCAGTTTTCATTCTTCTTGTTTCCTCTAGTTATTCTGTGGTTTGGTTCTGTGTTATCTCATTAGTATTGTTGTGTACCTATTACCTTGGCATTCATTCGGAGAGCAGAGTAAGAATTTCATTGCTCAGGAAATGTTGCATTTCTTAACTGTGCACATGATAATGAGGCCTTTGAATCTAGAATCAATGTGCAGCAAAGCTGGTGCATCTATCAATCAGTAACAAATATTAAAAATATTATTTCTGGTGACTTTGCTGGATCATTCTTCCACATACTGGCTGGTAGACGGTAGGGACACTTTTCAAGATCACAAATTTAAAGTTTTTGATCAAAGCTGATCTGATCTTGTGGTGAAAACACATAATATTGATATGATGTATTCGTTCAATGGTAAGCTGCCATTTTAGTACCTCGGGGCACTTTTCCTGTGGAAGCACGCCCACAAGTACCCGAATGTGTAGACAGCCCTATAGGCTAGAGTGCTCATTGCTAGCCACCAGGCTAGTTTTAGGTGGCCAAGCATGGATGCCATATTGGTGCTGATAAGAAACACAGTCAAGCCACAGAGCCACAGTCATGTACTGGATTTTCTTCATTTTGGCTGTCCTGGGTATGACATTAAACTGCACCCAGGCAAGGGGGTCTGTTGGACTAGGAGGATGATGGCGTGCCTCTTAACCCTCGCTGATACTCCCAGGTGTCCCTTAGGCAAGGACTAGTACCTGTTAGCCTCCCTTACCAGGGTCACGTAAAACTCTCCATCAACTTTGTGTGTTATAATCCCCTAAGGGGACCCAGGGTTAAAGTGGTTCCGAGCACCCCCTTGCTGATCATATGAAGTGACAAATGGGCAACTTGTTTGCCGTGCATTGCGACCCGTGTCAGTGGAGGAAGAGGTCCTGGTTCTTGAGGAATGTGTCTTGCTGCGGCTCTCACAAGTCCAACACAGTGCTTTGGCTCCTACTTCACTTAGACAGGAGGTTGGAAAGGCCCGGTCCAATCAATTGGCTTGTCAAGGTCTACTCTGGGATGTCTTTTGTCAGTGTAACATCTCCTAATCCCAGAAGCCTATGGCGGAGGGTCAGTTGAGTAATTTGCACTTTTGTGCTTCATTGCTCGATTATACCATCCCTGTGTCCCTGGTGCATAACCTGCAGGAAGTACGTGGCTCTGTGCATCCCATTGTAAGGCTCTGAGGAGGGTGGGGAGCAGGGAGGATGACTCATACACTATAAAATATGGCTACTAAACAAACCCCTAAAAAACGAATGTGGGAAGATGATGTGGATGACCCAGGAATTAGCAGGATGGCTCATTCAAACGGTGATAATTGACCGAGGATTATTGTTTTACAGTCACTGTCATTAGATATGCCTCTTTCTAAGCTGTCCCCTTTTGCTATACAGAAAGGAATTTCAGGTTTTGCAGGGTCAGTTGTGGATGTTAAAAAATTGAGGTCTGGCCAGATTTTCATGGAATGCTTAAAGAAATCCCATGCTGAAAATTTGTTACGATGTGATGTGCTGGCTGGTGTTCCATTGAGGGCTTTTCCTCAGCCTTTCTAAATGGCTACAAAGGAGTAATTCATACTAGAGAACTCCACGATATGGAAGAGGATGAAATAGTCAGAACTGCAACAACAAGGAGTAACACGTGAAGAGAATAACCATCAAAAAAGATGGGCAAACGGTAAAAACTGGCACTTACATTCTGATGTTCAACTGGCATCAACTCCCAAAATAGAATCCAAATAGGATACCTGAGTGCAGCTGTTGATACCTTTATTCTAAACCCATCAAGATGTTTTAACTGCCAAAAGTTTGGCCATGGCTCCGCAGGATGTAAGAATAAACCAGTCTGCTGCAAATGTGGAGAAGAAAGGCATGAGTTGGCCTGTACAACACCTCCCAAATGTAGTAACTGTTTAGGCAATCATGCAGCATCAAAGGAATGTCCTTGTTGGGTCAATGAAAAAGAAATTCAAACTGTCAAATGTACTAAGAAAATTAGCTACCCTGAGGCACGTAAACTGGTAAAAGGTTTCCCAAAGCACAAATTCCAGCAGCCTTTCTCCTCTGTTGTGAAACCTAAGATGCAGCTTGTTGAGTGCCAGACAGATCTGACCTGGTTAACTAAAGATAAGCCCTCATTATTAAGTAGTATTAAAAATTCCGGAGTCCCGGTTAAAAGTAAAACGAGTACTCGAAGTCTGACTACAATAAGCCAACTCTTAAGTCAAAGTCTAACTAAGTCCGCAGAACAAAACTAATCATCAAAAGAAAAGAAAAAAAAACATCCAGCTCCTCTACTCAGGCAAAATTAAGCCAAGATAATAAATTGCAAAAGAATAGGACTCCAGTAGATGCAGAAATGTCTGAAGTCATGACTTGCTGTAGTCACAGCTCCTTCCCCAAAAGTAAGCATAAGGAGCGTGCTTTTGTTTTACCTACCTGATGGTGGGTAGCCACATTATTTAGTGGAACTGTCGTGGCTTTAAGGTCAATTTCTCTGAAGTGCAGCTTTTAGCCGCTAGTTTAAATCCCCTTGCTTTTTGCCTTCAGGAAACTCTCCTGCCATCAACCAACCCCGTGTCTCTGAAACATTATACTATGCATAATACATATGGTCCAAATGTGCATCATCAATCTGATGGTTCAACAATTTTAGTAAGGAATGACTTAATTCACAGCCACTTGGCATTAGTCTCCAACTTACAAGCAGTGGCAGTTCGTCAAACTTTGCATAAAGCAATAACCTTATGCTCTGTCTATATACTGTACCGCCAGATATGATTGTGACACTGGAAAATCTTGATGATCTTCATAATCAGTTGCCATCCCCATACATCCTTATGGGTGATTTTAATGGTCATAATCCTCTGTGGGGAGGAATTTTGCTCAAATGCAAAAGGCAAGATACTGGGGGATTTTATTGCTAAAAATGATCTGTGTCTTTGGAATGATGGGTCTCACACATACCTCCACCCAAGACATGGAACCTATACTGCAGTTGACCCATCTATTTGTGATTCTGAGCTAGTGCTGGAATTCTCGTGGCGGGTCTTGGATGACTGTGGAAGTGACCACTTTCCACTAATATTGACATCTACAGTAGTGGATGTGCAATCAAGAACTCCGCAATGGCAACTCAAAAAAGCAAACTAGTCTTCCTTTGTTTCTCTGTGCAAAGAGAAATTCAGCCAAAAACCTCAACCACACTGTCAATCTGCTCAGAGCTTCACTCAAACCTTAATTACAATTGCAGATAAGACTGTCCCAAAAACATCAGCAAAGCCACACCATAGGTCAAACCCATGGTTCAATGATGACTGCAGAAAGGCCGTTGAGGCAAGGAAAAAAGCAGAGAGGGTGTTTAATAAACATCCAACAACAGAAAACCTGACCGGATTTAAAATATGTCGAGTTAAAGCACGCAGGATCATCAATGAAGCAAAGCGACAAAGCTGGAGGGAATTTATATCAAGCCTCACATCCAACACATCTACTAAAAAGATCTGGGATTTAATTAGAAAAATGAAGGGTTAGGAGAATGGACTTCAAATACAACATATTAATCATCAGGGCAATCTGCTGACAACAAAATATGACATAGCTCATCAACTAGCAGAATCATTTGAGAAGAATTTGTCTATTGGAAACTATCATCTTGAGTTCCAAATCATACAAGCACAAGAAGAGCAAAAAGAAATAAACTTTTCTTCAGATAACTCAGAACCATACAACCAAGATTTGTATTTGTACTATGGAAGAACTTTTGCTCTCAATAAGGAACTCTCATGACACTGCTGTGGGGCCAGATAAAATTCATTATCAGTTTTTAAAACACTTACCCCCAGTGCACTATCCATTCTCTTGATGAGTTTCAACAACATCTGGAAGTCGGGCAGTATTCCTGAAAGCTGGAAAAAAGCAGTAGTTATACCTGTTCCAAAAGCCGGGAAAGATCATAGTAATATCAACAACTATCATCCAATAGCTCTGACAAGTTGCCTCTGTAAAACCACGGAAAGAATGGTAAACAATCGCCTTGTATGGGTGCTTGAGTCTGAAGGTCTTTTAACTGATTACCAGTGTGGCTTCAGACGTGGTAAAAGCACTGTAGACCACCTTATCAGATTAGAGGCCTACAGGTACATCTCAAAAAATTAGAATATCATGAAAAGGTTCAATATTTTTTGTCACTCATTTCAGAAAGGGAAACCCATGTATTATATAGATTCATTACACAGAGAGTGATATATTTCAAGTGTTTTGCTTATTTTAATTTTGATGATTATGGCTTACAGCCCATGAAAACCCCAAATTCAGTTTTCCAAAAAATTAGAATATTACATAAAGTTAATTTTAAAAAAAAATAGTTTTTTAATAGAAATGTTGGCCAACTGAAAATTTTGTCCATATACACACTCAGTACTTGATCGGGGCTCCTTTTGGATTAATTACTGTAACAGTGTGGCGTGGCATGAAGGTGATCAGCCTGTGGTACTGCTGAGGTGTTATGAAGGTCCAGGTTGCTTTGACAGTGACCTTCAGCTCGTCTGCATTGTTGGGTCTGGTGTTTCTCATCTTCCTCATGACAATACTCCATAGATTCTCAATGGGGTTTAGGTCAGGAGAGTTTGCTGGCCAATCAAACACAGTGATGCCATGGTCATTAAACCAGGTTTTGATACTTTTGGCAGTGTGGGGGGGTGCCAAATCCTGCTGGAAACTGAAAGCAGCTTTTCCATAAAGCTTGTCAGCAGAGGGAAGCTTGAAGTGCTCTAAAATTTCTTGGTAGACGACTGCGCTGACTTTGGTCTTGATAAAACACAGTGGACCAACACCAGCAGATGACATGGTTCCTCAAATAGTCACTGACTGTAGAAACTTCACACTAAACCTCAAGCAACTTAGATTCTGTGCCTCTTCACTATTTCTCCAGACTCTGGGACTTTGATTTCCAAATCAAATGCAAAATTTACTTTTATCTGAACAGAGGTCATCTGCTGGTGTTTGTCCACTGTGTTTTATCAAGACCAAAGTCAGCGCAGTTGTCTACCAAGAAATTTTAGAGCACTTCATGCTTCCCTCTGCTGACAAGCTTTATGGAGAAGCTGATTTCAGTTTCCAGCAGGACTTGGCACCCTCCCCAAACTGCCAGAAGTAACAAAACCTGGTTTAATGACCGTGGCATCACTGTGCTTGATTGGCCAGAAAACTCTCCTGACCTAAACCCCACAGAGAATCTATGGAGTATTGTCAAGAGGAAGATGAGACACCAGACCCAACAATGCAGACGAGCTGAAGGTCAATATCAAAGCAACCTGGACCTTCATAACACCTCAGCTGCACGGTGGCGCAGTGGTTTAAGCACTGTGACAGCACAGTTTTACCCTCGGCCGGGGGACCGCGGGGATCGTGGGTTCGATCCCAGCCCCCGACCAACAGTGAGCTGTGTGGAGTTTGCATGTTCTCCCCGTGTTGCGCGGGTTTACTCCGGGATTTCTCCGGTTTCCTCCCGTATACCAAAAACATGTAGGTTTAGGGCGCTCGCGCACGCAGCGACCAGCAGCCGGTGGCTTGTCACCAAACTGCAAACCAAATCTACCTACGGGTACAAATAAGTAACAAAAAAAAAATAACACCTCAGCAGTGCCACAGGCTAATCACCTCCACGCCACGCCACATTGATACAGTAATTAATCCAAAAGGAGCCCCGACCAAGTATTGAGTGTGTACATGGACATACTTTTCATTCGGTCCACATTTGTATTAAAAAACTATTTTTTTAATTAATTTTATGTAATATTCTAATTTTTTGAGAAACTGAATTTGGGGTTTTCATGGGCTGTAAGCCATAATCATCAAAATTAAAATAAATAAACACTTGAAATATATCACTCTCTGTGTAATGAATCTATATAATATATGGATTTCACTTTCTGAAATGAGTGACAAAACATATTGAACTTTTTCATGATATTCTAATTTTTTTAGATGTACCTGTATATATGTGATGGTTTTTATTAGAACACATGTAGTTGCTGCATTTTTTGATTAGAAAAAAGCATATGACAACATGGAAATATGGTATTTTAAGAGACCTACATGACATGGGTTTTAGACTGCATTTGCCCTTTTTCATTTAAAACTTTTTGTCCAATAGACACTTCAAAGTCCGAGTAGGAGATACCCTTTCAGAGCCCCATGTGCAAGAACAAGGAGTCCCCCAGGGAAGCATCCTCTCGGTTACTCTTTTTAGCATTAAGATTAATAGTGTAGTTGGTACTCTTCAACCAAATACTTTTTGCAGTCTTTACGTAGATGACCTCTGTATTTGCTACAGGGGAAAAGACATGAGCACAATCGAAAAGCAACTATAGCTGTGCATAAACAGGATTAATATGTTGTCAGTCAGTAATGGTTTTAAATTTTCAAAAACAAAAACTGCATGCACTTTTGCCTGCTGTGGTCTCTAAACCTCGACCCTGAGCTTTTCATAGATGGAGAAGCTATCAAGGTCAGTGTTTCCTCTGGCTTAAAGATCTTGGTGTGGTGGCAACATATTTTTTTTTGGGGGGGGGGCAGAAAACACATGACACGATTGTAACCAGAATATGTTAATTTTACACTATTTTTTATTTTATTTTGAAAAGTAATATTGCATAATGGAACTTACCATTTGAAGTATTGTACAACCAAGGCTTGAATATTGGAATATTGGGCCAGTTGGGGTCCCATCCAGATGTCCTGTGTTTGGACTTTTTACTGGTGTCATCCTTCTTTCCTTCCTCTGCTCTCACCTCTCCTGGACCCTCTGCCTGAACACTTTCCTCTCCTTGGCTCTTCTCTTCTGTCTCATCTTTCCCTCTCTGAGCCCTGTCTAATTCAGGTTCTCTCTCTGTCTATGGTGTTATACAAACAGGTTAGAAAACACCAAGTGTTATGTTTTGTCCTGCAGGATTTTTTTTCATGGTTTACATAAATAACCAAAATGTGTATTTTTTGTATTTTTATTCTAGTGTTTCTTTTTTTTCCATTGACTAAGAGTAGGAAAGGGAAGGGATAAAAACATTCATAATAGTAATTTACTCATGCATACTTAAATTATATTATCAGAGGTAGGTATAGTAGCCAGAAATTCTACTCATGTAAAAGCAGTACGATGAAATTAATAATTAAAAGTAAACAACCAAAAATTTCTAGTTGAGTTAAGGGTACGAAGAATACCTACTTAAAAACTTGAGTAATGACTTCAGTCTTGAAGGTTTGAGGTTTTTCTCAATAATTTATAACAATTTTCTTATAGTTTTCTACTTTTCTCTGTAAAGTTATCTAAATTTGCAACACTTTTCCTCAAATTTGCAATTTTTTCTTGTAAAATTATGACTTTTCTTGTACATTTGAGACTATTATAAATGTGGATTATTTTATGGCTAATTTTTATGTTTTTTTTTAATCCAATCCAACTTTATTTATAAAGCTTTTAAAAAGGACCGTTGACACAAAGTGCTGCACATCAATGATAAATAAAATATAAAATCAATGAAATACAGCTAAAGTACAAAACGGCACCAAAAAAAAAAACAATGGTCAAACAATAGAGACAATAAGAACAAATAAAATCAATGTCTCCAACTGGGTCAAAAGCCATAGAATAAAAATGGGTTTTAAGAGGAGTTTTAAAACTGGACAGCGAAGAGGCCTGTCTGATTGACAACGGCCGATTATTATAAAATTACTGTTTTTCTAATAAATTTGAAACAGAATGTGGCAAATTTTTTTTTACTTTTTTCCCTCATACAATTTAAACTTTTGACTATAATTTTGTAGAGGCAGAACAGAACAATAATTTTTAACTCTGAATTCAAAGAAATATCCATCCATCTTCTTCTGCTTAATCCTTTTTGGGTCGCGGGGTGCTGGAGCCTATCCCAGCATCTTTGGGCGAGAGGCAGGGTACACCCTGGACAGATCACCAGTCCATCGCAGGGCCAACACAGAGAGACAGACAACCATTCACTCTCACAGTCACACCTAAGGACAATTTAGAATCCCCAGTTTGATGCCAATTAACCTAACCTGCATGTTTTTTGGCATGTGGGAGGAAACCGGAGAAATCCCGGAGTAAACCCACGCAGACATGGGGGGAACATGCAAACTCCACACAGATCACTGTTGGTCGGGGGCTGGGATCGAACCCAGGATCCCCTGGCCAAGGGTGAGTTGCTGTGCTGCCGGAGTGCTAACCACTCCGCCACCGTGCTGCCCCTCAAAGAAATATAATTATTAAAATTATATTTAAAGAAATAAATTAACTTAAATGACCAAATATGCAGTTATTTCTATTCTATTTCTATATATAGAAATGTAATATCATCATCATCGGCGGTCACTCGGAGCAAGTATGACAGTCATTCCTCATGGGAGCGTCTACTTGTGGGTCTTCAGGTGGGCGTAGAGGCCGATCCGTGACCCGCATATTTTGGTGCAGTGTTGGCATGGGAAAATGGTGGTGGGTTGTGGTCGTGCTAGAGCCTTTTTCTGTCTTTCCTTGCGGAGCTGTCGTTTTGTTTCTGCGACACGGTGGATTTCCTTCTCATAGTGTGCAGCACCTTCTTGCACCGCTTCCTTCCATCGGTGCCTGTTTAGAGCCATGTGTTCCCAGTCAGAAGATTAGATATTGAATTTTTTAAGGTTTGTTTTAATATTGTCCTTGAACCGTTTCTTTTGCCCTCCTGGAGCCCGCGAACCTCTCTCCAGTTCAGAATAAAGAATTTGTTTTGGGAGACGGGTGTCAGACATGCGAATGAGATGGCCAGTTCATCGTAGTTGGTGTTTTATTATTGTGGTGGAAATGCTGGGCATTTTGGCCTCTTCCAGAACGCTGATGTTTGTGCGTCGGTCCTCCCATTTAATCCTCAGAATTTTTCTCAAAGTTATTTGATGGAGCTGCTCCAAAGCTCTCAGGTGCCTGCTGTAGATGGTCCATGATTCTGCCCCGTACAGCAAGGTGGGGAGAACCACAGCCTTGTAGACCAAGAGCTTGGTATCGATCCTGAGATCTCGATCTTCAAAGACCTTCATCCTGAGTCTGGCATACGCTCCATTAGCACAGCTCAGACGATGGTTGATCTCAGAGTCAATGTCCACTTTGGAGGAGAGAAGACTGCCGAGGTAGGGGAAGTGGTCAACATTTTCGAGAGGGGTGTTGTCCACTTTTATAATAGGTGAAATAAATGGCTGATTGGGTGGAGGTTGATGTAGCACCTGGGTCTTCTTGATGTTTAAGGTTGGACCCAGGGCTCTATATGCCTTGGCAAAGGCATTCAGGATACCCTGTAGGTCTTCTGCGGAGTGTGCTACTATGGCATTGTCATCTGCATACTGGAGCTCCATAATGATGGTGTTTCTAACCTTGCTTTTGGCTTTGAACCTAGCAAGGTTAAAGAGCCTACCGTCGGTTCTGTACCGGATCGGAATTCCCTGTGGTAGGTCTTTGCCAATGAGGTGAAGTATGGCAGCAATAAAGATAGAAAACAGGGTGGGTGCAATGATGCATCCCTGTTTGACCCCTGTCTCCACGGTGAAAGGCTCAGACATGGAGCCGCTGTTACTTAGCACCGTGGCTGTCATTCCATCATGCAGTAGCCTCAGAATCCTGATGTATTTCTCTGGGCAGCCATACCTCAACAGTATGCTCCACAGAGCCTGGCGATCTACTGAGTCAAAGGCCTTTGTCAGGTCTATAAAAGCCATGTACAATGGCAACTTGTGCTCACGGCATTTCTCCTGAAGTTGGCGGGCAGTAAAGATCATATCTGCTGTGCCTCTAGATGGACAAAAGCCGCACTGTGATTCTGGGAGTATGTCCTCAGAAAGTGGCAGTAAACGGTTAGCGAGAACACAAGCAAATACCTTGCCAGTTGTTGACAGGAGTGAGATGCCTCTGTAGTTTCCACAATCAGCTTTGTCCCCCTTCTTAAATATGGTCACAATCCGAGCATCCCTGAGCTCTGAGGGGAGTTCTTCCTTTTCCCAGACCTTCAGAAGGAGGGCATGGAGACAGCACAGGAGTTCTGGACCACCTTCCTTTAGGACCTCAGCTGGGATCCCATCTGGACCAGTGGCCTTGTTGTTCTTCAGGCTCCTGATAGCATCTTGGACCTCGGATAAGGTGGGAGGTCCCCCTATGTCTTCTCTGATGGGACTCTGAGGAATGTAACAGATGGAATTTGATTGGGTTGCAGTGTTACGGTTGAGGAGTTCCTGAAAGTGCCCTTTCCATCGCTTATTAATAGACTCATTGTCCTTCAGCAGCTCCTGTCCATCCTTTGAGCGTAATGGGTTCAAGCCACGACGGCTTGGGCCGTAGACAGCCTTAATGGCACTGAAAAAGCCTCTGGTGTCTCCAGAGTCTGCCAGATGCTGGATTTCCATTGCCTTCTCTGTCCACCAGGAGTTCTTAATCTGTCTCACCCGGCTCTGGACGTCAGCCTTGGCTCTAGAGTGAGCCAGTCTCTTGGCCTTGCAGGTAATGTTGTTTTGCCAGACATGAAAGGCTTCCCTTTTTTTGGAGATGAGCAGTTCTATCTCTGCATCATTTTCATCAAACCAGTCCTGATGTTTTCTGGACTTGTACCCAAGGGTGGTTTGGCAGGTGTTGAGGATAGTGGACTTAAGCAGGTTCCAGTGCTCTTTGATGTTCTCTGGATATTCCTGTTTGAGACTTTCTCCAAGAGAAGCCTGAAGCTGCTGCGGGATGGTAGTTTCATTAAGGCTTTCAAGTTTTAGTCTCAGCCGGTTCTGCTTCTTCTGCAATCTCCTCTTCCTCTTAAGTTTGATGGACATCATGGATCGTATAAGGCGGTGGTCTGTCCAGCAATCGTCGGAGTTGATCATGGCCTTAGTGATGTTTACATCGCGCAGATCCCTGGTTCTGACAATGACATAATCAATAAGATGCCACTGTTTAGAACGAGGGTGTCTCCATGAAGCCTTAAATTTATTCTTCTGGTGAGAGATGGTATTAGTGATGGTAAGATCATACTGAGCACATTTGCCAAGAAGCAGAACTCCATTGGAGTTGATGTTTCCAATGTCTTCCTTGCCAATGGTGCCCTTCCAGAGGTGGTGGTCTCGGCCGACTCTGGCATTGAAATCTCCCAGAAGAACGATCTTATCCTCCTTGGGGATTTTTGACAGTGTCTCATCCAGACAGGCATAGAAGGTCTCTTTCACTTCCTCCTCGGAGACAAGGGTAGGTGCATAGGCACTCACAACTGTTGCCATCTGGTTGTTGGCAAGCACCAGACGGAGGGTCATCAGACGTTCACTGATTCCCACAGGGAGTTCAGAGAGATGACTGATCAGTTGGTTCCTGATGGCAAACCCAACCCCATGGATCCTGGGCTCATCTGCTGCTTTTCCTTTCCAGAAGAAAGTATAGCCACCCTTCTCCTCCTTCAGATGGCCTTCCTCTGCCCGTCGTGTTTCTGAGAGAGCAGCTATGTCAATCCGGCATCTCTTCAGTTCTCTGGCAACAATCGCGGTTCTCCTCTCCGGCCCGTCACTGGTTTCACTGTCCGTCAGTGTGCGCACATTCCAGGCTCCAAAATTCATAGTTTTGCGTTTCTGACCGCAATTTGGTGATCCCTCTGAATGCGGTAATCCAGACGGGAGGTTTGAGGCAGGCTATTTTTAGGGCACCTTTTCTAGCCTCTTTCCTATCAAGGGTGAGCAGAGTGGATCCTAAAAAGGACTGCTCAGTTGTGGATGTAGCTACCGAAGGACTCTTTCTGCCTCGGTCCAAGAGCCCAGCAATCATCTGGCATCCACCGCCTGATGTGCCAGCTTGTGACTAGGGGCTTCCAGACTTCACAATCCTGCCCCCGTCGCCACTTACTGGTTGCCACAGGACTTAACCCGGGATGTTAGGTGGATTCCCATGAAGAAGACATCTGTGCGTGAATGTGTTTAGTGTAGGGAGGATGGTGCACATACAGCCATCACACAGACCTTGACAGATCGGGGTCAGGATCCAGTGGCATGACTCCAAGACGACTGGTGACCCGTTTCTGCTGCAGCCTTCGTCCGCCTTCCCAGCCATTGTGATGTTTCCCAAAGTTCAACCATCATCCTCCGCCTGGTCCACCGTTGAGGTCTTTGCTATTTGCCCATAACTGGGGCTGTTTACCCATAACCGGGGCAGTGGTTGACGGGCAGCAGGGCGTATCCACATACCAGTGGGCCTGCATGCCGCGACTCTGGGGCCAACTGCTGCTCCGAGATCCCGTACAATTTGGCCTGGAAACCGCAAGGTACCAGTTACCGTGTGTGGCCACGAGGAGGCGTGTACGAGTCTTGGCAGTGGAGGGGCTATGTACCGGCTGAGGAGACTTACACACTCGGCTCCTCTTTTCACCCCCGAAAACAGAGGGCTAGCCGGCGGCGGTAGCTGAAAGCAGAAAGTAGCAAGCAGAGGCAGCATGCACTAACTACAAGCACTACTACTCCAACACTACTACACTGACGCATCACACGCCCTGTGCAAAACACACACACACAAAAAAATATAATATAGTATATACATGCATATATATACACACATATATACAATATACTATATATACACACATATATATAGTTTTTTAGAAATCTCCTCACCAACCCAACAGCAGGAAAAACCTCCCTTATTTTGAAATCCAAATGTTGGCACTTTTAGTTTGTCTGAAGGCTGCTGACGGATTAAAGTCATTGACTTCGTGAATTTCGGTCATCTTAACTTGCCAGCTACATAATATGGAACATAACTTAATATTGTAGTGGCTGGTGAAATATATACTCAGCAATTTATCAGTCCCCCTTGCCTTTCCCTTCATATGAAGGCAGCTGCTTATGAATTCTAACCACATCTCTTAGCTAAGCGACTCTTCCATTATTGCTCCCATTTCCAGCCGGTTAAAACATGATAAATGCCTCCAATGCTTACATACCTCTTCTGATTTTTTTTTTTCCCCCCTGCGTTTAAAGTACTTTAATAAACTCATGTTTCTGTCGGACAGTCACGCTAGCAAGACACTCTGCCTGACTGGAAAGCTTGCATGGGCGGGGCGCTTCTAAACTCCGTGCGGATGACGGCCACGCACGTTGTTCGTGTGCGCGCTTGCGGAAAGTCATTGCTTCATATATTTTTCTTGAATTCATATCTCCTCATTAGCGTGGTGGTAACTTTTCTGGCGAAGCAGGCCGCCACCGAGAAATTTTACTAGAGGAAACACTGAAGGTGGTTAAAGAAACCACATTCCTTGGACTTATTTTTGATAATAAGCAGTCTTTTATTCCACGTATAAAATTTCTACGAATCAGATGTTTTAAAGCCCTTGATATTATTAAGGTTTTGGCAAAAACTAAATGGGGTGCGGACTCTATTGTGCTGCTGCATCTCTATAGAGCACTTTTAAGATCTTAGAGTATGGGAGCATACTTTATGGATCAGCAAGGAAAACATACATCAGGATGCTGGAAACTGTCCATCACCAAGGGCCAAGGCTTGCCTTGGGGGTTTTCAGAACCTCTGCTGTTAAAAGTTTGTGTGTTAAAGCAAACAAGCCTTCACTTCAAAACAGGCGCCTGAAATTGGCTCTCCAGTATATGGTTAAACTTAAAGCAGACCATAGAAATCCAGCCTACTCTGCAGTTTTTCACCCTTGATTTTTGCAGATGTATAAGGTCAGACCTAAGAGCATCACTCCTTTTGGACTCCGTATAGAACCTCACCTGGTTAAATTAAACCCTGATATGAGCAACATAACACAGACACAGTTTTGTCCCATTCCTCCATGGAGTTTGAGGAAACCCAATATCATTCTGGATCTGAGCCAGAACAAAAAGACACTCACCCAAATGTGTACCAGCAGCAGATTGTAGACATAAGATGCCATTTTCCTCACCATATTTCCATATACTCGGATGGATCTAAAGTAGATGGCTCAGTCTTTGCTGCAATTGTCACCGGGCACAATCAGCATGGTTTGCGGATTCCCAAACAATGTTCAATTTTTACAGCAGAGGCTCATGTTTTGCTTCTAGCATTGGAACACATTGAAAGAACCAAACAACAGAGCTCCATAATTTTTACTGACTCCAGATCCAGTCTTCAGGCGCTTGGGTTTTTAAAGACTGATCACCCCATTATTATCCAGATTTTAGAAAAATAAGTTTTTTTACAGAAACATAATTTTAATATCATCTCCTGTTGGATCCCCAGCCATGCTGGCCTGCCAGGTAACGAGCAGGCAGACAATGCTGCCAAGACAGCCCTTACCCAAGAAGTCACTCAATGTCAGATCGCAGCCTCAGACCTCAGGCCTCTAATAATCTCCTATATTTTAAAGAAGTGGCAGACTGAATGGGACACATGTACTGCAAATAAACTGCATGATATTAAACCTACCATAAGCCATAGACACTTGCATCACTTTCAAAACCGACATGATGAGGTAGTGTACACTAGATGCCATATTGGCCACTAAAGGCTCATGCACAGCTTTTTATTAAAAGGTGAAGCCCCATCTTGCCAGTTTTGCAGAGGTTTTTTTTTTTTTTTTTTTTTAAATCAGTAAAGCACATTTTACTTGACTGTCAGGCTCTCATGACAACAAGACAATGTTTTTATACTCAAAAGTCACTGAAGGATATTTTTAATAAGGCACCACCAAAGAAAATTTTAGGGTTTTTAGCACATGTGCATCTGAAGCATCTTATTTAATTTTTCTATTTTATTGTATCTACATATCTATCTCACTCTGTTTATTTATTCTTTCATTTATCATCCCATCTAGATATTTTTTAACTCAGTTTTTTTTTTTTTTTTTTTTTATTAGTTCTGTTTTTGCCATGAAATAGCCATAGATGCTGACATGGCACAAAACAAGAACACTCACTCTTCATTTTGGCTGAAGAAGTTGAATATTATATGAAATAAAGAGCATTTGTTATGTACAATGCCGGATCATGGTAGAAAATTAATAAAAATGCTCATTTTTAACAATGTTATTAATTGATTTAAACACTGGTGTGACTGTTTTCAGCACACAAGTATCAACTTTTCAAGCTCGTCTCCTCTGTGTGCAAGTGATTTATTTAAAAAAAAATGTTTTCTTCTTATCCACCTTATTCCTGAGGGTGCTGCTGTAGAAGTGATTATGTGTGCAACTTCCACTTTTGGCCGGAAGTAGTGTTAAGTCAGTCAGCAATTCATAGTTTTCGATCATGTGACTTCCGGCGGGATCACCGGCCATTTTGGGGGAGGATAATCACATAGTAAAACAGAACAAAAAAAACGTGAAAACGTCCGACATTTATTATGAAACTCTTGATAATAACAGACAGCGGTATGGTGATAAAGTAGTTTTAATTGAGAAGCAGGCCCCCCATTTCATTCCAAAGCAAAACTGGCCAAAAGACAGGAGAAGTGGGCTAGCATCACCTATCCAGACATGTACAAAGCTAAATATACTTCTTGATCTTCAAAACACTTATCATGCACGTTTATCCACATCAGCCCATAAATTATTCAGAGCCCCCAACTTAATTTCCCCTGTTTGTTTTTCTCCGTTTTTACTCTGTTTTGATATGTGATCTAATTTGATTTACCATTAGCTAAAAGCTGGCTTCATTCAGCACACTCACCTGTCCAGGTGCTTTCAGATGAAGTTTGACATGTTGGTGTCTAATTGTTATCCCTTATTGATAACAATAAGCAGTTAATTTGTAGACTCCCACCTACTTGTAATAATCCTCAAAGCCACAGGCTAATTAGCCAGTATTCTGACATTCTGGCATCAGAACAGCAAACCTTGGATTACTATTCCATCATTTTCTTCAGCTGTTGTTCAGAAGAATAAAGGTGCTTTCACACCAAATGTGAATGGGCGAATTTTTCACGCAGCACGATTACATTATAACTCTATGTAAACACGCGAGCAGACATGAATTCACCGTCTGAGTCAGATGCAGACAGGCGAAGCTGCCTTTATAACTTCTGCAGCTGTGTTCAATCTGCTGTGGAAATTCCCAAAATAACGTCATGCTTAGGTTTACTTTATCCGACGTAATGCTCACCTGAAAAAGTTGTCCCTGCCTTCAAAACTTAAGATGATGGGTGTTTCCATTGCTAGCTTGCTAGCCTTGTTAGCACGTCCGTGGCAGGAATCCGTGGGTAAATAACTCCGACATTCCGATTCAGCTGAAGAGATCCCGGCCCTCCTGTTTCCAGGTGAGTGGCAGCCTAATTTTCAAACTAGTCTACTCTCCAGTGTTGACACTTTTACACCGATGACGGCAGAATCTCAAAGCTAGCGCTATCCTCCAGACATGAATGCGCAAATGCACGATTTTGCGTGTGATCACCTCTTTCCATTAACTTTGTATGGATTTGTGCTGCCTGTTCACATTTGGTGTGAAGGCATCTTAAGACTTCCCAAGCGAGTGACACTCTTGAATGTTGGTGAAGTCTGGATCTCAGCGTCCTTCTTGAAAAGCCTCAACTCCAGCTAAGGTTTGCTTTAGCAACTACCTTATTCCAGCACAGAGTGTCCCGGCTTTGCTGGTTTCCTGCCAGCAGCCTCAAAAATAAAGTTATTTTTCTCCTGGATGAATGAAAGGATGTTTATTCTCCTCTTTGGAGCCTTCTTCCATTAGAAAGGAAACAGAAGGTGAGCAGGATCCAGATGTGGTCCATACAGAGGTCTAATCAGCCAGAATGATTAGAAGCATCTGCATAGCTGAGTTTAAGGAGACATTTTCTGTCTCGCCTGTGTAGACACAGCTGATGGTACAGACTGCAGTCAAAGGTAAGAACTTGGCAAGGAGGGCTAAATAGTGATTTGGATCTTCATAATATCCTGTAGCTTGAATGTGTGACACTTAAGTTGGCTCAGACACCTCTCAGATAGGTCCCGTTAGACGAAAAAGTGTGCTCTGTGTGTGTGTGTGGCTGGCAGCAGCTGAGCTGATCAGAACAGGGAGCTTATGAATCTGTGAAAATGTCCAGAGTGTCACAGACTCTTCAGCAATATTATTAGTCAATTACTTCTACAAACCTATTACAAAATGGTCAGAGCACCCACAAGTTGGAATACAAGCAAGGCACCATGTCAGCTCTACTAATACTAAAAGGAGAAAGCCAAATGTTCTTCCTTGGTTCAAAATAATTGCAGGTAATCGATAAAAAAACACTTTCTCCATCCACCAGTGTTTGTACAACCAATTATTCCACAGTAGTGAATTACATTTACATATTTTTTGGCTTTAATGAAATAGAATGACCCCCTGCAGCTTCATTCCCAATATGGCTGCCCATATAGCAACTGGCAGCTGTGTGACGTCGTCTTAAAACTATGAATAGTGGAGTAGCGGGGCATTTAAAAAAGTGTTTTTTTTTTTTATTCAAATTTGTTTTATAGTCCACATGTCTTTTGCAGTCAAGTGGCAGCTAATTTTCACTCTTGTCATTTTTGTATTTTTGAATGTTTTTTGCGTAGTTCTGGTACTTGTCGCTGCTTTTTGTGGTTGTGCCATAGACTGGATAAATGGAGACTCCTGACAAACAAGCACAGCTAAATCTGTGGCTTCAACAGCAATGTGTAGATCATGCACCGAAAATTAAAAAGGACTGTTCGTTCATAGTGATCGGTGGTACAGACACAAGAGCACCAGGTACATTTTCACTTGTATGAATGTCACAGATTGTACAGATATTTTACTCCATGCAAGGCTGCATGAAGTAAAATAATAAAATAAAAATTGTTATCAGTTTGCTTCCCAAGGCTTAATGATTAAAGAAAGATATCAAATAGTTTTTTGTTGCACTCGTTGCACTGCTCAATTTTGCTGTGCAACGATCTGGACTAGATATTAGCCGTTTCGACATGCATTAATTAATTTTTAAATTATCACAAAATATAGATCAATAAAATGTTCAACAATTGGCTTCTATGTATTAATTTAAATAACAAGCATTCATGCCATGACAGCAGCATGAGCATTTTAATGTCATGGTAAAGTGGACAGCTACCACGGCATCCAAACAGTGTTGTGGTTCTTTGTGTTTCTGACTGGATTTCTACGTCTGCTGTAATGTGGAACATCTTAACAAAATGTGACCAACTTTATTGCGGTTGAGGTATTGATGTATCTCAGCGCTTTTATTCGTTTACAGCGTTAGCATCTTAGCAGTGGAGCTAACTAATAGAGCTACAGTCTGCCAGGCCACTTTTTAACGTCATCTTCCCATCCCCCCCCCCCCCCCCCCCGATAGTCGTGAGAAGTGGTATGATTACCGTTTCTGAGGTGTAAAAGATCGTGTTCCCACATTTCTGATCCCGAAGTCATTGCTTTTTAACAAGGAAAAGCATCCCATTCCAATGACAAATCCACGTTCTAAACTAGTATCGGAAGTTGCGCACATAATTCACGCAAAGCACCATGGGGATGAAGAATAAGGTGGATATTCATGTGCTTTTTATAGGATGCTCATTCACAGAATTGTAATTTTAAGGATGGCAAGTCCAAACACATATGGTAGGTAATTTGAGAAGAACTTCTTTTTAATAATAATAATAATAATAATATGAATGCCACAGCTACAGTACTAGTAATAATAATTACTACCTGTGATGATCAGGCTCCCCCTCCCCTCCTTTTCCTGTCTTCCCGTCTCCAGAGTAATTACCCACACCTGCTGCTTCCTGGTTTTCCAGAGTATTTAAGAGCCAGCGTATGAGGAGCTCACTGTTGGATCGTTAATGTGGCTCTTTCACAGGTAGCAAACCTAAGTTATTACTCCTTGGTTGATCTGTGTTCCTCACTCCCGTGTCTTACTCTCTAATCAGGTTTGCTGCCACCTTAGCAGTGTGCACTCCGGGGCTGATCACGCTCGCCTGACCCGAAGACACCGGACGTCCACTTAGGTCAACCATCTTCCCCCTGTACTCCCTGGTCCCACGCAGGAGTTCCCTGCCGGGCTCCCCTGCTCACTGTAGTGAGTGTACTCCTTTTCTTATTCTCTTGTGGGGAATCTGCCTCTAACCATCTCTCTCTGCTCTTTTCCTGTAGGCTGCGTGCGTTCCAGTGGGCACCTGTTTTTGTGTTTAAATTTAAGTGTGCGTTTTGTTTTGCGTTATTCTTTAATGGTGCACTTTTATTTAGGGTTGTGTATTAGGGTTTATTCTTTCATTAAAGTGGTAAACTTTTTTACATCTGAGTCCAAGTGTTCTTTTGGTGAGGTCACTCTGCGTTTGAGCCTCACTCTTGAATTGAATCATGACACTACCACCACCACCACCACCACTACTACTAGTAGTACTAATACCATTAATAATAATAGTTAATACTATAACTAGTGTTAACACTAAATGATAATAGTAATGAATAAAATAAACCACAACATTACTAATAATGCTATTATTAATACTACTACTACAAATACAACAAATATCACAACTTTTCAATATTGTCTCCTGTATATGTAAGTGATTCTTTTTTTCTGTTGTCTTCTCATTTTTTGCCAACAGAAAAAGACAAAGAATATTGAACTGACACTTAACAGTGTTTTTAAACGATAAATATTGAAACTCTCTATACACAATTGTCTTGCTCAATGAAAATACAAATAAAAACTACATTACATTTAAGTATTTGAGAACTTAATGGTAAGGTTAAAAAGAATATTTTAAGTTCACATGCATTTTTATTGTGATGTTTATTCATTCAGCACAGTCATACAGCACAATACTGCACAGTTCTGGTAAAGTTCACCAGAAACCAGTCTGCTGCTTTATCTGTGTAGCTTCTCATATATTATTATGCATCTACAAAACAATATATTCTTACTGAAATGTCTCACAGTGAGGGAAGTTAATCATATCTTCATGTTATGCACTTCATACATATAATAATTAGAACAGCATTCTGACCAGGAAGCTTTCTGCAGTCAGACAACAAAAAAAATAAATTCAACTTTAAATCAGGACATATTCTCATTAAAATTTGCTTTCATAATGTTCTATATGCAGAGCTTACTTATATGATAACAATAAATACAACTAACCATTATTGGGATATGCCTTTATTGCAATGCTACAAGAGCTGTCAACAGGACTATTTCCAGTACCAATATGGCACCTAAGTTTGCCGTCAAAATTTTAGACATTAGCACTCTAGCCTATATCCACTGTTGCCAGATCTCACGAGAGAAACAAGCAATTAGCTCTATGGAAACAAGCCCCCAAAAAGCCCAACAGGCAACCTACCACATTGTGTAAAAGAGAGGCTGCTTGATAACGGTATAGATATATAGATTTATTTGTTTGCCGTGAATTGAATAACTGAATTTTATAAACTCTAAAGGAAAATACATATGCATTCTGCATCAGTAACAGCAAATTGACAAAGTTGACAGTCAACAAAAAATTGAAAAACTTAGGCTTTTAAACTCTTTAAAAGAAAAGACACACATTAGCCATCTTAAACAGGCCTAGTGTAAAACGTTCTGTCCTTGATCTCCTTGCTTCACCATCAGGTCTGTTCCTCTAACACAAAAATCACATATCTAAAAATTAGACACGATTACAGTTCATTGATGTGGGGTTATAGGAGTTGTCCGCTAGTCGTTTAAACAAAAACCAAATATTACTCTGTTATTGTACAACAGCTGACAACTTTAATTATGTGGAAAATTATCTTTTAAACTGACAAACACAGGGATGGCAACAGGAAATTCTGATTTCAGCTGAAATCTAATTTGGTCGATTGACTTATGGGGGGAGGGGGCTCAGCCCCCCTGAAGCTGAGAGGTTTTCAGTAAAACAGAAGTAACTTGGACTGAAAAAAATGATTTAAAAAAATGAACTACTAGACTTAGATGAATCATTAAATTTAATGAAAAGTTAACTTACTTTTTCTTCAATGTTGTCTCACTGTCTTTAGTCCAACATATTTAACAGTTCTATAAGAATTTATTACACTATTTACACTGGTCACCAAGTCACTTCTAATGTGAAACTTTCTTCCTTTTGGCAGCAAGCTGTGTCAGTCTCTGAACTTTGAACTTCATCTCCTTTTCTGGTTTCTTCAGAAATTGTCCGAGTGTTTCTGTTACCTCATCAAACTCTGAGCCAATTTTCACCTTTACCGTCACTTTTCTCTCAAGCCAATTCCATCGGAACTTATTTTTGACACTTGTCTATTTCTAGCACCGATGACTCCTGATCCTTGGATAAAAATCTCATAATTCCGCTGAAAACAATACCGAAAGCTCAGAATTCCAACACGAACCAGGGATGTGATTTGGGGTTGGGGAAATTATCTGAAAATTCAGCAGGGGGTCTGGGGGAACTAGTTCCCCAGCGGGATCCGGGGCAGAGCCCCGGTGGGGGGGCAAGGGGGGCGAAGCCCCCCGAAGCTCCTGGGTTTTTATGATTTTTAAGTACCAGAACTGTGCTTAAATGACATAAAACAAACAGCTGAATGCCACTTATTACTGTATAATATTGACTTATGTTCAAGAAGATAGCATTCCTAAAATATTCCAACAAGCATTATCCATCACATGCTTTAACACTTGATCAAATCAAAATCAGTTAATTTCATCTGTTCCATAATAGAAATAAAATTCATTCATACCATTACTTTTTATAATTTCAGCATTCATTTCAGATCACCAGTTTCAATCTCCATTGAGTCTTGAGCAGTTCATTTTGCACAATCACTGATGTAGCCAAGTCTTAGAAATATTCAAAAGTTATGAGTCAATGTCCACTGTGCACTGTCAATTTCAAACTGTTTGGAATCATAAAAGTAATCTAACTAAATTGTTTTGCTATTTTTTCTCCTCAACATCAATGTCAGGGCACTGCAAGAGTTTTGGGGGATGGTTAACTTCTATAACCGTTTCCTCCCCCGCACAGCCCAGCTCATACAGCCGTTGTACGCCGCACTCAAGAAACGGAAACCGGCGGACAGAGTCGACTGGACTCCTGACCGGGAGCAGGCGTTCTCTGCGGTTAAAACAGCTCTGGCAAACGCTGCACTACTGGCTCGGATAGCGCTACCAATGCCTCAGACATGGGCACAGCGGCCGTCGTGGAGCAATGCGTTGCCGGTTCTTGGCAGCCGCTCACCTTTTTTAGCAGGTCTTTGCACGACAGTGAGCGCAAATACAACGCGTTCGGCAGAGAGTTAATGGCTCTTCACCTGGCCATACACCACTTCCAGTTCTGCCTGAAAGGGCGCACCTTCACTGCGTTCGTGGACCACAAGCCGCTAACGTACTTAACGTACTTTATCTTCCTGGAAGATAAAAAAAGCAGAATTCCACGAATTAGCAGAAAAATCACATCCCTGACGAACACGCCGCCATGAATTTTTGACAAAGCATACAACGAGCCATTTGATTGGTCCAATCGTTTGCAACTATCCAATCGCAGGGCTGTTTACAATACAGCAGTAGCTTGAGTACAACACATCCGGGTTATCGCGGGAGACTTGACCCGGGGAAGCGCCGAGCGCTTATGTAATCATGTTGATTTTCGCTAAAATTGGTAACAATAAGGTACCTTACCCCCCCTAAAGTTTTCTCAATGGATTTAGATGATTCACAGAAATGATCAATTTGAAAATAAATCAGCGGAAATCCACGGATTGGCGGAAAATTGCCATCCCTGCAAGCATGTGTAACTTGTGGCAAAATTTGATCGGGATCAAATGATAATTTTGTTCTTGCCATTCATTTCATTGGAGATTTTTTAGATTTAAGGTCCCATATATGGAAGTAGAGGGGGCGTGACTTAGGCTCTCTATTCATAGTTTTCAATCAGCGACTTCTGTAGGGATCACCGGTCCATAGCCATATAGTATGATAGTTGCGACACTGCGATAGACTTCAATAGAAACTTTGGAATGTGGAAGTCACATGGGTCATGGAGCAGCAATTAGTTCCAAACAATGTAGTTTTCCCCATTGACCACTATTCATTTCCCGGAGTGTCTGCTTAATAATCCCTGGTAAGTTAATGAATGGCCGTTGCTTTGTTAATTTCACCACTTAACATGAAGAGTATGCAGTCTGCGATTGTGTTTAATTTCGTCAGCTTTTTTTGTGTTTATGTCAGATAGAAGCTCACAAACTTGCTCATTAGCTTGGTCCACACTAGAGTCAGGTGAACAGCAGCTAGCTCAACTTGATAACTTGGTTATCGGTGGCAGTGTTATTTAACATTCATTAATTAGCATACATTAACATTAATAAATTAGTATAAATTAGCACCTGGTGGTGGCAGTGTTATTTAACATTCATAAATTAGCAATTTTAAGATTTTATCATTCTGTTGTGTTGGAAATATTCTGTACTTATTTGAAGAAATTGTTGGGAGAAACATGGGGTGAAAGACACTTGGGATATAGACTGGTTTATTTTTAATACATTTGAAAACCAATGATTATTTTAAGTTGGTAAATGAAGAGTCGAATTTTAAAAACATAAAAAATTCTAAAAACAGTTGTCATATTTACAAATGTGAAATAGTTTTATAAAATGGCTCACTTGAAATTAATAAAAAACTAACTGAACTATTAACAGAATGTTTTCTATCCTTTGTAATTCTATTGTGGTTCAGGAAATGCATTTTATTTATGACTGTCTATATGAATTTGTTTTACAGAGACATGTATAGTTTGTATTTTTTCTTCATGTTTAAACTTTGAAGAGAAAAATGTAATGTTTCCAAAATAGTTCACAAATGTGTGCATAAAAGGCTAGAATGAAATAAACTTTCAAATTTAGTATAAAAATATATAAATCTGTAAGAAAAAAGTAATGATTTTTTTAAAAAAAATAAACGGCAACATTTCAATTTGAAAATAGTCTCAGACAATAAAAATAAGAGTTATGAGACAGAAATACAATATTATCAGGAAAAAGTAGCAAATTTATGCAAACAAAGTAAAATTTAGAATAAAGAAGGTAGTTACACTTAAAAGGAAAAAAAATGCACAATTCTGTCAAAAAATGAAAATGTTAATGTTGCTTGTTTGTATTAATACAGTTACATCTGTTCATCATAAATTTAACAATATACCTACCAACAGGCATTTTGAATATTTACCCAATATGGCTAAAAAAATGTTTTTTTTATGTCGCAGATTGTCACAGCTGCCATTCACACGTCATTATAGAAAGGCCGCTGTTTCGAACTATTTGGAGCTCCATGAACCACGTGACCAGGCAGCGCCAAGTTCAAAGCATGTCGTAGCTATCATACTATATGGCTATGCACAGGCCATTATGGGGGGAATAATCACATAGTAAAATGGAACAAAAAAAAGTGAAAATGGCCAAAATTTATTATGAAACTCTTGAAAATGACAGACAGCAGTATGATGACAAATTAGTTTTGATTGAGAAGCAGGCCCCCTATATCATTCCAAAGCAAAACTGGCCAAAAGACATGGAGAAGTGGGCTAGCATCACATATCCAGACATGTACAAAGCTAAATATATTGCTTGATCTTCATAACACTTATCATGCATGTTTATCCACATCAGCCCATAAATTATTCACAGAGCCCCCAACTTAATTTATCCTGTTTGTTTTTCTCATATATGTATGTGTATATATGTGTGTGTGTGTGATCTAATTTGACTTAGCATTAGCTAAAAGCTGGCTTCATTCAGCACACTCACCTGTCCAGGTGCTTTCAAATAAAGTTAGACATCATTGACTTGGTGTCTAATTGTTATCCCTTATTATTAACAATAAGCAGTTGATTTGTAGACTCCCACCTACTTGTAATCCTCAAAGCCAGATATTAATTAGCCGGTGTTCTGACATTTTGGCATCAGAACAGCAAATCTTGGGTTACTACGCCGTCATTTTCTTCAGGTGTTGTTCAGAAGAATTAAGACTTCCCAAGAGAGTGACACTCTTGAATGTTGAAGTCTGGATCTCAGTGTCGTTCTGGAAAAGCCTTAACTCCAGCTAAGGTTAGCTTTAACAGCTAGCTTGTTCTGGCTTTGCTGGTTTCGTGCGAGTAGCCTCAAGAATAAAGTAGTGCTGTTTTTCTCTTCTTTGAAGACTTCTTTCATTGAAAAGGAAACAGGAGGTGAGCAGGATCCAAGTGTGGTCCGTATGGAGGTCTAATCAGCCGGAATGATTAGAAGCATCTGCGTAGCTGAACATAAGGAGACATTTTCTGTCTCACCTGTGTGAACACAGCTGATTTTACAGACTGCAGTCAAAGGCAAGAACTTGGCAAGGAGGGCTAAACAGTGATTTGGATCTTCATAATATCCTGTAGCTTGAAATTGTGACACTGAAGTTGGCTCGGACAGATCCCCGATTGGTGCCGTTTGATGAACAAGTACGTTTGTTTAGCTCTGTGTGTGTGTGTGGCTGGCAGCAGCTGAGCTGATCAGAACAGGGAGCTTATGAATCTGTGAAAATGTCCACAGAGCATCACAGACTCTTCAACAATAGTATTAGTCAATTATTTTTATAAACCTATAACAAAATGGTCAGAGCACCCGCATGCTGGATGTGATATCCTACCGTGTAGCAATGATCACACTTGAGTTATTTCTTTGGCTAACTCTGCCGTTTATTCTGCAACACACATAATAGACTGAACATGGACTCTGCGCGGGGTTTTCACACTCTTATTCTAATGTGTCCCCTTCATAGTAGTGCTGAACAATACAGGTAGTTCCCCCTAGAGGCATGTGCCAGTAATGTTCTATTTTAGACTTGCAGTCTACCACATCCCTCCCCTCTAGATTAAACTACTCTTAATTACACTAGCCAATTACTAGACATCCTGGAACTCCAATTTAACCCTGAACTATCACAGTTACTTTTTAATTTCTTAAACACATGTGTCATACACATAATTTCTTTCTTTTTTTTTTTTTTTTTTTTTTTTTTTCACATGTATAACACACATAACAGTCTAACTGGGGATTTGGTTTGACTACCGCATCCCAGTGAGGTTCCAGGACGCATTCTTGTCCTGTGGCTGGGGAACTCACTACTGACTAAGTATAGTCCTTCAAGTAGTCTGGAGCTCTCCGAGCTCGCTGAGATCTTCTCACGGCGGGTGAGCCAACTGCAGGTGAAGACTCAGACTGCTCCACTGTTTCGGCTGCTGCAGTGCTGCCCGTAGAATCTGCAGAGATGGTTACCTCAGGTTTCACCTGAAGTGGTGGTTCGTTGATGCTCTCCTCAGGATGGGTGTCAGACAACACCTCTGGTGCCATCGGCAGGGGAATGGAGCTCCTACCACGAACTTGGTCGATGTGTCGCCTCACCACTTGTCCATGACCTAATGTCACCTTGAATGACACAGGGCCTGTCTTTTCTGTTATTTCTCCTGGTACCCAGGCTGGTCCTGAGCCAAAGTTGCGGGTGTAGACCACGTCTCCTTCTCTCAGTATTCTCTCTCTAGCATGCATGTCATGATAACCTTTTTGTTTCTCTTGTTTATCATGCACTTTGTTTCTGAAGTCTGGATGTATTAAGTCAAATGTTGACCTCAACTTCCTTCCACACAACAGCTCAGCTGGTGACTTGCCAGTTGTAGATTGGGGTGTTATTCGATAGCTGAACAGAGCTCTCGACATTCGGGTTTCAATAGAGTCTCCTGTCATCTTTTTCATGAGTGACTTGAACGTCTGCACGGCCCTCTCGGCTAAGCCGTTAGAAGAAGGATGGTATGGCGCAGTCGTGATGTGACGTATGCCATTCTTTTCAGAAAACTCTTGGAACTGTTCACTCGTAAAACATGTACCGTTATCTGATACTATGATTTCAGGTAGCCCATGTTGGCTGAAACTCTTTCTAAGACATTCAATGGTAACAGTAGAAGTAGAGCTACTCACAGAATATGCATCGATCCACTTTGAGTATGCGTCAACTATGATCAGGAACATTCTTCCCATCCATGGACCTGCGTAGTCAATGTGAATTCTTCTCCATGGTTTATCTGGAACTTCCCAGGGATGTAGTGGGGCTGCTGGAGGACTGTTCCTGTTCTCCTGGCATGCCGCACATGACTTCACAAGCGCCTCCACCTCTGCATCCATGTTGGGCCACCACATGTAGCTCCTCGCCAACGCTTTCATGCGAGTGATGCCAGGGTGTGCTTGGTGTAGTTGTTGCAGTAAGGCATTCCTACCAGGTGGTGGAACAACCACGCGTCCTCCCCACAGGATACAACCTTCCTGGGTGCTGAGCTCATCCTGTCGTCTGGCATAGGGAATGAACTCAGGACTGTTCATCTTCGGCCATCCTCGCAAGATGTATTCTCGCACTCTTGCTAGAACAGGGTCTTTGTCTGTCCACTTCTTTATTTGTTGTGCGTTCACCAGGGGCACGCCAATATCTTCAAACAATAGCACTCTCTCCTCCTCCTCAGGCGTGCTGTCTCTTCCTCCATCCAAGGGTAGCCTACTCATCGCGTCAGCATTCGTATGGTCCCGTCCGGCTTTGTAAACGATGGTGTACTCATACGCTGCTAATGTAACGGCCCATCTCTGAATTCTCTGAGATGTCATCTGGGGTATGGCTCTCATTTCACTGAACAGTGAAATTAGTGGCTTGTGGTCAGTCACTATAGCGAACTGTCTCCCGTACAGGTATTTGTGGAATTTTTTTACACCAAATACTACTGCAAGGCCCTCCTTGTCTAGCTGGGAGTAGTTTTTCTCAGCTGCACTAAGAGTTCTTGAGACGAACCCTATGGGTCTCTCTGAGCCATCCTCCATACGATGAGAGAGTACAGCACCCACACCGTAGGGTGATGCGTCACACGCCAGGATGAGTGGTTTGTTTGAATCATAGTGCACTAACACACTACAGGACTGAAGTAGCGCTTTGGACTCTTCAAACGCCTTCTGCTGCTTGACCCCCCATGACCATTTTTCTTCCTTCTTAAGTAAGGTATGTAGTGGTGCCAGCAGCGTGGAGAGCTTTGGGAGGAACCTATGGTAATAGTTCAACAAGCCCAGGTAGGCTTTTAACTCAGTAACATTTTGTGGCTCAGGCGCCTCCGCAATGGCTTCCACTTTGTCTGTTAGAGGGTGTAGACCACTGGCGTTGATCTTGTGGCCTAGGAACACCACCTCTTTTCCCATGAACTCACACTTGCTTCTTTTCAACCTCAGACCGCTTTTCTCCAACCGTTGAAGCACTTCCTTCAGCGTTTTCAGATGTTCTTGTTCATTTGGTCCTGTACAAAGGATGTCATCCAAATAAATGGCAACATTCGGAATTCCACCTAGGATGCCCTCCATAGTTCTCTGGAATATAGCAGGACTGGAAGCTACTCCAAATGGTAAGCGTGTGTAGGTATATAAGCCTTTGTGTGTATTGATGGTTACATACTTTCTTGATTCTTCTTCCAGGACTACTTGTTGGTAGGCGTGACTCATGTCTAATTTCGTGAAGTGTCGGCCGCCATTCAGCTGTGCGAAGAGGTCCTCCACTTTAGGAATTGGATACTGATCCACCCGTGATGCTCGATTGACAGTGAGTTTGTAATCTCCACATATTCTAATGGAGCCATCCGGCTTTCTCACTGGGGACTATGGGCGCCGCCCATTCTGCAACCTGCACTGGCTCAATGATCTTGTCATCCAGCAGCCTCTGTAGCTCGCTTTCAACCAGTGGCTTGACTGCATAGGGTACCGGTCGGGGTTTGCAGAATCGTGGTTGGGCCTCCTTGTCCACATTAATCTTTGCAGTGACACCTTTTAGCTGTCCTACGCCTTCTTTGAACACCTCAGCGTGTCTTTCGAGGATCTCCTCCAGCTGCAATTTGGGCTGAGATTCCACTTTATTCACCAACTGATCAATCATGGCCAGTTCTTGTAGCCAACTTCGCCCTAGTAGATTTGGTCCTTCGCTCCCAACTACTACTACAGGTAAGTCCTTTTCTTTGTTTTCGTGCTGCACCTTCACTTGTGCCATGCCTAGCACGTCTAGCTTCTCTCCTGTGTATGTTTTTAATTTTAATGAACAGGGGTTTAATTCTGCTGTGTCTGTTTTCTTCCACAGTTGTGTATATTGCTGTTTACTTAATATGGTTACTCCACAGCCTGTATCAACTTCAAATGTTACTTTCATTCCATTAACATTCATGGTACGCGTGATGGGCGCTACCTTGGTCAGCTCCTCTGACGTGTTGTAAATTGTGTGAAAACCCATGTCTTCTGTATCACTTTCTCCCTCCCCTCTCAGTTGATTCGCTTGCTGTTCCTTTCCTGGGCCCTTGTTTTCATACTTTTGCCCATTAACTGTCGCTTTCAGCACCTGTGCGCTGTCCACCTTTATTCTACATGCTTTCTTAATGTGCCCTCGCTTGCCACAATTATGACACAGCTCAGTGGCAAATTTGCACTCGGCGGCATTGTGCTGGCCTTTGCAGCGATAACAACTGGGGAATTTGTGCTGAGTTTTGTCAGTCGACACTTTGTGGACACCTACTTGGGTCTTAGGCACACGAACATGCGTTGCTGTGTCCTCTGTTAGCTTCCCTTGCATCTCTCTCACATCTTTAGATGCTGTTTCCATCGCTTGGCATAATTCCAAAGCCTTTGCAAAAGTGAGTTTTGTTTCAGATAAAAGTCGCCGTTGCATTCGGTCATCATTCACTCCACACACAAGTCTGTCTCTTAACATTTCTTCCAATGCGTCTTTGTAATCACAGTGCAGTGTTAATTTCCTCAATTCTGCCACATACTCTGCTATGGACTCAGTGTTCCTCCTTATGCGTGAATTAAATTTGAATCGTTGCACTATTTCACTCGTTTTGGGGCTGAAGTGCTTCTGAAGCTCCGCAGTAAGCTGGTCGTACGTTTTATCTTTCGGTAATGCAGGGCTTATTAAATTTCTCAACAAGCTGTAAGTAGTTGCACCAACTCCACTCAACAGTACAGCCTTCCGTTTGTCTGGCTCCTCAATATCATTAGCTTGGAAGAAAAAGTCCAACATTTCACTATATTCTTCCCATGACTGAGTCGAGTTATCAAAAGGGGTTACCGTTCCGATTACAGCCGCCATTGCTCGTCGTGGTGGGGAAACCTCGTTTTTCCTCCTCTGAACTTGCACTCGAACTACTGGAGTCACTTGAGTTCGCCACACTTGCAATGTTCTCTGTTTCTCGCCGCTGATTTTTTTCTTTTAATCCTCGTCGCCAATTGTGTGATATCCTACCGTGTAGCAATGATCACACTTGAGTTATTTCTTTGGCTAACTCTGCCGTTTATTCTGCAACACACATAATAGACTGAACATGGACTCTGCGCGGGGTTTTCACACTCTTATTCTAATGTGTCCCCTTCATAGTAGTGCTGAACAATACAGGTAGTTCCCCCTAGAGGCATGTGCCAGTAATGTTCTATTTTAGACTTGCAGTCTACCACACTGGAATACAAGAAAGGCGCCACATCAGCTCTGCTAATACTAATAGGAGAAAGCCAAATTCTCCATTTCTCTGATAGTTCCCAAGTTGGCTCACCTTGGTTCAAAATAACTGCAGGTAATCAATAAAAAAACACTTTCTCCTTCCCACCAGTGTTTGTATAACCAATTATTCCACAGTAGTACATTGTATTTATATAATTTTGGCTTTAATTAAATAAAATTCCCCCTGCAGCTTCCCACACAATATGGCCACCCAAATAGTGACTCTCAGCCGTGTGACGTCATGTTAAACCTATGAATTGTGGGAAGCTGTCACACAGAAAGCAAATAAGCAACTACACGTTTAAAAAAAAAACAAAAAAAACTGTCTTGAACTTGTGGCTATTTTGTCTCTTTACACATTGTTTATTTTGCTTCAGGGAGCCCTTTGGGAGCTCGGCCACGCCCCCTCCTCCTGTCAGTGTCACCAGCTGTTCCTCATTATTGGCGTTTCCCTTAAGCACGCACACCTCCATTCATCTCCATTCATGCACACTTGACACTACACTCATGCACACCTGTTTTCTATTAGGTCCAGCCCACGCACTTCCACACCTGCGGTCTCCTCCCTCATTATAATGACTATATATATATATATATATATATGTGTGTGTGTGTGTGTCGAATGAGATTATATATATATTATAATAAGTAGAAAGTAGACTTGGCAACACTGCTTATAACTCTGTGGTCTGCCAGTAAACTTGTCCGCCCCTCTTTTTCCTCCCCAGAAAACAATACAATGATGGTTCCTTCTTTAAATGAACACTTGTTAATCTAAACGTCACTATCAGCAATACAAAACCAATAAATTGCTCTGAATTAAAATCTTTTTGTACAGACTACCGTTTAAATTAAAAATGTGTGCCAAAGCTACCAGCAACCATTACAATAGCCTTATACATTAAGAAACTGTATTTTCAAAAAGTACAGTAAATGACTGGGTATTACAGGTGAAATCAACAAAAATTCCCGTAATGCAACAGAAATTACAGTAACTCAGTGGAAAAACATTTTGCAGTATCATACTGGGTTAAGTGCTATATAACTGTAGAAATTAAAGCCGTGTCTAGCAGTGTACAATGTGGGCACAAGCTCCCCCAGTCACTGTTTGTGTTCCATCTACCATAAATATGCCTTGATGTCAATATCCTCTCTTGTTAAAAATAAAGTGACAAAAAACTGACTGACTACTGTTTACTGTATAAGTCTGTAAGGACAGTGGACAGTGGGCAGTGGGTTTTTTTTTTTTCCTCATTAGTCCTTACAGTCTGCTGGCTATTTATGATGGCAACTTTTCAAACGTCTCTCATCAGTCAAAATGTTTTATTAACTCTCCATGTCATGTAAGTTTTATTAGTCTTCATTCAACAGGCAGATTTGATATTTGCAAATTAATAAATTAGAAATTTTCTAACCACAGAAATAAACAGATGTCTGAAGAGTGATACAAGGTTAATTTTGGGCCACATGACCCTGCTGGGATAGGCTCCAGCTCACCCCCCCGCGACCCAAAAAGGATTAAGCGGAAGAAGATGGATGGATGGATGATGATAAAGATGAGGATGTTTTATTATTATTATTATTAGTGTATCTTTTGAACTGAGCAAAAATGAGATTGTTTTGCCTTAAATTCTGATGTTAATTATAGAAAAACTTGTTTTTTTCCACAGTCATTTTTCATAACTGTTTATCTCTCGATCTTTATCAACTTTATAGAGGATTCAGACATGATTTTCTAACAATGTGATTATATAAAGAATATGACAGGCAGGTTACCCATATAAGGCACTGCTGTGGTGACTTCTGGACTGGCTGTGACTCCAAACTGTGGAATGGGCAGAAGGTAATCCCCACCATGTGAGGCCTCGACCCCAGTTTTGTAGGCGGGGTGTGATTCATTCAAATCTGCCGGCGCTATAAGAGGGGAAGTTGCAAGTAACCCAACTTCAACCCACAAGATCGTGGCACAGTGCACGAACAGTCGCGGCTGTCATTCTCAGTGATAATGAATACTATGAAAACTATAAAAAATGCCATAGTCTGTTTGGTCCTGCTGCCCCGTTTTCTAGTGGCAGCTGTCATATTTTGGCTGCTTGACTTCTTGTGCATCAGGAAAAGAGTTTTCTTCAGGATGAAGGAGCAGGAGGGCGATGCCATTGATCCGCCTCTCTGCATATCGGACTCTAACCGCTTCTTCAGCCTCGAGTCCCTAAAGGCGGTCTGGCACGGCCACAAGCTGGACTTTCTGAAAGTGGCGCGTCTCGGGCAGGGAGCGCCCAACACCGAAGTTGTCCAGCTGGAGGATCAGCGACGCAGCCGGATCCTCGACTATGCGAGGGACCAGAGACCGCTCATCCTCAACTTTGGCAGCTGCACCTGACCGCCGTTCATGGCGCGTCTGAAGGCTTTCCAGGGGGTCGTGCAGCAGAACGCAGACATAGCGGACTCTGTGGTCGTGTACATCGAAGAAGCGCACCCCTCCGACGGCTGGATGAGCACCGACGCGCCCTACCAGATCCCCAGACACCGGTGTCTGGAGGACCGGCTCAACGCGGCGCAGCTGATGCACCTGGAAGTACCGGGCTGCCAGATCGTGGTCGACAGCATGGAGAACTCCTCCAACGCTGCGTACGGAGCCTATTTTGACCGACTTTATATACTGCAGGAGGGGAAAATAGTTTACCAGGGTGGCAGAGGACCCGAGGGATATCGGATCTCTGAGCTCAGAGACTGGCTGGATCAATACAGAAAAAGGCTGCGATCCAACAATCTGATTATTCACGTGTAGATTAATTTTCATGTTTAGAGCTGCTGTTACAAAAGCGAATGTGCTGCATTTTTCAATATTTTAACTCGGTTTATGAATAGATTATCTCCGTTATTAATGTTTTCTGAGTATTTATTTTATTTGTGGGCTAACCTTTCGTATCGAACCATCGATACAGCCCCAACAATGTAACTGTCAAACGTCCTGACTTTTACGCAGTCCTTGTGGAAACGCGCCTGTGTGGTTGAGATGCGCGCGTCACTCTGCTCCTCAGTATTATTATGAAGTTCGGGTTTTAAGCGGAATAAATCCAGGGAACCGATATTGATGCTTTTTATACTGGTGGACACAGTGAAGCTGATGCTCTCTGCCTTTTAATGGTGCAAATGTGTTGTGAATTATTTTTTTAGTTTTTTTTGAATCAATAAAAATTATTTGATCTGTGTTTAAAGTCAGATTGTTTTTAATTGCAAATTACCTATAAGCAATGTAGGGAAATTTGTGTTTGTTACTGTGTAGTCGTCTTTTCCACATTTATTTTATTTGAAAAAGGGGGGGGGGGGACCTTGCAGAACAGAGCTCTCTTGGGTGGAAAACTGAAAATTTAAAACCTAAATTAGTTGAAACCACAAAAATATGTATTTTAATGACTTTTTTTGTAATTAACTATTTTTCTTTTAAAGATAAAGGGCAAAACAAATCTAATGTTGACCTATTTCAAATTTTATTGTTATTAAAAGTCACTTTGCAAAGGTTGTTGGTGTCTTGCCAGTGCAGCATCAAAAAGAAACGCATAATTCATTCTTTATTTTCAACAACCAATTCCTAAGCTTTTGACCCCTTACACTTAAATGAGGATAATCACTCTTTATTTATGTGATATATTCTCAGAAGGTCCTAAAAACATGTTTTCAGGGTTGAGGGTGCAGACAAGTGGAATTCCTGGAAAACCTGCATACTAAAATCATGTAACTCTTCAGCTATTGCAAGCAGTGCACATGAATGCATTTTTTTTTTTTTTTAAGTTGAAATCAGTCTTGGAATATGTCTTCAAATGCCCCAAATGAGTCACGACGCAACAAAAACACAACGGGGGGCACAGATGACTCAGGAAGCCAGGCGAAGGGAGAAAACGGTGTATATGGTGCAACATTTTGTGAGGTACTTTGGTTCCCAGTGTGTCCATTATTCAGCATCAAGGAACTAAAGTCAGAACAGTGCATAAATCAGCACGAACCTTTTGGACATTCAGATGTCCTGACTGCACACATAACTAGGCTCATTGTTAATTAATGTGGGTCATTTTAACCAAAGAATGTGTTTCTGAAAGCATGATTTGAAGCAAATTTGTTTGCTGTAAATGGCTGACAATGATCAATATGAAGTTTCTGGCACATATGGCAGCCACCCGGATCTTTTCCATGCAATTTTCAGTTCCTGGCCATTGTTTGTGATCTGATTTTTGTGTGGTCCCTGTATCAAAAAGTAAGGCTTTTGCTGCCGGCTTACATACTTATTCCAATTTAGATTTGCAACACTTCATGCGCAGGAGAATATATGTGGAAAAGGAAAAAGTAAATGGCATTAATCTACACATAAAGTTGAAAATATCACCTTATTTGATCCAATAACATAATTTATCACCGTTTTAGAAAGTTGCAAAGCAAAAAAGATTTCCTGGCACATTAGGAAAGAGAGTAAATCCACTGGATTAAAGAATATGTTGCCTGGTCTGACTGCTTCACAGTGACCCTTTGCGTCTCATCTGGAACACATTTAACACATAAACACAGCATACTTATGAGCTGAGAGCTGACAGAGGGGTACCTGCCTGAATGAAATATAACTTGCAGTGTAGCCAACGAATAGAAGCCCCCACTGGAATTCTTTAGATTTGGATTCTTTCCATGCACAATTTTCCATGGATGCTGAGTCTCATCTGTCTGTCTGAGTTAAAGGCGAATGGGAACAAAGGGTTAAAGGGTCTCGGGCTCTGGGGGAGAGATTTAACTTTTGCTGCTCTGTTTTGTTTTATGACTTGGAGGGGGCAGAATAGGTTGACTGAGGTGGTGTGTTTTCTTTCCCTCTGGCGCCTTGGGTCAGCTTTTGAAGGTGAGGGCCCCTCACTCCCCAGGGCCGTGCCTCCACAAATGAATGTCTGGTGGTGGTGGTGGTGGGGAGCCAGGGGCCCCGGCACACAAAAGGGTGTTTCAGTTAAGAAGAAGAAGCCATCTCTGTTGTCATTCAGTCCATGCAGCCAATCCTGTACAGTAGAACAAAATTACGTTTCTCCTATCTACAATGCTAATCACATGTAGAATCAGACGGGTCGCTGCCATGCAAGGCAGCCACCACAAACAACTTCTCCTTCCCTCATTCTAGTGCGCTGAGCGCCAAGCTAGAAGGCGGGGAAGTGCCATTTTTATATGGCCTTTAGTATGACCCAGCCGGGATTTGAACGATGCTCTACCAACTAGGCCACCACTCCAGCAACCAGCACGTTAACCAATCTTCCTCGTACCGAGTGGAAAAAATAAACTCAAAAGCTCTTCAAAAGGACCATTTCAACATTGCTGTTGTCTCCATCTGGTAATCATTTGCCTAAAGTTTATAGTAGCAACACATTTTTTATACACATTTCTATATTTCACTTATATAGCTGCTGTAAGACATCTTGATTTGCTGGGTTGTTTGAGGACAGGTTTTTGTAGGTCAGGAATATGCAGTAACACAGCATGAGACATTTCCCAGTAATGCTTAGGTGGCACTGAGAAATGGTTGGATGTAACTGAAAAAAAAAAAAAAAAGAAAACAGTCTGTCGCCTGAACGGTGAACTCGAATAGAACAGCAACAAGGTGGAAAATAATCCGTTATGTGGGGCAGGCAGCACTCACCCAGGACTCATCTGAATTGTGGCTTGGAAGAAGGTTGGTGGAATAAAAAGCAGGGAACATTTAGTACTAGTATTTAAACTGAAATATAGTATATGGTGTTTATTTAAAATTCAGGTATGAAATAATGCACAGACCTAAGAATTTTGTAGGGAGACATTCAGGTGTATGTTTTTAAACTGGGACATGTCTGAATTCAAAATACACAAGAACATAATTATATTTGAGTGCTTTTCTTTAAAAAAAAATACAGATTTAGTGCAAAATAATTTTTTGGGGGGGGGTGATAAAATGTCTCCCTTCATGCTCAGGTTCTGGCTATTGTGTTTTCTGTCTTCGCACTTCTTTTAGATGGATGACACCCTGTGGTCATACTCAGTGACTACAGTTTTTCACACATTCTTACAGTTGCACAAGCTCAGAATCAGCTCAGCAAAACTACCAATAAGTGTCCACTCTTCTAGTCTCGATTTCAACATTCTCAGAATTGATTTAACACTGGCAATTTTACTGTGTATTTCAGACTGTTAAATACCACACTAGAAACGACTGGACACAGACAGCTTTCATCCCCTCCGTCAAGGAGGTAATGTGATCAGGGCAGTTTGTCTGTTTCCTTGTTTGTTTGTTAGCAGGATTACACAAAAACTACTGGATGGATTTTGTTGAAATTTTCACCAGATGTGGCCCTTGTGCCAGTGATGAACCCATTCGATTTTGGTGTTCCAAGACTGCATACCTCTTACAAGGTGGACGGCAGGATGGATGAACAGACAGGGAAGGGAGGGACTGAGACTAATGGAGCCTTGGCAGAGGTATGCACTCTTTTGAGTGCCATCTAGTTCTTAATTTGATGCTGGCAATTTTTCAGAATGTCAGAATCTACCCATGTATTTCAGAAAATCATATTTCATCTGTGTGTGAACAAGCCCACAGACACACACCTCATCCGCTCACCTTCTCCAATTATCCACCTGCTGCTGATTACACCCATGATACTTAAGTAGGGCTCACTCTAGCATTAGTGTGGGTGCGTCACAAGTCATCAGTGTGCTGTTATCGTGTCCATGATCTCCTGCTCAGTTTGTGCTCTTCAGTGTTCTGGACAGTGATGTGTGGTCAGGGGAGGCAGGTGAGGCTAAAAATCACAGCCAGAGGCTGCGCAGTACTGTTTCCCCAACAGGAGGGGGAGTGCTTGAGCACCATAAGCACAGTTTGTTTGTTTTTTTAATAAAAGAAGGCAAGGACAATTTTTTTTAACAAAGTCACAGTGATTTTTGTCCAGGATTGGCAATTTTTTTTTTTCATTTACAAGTAAATGAAGTCTCAAAACCTCTCTCTGCAACTGGGTGCTGGACTTTCTCCCAGGGAGGCCACAGAATGTGCGGGTTGGCAGCAACACCTCCAAGACCATCACACTGAGCACAGGGGCCCCACAAGGGTGGGTGCTCAGCACACCGCTCTTCACCCTGCTGACCCATGACTGTGTACCAGCCTACAGCACCAATCACATCATCAAGTTTGCGGACGACATGACGGTGGTGAGCCTCATCACCAACAACTAGGAGGCCAACCACAGAAATGAAGTGAGCCAACTGGCCTAGTGGTGTAAAGACAATAATCTCTTCCTGAACATGGGAAAAACCAAGGAGACTGTGGTCGACTTCAGGAGGGGACACACACAGTATCCCCCTCTGATCATCAATGGAGCAGCTGTGGAGAGGGTGAGCAGTACCAAGTTCCTGGGAATGCACATCTCTGAGGACCTCTCCTGGTCCAACAACACTACATCACTGGCCAAGAAGCCTCAACCTCACCTCTGTTTCCTCCGCAAACTGAGGAGAGCACAAGTTCCACCCCCCAACCACCCATCATGTGCTCATTCTACAGGGGCACCATTGAGCATCCTCACCAGCTGCATCACAGTGTGGTATGGAAGCTGCAGCGCCTCCTGCCGGAAAACACTACAACACACGGAAAACACTACAACACACATGAAAGCAGCCAGCAAGATCATCGGTGCCCCTCTGCCCACACTTTCGGACATCTACCTCACCCACAGAGCCATCAGCATTACAGGCAAGGCACTCACACGAACCCTTGAGGATTCTCGAGAGGCAAGGCAAGTTTATTTGAAAAGAACATTTCATGTACAAGACAATTCAAAGTGGTTTACATAAAAACATTAAAGCATTAGAGCAAGCTGCAAAAGGAATACATAAGAACTTAAAAGCAAATTCAAAAGTAAATTAAAGAGAAACAAAAGCAGGCTAAAATAGAATACGACAGATATAAAAATTTACAGTGTATTGTAGGATACTGACAATTGTTCTACTGAAAGGCCACGGCAAATAGAGTTTTTACCCTGGATTAAAAGCAGCTGAGAGTTTCAGCAGCCCTGATGCTTCCTGGGACTTTGTTCCATATGTGAGGAGCATAAAAACTAAACGCTGCCTCACCATGTCTGGTTCCAACTCTGGGCACAGATAGTAGGCCTGACCCTGATGATCTGAGGGCTCTGGGTGGTTCATAATGGACTGGCAGATCTGAAATATATTTTGGCCCTAAACCATTCAGAGCTTTATAAACCAACAGCAGTATTTTTGAAATCTATTCTTTGGCAGACAGGAAGCCAGTGTAAAGATTTGAGAATTGGAGTTATATGATCCATTTGCTTGGTCTTAGTGAGGACTCGAGCTGGAGCATTCTGAACCAACTGCAGCTGTCTGACAGACTTTTTAGAGAGACCTGTGAGGACAGTGTTATATCGTAACTCGTAAACAAGGATGAGGCCAGGGGTGGAGCTGAACACTGCTTTATTAAACAAGCTGGGCTCTGTACACCCGACCGCACATGCAGCTGTTTGGCAGAGGAAAAGCGGAAGAGACCGCCCCTCTACCAGCAGCCCCTCTTACACCACCGGAGATGGCGGAACCGGAAACCGGGGCTGCCATCCCGTACCACACAAATAAGAGCTTCAATATGAACGGTATATGAACACTGAACAAATACATAATACCCCCCCCCCCCCATCCCTGCAGAAAATCCAAAATACACGCACATAATCAATCCACCACAATTTGGAACCCAAATCATCCACTAGACATAAACAAACTAAAATCACCAAAAGGGGCCTATCACATTCACACCAAAAGAACTAAAATTAGGGGGGATGGGTAGACCGCTGTCCTACCCCACACACGGTGAGGCAGGTTATTCTGCCGCCTATGCTATTAAAGTCCATAAAAGGAAAGTACTGCCATGTCTCCTATACAAAATACCATATGAATACAATTCCTAAAACTATTAACACAGAACACAATTGAACTATTGAAACACGCCCATTACTCGGTGAGGATGACCCATGCCACCACCATCCCTCCCAGACCCTTCACCATCAGTTCACCCCTGGCAGCAGTCCGCTTCCCAGACCACAGCTGGTCGCCTCCGCCTCGGAGCGTCTTCTCCTCCACACCTCCAAGTGCTCCAACCGTCTGGAGTCATGCCCATCCGTCTTCTTTGGAGCACGCTGTAACTCAGTGGGATGGCACCACGAGCCATCCGACAGCAGCAGGTATCGATCATGCCACTCACCCATCACCTGCAGCCGACCCTGGTACCGTTCCATATTCCGCTTCTGTCTCACCCACCTGGACCTCACCTCTGCCCGAGCCCAAACCCAGTCTGCAACTCCAAGTGGGGCCTTGCACAGCCTGCGGCATTTCCGCCTGGCACTCGCTCCTTCAGTGCCACCTTGTCACACCCCGACTGCTTGTAGATCCATTGCTGACCCCGCCCCTGTGGTCCCGTGTTCACCAGTCCTCCATGGCTGTGCTTTGGGAACATCTGAGACCATAGTTTGGGCCCCGCTCATCGCCACCAGTACTCACCTATGCCACCCGGCGCCGACAATCAGGGTAACTTGGACACTGGCACCAGGGCCCTCTCATGGCGACCCTGAGCGCGACGCAGGCTGTCCACTTTCTGGAGTGCCCAGCATTGGTTCATCCCACACTACATCGTCCTGGATCCTCCAAACCGGTTGGTCCCACAGTCCACCACCTGACCACTCTTCCCCAGTGCCACTCCTGATGGAGAATCCAAGGCCATAAAATAAGTTGCAACCCATGATGTTAGAGCCGTAGTCCGTCACAATGAGCTTCACAGCGGCAATCATCGCCAACTTGTACCGAGCCATCAACGTGATGGTACCTACCGTGGCCAATCGTCCTCCTTCATAGCCGCAAAGCGGCGCTGAGAAACCTCCAATCCTGTAGTGGGGAAAACACTGTCTGACTGTAGCCCAATTCAGCACAGAACTCTCCACTCCCGTGTCGACCAGCATTGGTACCAGAACTCCATCCAATATTACCGTGCAGCGCGTGCGCCCATCAGTACTCAGGGACACCATATGTACCACAGTTGGAACAGGAGAAATTGAAGTCTTGCCCGAGCTCTCTTGTCCAGCTGACTGGCACATCCTCATGAAATGATGGAGACTGCCGCAATTTCCACAGTGCTTCCTTCTTGCCGCACGCTCTCTGGCCTTGTGGCAGTGCTTCATGGACCCACAACCCATACACCTGGGCTTTCCCGGGGCAGACCTTATTTGTGCAGCAATGGCCTCCTCCACATTGTCCATGACGCTCCCATCGCTGTCCGGGTCCACTACCTGTGTGGCCATGGAGGATCTTGAACCTCCCGGCAAAAGGCGCTTGCTTAGCTCCCGAGTTAGCTTATCTGCTGCTTCCAGCCGTAGCACCAACTTGATAGCCCTAGTCAGCGTCAACTCCCCCGGGAATGTGAGCAGCTTGGAGCAGACTGCAGTACAGTTGGTGTGTTCCGCCAACTGGTCGCGTACCATTTCTTCTTCCAACAGCCCAAACCGGCACTCAACAGCCAACTGCCTTAAGTCTGACACGAACCTGCTGGATCGGTTCACCAACCTGTTGGCGGTGCTGTCTGAACTTAATTCGCCCAACAATGACGTTGTCCGGCACCCTGAAATGGCAGGCCATTAACTCAACCACTTCTTCATAAGTGTCCGCATCTCCAAGCGTGCTCAAAATTCTTTGTCCCTCCATTCCCAGGTTGTGTACTAATAATGCACAAGCTTGCAGCATCTCCATTCTTCCCAGGTCCAACGCTACCATGTATGTCTAGAAAGCCTCATACCAACAAGGCCACGCCACAGACAGCTCCCCCGGGAGCTCCAGGAATGAACGAATTGGTGTTCCACACGCCTCCATGAGTTTACCTCTCGTTGCCAAATGTTATGTTGTAATTTGTAGACAAGGCTGAGGCCTGGAGTGGAGCTGAGCACTTCTTTATTAAACAAGCTGGGCTCTGCACACCCGACCGCACATGCAGTTGCTTGGCAGAGGAAAAGCGGAAGAGACCACCCCTCTATCAGCAGCCCCTCTTATACCACCAGAGATGGCAGAACCGGAAACCGGGGCCACCATCCTGTACCACACAAATAAGAGCTCCAGTATGAATGGTATATGAACACTGAACAAATACATAATAGACAGCATTACAGTAGCCCAGTTTACTGAAGATAAATGCATGGACAAATTTTTCTAGATCTTGCTGAGACATCAGACCTCTAATCCTCACTATGTTCTTTAAGTTATAATAGGCTAATTTCACTGCTGTCTTAATGTGGTTGTTAAAATTCAGGTCTGAGTCCAGAACCACACCTAGATTTCTGGCTTGGCTGTTGGTTTTTAGCATCATTGATTGAAGCTGAGTACTAACTTTGAGTCTTTCTTCTTTGGCTCCAAAAGCTATTATTTCTGTTTTGTCTTTGTTTAACTGAAGAAAGTTCTGGCACATCTACTCTTTAATTTGACCAGTGTATTTGATCAGGGTTTTAATTGGACCATAGTCTCCTGGTGAGACGGTTATGTAGATTTGTGTATCATCTGCATAATTATGGTAATATATTTTTTTTTTTTTTTTTAAGATTTGAGCTAGTGGGAGCGTATAGATGTTGAAAAGCAGAGGTCCTAAAATGGAACCTTGGGGAACTCCACAGGTTAGTTTTGTTCGCTCCGGATTTGTAGTTACCTTTCTTAGGCCTTCGTCGGTCAGGGTTGACCGTGGGTGAAGCATCCCAGTCCTGGTTGTCTGCTCGGCTGGAGCAGCGTCGTCTGTGGCAAAATAGACCAATGCGGGAGTGGCAGTCTCTTTCACAAAGGTCACACCTGTGTGTAGCTTCTGGTCTGTTGGAGCTGCTGCTTTCCTTCCTGTGTGCTCATTTTTCTGTAGCAGCAGTCATCATTTTCTCCTCCCCTGATTTCAGGTGTTGCTTCAGGGTCCCTTTCCACTTTGCACGGTCACCTGCTAGGCTCTCCCAGGTCTCTGTGTTGTTGTCGGTGGCCTTCATGTCTCTCTTAAGCCCCTTTTCCACTAGTGCCTGTTTGGCCTTAATCACTTCAACAATGGCTTTACTCAGCTTGGCTTGCTTCTCTTTCCATTAGCAGAGTACCTTTTGGGGTGGGTGGGATTTTTTTACAAAAAGGCGGCGCAACACTCCCGTGACATAAAGCATGCAACACCCAAACAACACACAAAATGGAGGATTACGAGGGGAAGATTTATGCGCTGTGGCTTTTTGTCACAGTAAGGCCAGACAGGACAGGCAGAGAAGACAACGTGCGTTGAGACAAAACACGACAGAAAAGTACAGGAGACTTTTGGATGCCATAGCGGAATATGAACCCACAACCGTGAGGTTGGAAACCACAACTAGATGGATGTGGATGAGGATGAGGGTAAGCTAATGAATGCTAATGCTTGCTACAGTCATTATAATTCTGCGTACTACATTGTGATGGCGCCAGGTTATCGCTATTAAAGGTATTAAGGTATGTATGCTGTGTGTGTGTGTGTTTCAGATGGCTGCTTTGTTGTGAAATAATTGCTGCAAACCGTCGTTCTGGACATTAAACTGTGCCTCACAATGGTGGGAGGACATAAGTGTGGGCTATTACATCCTCGAAGACTCATCTTCTCCATTGCAAAACTGGCTGTTGAAACCATTCCATGACACTGGACGACTGACAGAGGAACACCACACGTACAGCCAAAACATCATTTGAGTACGGGTGGTTGAATGCTTTCGGCAGGCTGAAGGGAAGGTGGCACTGCCTTCTGAAAAGGAATGACTGTGACATCCAACTGGTGAAAGCTATGGTGCTTACTTGTTGTGCTCTGCATAATCTGTGTGATAGTCATGGAGAGACTTTTGAGACTACACAGGATGATCCAGCAGCTGCAGCACGTCAATCGGTGGCGGCAGTGGCACAGGGTGCAGAAATGTACGAGATGTTCTGATACAGTACTTGTGTGGCAATAATGACTAGACAATGTCATTGCCTTCCCATTCATGTGCCTACACATGTCCAGCTTCTGTATTTTGAAAATAAAATTTTGTACCCTTTTCAGGTACGTCTTCTCTGTTGTTTGTAAGGGTTATTTGTGAAGGTACGAGTAATTATATGCTAAAACACAGGAGAAGCCGTCTGGAAAAAATCCAGCAGCTAGACAATTTACTTTTGGTTTGATGTAAGTCTGTCAACAGACCTCTGAATCATGTGTTGAAACATGTTATATCCCATTTTACCCAATCCCATTATTATGAAAAAATAATAAATGTAGCACTATAATTTGTTGGGACAAAATTGCTCCCACGACTTTTATGGGATGTTTAAGAAATTGGACTCCATAATGTACTCCCAATATAATGGTCTAACAACCCTTCTTGTCAAAAAATATAATTTTGTACCCTTTTCAGATACGTCTACTGTTATTTAAGGGTTATCTGTGAAAGTAAGAGTAATTAAATGCTAAAACACAGGAGAAGCCATCTGCAAAAAATCCAGCAGCTAGACACTTCACTTTTGGTTTGATGTACGTCTGTTAACAGACTTATGAATCATGTGTTGAGACATGTTATCTCATTTAACCCTATCCCATTATTATGAAAAAATAATAATTGTAGCACTGCAATTTGTTAGGACAAAATAGCTCTCACAAATTTTATGGGATGTTTACATCACAGGACTCTATAATGTACTCCCAATAAAATGGTCTAGCAACCCCTCTTCAAAAATTACAATTTTGTGCCCTTTTCAGATACGTCTAATTTTATTTATAAGGGTTATCTGTGCAGGTAAGAGTAATTAAATGCTAAAACACCAGAGAAGCCATCTGCAAAAAATCCAGCTGCTAGACAATTCACTTTTGGTTTGATGCAAGTCTGTTAACAGACTTATGAATCGTGTTGAAACATGTTATGTTCCTTTAACCCTATCCCATTATTATGAAATGTAGCACAACTATTTGTTGGTACAAAACTGCTCCCACAACTTTTATAGGATGTTTAAGTAATTTGACTCCATAATATACAGGTGCATCTCAATAAATTAGAATGTCATCAAAAAGTTAATTCAATTCAGTAATTTAATTCAGAAAATGAAACTCCTATATTATATAGATTCATTACACACAGAGTGATATAGTTCAAGTGTTTATTTCTTTTAATTTTGATAGTTATGGCTTACAGCTCATCAAAACCCCAAATTCAGTTTTTTCAAAAAATTAGAATATTTCATAAAATTAATTTTAAAAAATGTTTTTTTTAATAGAAATGTTGGCTGACTGAAAAGTATGTCCATGTACACACTCAATACTTGGTCGGGGCTCCTTTTGGATGAATTACTGCATCAATGCAGCGTAGCATGGAGGTGATCAGCCTGTGGTACTGCCGAGGTCCTACAATCCTATCAAACATCAGGGGACCCAGAGATAGCAGACCATCTCATTGAATCGCTAAATACAGCCCGGCGAAAGAAATGGGAGGAGACAGTTGCTGACCGGAGCTTTACCCACTCTAGCAGGAAATGTTGGAGCCTCATCTGTCGCCTAGGAGCTGCACAGAAGCCCCCTAGCCAAAGCCGAGCATCCGTCACACCCAACCAAGTTGCATCCCACCTACTGACTTTCGCCAAAGCACCCCAAGACAAAGACACCAGAAGAGCAGTTACAACTGAGCTAAAAAAACACCAAAAAATGCCTGTAGAGGAAATGAACCCTGAACCTTTCGAGGCTGATGAACTGGAGAAAGTCCTACAGGGCCTGAAATGTGGAAAAGCAGCAGGATACGATAACATCTTCCCAGAATTCATGAAAAATCTTGGCCCCTGAGCCCTAACCTGGTTGACACAATTCTACACAAGGATCACACAAACAAACTCGATCCCAAAGAAATGGCGGACAGCAAAGGTCATTGCCATCCCAAAACCTGGCAAAGACCACAAACTACCAGCAAGCTACCGCCCAATCTCCCTACTCAGCGTTCCTTACAAAATCATGGAGCGCCTAATACTGCAACGCATTTCCCCAGAAATAGAGGATATTCTAAGTGTGGAGCAAGCAGGTTTCCGCAAGGACCGCAGTACAGGAGAACAAGTACTGGCCCTAACCACCTTCATCGAAAATGGCTTTGAGAGCAGACTGAAGACAGGGGCTGTGTTTCTCGATCTTACAGCCGCCTATGATACGGTCTGGCACAAAGGCCTCCTCCTGAAACTTATAAAGGCGATCCCTGCTTGGGCAACAGCAATTATAAAAACCCTGCTGACCAACCGAAGGTTCAGAGTCCACCTCAGTCAGAACACAAGTGCATGGAGAATGCAGAAAAACGGACTCCCACAAGGCTCAGTTCTAGCTCGAACTCTGTTCAACCTCTACATAAGCGACCTGCCTACTACAAAATCCCGCAAATTCATCTATGCAGACAACATCTGTTTGGCATTCCAAGCACCAGACTTTGAACCACTGGAACGGGTGCTCACGGAAGATCTTGCCAAACTGGACCAGTTCTGCAAAATCTGGCGCCTAAAACCAAGCCCAGCAAAAACCGTCTCCAGTGTATTCCATCTCCACAATGCAAAAGCTGCCAGAGAACTAAACATCCACCTGAGCGGACTCAAGCTTAAGCATGCCCCAAATCCAACTTATCTTGGAGTGACCCTTGATAGGACCTTATCCTTCAAGGAACATCTAAAGGGGACGGCTGCTAAGGTGAAGGTACGAAACAACCTGCTCTGCAAGCTCGCTGGTGCAAAATGGGGGGCGGCAGTCTCCACCCTGCGCACCTCAGCACTGGCCCTTTCATACTCTGTAGCAGAATATTGTGCCCCTGTCTGGTCCAGGTCATCTTACACACACCATGTAGACACCCAGCTCAACTCAACCATGAGAACTATAACTGGAACAATCCGCTCAACACCACTCCCCTGGCTCTCTGTACTGTCAAACATAGCCCCTCCACACATCCGGCGAGCAGCATTAACTCAAAGGATGCTCCAAAAAGTTAAAGATTTTCCTCACTTGCCAATCCATGCAGATATCTACACCCCACCCACTGCCCGACTTTCATCCAGACGGCCGATTTGGAAAAACCCTCCCCCAGCTGACTTTAGCATCCAGACAGCTTGGCAAGAGGAATGGGAGACCAAGGAGGTCCCAAACAAACAGCTGGTGATAAACCCCAACCAACAGGTCCCGGGCACCAACCTCCCAAGGAGACAGTGGTCTACACTCAATCGCTTCAGGACTGGACATGGCCCCTGCTTGGCCAGCCTTCACAGATGGGGCAGTAGCCCTAGCCCACTGTGCGCATGTGGAGAGGAGCAAACAATGGAACACATCATAGAGGTTTGCCCGCTCCAAAGACTGGAAGGAGGATTACACACCCTCCATACAGCAAACCAGGAGGCAACTGCTTGGCTTAAGGACTTTGCATTCGCTAAATAAATAAATAACTGCCGAGGTGTTATGGAGGCCCAGGTTGCTTTGATAGTGACCTTCAGCTGGTCTTCATTGTTGGGTTTGGTGTCTCTCATCTTTCTCTTGACAATATTCCATAAATTCTCTATGGAGTTGAAGTCAGGCTAGTTTTCTGGTCAGTCAAGCACAGTGATACCATGGTCATTTAACCAGGTTTTGTTACTTTTGGCAGTGTGGACAGGCACAAAGTCCTCCTGGAAAATGAAACCAGTATTTCCATAAAACTTGTCAGCAAAGGGAAGCATAAAGTGCTCTAAAATTTTCTAGTAGATGGCTGCACTGACTTTGGGCTTGATAAAACGCTGTGGACCAACACCAGCAGATAACATAGCTCCTCAAATCATCACTGACTGTAGAAACTTCACACTGGACCTCAAGTGACTTAGATTCTGTGCCTCTCCACTTTTCCTCCAGACTCTGGGACCTTGATTTTCAAATGAAATGCAAAATTTACTTTCATCTGAAAAGAGGTCATCTGCTGGTGTCGGTCCACTGTGTTTTATCAAGTCCAAAATCAGCGCAGCTGTCTACCAGCAAATTTTAGAGCACTTCATGCTTCCCTCTGCTGACAAGCTTTATGGAGATGCTGATTCCATTTTCCAGCAGGACTTGGCCCTGCCCACACTGCCAAAAGTGCCAAAACCTGGTTTAATGACCTTGGTATCACTGTGTTTTATTGTCCATAAAACTAGCCTGACTTTAATCATATAGAGAATCTATGGAGTATTGTAAAGAGGAAGATGACAGACACCAGACCCAACAATGAAGATGAGCTGAAGGCCGCTATCAAAGCAACGTGGGCCTTTTTAACACCTCAGCAGTGCCACAGGCTGATCACCTCAATGCCACGCCACACTGATGCAGTAAATTCATGCAAAAGGAGCCCCGACCAAGTATTGAGTGTGTACATGGACATACTTTTCAGTAGGCCAACATTTCTATTAAAAATCCATTTTTTAAAATTAATTTTATGTAATATTCTAATTTTCTGAGAAACTGAATTTGGGTTTTCTTGAGCTGTAAGCCATAACCATCAAAATTAAAAGAAATAAAAAGTTGAAATATATCTCTCTGTGTGTAATTAATCTATATAATATAGAAGTTTCATTTTCTGAATTGAATTACTGAATTTATTTAACTTTTCGATGACATTCTATTTTATTGAGATGCACCTGTACTATATTATGTACTATATATACATATGTACATAATATACTCCTGTACAACTGTCTATCAACCCTTTTTCCTAAAACTATTGAGTAAATTGGTTATGTGCTACAGACACCTGATGTACAGCAGCATTTGGTCAGAAGAGAGGATGTGTATGTAACTACTGACTCTCTTCATAACAGACAAACCACAGTTATGATGCAAACACTCCTGGTTTATTAAAGCAGTGCAAGTACGTACACAAGTAAAAAAAAAAAACGCTGCGGGTGGGGAGACAAGGTTACACACGCCGACCACTCAGCGCGTCCACAAGCCTGCCAAATTCAGCCAGGAAAGCTTGGTTGAAGGCAGCAGTTTGTGCAATCTCCTCCCTTCGGAAGGCAGCTTCTCGCTCCATCGCCTCGCTGATTGACGGTCTGTATGTGCTGCAGGTGCTGTTCGAGCTGCCGTTCATGGAGCCACACCTCATCACCATGCATCTGGGCAAAGACAGTTGCAAGGTCGGTTGTGGGGTGGCTCCTTTTCCTCTTGGCTAGATGACAGAAATGGATGGTGGTTTGTTAAAGCAAGTTCAAAACATGTATTCAGGAAATACACTTGTGAAAACCAATGGTGGGATGTGACAAAAATGCTTCGTTGCTGTATTTAAGCACAATTGTCATGTTGCTGCCTCTCAGTAGAGCAGATTTTGCAAGTGCCAGGTTATGTTTAAAATAATTTGTTTTTATTGTGGCCTCAGAAATCAGAATGAGTTAATACAGTCAGCTGACGTGAATCATTTCAATGTAGCACGTTGACTGCAAGTACATTCGAAAGTGTGTTCATGTGCTACATCAATTTTTCCCAAAAAATAATTACACTTGTTGCTAAAAGCCAGTGGTGGAATGTGACAATAAAGTACTTTGTTGTTGTATTTAACCACAATTTTCATGTAGCTGCACTTCAGTAAAGTAGATTTTACAAGGACTGGGTTACATTTAAAATCATTTGTTTTTACTGTGACCTCAGCAATAAGAATGAGTTGATACCTTCAGTTGAATGGAATCTAGTACTTTAACTGAGGGTGTGCATCCCCGAGTACGGAGTCGCTCAGTCAAAATATGTAATTTTTGTCAATAAAAGTTTAGCCACCACTGTGCCGCCCTGGCTTAAAGTGTGGGCAGTGCTTTGTACCTGTATTGCTAAAATATAAAAGGATGCACTACAATGGGTCTCAAATATTTGTAATGTGTCCTGTTATTATAATACTGCATGTGTTTATTGACGACTGACTATAAACTACACATATAAACTAAATTATAATGGTGACTGAACAACTCCAATTCCTCAAAGTGCAACATACACTCTTATGAATATAACTCACAAAGGATCACACAAGTGATCTGACAATAAATAAATAATCAAGCGATTTATTTTACAGTGGATGTGCTATTCATTTTCAATTATTCTGTAATTAATATTCACACAATCAAATAAATCTCAGATCAGTCTCTTTCATTTTAAGTGGAAATTGTGCTACTTTAGTTTTGGCACTGGCACTTTATCTATACTTTAAAAAGCAAAAGGATTTGAGTACTTTGTCCACCACTACTAAAAACAACGGGGTGTGCTTACCAGTCAGAACACATTGCTGTGTCATGCTGCGTTGTCGGTGTCAAAGCAGATACTGGTCGGACTCTAGAAAGCAAATACACACAACTTAAGTACACGCACAGCACGAAAGTGCAACATGTAAAAAAAAAACCTTTTTCACCAGGATTACAACTAGCTTATTTCATCAGATATTGTAAATACAAGGAGAGCATAGCGTTAGCATTGATGGCTAACTAGCTAGCTTGTGATATGCCCACAAACAACGTTGTTGTGGTCTGTTCAAAGTGAACTTTCCACTGCTGGGATAAATAACGTAAAAGATGCATAATATCATATCACTCACTATCCTCTATATCCGAATATCCCGGCTTTCAACTGCTGAAGTTGGGTGATCCCGCGATTGCAAATTCATCTCGGGTGGCTGCGTCTAGTTACCTCTAGATTCTCTCATCAGCCAAAAGGCACAGAAAACTCTGCTGGACCGCGGTGTTGATTTATGTGGGTCTTATTTCTGTGAAGCCATTCTATCATTGTTTATATTAAGGATTACTTGCCAACTCATGGACTAATTTTTGCAAATGGCATCTCAAGAATTCTGAATTCAGCCTTCAAATGTCGCTCTCATGACGCTACGCCCTGACCAATCAGTGGCCTGCAGTCTGTTGATGTCACATTTCCAGCTCGCTTCAGCCCTGATAGTACCCCCCTCCCCCGGAATAGGTACAAAAAAAGTAGCTGGTACTAGGTACTAATGGAAAACCCTACAAACCGGGTAGAGTAGGGCTGAGTGGGTACTAGTGGAAAAGGGCCTTTAATGACATCTTTGTTCTGGAGCTGGAGGCGACCAGTGGATCTCCTCCCAGATGCCAGTTCTCCATACAGGATGTCCTTTGGGATGCGCCCATCGTCCATGCGGTGGACATGGCCTAGCCAGCCCCGCCGGTGCTGTCTGAGGAGAGTGAACATGCTGGGAAGTCCCACACGATTCAAGACGTCTGCGTTGGTTACGCTATCCTGCCAGGATATGCCCAGGATGCGGCGGATGCTTCGCAGATGGATGGTGTTGAGCCGCTTCTCCTGTCTGGCAAATGTTGTCCATGACTCACTGTCATACAGCAATGTGCTTATGACACAGACATTATACACTGCCACCTTAGTCTTCACCGACAGCTTGGGGTTTGTCCATACTCTGGTTGTGAGGCGAGCGAGTGTTGTAGCTCCCTTCCCGATCCTCCTGTCTACTTCAGTGTCAAGGGAGAGGTTGTAGGTTATGGTAGAGCCAAGGTAGGTGAAGTGGTGGATGATGTCGAGTTCATTATTATCAATGGTGATGGCAGGTGGTGATTTCAGTGTCTTGTCCCAGGACATTGATCTTTTTAAGGCAAATGGTGAGTACAAAATCCTTGCAGGCCTGAGAGAAGTGGTCCATCAGTGTCTGCAGCTCCTGTTGGGTGTGTGTTTCAGTTGCTGCATCGTCAGCAAACAGCATGTCTCTGATGAGCGTTTGCAAACCTTCGTCTTGGCTCTGAGGTAGGCAAGGTTGAACAGCCTGCCATCTGACCTGGTGCATAGGTAAATTCCTTCAGTTGCAGTGCCAAAGGCATGCTTTAGGAGAACAGCGAAGAATATCCCAAAGAGTGTGGGAGCAAGCCTTGTTTGATGCCACTGCAGATGCTGAAGGGGTTGGAGGAACTCCTGTTGAACTGCAAAGTCCCCTTCATGTTTGAGTGAAAAGATTCGCTCATGCTCTGTAGCTTTGGTGCGCAGCCTATCTTTGGGAGAATCTTGAACAGGCCGTCTCTGCTGACAAGGTCGAACGCCTTGGTGAGATCTATGAAGGCAACATACAGGGGCATCTGCTGTTCTCTGCACTTCTCCTGGAGTTGGCGGAGGGAGCAAGACCATGTCTACCATTGATCTCTTGGCATGAAAGCCACACTGCGACTCTTCTGCATGCGGCTCAAAATAACCTGAGCAAAGACTTTGCCGACGATGCTGAGTAGAGAGATGCCTCTGTAGTTGTTGCAGTCACTTCTTTCGCCCTTATTCTTATAGAGGGTGATGATCTTGGCGTCCCTCATGTCCTATGGTACATCCCCTTCTTGCCAGCACTGATAGAGAACTTCATGCAACGGGAGCAGGGGGGTAGTCTTGCAGTGTTTGGCCAGGTCCGGGGAATCCCGTCGCTGCCTGGGGCTTTGCTTAGTTCCTCTATTGTTGGCTCTACATCCAGCTCCTCTATGATTGGCATACATTTGATGGCATCAAGAGTTGTGGGGGACACTGTGTTCTGTCTGGAGTAGAGGTCAGAGTAGTGTTCCACCCATCTCTCCATCTGTTGGCCCTTGTCTGTAATTACTACCCCAGTGGAAGATTTGAGGGAAGCTGTCTGACTCTGGACTGGTCCGAATGCCTTCTTGATGCCATCGTACATCCCTCTAATGTTGCCTGTAGCAGCAGCTGTCTGGATGTCTTCACTGAGCTCTGTCCAGTATTCATTGTTGCAACACCTGGCAGTCTGCTGAGCCTTGCTCTTGGCAGCACTGAGAATCTGCAAGCTCTTCTCACTGGATGACTGCTTATACTTGGTGAGGGCGGCGTGCTTGGCTTTGATGACCAGAGTCATCTCTGTGGACTTGGCCTCAAACCAGTCGTGAGACTTAGAGGACTTCTTCCCAAAGGTAGCCAAGGTGGTGCGGTGCATGGTGTCCTGCAGTACTTCCCACTTTTCTGTGGCAGTCTCTGGGTTGTGAGGTTTGCATTTCCTTCTCAAAGGTATCTGCAAACTTTTCCACGAGGTCTGGTTGAGACATCTTGTTGACATCAATGAGGGGGTTCTCTTGTTTCTTTGAGTGGTGGATCCTCTTTGGCTGTAGCCTGATCTTGCAGCAGACCAGAGAGTGATCTGTGTTGCAGTCCATACTGTGGTAAGAGCATGTGTGGAGGATGTTCTTGATGGTGGCACGCCTGACCAGGATAAGATCTAGCTGATGCCAGTGCTTTGAATGTGGGTGTCTCCAAGAGACCTTGTGCTAAGGCTTGGTCCTGAGTAGGAGTTGGCAGTGCACAATTTGTGGTAACTGCAAAGCTTAAGCAGTCATTGGCCATTCTCGTTCATTTTGCCCACACCAAACTATCCAAGGTAAGAGGGCCATGAGTCATTATCTGTACCCACTCTGGCATTGAAGTCACCCAGGAGAACAAGTTGTGCCTTGCTGGGGATGCTTGCAACGATGGATGCAAGATTCTCGTAGAACTCACCCTTGGTGTCCTGTGTGGAAGACAGTGTCGGGGCATACACGCTAACAAGGGTGACTGGGCTTTTGGTAGTGTTGAGGCGAAGAGTGAGGAGACACTCTGTGCCATTGCTGCCTGGCTCTACCATATTCAGCAGGTTGTTCCTCACTGCAAAGCCAGCTCCATGCTCCCTTGGCTTGTCAGAGCCTTTTCCCTGCCAGTAGAATGTGTAGTCCTTCCCCTTCAGCATGCCTGAGTCAGCAAGGCATGTTTCCTGAAGGGTGGCAATGTCCACATGCAGCCACCTGATCTTGTCATTTATGACAGCTGTTTTCCTGAAATCACTGATGTCCTTAAGGTTTTCAGAAAGACATCATTGTCCAAACATTCCAACATCCCAGTTTCAAAGCTGAGTTTCTTTTGTTGTTTTGTTTCCTGGTGCGATGATTGCAGTTTGCTGTGTGGACGTTTCCTAATACTCATGCACCCAATGAGGATGGCAGACTGTGGCAAGACAACACCTTACTGGCTGGGGGCTGCCCAGCTTGAGGTGGGCGGTAGTTGTCCAGTGAGATCCAAGGGTCCCTCCCACCGTTGGGAACAACCCCTGGCACCAAGCTCTATGCCATTCAAGCAATGACTTTTAACCAGTAACTGTTGTTCCCCGTGTTGTGTCGAGACTGCAAGCAAAGCTGGAGTGACCTCTCCAGGGTGTAGGGTGTGAGTTTGTGTTGCTGAGTGTTGCTGGATGCTAGCCTGGGAATGTGATATGTAGGACAGGCTGTTGCCCATGTAGCATGTCCCCCCCACCGTCCATGTCGCTGATGGATTCAAAGGAACAGCAAGGCTGTTACATTTTGGCACCAGCGCCATCGCAGGAGCTGCCAGAATGAGGTTTAAATCAATGACAGACTGCCTTAGGGGCTCTGACGCCGGATTTTGCCTCAGGGTTGACTCCCAAAGCCTTTCCCATGACCGGATATGCCACAAAGCAACAGAGGTTTGGAATAAGGGTTTTCCTTCCCTTAGATGGACTACCCTCCCAGGTTGTCAAACCCCATCTACCAAAGCATCTGGTTTGAAGGTGCCAGAGACTCACCTTTGCCCCTTCTCCTGTCAGTAGTAGCAGTTCCGTCGGGCTTAGAAGCTAAGCCACACGAGCAGGCCAGGAGTTGGACTTCGTTGTCAGAGGCTATTTGAGACGCACGCCATAAGGAGCGTTTTTTTGAGCGCTGGGAGCTTATCCCCAGCACCACTCCTGGCTATGACAACTTTGGAACCACAAAATACACATACAAAATAGTCCCTGTCTTTTAAATAGGGCTCAAACCAGCTAAGTGCTGTACCAGAAAGTCCTACCCAGTTTTTTAGCCGGTCTAGTAAGATGTTATGGTAGACCGTGTCGAATGCAGCACTGAGGTCCAGTAGAACCAAGACTGAAATGTTACCATTATCTGTATTGGAATGGATGTCATTAAGGACCTTAACTAGAGCTGTCTCAGTGCTGTGGTGTGGCCGAAAACCTGACTGGAAGACATCAAAACAGTTATTTAATGTTAGGAAGTAGTACAATTGTTGACAAACAGCTTTTTCAATTATTTTACTAAGAAAGAGGAGGTTTGATGTGGGCCTATAGCTGTTCATGAGTGAGGTGTCTAGGTTGCTGTGTTTTAGAAGTGGCTTGAGTGCATTAATGAGCAGGGGGAGAGAGAGAGAGAAAGAGGCAGACACACAAAGCAGGCAGGAACCCTTACAACCTTAGAATAAGTTGTTTATATGTGTTCCATCACGTGCCACCTAGCGTGAACACGCTGTACCCTCGCTGTATTTAAGTACACAGCTTATGCCTTATTGTTTCAAGTGAGAAGGACCCCCCCCCCCCCCCCGGAGGAAATTCAACTTGGCAGATCTATTTTTCAATAAATTCCACTTTCTCAGGACCATAATTGTCAGTCATGAATTCACCTTTGGGCCGCCCACGCCAGAGGGACACCATTTGGTCTCGACCTGCAAGACCCCATTACTGACCGATATGACCGATAGTCACCACTAAACGTCTGAAGTGCGTGCTAATGTGTCCTTATCTTGACCGCTGGTCACCCCAGGCGTGCTAACACGTCTCAATGTGAATTGAGACTATGTCCCCAAACCTGCTTCTAACAGGTACTGTACACCGTCTACTTTTGGCTATGACCACAAACCTATTTATAATAGGTACTGTACACGGCCTTCAATTTAGCTATGTCCCCAAACCCGTTTAAACAGGTACTGTACACTGCCTTTAAGTTAGTCCTGCCATGAGGTCGACTCGCCGGACTCCAGAATTTGTCCACAGATATTGGTCCAGTGAGGTGAACTACATAACTGACAATTTACCAATACAATTTGCATAAAGGGCAAAATAAATTTCACTTTCTTTTAACTTTAGGAGACCTGTAAAATGGATTCTTCTGGATAGTGTGATGCCCCTTTGCCGCCTCTGCACCCCCGTCACCAACTAGGCGGAAATAGCCGAACTCCTTGGCGGAAAAAGCCGAACTCCATTCGGGGAGCTCCGTTCGGGTTGATCAACCTACATCGACGGGCGAAGATTGGCGATCAACTATTCCACTTCTGACACCAAGAAATGCAACCAAATATTTCCTAGCTCACTTATAAGGTCCTGGAGAAAATAATCAGACAAATCTACCATGTTGAATTCCCTTTATTACTGCCGGCAGGAGGGAAGCGAAGAGAGCCAGCCTGAGGTTTCTGCACTGCTCTGCTCAAACAAAGGAAGCTCCTGGTTTTTATAGGCACCCCTAGAGCGCTCCCCCACATTACCTTATATGGATACATAGAAACTGGCTGAGAAAGTAAAAGAACATTCTGGTAGTAGCCTTCAAACCTAGCAAGTACTAGAACATTCTGACAGTAACTATTCCACTGACCATAGTTACACTCAGGGCATGTATTAGCAGCAATTATTCAGAAGAAGAAAGACATTTAAACATAACCGCACATCACCTAAATTACACAGCAGACTGGTAAAGAGCAGTAAATTTCCACCATGATGAACATGTGAATAATAAATTTCTACCACACAAGATTCAAGATTTTTATTTGTCAGTACTACTATACGTACAGGACATACAGGAGAATTGAAATGGCATTTCGCTCTCCCTTCAGTGGTGAGCGTAATATAAAAAAACCAAAAGGGATAAGGCTGGAAAAACAAGAACAGCAGTCTATGTACAGTAATGCTACCCATAGTGCAAATAGTGACAAAATATAGACCCAGACATCCCATACTGCAAATAAAGATAAACAATAAAACTCAGCAATCTTATATACAGAAAAAGTAGAGCAGTAATACTCGTAGTTGCAAGTTCAGTGCAGTAGTGTAGGTGCAGACAGTGACAGATAGGACTGCACATGAACAGTATTGCAAAACAGACAGCAGCAGATATGGCATTTGTGCAAATGGTTGCAGTAAAGTGCAGAAACATACAGCAGCAGATGTATTACTGCTGGTGTGCCAGTCTTTCTGTACCAACAGCTGAGGTAGTTAGTGTGTGAGTGAGTACGTTACAATCTGGGTGGGGTGGGTGGGAGGAGGGGGTTGGACAGAGTTCAGGGTCCTGATGGTCTGATGAACAAAGCTGTTTAACAGTCTTGTGGAGTGGGCCCGGAGGCTCCGGTACCTTTTCCCTGAGGGCAGGGGGCTGAAGATGGAGTGTGAGGTGTGGAAGGTGTCGCCTTCCATTCCCTTCTGACCTTGCTGGTGGAAGGACGCCCCACTGCTTCACTCTTCCCTCTGCTTGTGCTTTTCTGTCAATATTTTTATTTCCCCTGCAAGGAACTTATGGGCAGCGCCTACCAGAGACTCAAAAATCACTGGGACTATATTTTGCTGAAGATATAGCTCACTATTACCATGATCTACCAATTTTTTGGACCTTTTCAGTGCTATATGAGTGTGGCCTACAAGCAGCTGAAGCCTGAACTACAGCGACTGACAAGCTAAAGCTAAGTATCAAAAAGATGCCTCCCCTTTCTACAGATGACTACCACAAACTCCTACAGAAGATTATCAAGCTGGAAACTAAAATCCAGTGGCTAGAAGTTAATCTGAAAGTAAATGGACTCTATGAAAATAATACAACACTGCCAGTGACTAAGTACAGTGAACAAGGCCCAGGACAAGCAACAGCCCAACTTGGTGAGATCTGTGATGTGAACAGCTGGTCTACACTATCGGGTAGACCAGAAGCATCTTCAACCCCAACTGTCAGCAAGACACAGCCGTGGATAGCTGTGAAAGGAAAGCCTAAAAACAAACCTCCTCCACAACAGCCAAATGTGCCACTTCAGAACAGATTTGTGCCGCTACTGCAGGGCCCTGGACCTTCATCTGATTACCTGGATAAAATCTCCCTCACACGCAGCAAGGTAAATCAGAACAATTCAGAAGGTAAAATGCTACAGAGAAAGCTAACAAGAGAGCTAACAGAACCTGAAGCTCTGATTGTTGGTGACTCTGCTGTGAGAGATGTGAGAAGCATATGTGGTAAACACACAGATATAATGTGGTTTCCCAGGGACATGGTGTCTGATGTGAGAGACAAAAGTTTGCAAATCATGGCTGATTATCCCACAGTAAAGAGTCTCATATTACATGTAGGCTCAAATGATGTTGTGAAACAGCAGTCTGAGGTGCTGAAACAGGACTTTAAGGAACTGTTGGATGTAGTTAGCTGTCTGAATGCTGAAGTGTTTATGAGTGGCCCACTACCACCAGTCAGAGGAGGAGCTGAAAGATTCAGCAGACTGTTTAATTTGAATGGATGGCTATCCAAAGCTTGTACAAGCAAACCACTTCAAATTATTGAAAACTTTAACTTTTTCTGGGACCGCAGATATTTTTTTAAGGAAGCTGGACTCAGCCTCAGCAGGTCAGACGTGAGGCTGTTTACTTCCAATCTGTTCTATTTTTTGCATCGCCATTCTGTTCCCCAGGACAAGGACAAGAGACAAGATGAACCAAAACAACAGGATAAGATAGAGCCCAACAAAAACTGTGAGATAAATCTGCCTCAGCCCCCACCTGTGCAGACCCCTCCTTCACCAAAAGTCACCAGTGAGGACCCACCCCCGCTACCACTGCATACCCCCTCCTCTTCAGCTTCCTCTTCCCCATCCTTCCCACTCCTCGACTTCACTGACCAGATGAAGGACCTGGTCACTGTGGCCATAAAACTGACCCCATGCCCTAGTCCAATTTTCTCACCTTGAAACCTCCCATTTCATCCTCCCCCCTTTTCCCCACTCCAGCAACTCCCTGGCGAGCTCTGATACAACTCCCAAAGCCCTGGTGCCCACCACCACCCCCACCCTCACAACTGAACAAAAATCCACAGCCTGATAACAACACAAGCTGGGTTTGATGTATTGGGCCAAGGCTCTGATACCACTGGTATTCATGGCTCTTTCCAAGACAAGCCGGGGCCTGGTATGGAAGTAGTTTCCTTAATTCGTGTTTTAATAAGTAGTAGAAAAATGTTGGTAAATTTACAGAGAAATAAAATCCACCCTACACATCCTGTAAATTTATCAAATCTAGTGTTCATTTCTCACCAGTCACAGCCAAAACAAAATAAAAATCTGGCAGATGATGTTTTCAACACACTGAAACTGGCTTTATTAAATATTATGTCTTTGGCAGGAAAAACATTTTTAATTGATGATCTCATTATAAAACAAAAATTGGATTTTATGTTTTTAACAAAGACTTGGTTACATGATAACGGTGGATCTCTTCTTATCAAAGGAGCCCCTCCCAACTACAGCTTTATAAGTGAACCCAGGCTGCATAAGAAAGGAGGAGGAGTAGCTGCTTTGTTTAACGATTCCCTCCAACATAAGCAGATGTCTTATGATAAGTGTACTTCATTTGAAAATGTGGCTCTTCAACTGAATTCCTCCTCCCGTGTGTTGTTTCTCAGTGTTTACAGACCACCTAAATACCATGCTTTTTTGATGATTTTACAAAGCTGCTGTTTATTATCTGTGTTGACTTTGTCTGTGTAGTTATTGTTGGTGATTTTAACATTCATGTTGACAACCCTCAGGAGAGAGGGACCAAAGAATTGTGTTGTGTCCTTGATAACTTTGGACTGACTCAGCATGTAATGTAAAAAATGCACAAATCAGGACACAGTCTGGACTTGGTCATCTCCAAAGGTCTGAACATCTCTAAGGTTATGGTGGTGGACGTTGCTCTGTCCGACCATTCTTGTTTTTTTTCTTTAAGAGTGCTATTAATGTCAACAGAAATATCCAGACAGAGGTCATCAAAAAATGGTACATCAGTGATAATACCAGTGAAACATTCATCCAAGCTTTCTCCTCCTCAGCCCCCCTCTCTTCACCTTCAGTAAATGAGCTTGTGGAAAATTTCAATGCTAAAATTGCAAATACAATCAATGCCAGTGCTCCCATCAAGGTAAAGGTGGTCACTACTACTATTAAAAAGAAACCTCCATGGAGAAATGCCAAACTAGTAAGAGCTGAAAAAAGAGAGTGTTGAAAAGCTGAATGCAGGTGGCAAAAAACTAAATGACAGGTTCATTATGAAATCTATAATGAGAGATTGACCATTTATAATTTGGAGCTGAGAAATGCAACGCAAGCATATTTTTCTGACATCATTGCGAAAAACAACAATAATGCACGTACTTTGTACACTACTGTTGACAGGCTAACAAATCCCCCTGTGTCAGTAGCTCCTGAACTTCTATCCAACCGTGCATGCAATGACTTTGCCTTTTTCTTTACTGACAAAATTCAGAAAATTAGACAGTCAGTCAGTGCTCCTATGCCAGGTGTTGGACTTGTGCTTCCTCTGTGTCCACGTAGAGAAGATGTAAATACCATGGTGAATTTTTTTTCCAGTCAATCATAAAATCTTGGATAGCATCATACACCACCTGAAATCCACTACCTGCTGCCTTGATATCCTTTCAACAGGGTTTAAAAAAAAAAAAAAAATTCATATTGTATGGCCTCGGATCTACTACAGATCATAAATATGTTTCTACATTCAGGTGTACTTCCCTCAGTGCTTAAAAATAGCTGTTATCATCATCATCATCATCATAGCAGTCTGTCGCAGGCAATAATGACTGTTTCACTTAGGTCTGATCAGATTCCTCTACGCAGCTCTGTCCCCCGGCCTCTGCCGCCAGGAACTCCCGACCCTGCAAACCCGGGCAACATTCGAGCCGGTATGAGTTGCTTTCTGACTGACCATTTCATGAAACTGCTTGCAAAGTATTTGAGTACCGCTAGCTTTTGCTGGACTAGCAGCACATTCTTGGCAGATAGAGGTATTATCAGTAGCAAGGACAGGCCAAGACAAACTGACTCCAGTACCTGTTGTAGTGACTGACCAGATGATAGGTTTGTTTATCACTGCTCTTTGTGTAGTGCATGTCACAATGCACCAACTGGCAAAAGTCCACCACAGACCTTGCGAAAGATGTGCTTATCTGCCAGGATGTGCCTCCATAACGGTGCAGGTCCACCTCCATGTAGATATAAGATTCAAGATTCAAAGATTTTATTTGTCAGTATTACTATACGTACAGGACATACAGGAGAATTGAAATGGTGTTTCTCTCTCTCTTCAGTGGTGTGCACAATATAAAAAAGAAAAAGGAATAAGGCTGGGAAAAAAAGAAAACAACAACAACAACAGCAGTCTATGTACAGTAATGCAGCCCGTAATGCAAATGGCAACAAAAGATAGGCCCAGACATCCCTTAGTGCAAATAGAGATAAACAATTAACGATGATAAAACCCAGCAATCCTATATACAGAAAACTAGAGATGTAATACCCGTAGTTGCAATTCAGTGCGGTAGTGTAGGTGCAGATAGCTACAGATAGGACAGCACATGATCAGTATAGCAATGACAGACAGACAGCAGCAGGTGTGGCTTTTGTGCAAATGGTTGCAGTTAAAGTGCAGAGACATGCAGCAGCAACTGGCACTGTTGGTGTGCCAGTCTTTCTGTGCTAACAGCTGAGGTAGTTATTGTCCGGGTGATAGCGTTACGGTCCGGGGGGTGGACAGAGTTCAGGGTCCTGATGGCCTGATGAACAAAGCTGTTTAGCAGTCTTGTGGAACGGGCCCGGAAGCTCCGGTACCTTTTTCCCGAGGGCAGGGGGCTGAAGAGAAAGTGTGAGGGGTGGGAGGTGTCGCCTGCGATTTTGATGGCTCTGTGGGTGAGGCGGGGTGAGGTAGATGTCTGAGAGGGGGGCAGAGGGACACCGATGATCTTGCTAGCTACTTTCACTGTGCGTTGTAGTGTCTTCCAGCAGGGGGTGGTGCAGTTTCCATACCACACCGTGATGCAGCTGGTGAGGATGCTCTCAATGGTGCCTCGGTAGAAAGAACACATGATGGGGGGTGAGACTTGTGCTCTCCTCAGTTTGTGGAGGAAATGGAGGCGAGTTTGAGCTTTCTTGGCCAATGATGTGGTGTTGTGGTCCAACACTGTGGTCCAACAGACTTTTCTGTAGCTTTTGGCTGATGAGAGAATCCAGAGGGAACTAGACGGAGCGACCCAAAATGAATTTATAGCCACCGACCGGCAAATAACGGGAGGACACGACCACAGCAGTTGAAAAACTGTGATATAGAGGATGGTGAGTGTTGTGATATGATGTGATGTTATGCATCTTTTACATTATTTATCCCAGTGGTGGAAAGTTTACTTTGAACAAACAACACCATTGTCTCCTGTGTGCAGACAATGAGCTAGCTAGTTAGCCATCAATGCTAACTCTGTGCTCTGCTTGTACTTTGCGCTTGTGTCGACAACATCTGATGAAATGAGCTAGTGGTAATCCTGCTTAAAAAAGGTGTTTTTTACATGTTGCACTTTTGTGCTGTGCATGTACTTAGTTAGTTAATTCCCTTCACACCATGTTGGTGTATGGGGCGGTGCCTATCTCCGTTTCTCTGACCCTAGGCCACACAGCTACTGTAAGTAGTGAAAGCTACAGCGGGGGGTCAGTCCTCTGGTAGCTCTGTGTGTAACTTTACTTTCCCCATTCCATTATGCGGAGCACCACGCTAGAAGGCAGAAAGCACCATTTTTATATGGTCTTTGGTATGACCCGGCCGGGATTTGAACCCCTGCCTCCCGGGTGTGGGGCAGATGCTCTACCAACTGAGCCACCACTCCGGTGTGCATGTACTTAAGTTGTGTGTATTTTCGTTCTAGAGTCCGACCAGCATCTTCTTTGACACTGCAATGTAGCACGACACAGCAATTTGTTATGACTGGTAAGTTGCACACCCTGTTGTTTTTAGTAGTAGTGGACAAAGTACTCAGCACAGGGGTGCAAGGGTTAGCACTGTTGCCTAACAGCTAGAAGGTTCCAGGTTCAAATCCCCAGGCTGGCAGGGGTAGGACCCTTTCTGTGTGGAGCTTGCATGTTCTCCCTGTGCTGCGTGGGTTTACTCCGGGAGCTCCGGTTTCCTCCCACAATCCAAAGACATGCATGTTAGGTGACCAGATAGAATGATGATATAGAGTGAAGTACGTGACCATAATGCACCTGTAAGCTGGTTGCCAACCGCCAATCAAATCTAAAAGAAGAAGAAGAATTAGTAATTCTAAATTGTCCCTAGGTATCTGTCTCCTATAGGCCCTTAGAACAGAGGGTTAGTACTGTTTTGAGTGGTTTTTGAAACTAGAAATAGCACTATATAAGTACAGGTCCTTGTCCTTCCTAGATAAGTCATGTCATAACATGTTAGAGTTAATAAACAAATACTGTGTTTTGTCAAAATCATTGATCATGAGCATCAAATACCTCATATATAATATACCTCTATCACCATTTCTGCATGATTATCAGCTGTTTTATTGAGAGCTCCCACTAAATTTTAGAAATTTAGCACCGCACAGAAAGATTAATTCACATTTTTCTGGTTCATCACATTACTGTCCATTTGCCTTTCAATGCAATTCTGATTTATAATGTTGACTACATTCCCAAAGGTCTAAATGAAATGTCTGTGAATTGTTTTGCTCAAAATACATCAACCTTTAATTATTTCATCAACATTTCTAACCCATTTTAACAGATGGACATTTTGGAAAGATTATTTTAACATGAAAATCTTACATAGTGATGCTTTAAAATCAGTCGTACGTGAATGCCCAATGGTAAGTCCTTATGAGGATTGGTGCTCTTCATCAGTGTCTGCGCTCATCACTGTCCACATCCATACTTCAGTTTCCTCATTGGTACATGCCTGTGCTTCAACTGATTAAACAAGCATGTGCAGTCTGTGTGTTTGCAGATCTGCACACATTTGCAGCACAAGACCTGCACAGCAGTGCTCCTTGCTGGGAAATCTTTCATCCACTGAATGGCAAGAGCCACATTGTCATCTGTGGGCCATGCTGCCTCCATCTGAGATATCTGGGTCACTCTCACCACTGTATTATCATTACTTGTTTTGGCGCTCTGAGACGCTTTCTACACTTCTGATATTTTACACTCTTTTGGCTATTTTTGGTAGATTTTTCAACTGATTTCTGTGTGGTGTAGTATAATACAGTAGACATATTTTATAGTCTAGTTTACAACCGTTAACATACAGAATATATTGACTTCAGGATCAACCTAGCAACTTCAACCGATGACAACAAACTACAGGAAGCATATAAAGTAATTGCTGACCTTAAGGAAGATATTAGTCTCCTCCGCTGTGAACTTGAGGATAAAAACGCACTGCTCTCCAGCTTTGCCACACACCTTCCTCTCCTGATGAGCACCTTTGCGGCTAAACAAGCAAAGAATCCAGTCTTCGACAGCGCGGACACCAATCTGTGGGACCCTGTCATATAAGACAAGATAAGATAAGATAAGCCTTTATTAGTCCCACAATGGGAAAATTCCAGGATTGCAACAGCACAGGAATAGCAACACTCAGAGCAACAATCAGAAGACAAGAAAAAACAAGAGCAGCGAATATACATATGTACATATAAATATATAAATATATAAACACAGTGCGGAGCATTGTAGCTAGATGGTATAAATATATAAATATATAAACACACACAGTGTGGACCATTGTAGCTAGATGGAATGAACAGCATAACTGTCTACTTAGTTATCCTACATGGTATGATTATGTACTCATAAATATTGTCACCCTCCGTAATGACCGGTATTTTCCTAGTTGTATACCGGAGGGGACCATTGTGTAAGTCTATTGCGTCTTTTGCATTCAATAGTATTAGGCTGTCACGTTTTTTTTGCTATCTCTGCGAGCAGCCCTGCTTAGGTTATACGGTCTGACAGCCATAGGTAGGAAGGACCTGCGAAACCTCTCGGTTGCGCACCTAGGATGATGTAGTCTGCTGCTAAATAAGATAAGATAAGATAAGCCTTTATTAGTCCCACAACGGGGAAATTCCAGGATTGCAACAGCACAGGGATAGCAACACTCAGAGCAACAATCAGAAGGCAAGAAAAAAAAAAAGCAAGCAAGCAAGAGCAGCTAATATACATATGTACATATTACTATAAATATATATATATATACACAGACACACAGTGTAGAGCATTGTAGCTGGATGGGATAAATATATGAGTATATAAACACACAGTACGGAGCATTGCAGCTAGATGGAATAAATATCTAAGTATATAAACACAGTGCGGAACAATGTAGCTAGATGGAATAATATGTAGATATATAAACACACAGTACGGAGCATTGCAGCTAGGTGGAAAAAATATGTAAATATATAAACACAGTGCGGAGCAATGTAGCTAGATGGAATAATATGTAGATATATAAACACACAGTGCGGAGCATTGTAGCTAGATGGAATGAATATATAGATATATAAATATAAACATAAACATAAACACACCCAGTGCGGAGCATTGTAGCTAGATGGAATAAATATGTAAATGTATAAACACATACAGTGCAGAGCATTGTTGCTAGATGGGATGAAACAGCAAAACCGTCTACTTAGTTATCCTACATGGTATGATTATGTGCCCATACATATTCTCACCCTCTGTAGCTACCGGTATTTTCCTAGTTGTATGCCGGAGGGGACCATTGTGTAAGTCTATTGCATCTTTTGCATTCAAAAAACTATTAGGTTGTTACGTCTTTTTGCTATCTCTGCGAGCAGCCCTGCTTAGGTTGTACAGTCTGACAGCGGTTGGTAGGAAGGACCTGCGAAACCTCTCGGTTGTGCACCTGGGATGATGTAGTCTGCTGCTAAATGAGCTCCTCAGTGCATTCAGTATGTCCTGCATAGGGTGGAACTCGGACTCTAGCAGAGATGACAGTTTAGCCACCGTCCTTCTCTCTCCCATCTCCTCCACCAGATCAAGGCGCTGCCCCAGGACGGAGCTAGCTTTCTTGATCAGTTTGTTCAGTCTCTTCCTATCGGCTGCAGTAATGCCACTGCCCCAGCAGACCACTCCAAAAGTGATGACTGATGCCACCACCGTGTCATAGAATGTCTTCAGCAGCGCCCCTTGTACACCAAAAGACCTGAGTCTCCTCAATAGGAACAGCCTGCGCTGTCCCTTCTTGTAGAGTGCATCAGTATTGTGTGACCAGTCTAGTTTATTGTTCAGATGAACACCCAGGTACTTGTAGGATGTCACCATCTCAATGTCTGTTCCCTGTATATTTACTGGTGCTGTGAGGGGTTGTCCGCAGTATAAAGAGTGAACAGGAAGGGAGCCAACACCGTTCCCTGGGGGGCCCCCGTGCTACTGATGATCGTGTCGGACACACATTCCCGGGTTCTCACAAACTGAGGCCGGTTAGTGAGGTAGTCCAGGATCCATGATGACAGGTGCTGGTCCACCCCTGCGCGCAGCAGCTTGTCCTTCAGGATCATCGGTTGGATGGTGTTGAAAGCACTGGAGAAGTCAAAGAACATGATCCTCACCACATTCCCAGGCTTCTCCAGGTGGGACAGAGAACGGTGAAGGAGGAAGATCACCGCATCCTCCACCCCAATGCCATGCTGGTAGGCGAACTGAAGTGGATCCATCGCTGGTTCCACCAGGGGGCGGAGGTGAGCAAGGAGCAGTCTCTCCAGGGTCTTCATCAAGTGGGACGTCAAAGCCACCGGTCTGTAGCTGTTCAGGTCTTTGGGGTGGGAAGTTTTTGGTACAGGTACCACACAAGATGTTTTCCACAGCTGTGGTACCCTCCCCAGCTTCAGGCTCAGGTTGAAGATGTATGTCACAATCCCACACAGCTGGTCTGCACAGGACTTGAGGAGCTTTGCGCTGATGCCGTCTGGTCCCGATGCCTTCCTCGCCTTGATCTTTCTCAGCTCCGTCCTCACCTGGGTCCTGGTCAGGGTCAGGATGGGGGGCTGTGTGTTGGGAGTGGGGGGGGGTGTTGGTGGAGTGGGGAGTGGGCAGCAGGACTTGATGTCTTTACAGGCAGCAGTGGTTGTTGTGCAGTCAGGGGGGAGGGCGGTTGGTCAAACCTATTGAAAAACAAATTCAGATTGTTCGCCCACTCCCTGCCCCCCGTGGCCTGGGGGGAGGTATTCTGGAGCCCAGAGATGGTTTTGAGGTTTCTCCAGACCCCGCTGATGTCGCTCTGTTGCAGCTTGTCCTCCATCTTCCTCCTGAAGCTGTCCTTGCCTTCTCTGATCTTTCTCCTCAGCTCCCTCTGTACGGACTTCAGCATCTCCCTGTTCCCCGACCTGAAGATCTTCTTCTTCTCTCTCAGAAGTGTTTTAATCTCAGGGTTGATCCAGGGTTTGTTGTTTGAGCAACACCGTATGGTCTTGGTGGGAACGGATTTGTCCGCACAGAAGCTGAGGTAGCCCGTGAAGGTGTGAATGAGGCCATCGATGTCCTCACCGTGTGGATCGCAGAGCTGCTTCCAGGCAGTGGCTTCAAAACAGCCCTTTAGAGTGTCCATTGCCTCCTCAGACCATAACATCACTGTGCGCATGGCCAGGGGTTGTCTGTGCACTAGGGGTTTGTACACTGGCCGGAGATGAACCAAGTTGTGATCCGATCTCCCGAGTTGGGGGAGTTGTGATGAGGTGTACGCCTCCTTAGTGTTTGCGTAGAATAAGTCCAGTGTTTTATTGTCTCTAGTGTGGCATGTGACATACTGGGTAAACGTGGGTAGAATGGGAGACGGTGAAACATGGTTGAAATCACCTGAGATGAGGAGAAGAGGATCTGGGTGTTCTGTCTGCAGCCTGCTGGTTACTGAATGGATGACGTCACGCGCTGTCCCAGCGTTCGCCGTCGGATTTGCATAAACAACAATGCAGATCACGTGTGAGTGTTCTCTCGGGAGATATGTAGGCCGCATGCTAACAGCTAGCAACTCAATGTCTTTGCTGCAGTGACGTTGTTTAACAGTGATATGTCCCGGTCTGCACCAGTTGTTGTTAACATACATTATCACTCCACCGCCCCTTGCTTTGCCACTGTCTGGTGTTCGGTCTGCCTTTATCATGTGGAAACCCTCCAGCTCAATGTTAGCATCTGCTGCTAGTTCAGTTAGCCACATCTCAGTAAACAAAAGGAGAGAGCACTCCCGGTATGTGCTATCGTAACGGCAGATAGCCGCTAGCTCATCTACCTTTCCCAGTATAGAGCGTACATTCCCCATAATAACAGATGGGAAGGTGGGTCTGTACCTTATACTCCTTGTCTGCCGTCTAACACCAGCCCGACAACCACGTCATTTTCGCCTTATTTCTCTCGGTACGTCGAGTTTTTTCGTCACCACCGAGTGGCGATTAAGTCCAAGCAGCTGTTCCCTGCTGTACCGTCTCCTGCTGTAAACAGTGACTCCGTCTGCCGGCTCGGGAGGCATTTTGGGGCAATCTGTGTGTCCATGATGTATAAAGTGTGTAAAGAAAGAAAGAAAAAAACTCAGAATTGAGCCGCTGTTGCAAAAGGCAGCCGACTCGTGTGGCGCCGGAAGTTGTTTTTAAATGAGCTCCTCAGTGCGTTCAGTATGTCCTGCATAGGGTGGGACTCGGACTCCAGCAGCAGAGATGACAGTTTAGCCACCATCCTTCTCTCTCCAATCTCCTCCACTGGGTCAAGGCGTTGCCCCAGGACAGAGCTAGCTTTCTTGATCAGTTTGTTCAGTCTCTTCCTATCGGCTGCTGTAACGCCACTACCCCAGCAGACCACTCCAAAAGTGATGGCTGATTCCACCACCGTGTCGTAGAATGTCTTCAGCAGCGCCCCTTGTACACCAAAAGACCTGAGTCTCCTCAGTAGGAACAGCCTGCGCTGTTGTTGCTATGTACCCATTATTCCTCCTGCTCCATGCAGAACCATGAGTCAGTGTGGGCCGAGGTGGTGGTTGATGGCCAAAGGACCTGCTGAGTCTCCCTCCAAAGCTGACCTGACTCTCTCTAACCGCTTCACTCGCTGGATACAGAAAACTCGGTACTCACGACAGATTCTGCCCCCGCAATTATTCCCCCGCTGACAGCTGTGGCTTCAGTAGCTGGCCACCAGGTAAGTGATCATCTTGCATCTGAGCCCCAGCATTATCCTCCCAGGTCCACGACTTCATCTCCCAGACGTAAGCTCCTGAGGAAGTCCGTGCGTTGGCGCTCTGTGCGGCCTCCACCCCAGGAGCCGATTGGAGCTGCTGGGGCGGAGGCTGTCCTTGCCCCACCATACCACTCGTTTGCCCCAATGGGGACCGACAATGTCATCTCCTCCTTGATTGTTGGTGACTCAATTGTCCGGCACATTAAAACGAAATCATCTGTGACTCATTGTCTTCCCAGTGCTAAAGTCATTGATGTGCTGCAACAGATTACAGATCTCCTCACACAACACCCTCATATTCAGAACATCACCATCGACTGTGACACTAATGATATCCACAAAAGACAACCTGAACTGTTAAAACAGGACTTCACCACACTCAATGACTCACTTATAGACACCAGTAAAAGATTGATTATCTCCGGTCCTCTGCCATCACCCCATTTCAGAGACATTAAGTTCAGCCAGCTCTGCCAGCTGCACACCTGGCTGATCGGACTGTGCTGGGTCCAGAAGAATTCCCTATGTAGATGATTTCTCATCTTTTCATAACCGTCTGTTCCTTTTTAAACCATATTGTTTACACCCCAATCACAATGGTTCATTTATTCTGTCTACCAATATTAATCTTACATTACAGTCCTGTAACAATCATCATTCATGCTTACTGCCACCAAACAGTCCTGTAACCAAAGTGTCTGTCCCACAACCCCTTAGTTTAAATAATTTAGATACACCGCAAAAAAAAAAAAAAAAAAAATTCATGTCACCAAAAGATTGAAGCAAAATAACTTGAAATTAAAAAATGCCACAGTCACCTCTCAGAATTTCACAATAAAATGTGGTTTATTAAACATTAAATCCCTTGCCTCTAAATCTTTACTGGTACATAAGATAAGATAAGATAAGCCTTTATTAGTCCCACAATGGGGAAATTCCAGGATTGCAACAGCACAGGGATAGCAACACTCAGAGCAACAATCAGAAGGCAAGAGCAGCGAGTATACATATGTAAATATAAATATATATATATAGACACACAGTGCGGAGCATTGTAGCTAGATGGAATAGATATATAAATATATAAACACAGTGCGGAGCATTGTAGCTGGATGGAATAAATATATGAGTATATAAACAGTGCGGAGTATCAGAATCAGAATCAGAATCAGAATCAGGTTTATTGCCATTGTTCATGTAGTACACAAACTAGGAATTTGTCTCGGTACAATGCTGCAACATTAAACATGATAAGATAAGAGAAATAAACTATACATGTAATAAAGTGTAGGATAAGATTAAGTGATACTGGTCAACAGTTAAAATATATATTAGCCAGCAGCAGATACTGTGGAGAACTAGATAGTGCAGTCGGTAATGCAGGAAGAAAACAGTGATGATTGACATGAGTCTGGTTGAGCTGCTGTACATGGTGCACGAGAGTCAATAAGTCACTTAGTGTTCAGCAGTCTAATGGCAGAGGGGAAGAAGCTGTTCATGTGACGGGAGGTTTTAGTCTGGATGGACCGAAGTCTTCTACCAGAGGGGAGGGGGGCAAACAGTACGTGACCAGGGTGTGAGGGATCGGCTATGATCCGGCCAGCACGCCTCCGGGTCCTGGAGATGTACAGATCCTGGAGAGATGGGAGCTTGCAGCCGATCACCTTCTCAGCAGTGCGCACGACGCGCTGCAGCCTTAGTCTGTCCCTGGCAGTGGCTCCTGCATACCACACGGTTATGGAGGTGGTGAGGATGGACTCGATGATGGCTGTGTAGAACTGCACTAACATCTTGGTGGGTAGCTTGAGCTTCCTCAGCTGCCGCAGGAAGAACATCCTCTGCTGGGCTTTTTTGATGAGTGAGCTGATGGTCAGCTCCCATTTGAGGTCCCTGGTGATGGTAGTGCCTAGGAAGCGGAAGGAATCAGCAGTGGTGATGGGAGAGCCTGAGAGGGTGAGGGGGGGCAGAGGAGTAGTGACTTTCCTGAAGTCTACAATCATCTCCACTGTCTTCAGAGCGTTCAGCTGCAGGTTGTTATTGCTGCACCAGGACGCCAGCTGGGCCACCTCTCTCCTGTAGGCGGACTCGTCGCCGTTGGAGATGAGCCCGATGAGGGTGGTGTCGTCCGCAAACTTGATCAACTTGACAGACTGGTGGCTGGAGGTGCAGGAGTTGGTGTAAAGGGAGAAGAGTAGGGGGGAAAGTACACAGCCCTGGGGTGATCCGGTGCTGATGCTAGTATAGTCTGAGACAGTCTTTCCCAGCCGCACATGCTGCCTCCGGTCCATCAGGAAGTCGATGATCCACCTGCAGAGGGAGTCAGGCACGTTGAGCAGGGACAGCTTGTCCCGGAGCAGAGCGGGGCGGATGGTGTTGAATGCGGAGCTGAAGTCCACAAACAGGATCGTGGCGTAGGTTCCCGGGGAGTCCAGGTGCTGCAGGATGGAGTGGAGGGCCAGGTTGACTGCATCGTCTACAGACCTGTTGGCTCGGTAGGCAAACTGCAGCGGGTCCAGGAGAGGGGTGGTGATGGACTTGAGGTGGGACAGGACCAGGCGCTCAAAGGACTTCATGACTACAGAGGTGAGCGCTACAGGTCTGTAGTCATTAAGTCCAGTGATCCGTGGCTTCTTGGGGACAGGGATGATGGTGGAGGATTTGAGGCAGGACGGCACGTGGCATAACTTAAGGGAGGTGTTAAAAATGTCTGTGAATACAGGAGCCAGCTGTTTCGCACAGAGTCTCAGGGTGGAGGGAGACACGCCGTCTGGGCCGGGGGCCTTGCGCGGGTTCAGTCTGGAGAACTGTTTGAGCACATCCTGCTCACTGATGATAAGGGGAGGGGGGGAGGAGGGGGGTGTGCCTTAAATGAAGTAGGGAATGTGGAGGCTGTGGAGCTGGAGGGAGGGGGGGAGTTGGACACAGATGACGAGGTGTCAAAACGGGCATAGTGTTGGGACAGTCTCTGACAAAGGGCTTTGTCATCCTGACCTTTAGGAGCCTTAGGTCGATAGTTGGTGATTTGCCTCAGTCCTCTCCACACGGAAGCCGAATCATTAGCAGTGAACTGCTGCTGGAGTCTCTCTGAGTATAGAGATTTAGCCCTCTTCAGCTCTCTGTTAAACCGGTATTTAACCTCCCTGTAGCAGTCCCTGTCTCCACTTTTCAGCGCTGCTTCCTTCTCCTTCCTGATCTGTCTGAGCTTAGCTGTGAACCAGGGTTTGTCATTAGAGTAACTCACCCTGGTGCGTGATGGAAGAATGTTCTCTTCACAAAAGTGGATATATGACTTCACAGTGTCCGTGTACTCATCCAGATCATGCGTGGCTCCTTTAAGCGTGCCCCAGTCAGATATTTCCATGCACGTTTCCAGCTTCTCCTCAGCATCACTGGTCCGTATCTTCGTAGTGCTCACAACAGGTTTAGTGAGCTTCAATCTCTGTCTGTATGTGGGAATGAGGTGAACCATCACGTGATCAGATAATCCCAGCGCAGCTCGAGGGACAGCGCGATATGCGTCTTTCACTGTGGTGTAACAGTGATCCAGTGTGTTTAATCCTCTGGTGGGGCATTTAATAAACTGTTTGTAGCGGGGGAGATCGTGGCTCAGATTGCACTGATTAAAGTCACCAGCCACAATAATCAGCGAGTCTGGAAAACTCCGCTCTGTGTGTTGAATGTGATCCGCGAGCACGCGCTGAGCTTCGCGCGTGTCCGCGTCGGGAGGGGCGTACACAGCGATCATTATGAAAGAAGCAAACTCCCGCGGGGAATAGAAGGGCTTACAATTGATAACAAGAAATTCCAAGGCAGGAGAACAGTGTTTGGAAATTACCGTTACATCAGAGCACCAGCTGCAGTTGATGTAGAAGCAGACACCGCCTCCTGTGGTCTTGCCGGAAAGCTCTGTGTCACGATCAGCACGGAAGAGCTGAAAGCCGTCGAGGCGCAGCGCGCTGTCCGGTATATTTTCCCGGAGCCAGGTCTCAGTAAAGCAGAGGACAGCTGAGGAGGCGAGGTCCTTAAAACGCATCAGCAGTCTCAGTTCATCTACCTTGTTAGAGAGAGAGTTGGTATTGGACAGAAATATGCCAGGCAGCGCCGTTCGCGAGCCTCTCCTGCGAAGTCGTACGAGAGCGCCCGCTCGTCTTCCTGTCTTCCGCCGTCTCACTTTCCGAGCCAAACAATAAACCAGATCGGCGGCAGGGGCTAGAAAAACTGGGAGGAGGTCCGTGGGGGTCAAAGTCCTGATATTTAGAAGTTCTTCACGGGTATAAGTGCAAGCAGACACACAATTGACAAACAAAAACAAACAAAGAGCGCAGCGAAGCACCATGTCGACCGCTGTGGGCGCCATCTTGGTGTCGGCAAGTATTGTAGCTAGATGGAATAAATATGTAAATATATAAACACACAAAGTGTGGAGCATTGTTGCTAGATGGAATAAATATATAAATATATTGTGGAGTGTGTCAATAACGAGGCTGATTTCATTCAGGCAGTTTATTTCACATCTCACACAGGAGCATAGTCAGAAAAGCGGGCATCTCAAACAAGACTCTCCTCTTAAATACTCAGGCCTTCCTTCAGCAGCTTCAACACATCAAAGGTTACATTGCATTCACTTCCTTAATCCTTTCGCTTCCTCCAAGCAGTCTCTGATACACAAAAGATCACACTGCATCTTTTAATATCCCCCCGACACACAAAAGATCATACCACATTCGTCCTTCACACCTCCCTGTTATCTCCAAGGAAAACTCTGCTCTTTGTTCTAGCCTAAGATGCTACACCATTCTGTCTCTCTAAACGACCCCCCCGAGCGTCTTGGATAGAACAATAGAATGACAGTACATATGCTGTGGTAAAATCATTAAACATCAGTCCACATGCTGCTTGGGCTTCAGTCTTCTCCCGTATCTGCTGTAACCAGGATTCATCGCCTCCGCGGTGCTGTCATGCTGGGGGGCTGATGAATGAGAGGTAAAAGTCTGTGCATGTGGGTGTTCTGGGGAATCTTTTCTCTGGGAAGCTCCCCGCAGGGGTCTTCCACGCCGAGGGGCCCTCGCCAACAGCACTTGCTCGTTCACCACAACAAAAGCGGGCTTGAGTCTGTCTATGCCAATCCTTTCCTTCCTACCCCCCAAATCTAGCAAAAAATGCTTGTCCCCTGTTTCCAGCACTCTGAACGGTCCATCATAAGGTGGGCGCAGTGGGTGGCGATGTGCATCGTGTCTGACAAAAACGGTTTTAGAACGCGCGGAAAACTGTGGTGAACAGGGACCGGCAGCGTGCTTGTGTCTATGCTACGCTGTAACAGCTGAGACGGGGAGCTGCCCGGCGCGGGATTATCTGGGAGAAACTCCCTGGGCAGCCGAAGTGGCTGCGCAAAAACGAGTTCAGCCGGGGAAGCTTCCAAATCCTCTTTAGGCGCAGAACGTAATCCCAATAAAACCCACGGTAGCTTGACTACCCAATTTGCATCCGTCAGTGACGCCCTGAGAGCCGCTTTCAATGACCTATGAAAACGTTCGCATAACCCATTAGCCTGTGGATTGTACGCGGTAGTGCGGTGAATTGTGACACCCAGGCTGCGGGCCATTGTTGACCAAAGTTCGGAAACAAATTGAGGGCCTCTGTCGGACGTAATGTCCGACGGGACTCCAAAACACACCACCCATGCTGTTAAAAACGCACGCGCCACCTCTTCGGCTGTGGTTGCCGCCAGTGGAACCACTTCCGGCCAGCGCGTGGTGCGGTCCACCATTGTCAGCAGGTGCGTGCACCCCTGTGATGGCAGGAGGGGGCCCACGAGGTCCACGTGAACATGGTCGAACCTCTTAGCCAGGATGCAAAACGGCTCCAAGGGGGCTTTCGTGTGTCTGTATACTTTGGCTCGTTGGCACGCCATGCAGGCTGCTGCCCACTCTTTCACTTGTTTGCGAAGGCTCCGCCACACAAATTTCTCTCCTACCATTTTGATCGACGCGCGCACTCCCGGGTGCGCCAAAGAATGAATCGAGTCAAAAACGAAGTGGCGCCACGCGGTCGGTACCACGGGACGCTGTCGCCCCAAGGAAACATCACAGATTAGGGGGGCCATACCGTCTTGCAGCACCCTGCTCTCCAGCCTTAACCCTGTTGGTCCAGACTGGAGCGCACGCACATCCGTGTCACTAACCTGCTCCGCGGCGATGGCTGTGTAATCTATCCCCACGCGGACCGGGGCAGCCACGGTGCATGAGAGGCAGTCTGCCACTACATTCAGTTTACCCGACACATGCTGAATATCGGTAGTAAACTCTGAGATCGCGGCCAGCTGTCTCTGCTGCCAGCCCGACCACGGTTCTGAAACCTTGGCCATCGCGAAAGTTAGTGGCTTGTGGTCAACGAACGCAGTGAAACGGCGCCCTTCCAGCCAGAACTGGAAGTGGCGAATGGCCAAATGGAGAGCCAGCAACTCTCTGTCGAACGCGCTATATTTACGTTCACTATCGTGCAAAGTCCTGCTGAAAAAGGCGAGCGGCTGCCAAGCCCCGGCTACATGCTGTTTCACGACCGCCCCTATGGCCACATCTGACGCGTCAGTAGTGAGCGCTATGCGGGCCGTTGGGTCTGGATGTGCTAACAATGCAGCATTTGCCAGGGCTGCTTTGACTTCCGAGAATGCCCGCTCTCGCTCCGGGGACCATTCGATCTTATTAGCGGGTTTCTGTTTTTTGAGCGCAGTGTACAGTGGTTGCATGAGCTGCACTACGCGGGGAAGGAAACGGTTATAAAAATTCACCATTCCCAAAAACTCCTGTAACGCCCTGACCGTTTGCGGCCAGGGAAAATCTGCTACCGCGCGCATTTTGTCAGGCAGCGGAACCGCTCCTTCGGGAGAGACGCGGTGCCCCAAAAAATCAATCTGTGTCACCCCGAACTGACACTTCACCGGGTTGATTATTAAACCGTGCTCTCCCAACCTCCGGAAAACGGTCGTGAGGTGGGTTTCGTGTTCGTCTTCGGACGCGCTGGCTACCAAGATATCGTCCAGGTAGACGAATACGAAAGGGAGATCGCGCAGCACTGCGTCCATCATGCGTTGGAACGTCTGTGCAGCCCCTTTAAGCCCGAATGGCATGCGCAAAAACTCAAATAAACCAAACGGAGTTATCACCGCTGTTTTGGGTATGTCCTCAGTGCGCACTGGGACTTGGTGGTAACCGTGGACCAAGTCTATTTTAGAAAAAACGCGCGCTCCTGCCAAGTGAACGGAAAAATCCTGGATGTGAGGAATTGGGTAGCGGTCGTGCACTGTGGCGTTGTTCAACCTGTGGAAATCCCCGCAAGGTCGCCACGAACCATCAGCTTTAGGGACCATGTGTAGCGGGGAAGCCCATGGGCTGTTTGAACGCCTGATGATGCCCAACCTCTCCAGGTTGGCGAACTCCTCGCGTGCTATGGCCAGTTTAGCTGCGTCCAAGCGCCGAGGTTTTGCAAAAACAGGCGGCCCGGTGGTGGTGATAAAATGCTCCACCCCGTGCTTAGCAACGGCTGCAGAAAATGTCGGGACCGTGAGTGCTGGGAACTGAGTGAGCAGTGTGTGGAACTTACCGCCTGCAGCTGTGACATTGGCTTGTGCTGTTGGCCGGGACGCTCGAGCTGTACAGGGGATAGAATCAAAGGACAGTGCATTAACCAGGCGCCTGTTAGCGACATCAACCAACAAACCATGTGAGCACAAAAAATCAGCCCCCAATATATTGAAATTCAATGCTGCTATGACAAAAGTCCACTCAAATGCACGGCTGTGAAAAGACAGAAGTAGAGTCCTCTCACCAAAGGTCTTAATCTCCGAGCCGTTTGCTGCTGCCATCTCGGGGCCGCTGGATCCTGCCAGCCAGTTGGCGTAGGACGGCATGCTGAAACTCAACTGGGCGCTGGTGTCCACGAGGAAATGCCTCCCCGAGCGTGCGTCCGTCAAGTAGAGCAGCTTGTTCTCCTCCCCGAGGGCCGCAGCTGCTACCGACCCCCGGTCTTGGCGTTTCCCGAACGCTTGAACTGGCACGGTGGTATACATTTGCGTGAGTTCTCTGCAAAGCGGCGGTGGTAGAAACAAAGGGTGTCTCCTCCGCGTTCTTTGGCCCCTGCCGCTGCTGTCGTCGGTGGTTCTGCTACTGCTGTCAATGGCTCTTCGCCTCCCCCGGCCGTCGCGCCGAGCTCCGTCGCTGCCGCCGTGGTCGTGAGCTCTCTGCTGGCCATGATGATCCGGTGTGCCTCTCGGGCCAGCGCACGATAGTCCCGCTCAGCCAGCAACGGCGAATTGGCCAGGGTCACTCTCGTCGCCGACGGAAGGTTCCGGAGGAAGAGGTGGGTAAAAATGAAGTGGTCATCTTCCGAGCCCTTCAATCTCAGCATCTTCTCCATCAGGTCAATAGCCGTTTCGTTTCCTAACCCGGTCCGCGCCAGGAGTCTCTCTGCTCTCTCCTCAACCGAGAGTGTGTAGTGATGGATGAGTGCAGCCTTCAACGCGCCGTACTTGTCGCTGGTTGGTGGCTGATCCAGCAGGCTCTCCACATGCTGAGCCGTGTGGGCGTCGAGCTTTGCGACCACATGGTAGAATTTCATGTCATCTACAGATATCCCCCGGAGGGCGAACTGCGCCTCAACTAGGTGGAACCAGGAGCGTGGATTGTGCTGCCAAAAATCCGGTAGCTGGATTGTAACAGCACATGCTTGGCTGGGGGCTCCCAACGAGGCTGGCTCCGGGGATCTCTCTTCGTGTTGCATGATACGTCTTGGGTCACCAGTGTGGAGTGTGTCAATAACGAGGCTGATTTCATTCAGGCAGTTTATTTCACATCTCACACAGGAGCATAGTCAGAAAAGAGGGCATCTCAAACAAGACTCTTCTCTTAAATACTCAGGCCTTCCTTCAGCAGCTTGGTTACATTGCATTCACTTCCTTAATCCTTTCGCTTCCTCCAAGCAGTCACTGATACACAAAAGATCACACTGCATCTTTTAACATCCCCCCGACACACAAAAGATCATACCACATTCGTCCTTCACACCTCCCTGTTATCTCCAAAGAAAACTCTGCTCTTTGTTCTAGCCTAAGATGCTACACCATTCTGTCTCTCTAAAATATGAACACACATAGTGCAGAGCATTGTAGCTAGATGGAACAAATATGTAGATATATAAACACACACAGTGCGGAGCATTGTAGCTAGATGGAATAAATATGTAAATATATAAACACACACAGTGCGGAGCATTTTAGCTAGATGGAATAAATATGTAGATATATAAAAACACAGTGCAGAGCACTGTAGCTAGATGGAATAAATATGTAAATATATAAACACACAAAGTGTGGAGCATTGTTGCTAGATGGAATAAATATATAAATATATAAATATATAAACACACATAGTGTGGAGCATTGTAGCTAGATGGAATAAATATATAAATATATAAACACACACAGTGCAGAGCATTGTAGCTAGATGGAATAAATATGTAAATGTATAAACACACACAGCGTGGAGCAGAATCAGAATCAGAATCAGAATCAGATTTATTGCCATTGTTCATGTAGTACACAAACTAGGAATTTGTCTCGGTGCCATGCTGCAACATTAAAAACATGATGAGATAAAGAGATAAACTAAAACAACTAAAAGACTAAAAACATGCAATAAGTGTAGAATAATAAGTAATAATAATAATAATAATAATAATAATAATAATAATAATGAGTAATACTAGTCAAGGCAGATTTAAATAAATTAGCAAGTAGCAGATAATATGGGGTACCACAGTGCAGTCGATAATGCAACAGAAAAACAGTGATGAACGACATGAGCTGCTGTATATAGTGCACGAGAGTCAATAAGGCACTTAATGTTCAGCAGTCTGATGGCAGAGGGGAAAAAGCTGTTCATGTGCCGGGAGGTTTTAGTTTGAATGGACCGAAGTCTTCTACCTGAGGGGAGGGGGGCAAACAGAACATGACCAGGGTGTGAAGGATCGGCTATGATCCGGCCTGCACGCCTCCGGGTCCTGGAGATGTACAGGTCCTGGAGAGATGGGAGCTTGCAGCCGATCACCTTCTCAGCAGTGCGCACGACGCGCTGCAGCCTTAGTCTGTCCCTGGCAGTGGCTCCTGCGTACCACACCGTTATGGAGGAGGTGAGGATGGACTCGATGATGGCCGTGTAGAACTGCACTAACATCTTGGTGGGTAGCTTGAGCTTCCTCAGCTGCCGCAGAAAGAATATCCTCTGCTGGGCCTTTTTGATGAGGGAGCTGATGGTTGGCTCCCATTTGAGGTCCCGGGTGATGGTGGTGCCCAAGAAGCGGAAGGAATCTGCAATGGTGATGGGAGAGCCTGTGATGGTGAGGGGGGGCAGGGGGGTTGTGACTTTCCTGAAGTCCACAATCATCTCCGCTGTCTTCAGAGCGTTCAGCTGCAGATTGTTGTGGCTGCACCAGGACACCAGCTGGGCCACCTCTTTCCTGTAGACGGACTCGTCGCCGTTAGAGATGAGCCCGATGAGAGTGGTGTCGTCCGCAAACTTGATCAGCTTAACAGACTGGTGGGAGGAGGTGCAGGAGTTGGTATAAAGGGAGAAGAGTAGGGGGGAAAGTACACAGCCCTGGGGTGATCCGATGCTGATGCTAACAGAGTCTGAGACAGACTTCCCCATCCGCCCATGTTGCCTCCGGTCCGTCAGGAAGTCGGTGATCCACCTGCAGAGGGAGTCAGGCACACCAAGTAGGGACAGCTTGTCCTGGAGCAGAGCGGGGCGGATGGTGTTGAATGCAGAGCTGAAGTCCACAAACAGGATCCTGGCGTAGGTTCCCGGGAAGTCCAGGTGCTGCAGGATGGAGTGGAGGGCCAGGTTGACTGCGTCGTCCACAGACCTGTTGGCACGGTAGGCAAACTGCAGCGGGTCCAGGAGGGGAGTGGTGATGGACTTGAGGTGAGACAGGACCAGGCGCTCAAAGGACTTCATGACTACAGAGGTGAGCGCTACAGGTCTGTAGTCGTTAAGTCCAGTAATCCATGGCTTCTTGGGGACAGGGATGATGGTGGAGGATTTGAGGCAGGTCGGCACATGGCACAGCTTAAGGGAGGTGTTAAAAATGTCTGTGAAGACAGGAGCCAGCTCTTTCGCACAGTGTCTCAGGGTGGAGGGAGACACACCGTCCGGCCCGGGGGCCTTGCGCGGGTTCAGTCTGGAGAATTGTCTGTGCACGTCCTGCTCACTGATGACAAGGGCAGGGGGGGAGGAGGAGGAGGGGGGGACCGCTTTTGATGAATTAGGGGCCGAGGAGGCAGTGGAGCTGGGTGGAGTGGGGGAGTTGGACACAGCTGACGAGGTGTCAAAACGGGCGTAATGTTGGGACAGTTTTTGACAAAGGGCTTTGTCATCCTGACCTTTAGAAGCCTGAGGCTGATAGGTGGTGATTTGCCTCAGTCCTCTCCACGCAGAAGCTGAGTCATTAGCAGTGAACTGCTGCTGGAGTCTCTCAGAATACACAGATTTAGCTCTCCTCAGCTCTCTGTTAAACCGATATTTAACCTCCCTGTAGCAGTCTCTGTCTCCACTTTTCAATGCAGCTTCCTTCTCCTTTCTGATCTGTCTGAGCTTTGCAGTGAACCAGGGCTTATCATTAGAGTACCTCACCCTGGTGCGCGATGGGAGAATGCTCTCCTCACAGAAGTTGATATAGGAGTTCACAGTGTCTGTGTACTCATTCAGATCATGTGTGGCTCCTTTAAACATGCCCCAGTCAGTTATTTCCATGCATGTGTTCAGTTTCTCTCCAGCTTCACTGGTCAATTTCTTCGTGGTGGTCACAACAGGTTTAGTGAGTTTCAATCTCTGTCTGTATGTGGGAATGAGGTGGACCATCACGTGATCAGATAGTCCAAGCCCAGCGCGGGGAACAGCGCGATATGCGTCCTTCACTGTAGTGTAACAGTGATCCAGCGTGTTATTTCCTCTGGTTCAACATTTAATAAACTGTCTGTATCGGGGGAGCTCGTGACTCAGATTGCTCTGGTTAAAGTCGCCTACCACAATAACCAGGGAGTCTGGAAAATTCCGCTCCGCATGTAGGACGTGATCTGCGAGCGCGCGCTGGGCCTCGTGCGCGTCCGCGTCAGGAGGGGCGTACACAGCGATCAAAACAAATGATGCGAACTCCCGCGGGGAATAAAATGGCTTGCAGTTAACAGAGAGAAATTCTAGATCGGTAGAACAGTGTTGTGAAACCACCGTTACATCAGAGCACCAGCTGCTGTTAATATAGAAGCACACTCCTCCTCCAATAGACTTACCGGAGAGCTCTGTGACGCGATCAGCACGAAACAGCTGAAATCCCTCGAGGCTGATCGCGCTGTCCGGTATGTTCCCTTTAAGCCAGGTCTCAGAGAAACAGATGACAGACGAGGAAGCGAGGTCCTTAAATCGCATCAGCAGTCTTAATTCTTCTACCTTGTTCAAGAGAGAATTGGCATTGGATAAAAATATGCCAGGCAAGGCTGTTCGCGTGCCTCTCCTTCGCAGCCGAGCGAGAATCCCCCCTCGCTTTCCTCTTTTTCGCCGTCTTACTCTTTGAGCCAAACAATGAATCAGATCGGCGGCAGGAGCTAAAAAAACTGGGAGAAGGTCCGTGGGAGTGAGAGTCCTGATATTTAATAGCTCTTCACGAGTATAAGAGCTAGCAGACACACAATCGACGAACAAAAACAAACAAATTAGACAAATTAAAGGGCAGCGAAGCACCATGTCGACCACTGTGGGCGCCATCTTGGAGCTGGAAATCCATTCCATCTAGCATTGTTGCTAGATGGAATAAATATATAAACACACACACATGACTTAATAATAGACAACCAAACTGATTTTTTTGCACTTCCTGAAACATGGTTACATGAAGAGGACTCTGTGCCGCTGAATGAGTGTGTACCCCCCCCCCTCCAAATTACTGTAACTTTCAAAACAAAAAAAGAACAGGACGAGGAGGTGGAACTGCAGTAATTGCTCACTCCAAAATCTTAACTAATACTAAAAGTAATTTATCCTATAAAACATTTGAAACCTTAGTATTACAAATCACGCACCATAGTAAAATGAAACCAATGCCGAAGTCAGTCCTGCTAGCTGTAGTGTATCGCCCACCATCTCCATATTCTGAATTCCTTATTGAATTCTCACAATTTTTAACAGACCTGCTTCTAATGTCAGACAAATTGCTCATAGTAGGTGATTTCAATATTCACATCAATGTGGAAGATAATCGTTTTAATAAGTCATTTAATTCAATTCTACAGTCATTTGGTATTTTACAACATGTCCAAAGCTCCACCCATTATCTAGATCACTCGCTCGACCTTGTGCTATCATATGGCATAAATATTGACAATTTAACTATATTACCTCATAACCCTGTTCTGTCAGATCACTTTCTACTAATGCTTGAATTCACCATTGCTGATTATTCGATGCCCAAAGATAGTAGGTGTCTCTCTGATGGTGCTGCAGCTAAATTTAAAGAAATAATTTCCTCACACTCACTTATGGCTTGTGACACTAAAACAGTCTGATCAATACTTTAATTCCCCTATACTCGATCATATCGTTGATCATGTCACAGATGCGCTACAGTCAGTGTTAGACTCAGCTGCCTCTCTAAAAAGGAAAAAATCTAATCATAGATCATTAACCAGTCCCTCCAGGATTTCACAGGATTTTTTTTTCTTTGATTGTTGCGGGAAGTTGCAAGGCTCTCCTTGGGGATTTGCCTGAATCGCACGCTGGCCCGTGTACAGATCAGAGATTCATAGCTTTGAAACTCATTGACAAGATGTAGTTGTGACTTTTACTTCTAAAGATGTATAAAATGTTACAATACTAGCTGTAGTATTAGATTTGCTCGTTTGTTTGCGGTTTTACGGCGTCTCTCCTCATGTGCGCTCCTGAGACCAGGATGCTTTCAGGCAGGCGGATGTTTTTCAACACAAACCCGGCATTTCATACATGTGGTCGTTACAGAGAATTGAGGGGACGTTCACCGGTGGATCGGGATAGACAGAGGAAGGAATGATGTGGGAAAACTCGCACGTGAGTGTCTTTTCAAAATCACACATTCTGTTTTTGTGTTCTGTATATACTCTCTGTAAACACGGAAGTGAGCGTGGTGCAGTGCTGTATTTGATTGGTCAGACTGATGACATACATGTTTGTGCGCTACTCGGGGACAAATTTGATTGGCAAAATTGGCGGAAGCTCACGACAATTGGCCAAAATTGTGGGAAAGTTGCGGTGATTGGACAAGATTCAAATTATGCAGGACCTGCCGAATTTGCAGGAATTGGTACAATCGCAACATCGTGGAATCCTGGAGGGACTGATAAACCCCGTTGTACAATGCAACAATCCGCAGTTTAAAACAGGAAACTCAGAAATTAGACAGAAAATGACCCTTCTCCAAATCAAACAAATTTTACTTAGCATGGAAAAATAATTAAATTACAAAAAATATTTAAAGAATGTTAGAACATCTTATTACTCATCATTAATTAAAGACGAGTGCATTGCTCGTAGAACATAAGTATTCCTGTCTGAAACGGGTATCCCAATCAGGTTTTACAGGCCGAAATGTAGGCTGTATTTGAAAGTGGAATACAAAGAGGTGTAGGCTATATGTAGGCAATCACATGTTAGACTTTGACAAATATAAAAAGGAGTAAATGGCACTAAGATTTATTTGATTGCATGAATATTAATTACAGAATACCTAAATATTGAAAATGAATGGGACATCCAATATTGGTGACTGTTTCCGATCCCTTGTTTATGTGTTTGTCAGATCACTTATTTGTGCGATCTTTTGTCACTTATATTCATAATAGTGTATCTTCACTTTGGGAAATGGGAGTTGTTCAGTCATTATTATTATTTTAGTTTAGTTTATATCAGTGTTCAGTGATGGAGTTCAGCATAATATTGAATTTCTTCTGTGTATCATCAATAAACTCATGCAGAACTACAACAGGACACATTTATAAACAGGTGAGACTCACTGGCTGCTGCTTTACCCGTGTGCCTGCGAAGGACTGTGATACACCGGTTCAGCTGCTGCTTTCCCACCAGCCCTCCCCCCCCCCCCCCACACACACACCTTGTGTTCTTTATGCCAAATTATCCTTTAGACCTATGCAATCACAGCAACTTTATGGTATAATTTTTCAAGTATTAAACCTTAAGTCTATCTTTTTTCGCATTTTGCACTATGGGTAACATTACTGTACACGTGTAGAAGAGCTGGAATGATGAGGCGGTTTTGTATCAAAAACAGAGTCTTTAATGAACAACTCTTCTATCTTGTCTCATCTGGTGCAGAGCTTGGCAGAAGGCAAAAGAGAAAGAATTCTGCCCAGCTCGCTGGTTAAATACAGGCACACATCAAAGACATGCAAAACACAAGCTGAAATCCCCCGTTATCTAAATCCCCCATTAGTCCTGTTAACTCCTCCCTTCATCTTGGGAGGTGATGGGAAAACCTCTCCTCGCCTTAGGGGGTGAAGGTGTCAAGTCTGTTGTCACCGCGTCCTGTGACGTCGTTGGTCTTCACACGGCGGTGAGATTCCTTTGTCCCTTTCAGAGGTGTGAAGTTCCTTTGTATATTCTGTCCCAAACATTTCCGCATGCTCTAACAAATGTAGGTATGGAATATATGAGTAATATATACCACAGGCCCCCCAAACAACTATGAAAGGACACAGAAAGATTCACAGTCTAGGGTAATTACTAAGACATACTACGTGTTACAGCTGTTGCCACAGAAGAAACTTTTAAGCAGACATGCTCCTAAGAGAGTTCAGTGAAAACATAACAGCATAGTATAATCATAAGTCAGTCCTAAACTGTTGCAGCACAATTAGCGAAAATTTGCAGAGTGGTGGGATCAGTCCCTGTGCTGTCTGGGTTTTAGTCTTCTCCCAAAACTGCTGTAGGTTGGTTTAGGCGTCCTGCTGGGACCTTGTTGTGAGGAATCTGCAGTGTGGGAAGGAGAGAGATTATCTGTTCCCTGCCTGGGGGCTGAGACTTTTCCCTTGGGGGGTCTACCTCGCCGAGGTGCTCGAGCCAGCTGTGCAGGTTCGTCTCTCAACAAGAAGGCAGGTTTGAGTCTGTCAATGCTGACCGTTTCATTTCTATCCCCATAATCAAGCACAAAGTGTTTGTCACCATTTTCCAGCACTCTATACGGGCCATCGTATACTGGGCGTAACGTTGGTTTTAGAGCTTCATGCTTAACAAAAACAAACTCAGCGTTTTTTAAAGTTTGAGGAACAAAAACTCGTGGAAAGGAGTGATGAGCTGGACCGTGTAGAGAGTCCGGTCCGTTACTGCCTAAAAACCTTGGGACTGGGAGGTGCCCTGGTTCCGGGTTTTCTGGTAAAAATTCACCTGGTAGTCTGATAGGCTGAGCAAAGACTAATTCTGCAGGAGAAGCATCTAAATCCTCTTTAGGTGCCGCACGCAACCCCAATAAAACCCAGGGAAGTTTATTTACCCAATTTGTGTCCGTTAATGAGGCTCTGAGGGCGGCCTTTAAGGACCGGTGAAAACGCTCGCATAACCCATTAGCCTGAGGGTGATAAGCGGTGGTACGGTGAATTGTTGCCCCTAAACTGTTGGACATGGCTGACCAGAGCTCTGAGACAAATTGAGGCCTCCTATCTGACGTGATGTCTGATGGGACGCCGAAACGTGCCACCCAATTTGTTAGAAAAACGCGAGCGACTTCCTCCGCTGTAGTTGCCGCTAGAGGGACTGCCTCTGGCCAGCACGTGGTGCGGTCTATCATTGTTAGCAGGTGTGTGAAACCCTGGGAGGAAGGCAGTGGCCCCACGAGGTCGACATGAATGTGGTCGAACCTTCTAAAAGGGATGGGAAAAGGCTCCAGAGGGGCTTTTGTGTGTCTGTGTACTTTGGCGCGCTGACAAGGAATGCAAGTTTTTGCCCATTCTTTTACGTTTTTGTGCAGGCCTGGCCACACAAACTTTTCGGCAACCATTTTGACCGAGGCGCGCACACCTGGGTGCGCGAGGGAGTGAATTGCGTCGAAAATACGGCGGCGCCAAGCAGCTGGTACTAACGGGCGAGGTCGGCCGGTTGAAACATCGCATATTGGGGGGGCACACCGTCGCGCAACCCTTTTTTCTCCAGCCTTAACCCTGTTGGTCCAGACAGGAGCGCGCGCACGTCCGCATCACTGCTTTGTTCTTCCACCATGGCTGCATAATCTATCCCTTCATGGATAGGTGCTGCATATGTGTTTGCGTTAGAGAAAAGCTCAGCTGCTGAGGCAGTGTAATCTGTCTCCTCGTGCTCTGGCGGTGCCACAGCGCGAGAGAGACAGTCCGCTACTACGTTAAGTTTGCCCGCTACATGTCGAATGTCTGTGGTGAACTCTGAAATCGCAGCTAACTGTCTTTGTTGTCTGCCCGACCAAGGTTCTGAAATTTTAGCCATAGCAAAAGTGAGCGGTTTATGGTCCACAAAAGCCGTGAAACTCCGCCCTTCTAACCAAAACTAGAAGTGGCGGATGGACAAATGGAGCGCCAGCAGCTCCCTGTCAAAAGTGCTGTATTTGCGTTCCGTCGGGTTTAGCGATTTGCTAAAGAATGCTAAAGGTTGCCAGACCCCCTTGACAAGTTGTTCTACAACTGCCCCTATGGCCAAGTCTGAAGCATCTGTGGTTAGAGCAATGCGGGCCGAGGGATCTGGGTGGACTAACATTGTGGCGTTAGCTAGGGCGTTTTTAACTTCCGCAAAAGCGCGTTCGCGTTCCGGGGTCCATTCGACCGCGTTGGAAGCTTTCTTTTTTTTGAGCGCGTCATACAGGGGCTGCATGAGCTGAGCTGCATGAGGGAGGAAACGGTTGTAAAAATTAACCATCCCCAAAAATTCCTGAAGCGATTTGACCGTTTGGGGCCGTGGAAAACCTTCTATCGCATGAATTTTGTCTGGAAGCGGAACTGCCCCTTTCGGGGAGACTCTATGTCCCAAAAAATCAATTTGCGATACGCCGAATTTGCATTTGGCTGGATTAATTATTAATCCGTGCTCCTCTAGCCTCTGAAAAACGGTAGAGAGATGCTGCTCGTGCTCTTCCTCCGATGAGCTGGCTACCAGCATGTCGTCGAGGTAGACGAAAACAAAGGGGAGGTCGCGTAAGACTGCGTCCATCATACGCTGAAAAGTCTGAGCAGCGCCTTTGAGGCCGAAAGGCATTCGCAGGAATTCAAAAAGGCCGAAAGGGGTTATAACCGCTGTTTTAGGAATGTCTTCAGCTCGGACTGGGACTTGGTGATAGCCGCGGACTAAGTCTATTTTTGAAAAAATGCGCGCACCCGCTAAATGTAGTGAAAAGTCCTGTATGTGAGGGATGGGGTAGCGGTCATGCTCTGTAGCGTTGTTTAATCTGCGGTAATCTCCACACGGTCTCCAAGAACCGTCGGATTTCGGAACCATGTGAAGCGGTGAAGCCCAAGGGCTCTTCGAGCGTCTAACAATGCCCAATTTTTCGAGAGCTGCAAACTCGTCCCTTGCTATGTTGAGCTTGGCCGCGTCTAAGCGGCGAGCTTTGGCAAAAACGGGAGGTCCCGTTGTTAGAATGAAGTGTTTAACCCCGTGTTTGGCTACAGTGGCTGAAAATTTTGGGGTTGTGAGTGCTGGAAATTGGGTGAGGAGTTGCTCAAACTTTCCTCCTGCCGTGGTGACGTTGGCCTGCACAGGTGGTGGAGAGACTCGAGCTGAGCATGGAATAGAAGCAAAAGATTAGAAGCAATGGAATAGAAGCAAAAGAAGACCCATGTGCACATAGAAAATCAGCGCCTAACAAGTTAAAACTCACCGCCACTACAACAAATGTCCATCTGTAGCTGCAGCCGTGAATGAGGAGGTGCAGGCTCTTTTCCCCGAACGTGTCGATGTCAGAACCGTTGGCTGCCACTGCTCCATTGCCCCGGGTGCCCATGGCTCGATCTGCGTGGGAGGGCATGATGAAACTCAGCTGAGCTCCCGTGTCGATGAGGAACTGCTTGCCTGTGTGTCCATCTGTCACGTATAACAGCTTGTTTTTCTCGCCGAGAACCGCTGCCGTTAACGGACCTCGGCTTTGGCGTTTTCCCGACGTCGTAAACTTGCAGGGAGGAACACATTTTCGGGCTTTCTCGGCGAAGCGGTGGTGATAATAACAGACGTCATTCTGTTCGTTGCGCTTGGGCCGTGCCGCTGTCACCGTGGGTTGTGGCTCTCCAAGGCTCGGGGCGTCAGTCTTGAGGTCTGCAGATGCTGCTGTGGGTGTCAGTTCTCTGCAGGCGTTGACGAGCCGATAAGCCTCGTTGGCCAGTGTGCGGAAGTCCTGATGATTGTTGCACTTCATCCTGGCGAGTGTCCCTCTCGTGTGTGGTGGTAGCGTGCTGAGAAAAATAAATTGGAAGAGGAAATTATCATTATCCTCCTCCTTGAGCTGCAGCAAATCCTCCATGAGGGTCTTTGGATTGCCCCCTCTGTGGCCGTAGACCGCCAGGATCTTTTCGGCTCTTTCCTCCGCTGGTGGGACATAATTCGCCACGATGGTCGCCTTGAGTGTCTCATACTTGTCCCGGGCCGGTGGTCGCTGGATCAAGCTCCGCACACACCTCGAAGTGGCGGAGTCGAGTTTGGAGACGATATGGTAGAATTTAGTATCGTCTGCCGTGATGCCCGCCAGTATGAACTGGGCTTCAGCTTGATGAAACCAAGAGGCCGGGTCTTCTCGCCAGAAATCTGGCAGTTTGACAGCGATGGCGTTCGCACACATCATCACTGTTGTGCCCGCCGGGTGAGAGTGCGTTGCCTCGGCTCTCACGGCGGTGCTGGAGCTCGGTTGAGCTCTCTCGGTGCCCTCTGCCGGGGGAAACAGCTGTCCGCTTGTTCCCTCGTCTGCGTTGTCGGTGGCGTATGCCAGAGTCGCCACAGATGAGTCGCTTGAAGAACGCCTCCGGTCCATACTCGCGTCAAGGTCACCAGTGTAGAAGAGCTGGAATGATGAGGCGGTTTTGTATCAAAAACAGAGTCTTTAATGAACAACTCTTCTATCTTGTCTCATCTGGTGCAGAGCTTGGCAGAAGGCAAAAGAGAAAGAATTCTGCCCAGCTCGCTGGTTAAATACAGGCACACATCAAAGACATGCAAAACACAAGCTGAAATCCCCCGTTATCTAAATCCCCCATTAGTCCTGTTAACTCCTCCCTTCGTCTTGGGAGGTGATGGGAAAACCTCTCCTCGCCTTAGGGGGTGAAGGTGTCAAGTCTGTTGTCACCGCGTCCTGTGACGTTGTTGGTCTTCACACGGCGGTGAGATTCCTTTGTCCCTTTCAGAGGTGTGAAGTTCCTTTGTATATTCTGTCCCAAACATTTCCACATACTCTAACAAATGTAGGTATGGAATATATGAGTAATATATACCACACACGGACTGTTGTTGTTGTTTTTCCAGTCTTATTCCTTTTGTTTTTTATATTGGCACACCGCTGAAGACAGAGAGAAACGCCATTTCAATTTTCCTGTATGTCCTGTACGTATATCAGCTATTCTGTTAGATATGCCAAAATGTTAAACACTGGAGGAAGTGGATTCAATCAGCTGATCGCTTGAACCACAGAGCTCAGCTGTTTGCCATGATAAATCAACCTCAGGGCAAACGTATACTCCATGCATTATCTTTTTTTCACTTTACTGATTTTTTTTTTTTTTTAATCACCATCAGTTAGCTTACCTTTGAGCCAAGTCGTGTCTGGCCGCTGCTTCTCCCGGCATGTTCTGTGTTGATTTGTCAGACCCAGTCCCGCTGACGCTCCGCCCAGTCTGCTCATGTACCTCATGTTCTGCACATATGCCGAATTGTCCTTTAGACCTACGCAATCATGACAACTTAATGTTCTAATATTTTAAGCATTAAATCTTCATTATTATGTTTTTCACTTCCTTGTTTTGTCCAGGGAACACTGTGGTGACTGACGTCGTGGTGCCGTATATTATCCCATCTGCATGGTCGTGATGCCGCATACTGTCCAATCAGCATGGCCGTGATGTTGCGTATTGTCCAATCAGCATGGAGTCAATCTGAAACCCCGCCCACACTTCTTGAAGTCAGGGCATGAAGAGATGGAGCGGTGGATAAATTTTTATTGATAAAAATTATATATTTTGACTGAGCGGCTCCATACTCGGGGATGCACACCCTTGTAGCCTCAGGAAACCACGTATAAAGTCTAAATCTAAGTATTACAGTCTAATTGGTACCTCACATCTCACTCTGCACCTGATAGTCCTACATTGTACAGCGGGTATGATTCATGTATCTAAACGGGTCACCATCTATTCATTTATGATGTATATAAGCTTCTTTTTTTTTTTTTTAGCAGTTTTACTTTCCGTGGGTAATCCCTTTGTCTATTATGCTGTATGTGTTTCTGTCGTTTGGTTGTCTAATGTCATGCTGCTATTACACTGTAATTTCCCAGTTTGGGATCAATAAAATCCATCTATCTATCTATCTATCTATCTATCTATCTATCTATCTATCTATCTATCTATCCTTAGATCAGTCTGAGGAATGGTTCAAGAGATATGTGTGGAACAGACACCCAGACAGACACACAGACAGAGACTTTGTAAATTTATAGATAGATGACATAAATAATCCCAAATTTCTTTTCGGTACAGTGGCCAGTCAAACCCAGATTTACCCCTGAACATAATAGCGATGATTTTATGGATTTCTTTACCAATAAAATTTCAGCTAGTAAAGACCAAATTCATAATAATCTTCCAACAGACATTGCATATTACAAACCCAATACAACTGCTTTTAATGACTTCAGACGATTTTACACCAATTGATCTCTAAACTCTGATAAAATTAATCTTCTCGTCCAAACCATCTACATGTTTATTAGATCCTATTCTCACTAAACTGCTCAAAAAAATCCAACCATTCGTTAGTAATCCACTTCTTCAGATTATTAACTTATCTCTAACCACAAGCTACAGTATGTGCCCACAAGCTAGAGATTGTTGTAATTAAGCCTATACTTAAAAAATCAACAGAAGATCCTCTTGTTTTAGCTAACTATGGGCCAATCTCTAATCGCCCTTTTAAAAAAAAAAAAAAAAAATCCTAGAAAGATTTATTGCTTATCAGCTGTGTGATTATTTACAAAGTAACAGTTGATTTGAAGAGGTCCAATCTGGTTTTAGAGTTCATCATAGTACTGAAACTGCTCTAGTGAAAGTCACTAAGGATTTGCTGATAGCATCTGATAATGGACCTGTTTCTATACTTGTGGTCTTAGATCGCAATGTAGCTTTTGACATATTGACCATAGCATTCTATTTCATAGACTGGATCATTCTATAGGGCTTAAAGGAGCACCTTTAATATTTGTCAGGCAGACTTCAGTTTGTTCATGTTCATGAGCCAGCTCTACTCACAGAACTCAGTCAAGGAGTCCCACAGGGCTCTGTTTTGGGACCAATACTCTTCATTACATATATGCTCCCCTTAGGTGATATTATCAGAACACACCCTGTAAATGTCCACTGTTATGCGGATGATACACAGTTACCTGTCAGTGAAACCAGAAGACAGAAACCAATTGACAAGGCTACATGCATGTTTTAAAGGCATTAGAACCTGGATGAACCACAACATTTTACTACTTAACTTAGACAAAACTGAAGTTATTGTTTTTGGTCCGAAAAACATCAGAGGCTCTGTCTCTGATCAGATATGTAGCTTAGATGGTTTTACCCTAGCCTCTTGCACCACTGTCAGGAATCTTGGAGTTATTTTTGATCAGGATTTGTCCACTTATGAAATATCACTAAAATCAGGAACATCCTGTCCCAAACTGATGCAGAGAAACTAGTCCATATCTTTGTCACTTCTAGATTAGATTATTGTAATTCACTATTGTTAGGTTGTCCTAAAAACTCTTCAATTAATTCAAAATGCTGCAGCTAGGGTATTAACGGGCACTAAAAAGAGGGATCATATTTCTCCCATGTAAACCTCCCTTCACTGGCTTCCTGTTGAATCCAGAATCAAATTTAAAGTTCTTCTCTTGACATATAAAACGATACATAATCTACCCCCCCCCCCCAGTTATTTTAAAGAATTAATCATACCCTATTATCCTAACAGATTATTATGCTCTCAGAATGCAGGACTCCTAGTAATACCTAAGGTCTCTAAAGGCACCATGGGGGGAAGGGCTTTCAGTTATCAGGTCCCTCTTTTATGGAACCAATTACCAGCCTGGGTCCGTGAGGCAGACACCCTCTCTGGCTTTAACTGAAAACTTTATTATTTGACAAAGTTTTTGAATAGACTTCCCACATTATATGTAACTAGTAATGTAACAGTACTATCCATACTGTTCAACTGCTAGATGTGGGCGTACTGTTGTAGTCTGCATCAATGGGGCCCGCTGCGCATGCATTTGATTATGTTTGATTGTGTGTATGAGCTACATGTAACTGCTGGCTAGCTAGATGACATATCTTGTTTTAACTGAATGTCATTGACAAGTGTGGATTGGATTTTGCATGTCATAGTTTTGAATTTCACTATTGGTATCTACTGTAGCCCATGTATTTTTGCCTACATATGCTTAAGCATAAAGGAGATTGCATGTGTGGATTGGCCTCACGTCCTGAATGGAACAATATGTCTGGACCACCTGCGGTTGACAACAAGAGGACGGAGGTACGGGGATAAGAGACTGGAAGGACTTCCCGACCTCCTGGGGGACAGGTGGAGGACTGAGAGACCGGAGGGGGAGTTAATGTCAATAGGGGGTTTTGACAGGGATATGTGATTCTCCCTTTGTGTGAGATGTATAAATGTGAAGGTCTGATGCAGCTCATCCTCTTTTGTTTCTTGAGAGATGGCTGGGGATGAAGGGCTCGAATAAAACCTGAATTAAAAGCCAATTCAGCTTCGTTATTTCACGCTCCCCACATTGGTGACCAGTGACGTGTGAGAATGCCTGGAAATGCTCTCCACGATCAGGACTCATTGGAGTCTGCCCTAGCGAGCGCCATCGCCGTCAAACTGCCGGAATTCTGGCAGGACAACCCAGACTCGTGGTTCCTCCAGGCGGAGGCACAGTTCACGCTCGCAGGCATAACGGCAGATGACACTAAGTTCTACCACGTCATCGCTAGACTCGACAACCACACAGCTCGATGCGTGCGGAGCTTGGTACAGCAGCCACCCGCCGAAGACAAATACGGCAGATTGAAGGCTGCCCTCACCAAGTGTTTCACGCCCTCAGCCGAAGAGAGGGCTAGGAGGCTCCTGGCTATGATCAACCAAGGAGATCACAGGCCAGTCGCCCTGATGGAAGACATGCTGCAGCTGAGGGGGTCAGACGACAACGATTTCCTCTTTAAGTACATCTTCCTGACTAACCTCCCGACGCATATGAGAGGAACGCTGTCCAGCATGCGTTGTGACACCCAGCAGGATTTCCGTGACCTGGCCCAAGAGGTGCAGAGGCTCCTCAGCTCCTGCGGCGAGCAGGCGACCGCGGCGGCGACCCGAGGCAGCGATGAGCCGGAGACAGCCGAGCCAAACATACCAACCATGGCAGCGGCGCGGCCCCGACGCAGCAGAGGTGATGGCCCAGCGGCAGAGGCGTGGCCCCGACGCAGCGGAGGAGAGGATCTCTGCTTTTATCATCGGCGGTTTGCAGAGAGGGCGCACAGGTGTGTGCCACCGTGCATCTTCAAGATGTCGGGAAACGGCAGGACCGAGAATCGTTAGCAGCTTCGGCTCTCGGCGAAAGAAATAAGCTGCTATACATCACAGATACGAGCTCCGGGTGCCAGTTCCTTATAGACACCGGATCCCAAGTGAGTTTCATCACCCCAACCTATGCTGACCGGGTGGCTGGCCCCCGTGGAAACGGGGCAACGGCGGCGAACGGCTCAAGCATCAACACCTACGGGGAAAGGACTTTGTCTCTGTCCTTACATGGCCGCTCTTACGAATGGACTTTTGTCATAGCGGCGGTGAGTTTCAACATGTTAGGTGCTGATTATCTGTGCTCACATGGTTTGTTAGTTGATCTTGCCAATAGGCGGCTGGTAAATGCACTCTCTTTTTACTCTATCCCCTGTGCAGCTCGAGTGTCCCCGCCACCGGTGCAGACCAACGTCGCCACAGCAGGTGGTAAGTTTAACACAATACTCACCCAGTTTCCAGCACTCACGGTTCCCACATTTTCGGCAACAGTTGCGAAACACGGGGTGGAGCATTTTATCACTACAACTGGCCCCCCCGTCTTCGCGAAAGCTTGGCGCCTGGATGCTGCTAAACTCTCCATGGCGCGCGAGGAGTTCGCCAGCCTAGAGAGGCTGGGCATTATTCGCCGTTCGAAAAGCCCATGGGCTTCGCCGCTGCATATGGTCCCGAAAGCCGACGGCTCATGGAGACCTTGCGGCGATTACCGCAGGCTAAACAACGCCACGGCACACAATCGCTACCCCATCCCACACATCCAGGATTTTTCGGTGCATTTAGCGGGGGCGCGCATTTTTTCTAAAATAGACCTGGTTCGTGGCTACCATCAGGTTCTGGTCCGGCCGGAGGACATTCCTATAACGGTGGTTATAACCCCTTGTGGGCTTTTTGAGTTTTTGCGCATGCCATTTGACTTGAAAGGCGCCGCACAAACATTCCAACGCATGATGGATGCCGTGTTACGTGATCTTCCATTCATGTTCGTTTACCTCGACAACATTTTGGTCGCCAGTATCTCAGAGGAAGAACACGAAAAACACCTCACTGCGGTTTTTCGGAGGTTGGAAGAGCACGGCTTAATAATTAATCCAGCCAAGTGCCAGTTTGGCGTTGCGCAGATAGATTTTTTGGGCCACCGCGTGTCCCCAGAAGGGGCAGTTCTGCTGCCGGATAAGGTGCGTGCAGTAGCAGATTTTCCCTGACCACAAACGGTCAAATCATTGCAGGAATTTTTAGGAATGGTGAATTTTTATAACCGTTTCCTACCCCACGCAGCGCAGCTCATGCAGCCATTATACGCCGCGCTCAGAAAGCAAAAACCCTCCAATACAATCGAGTGGTCCCCGGAGCGGGAGCGTGCGTTCACGGAGGTAAAAAAAGCCTTGGCTGAAGCCACGCTTCTAGCTCATCCGGACCCATCGGTCCGCATCGCGCTAACTACCGACGCATCAGATTTGGCCATAGGGGCAGTTATAGAGCAGCATGTTGCCGGTGTGTGGCAGCCGCTAGCTTTCTTCAGCAAATCCTTGAGCAAAGCTGAGCGGAAATACAGCACGTTTGACAGGGAGCTGTTAGCGCTCCATCTGGCCATCCGCCATTTCCAGTTCTGGCTGGAAGGTCGACGTTTCATCGCTTTTGTTGACCATAAGCCGCTCACCTTCGCGATGTCCAAAATTTCAGATCCGTGGTCGGGCCGGCAGCAGAGGCAGCTGGCTGCAATTTCGGAATTTACCACTGATATTCAGCACTTAGCGGGTAAACTCAACATAGTAGCAGACTGCCTCTCTCGCGCGGCCACAGCACCGGCGAGCGCAGAGGCAGATTATACTGCAGCAGCCACCGCGAAGCAAAATAGCAGTGCGAAAGCACACGCGGCCCCAGTTCACGTGGGGATAGATTACGCAGCCATGGCAGCGGAGCAGGGCAGAGATGCGGAAGTGTGCGCGCTCCAGTCTGGACCAACAGGGTTAAGGCTGGAGAGCAGGTGTTTGTAAACCGGTATGCCCCCTCTAATCTGCAATGTGTCAACCGGGTGGCCACGCCCGGTAGTCCCGGCCGCGTGGCGCCGCCGCGTTTTTGACTCAGTTCACTCCCTGGCACACCCAGGGGTGCGCGCTTCTGTGAAAATGGTAGCGGAGAAGTTTGTTTGGCCAAGCCTGCGCAAGCATGTGAAAGAGTGGGCGAGGACCTGCATGGCTTGTCAGCGGGCCAAAATTCATAAGCACACAAGAGTCCCCTACCGTCGTCACAGGGGTTCACACATCTTTTGACAATGGTGGACCGAACCACACGCTGGCCGGAAGTGGTCCCACTGACATCGACCACGGCCGCAAAAGTGGCTCGCGTTTTTTTGACGGCCTGGGTAGCGCGTTTCGGGGTCCCGTCAGATATTACGTCCGACAGAGGTCCTCAATTCATCTCTGAGCTGTGGTCAGCGATGGCCAGCAGCTTAGGAGCAAAAATTCACCGCACTACCGCTTATCATCCTCAGGCTAACGGTTTGTGTGAGCGTTTTCATAGGTCTTTGAAGGCAGCCCTCAGAGTGTCGCTTACGGATGCAGATTGGGTAAACAAACTACCATGGGTTTTATTAGGGTTGCGTTCTGCGCCTAAGGAGGATTTAAATGCTTCCCCAGCGGAGTTAGTTTTTGCTCAACCTCTCAGGCTGCCCGGTGAGTTTCTACCAGAGCATCCGGAACCGGGACACCTCCCGGCTCTTGGACCACCGATCGGCACGGGAGCGGACATGCTCCCGGGCCCCGTTCATCACACTTTTCCGCGCGTTTTTGTTCCCTAAGCTTTAAAAAATGCTGAGTTCGATTTTGTTAGGCACGAGGCTCTAAGACCAACCCTCCGACCGCCATATGATGGGCCATATAGGGTGCTGGAGACAGGTGATAAGCATTTTGTGCTAGATTTGGGAGACAGAAAGGAAACAGTCAGTATTGACAGACTAAAGCCTGCTTTTGTGATGAACGACGAGTCTGTACGGGTAGCGAGGGCACCTCAACGCGGCAGACCCCCCAGGGAATGCATCCCGGAGCCCCCACAGGGATCAAATAACCACTCTCTTCCTCAGTCAGCAGATTCTTTGCAGGACGGCGCTGCAGGGACACCGAGACCTGCTTACAGCAGATTTGGAGGACGGTTGAAGCCCAGATGGCGTACGGACTGACTGTTTGGTGTTTGATGTTTGATGTGATCATGTGGTATAGGCTATGCTATTGATGTTGTCACTGATTTTTGATGTGGTCATGTGGTATAGACTGTGCTGTTGGTATTAACATGTTCTCTTAATTTTAATATATTGTCCATTCTTCGACGTTTGGGGGGGGGGGGGGGGGGGGTTATGTAGCCCATGTATTTTTGCCTACATATGCTTAAGAATAAAGGAGATTGCATGTGTGGATTGACCTCACGTCCTGAATGGAACAATATGTTTGGACCACCTGCGGTTGACAACAAGAGGACGGAGGTACGGGGATAAGAGACTGGAAGGACTTCCCGACCTCCTGGGGGACAGGTGGAGGACTGAGAGACCGGAGGGGGAGTTAATGTCAATAGGGGGTTTTGACAGGGATATGTGATTCTCCCTTTGTGTGAGATGTATAAATGTGAAGGTCTGATGCAGCTCATCCTCTTTTGTTTCTTGAGAGATGGCTGGGGATGAAGTGCTCGAATAAAACCTGAATTAAAAGCCAATTCAGCTTCGTTATTTCACGCTCCCCACATCTACTACACTATATCCACTTAACACACACACCCTTCCTATTTATGCTCAGTGTGCATAGTGTTTGGGCATTACACCACTAGGTCCAGCTACGGATGTGTCTGCTTGTAGTGTTGCCTATGAGCTTTTTTAGTTAGCTAAATAAGCCTTAAAAAAGCCTATAAAACTTTAATTTTAGGTCAAATTAGCTTTGATACAACATTGCATGTCATATCTGTACCAGCGTTGTTCTACCTGTATGTTGTTGTTATGTTTATTATGAGCTGGACGTATTGTCTATGAGCCTTCTGTTATTTTTGAAGTGTTTGCACAACTCTGTTACCATTAGTTTGTTGGGTTATCCTCAGTTTCTTGGTTCAGTTGTTGTTTTCTGGTCTCTCCCGTCATCCTCTCATTCCTCCGACTGCTCACTTGTGTTTTCATTTAACCCTGGTTGGTTGCCCAGCTGTCCTGTGCTAGTTAATTTCTGTGTCCCTACACTGTATACACCCGCTGTTTTCATTTCTCCCCGTGGCATCATTACAGGATAATCCCTCCAGTTCGTTCATCACGTTTGTGGATCATTTGAAACCCTGTTGTTATAAGTTCTCAGCCGTTTGGGCTCTCTTCATTTTCACAGCCCCTTTACTGTATTTGTTTTTTGTACTTAATAAATCATTCTTGCACCTGAAGTCTTACCCTCCTGAAGAAGTCATCCCTTTCTGCTTATCGGAGGTTGTTTTCTGACAGAATGATGCCACCACAAGACTCTGCAGAAACGGACTTCAGCGTATACGGCCTGGACAAGGAGGAGTGTTGGGCTGCGGGATTAGTGGAGAACTTTATCTCGGATGCTCACACTTCCCACACTCCTGAGGTAGCCCTGAGATTTCTGGATGGCGTGGCGGGGGTAATAGAGGCATACCCCACCCTGCGGAGCTATCCGGGACTCACAGGTCTGCTCATCTTTGTTCCCAACCTCCAGCAAATGGTCTGCAGGGTGGTGAGAAGCTCCCCCACATCTGTACCTGTGCTGACGACGAAGCATCCCCTAGTGCAGACACCTTCAGCGTTTCACCGCTCGCCAGCTCCGGAATCCTCTCTATGCCACTCTCCAGCTCCGGTACCTCCACTCCGCCTTCCACCAGCTCCAGCCTCCACTCCTCGCCGTTCCCCAACGCCAGCTCCTCACTGCCTCCAGGCTGCTCCCCACCAGATGAACTCCGCCCCCACATGGAGCATTTCACCTCGTTTTCCCGTGGCAGCCACAGTGGCAACATCAACGGCAGTGGAGCAGGAATTCAGCTCCACTCCTCCAGCAGCAGCTCCTTCACCACTCCAGAGAATCACAGCAGCAGCCTCCTCTTCATTCCAGTGTTTTTCTTCATCAGCTGTCCCATTAGCTCCTTCTTCCTCCCCCTTTGATGCTGCTGCTCTCCTCTCCTCCACGGCGTCTGTGCCCGCTGCTGAGCTTCCTACTGCCTCATCTCCTGTTTTGCCCATCATCACGCCTGCAGGACCAACTCCCACATCTGCTGCTTGCGTGCCCATGCCCGCTGCCCCATCAGATCCAGTACCCACTCCACGGCGCTGCCTGGCTCCAGTGCCAGCTCCTCACTGCTTCTCAGCCCCAGTACCTGCTCCATGGCACCTCCCAGCTTCAGTAGCAGCTCCACCAGCCATCTCTCCAGCAGCACATCCTGAGGTCGTCACCCCGACAGCAGGAGACCAAGAGTTAAGGCAAGTACCTTTTCATTTATGTTCTACCACTATTTTTGAAAAGACTTGCCTTGCTTCTGGTGGGGGGACCCAAGTACATTCCCCACCAGTCTCTGCTGCTTATGATTGTGGTGTTGCCTCACTGACCTGCTGTTTCCTTCTATCATCTGAGGTGGCCATGTCAAGGATGGAGCCGCAGGAGGACCACGCTCCATCATCACCATCATCAGAGCAGTCCACTCCACTCGTCATCCAAGGGGTCAAGCCATCCGCTCCACCCATTGTCCAAGAGGTCAGAAGACCTCCAGCCATTGTCCAAGAGGTTAAGCAGTCTGCTCCACCCATCGCAGTTCCAGAGGTCGAGCAGTTTGCTCCACCTGTCGTCCAAGAGGTTGAGCAGTCCACTCCACCTTTGCCGCCTGGGATCGCCGCTCCTCAGCTGCTGTTGGCCCCTGCACCAAAGGCCCCTCAGTTACCATCTTCAGGGCAAAGAGCTCCCATATTGTTATCTTGTGAGCAAAGGGCTCATATGTTGTTGTGCTTAGAGCAAAAGGGTCCCATATTGTTACCTTCAGAGCAAAGGGCTCCTATCTTGTTGTGTTCAGAGCAAAAGGCTCCTATGCTATTTTCAGAGCAAACAGCTCCTACGTGGTTATTTTCAGAGCAAACAGTTCCTTTGTGGTCTCCAGGTCAAAAGGCTCCTTTGTGGTCTCCAGAGCAAAGAGCCCCAATGTCATCTCCTGAGTTTAAAACTCCCATGTTATTTTCTTTTGAGCAAGAAGTACCTGTGTTTTCGTCTGAGTTTAAAACTTTATCTCTAGCACAAGGAAATCTCATGTTGTCATTGTCTCCTGAGATTCAGTTTCCTGTATTGTCATTACCTCCTCCATTGGAAGGCAATGGATCAGCGTTCTCGTTGCGCCCTCCGCCAGTACCCGGGCTCGCCTGGGGAAGCTAATGATCCTACCAGCAGACTAAATTCGAAGAGACAACGCCTCAGTGCCAAGTCAAAGAAGAATCCTAGTCACAGTCCCAAAGCCGAAAGCAAACAGCCCTGAGAGTACTTTGCGGTAGGATCTGCCCTTCGCATACTACAACTAAACGTTGAAGGCCTATCTGCAGCCAAGCAAAGCCTTATCAAAGTCCTCGCCTTTCAACATTTGATTGATGTAATCTGCCTCCAAGACTCATATTGGCACAGAGGAAGCTGGCCGCTACACCATCAAAGGCTTTGACCTCTTGTGCTATGTTCCACATGCTAAACATGGACGTGCCACCTATGTGCGTTCTGACATAGTTGAAGCAAATCACCTGACAACAACACATTTCTCAGACACCATAACCATTGGTGGCTTCCATATTGTCAATGTGTGCAAGCCCCCTAGTGCCAACTGGGATCTGCAGGTCTTACCAACCCTACCCCACCCTGCCATCTATGTGGGGGACTTTAACAGCCATCACCCTGACTGGGGATACCCAGCAGTGGACAGTGATGGGGAGGCACTTTTAGACTGGGCATCTAGAAATTACCTCGCTTTGATATACAACCCCAAACAAAGAGAAACCCTCCACTCTGCTAGGTGGAAGAAGGACTATTCTCCTGACCTGTGCTGGGTCAGCTCTTTGAATGGGGCGCCATATCCTACACAGATCCTCATTCTTGATGATTTTCCACACAGTCAACACCGGCCCCTGCTTGTACACATTGGCCTACAACTTCCAGTCATAAACAGCCCAAGGAAGATGCGCTGGAACTTCCGCAAAGCCAACTGGAAGAAATTCAGTGAAACTCTGGACCAGAGTGTTGTTACCATCCCACTCCACACCATCACTGTAGATGAAGCATACAACCTCTTCTGCAGTGCAATCTTCAAGGCTGCCCATATTGCAATCCCACGAGGCTACCGACCCCTCTATGTCCCATGTCTGGACGGAGAAAGTGCTGCCCTCCTACTATCCTATCAAATATCAGGGGACCCAGAGATAGCAGACCATCTCATTGAATCGCTAAATACAGCCCGACGAAAGAAATGGGAGGAGACAGTTGCTGACCGGAGCTTTATCCACTCTAGCAGGAAATGTTGGAGCCTCATCCGTCGCTTAGGAGCCGCACAGAAGCCCCCAAGCCAAAGCCGAGCATCTGTCACACCCAACCAAGTTGCATCCCACCTACTGACTATCGCCAAAGCACCCCAAGACAAAGACACCAGAAGAGCAGTTACAACTGAGCTAAAAAAACCACCAAAAAATGCCCGTAGAGGAAACAAACCCTGAACCCTTCGAGGCTGCTGAACTGGAGAAAGTCCTACAGGGCCTGAAATGTGGAAAGGCAGCAGGATACGATAACATCTTCCCAGAATTCATGAAAAATCTTGGCCCCCGAGCCCTAACCTGGTTGACACAATTCTACACAAGGATCACACAAACAAACTCGATCCCAAAGAAATGGCGGACAGCAAAGGTCATTGCCATTCCAAAACCTGGCAAAGACCACAAACTACCAGCAAGCTACCGCCCAATCTCCCTACTCAGCGTTCCTTACAAAATCATGGAGCGCCTAATACTGCAACGTACAGTATTTCCCCAGGAATAGAGGAAATTCTAGGTGTGGATCAAGCAGGTTTCCGCAAGGACCGCGGTACAGGAGAACAAGTACTGGCCCTAACCACCTTCATCGAAAATGGCTTCGAGAGCAGACTGAAGACAGGGGCTGTGTTTCTCGACCTTACAGCCGCCTATGATACGGTCTGGCACAAAGGCCTCCTCCTGAAACTTATAAAGGAAATCCCTGCTTGGGCAACAGCAATTATAAGACCGAACATCAGACAGTGGCAAAGCAAGGGGCGGTGGAGTGATAATGTATGTTAACAACAACTGGTGCAGACCGGGACATATCACTGTTAAACAACAACACTGCAGCAAAGACATCGAGTTGCTAGCTTTTAGCATGCGGCCTACATATCTCCCGAGGGAATACTCACACGTGATCTGCATTGTTATTTATGCAAATCCGACGGCGAACGCTGGGACAGCGCGTGACGTCATCCACTCAGTAAGTGGCAGGCTGCAGACAGAACACCCAGATGCTCTTCTCCTCATCTCAGGCGATTTCAGCCATGTTTCACTGTCTCCCATTCTACCCACATTTACCCAGTATGTCACATGCCACACCAGAGACAATAACACACTGGACTTATTCTACGCAAACACTAAGGAGGCGTACACCTCATCACAACTACCCCCACTCGGGAGATCGGATCACAACTTGGTTCATCTCCGGCCGGTGTACAAACCCCTAGTGCACAGACAACCTCCGGCCATGCGCACAGTGAAGTTATGGTCTGAGGAGGCAATGGACGCTCTAAAGGGCTGTTTTGAAACCACCGCCTGGGAGCAGCTCTGCAATCCACATGGTGAGGACATCGATGGCCTCACTCACACCATCACGGACTACATCAGCTTCTGTGTGGACAACACCGTTCCCACCAAGACCATACGGTGTTGCTCAAACAACAAACCCTGGATCAACCCTGAGATAAAAACACTTCCGAGAGAGAAGAAGAGGATCTTCAGGTCGGGGAACAGGGAGATGCTGAAGTCCGTACAGAGGGAGCTGAGGAGAAAGATCAGAGAAGGCAAGGACAGCTTCAGGAAGAAGATTGAGGACAAGCTGCAACAGAGCGACATCAGCGGGGTCTGGAGAAACCTTAAAACTATCTCTGGGCTCCAGAATACCTCCCCCCAGGCCACGGGGGGCAGGGAGTGGGCGAACAATCTGAATCTGTTTTTCAATAGATTTGACCAACCGCCCTCCCCCCTGACTGCACAACAACCACTGCTGCCTCTAAAGACATCAAGTCCTGCTGCCCACTCCCCCAACACCCCCCAACTCCCAACACACAGCCCCCCAACCTGACCCTCACTAAGACCCAGGTGAGGATGGAGCTGAGGAAGATCAAGGCGAGGAAGGCGTCGGGACCAGACGGCATCAGCGCAAAGCTCCACGAGTCCTGTGCAGACCAGCTGTGTGGGATTGTGGAGTACATCTTCAATCTGAGCCTGAAGCTGGGGAGGGTACCACAGCTGTGGAAAACATCTTGTGTGGTAGCTGTACCAAAGACTTCCCACCCCAAAGATCTGAACAGCTACAGACCAGTGGCCCTGACGTCCCACATGATGAAGACCCTGGAGAGACTGCTCCTTGCTCACCTCCGCCCCCTGGTGGGACCAGCGATGGATCCACTCCAGTTCGCCTACCAGCATGGCATTGGGGTGGAGGATGCGGTGATCTTCCTCCTTCACCGTTCTCTGTCCCACCTGGAGAAGCCCGGGAATGTGGTGAGGATCATGTTCTTTGACTTCTCCAGTGCTTTCAACACCATCCAACCGATGATCCTGAAGGACAAGCTGCTGTGCGCAGGGGTGGACCAGCACCTGTCATCATGGATCCTGGACTACCTCACAAACCGGCCTCAGTTTGTGAGAACCCGGGACTGTGTGTCCGACACGATCAGCGGTAGCACGGGGGGCCCCCAGGGAACGGATTTGGCTCCCTTCCTGTTCACCCTTTATATTGCGGACTTCTCACACAACACAACACACTGCCATCTATAGAAGTTCTCTGACAACTCTGCAATCGTTGGCCTCATCTCCAATGGAGATGAAGCTGAGTACAGAGGGCTTATCCAGGACTTTGTGGACTGGTGCCATTGGAACTGCCTCCAGATCAACATGAGGAAAACTAAGGAGCTGGTGGTGGACTGCCGCAGGCAAGGACAACCCCTCACAGCACCAGTAAATATACAGGGAACAGACATCGAGATGGTGACATCCTATAAGTACCTGGGTGTTCATCTGAACAATAAACTAGACTGGTCACACAATACTGACACACTCTACAAGAAGGGACAGCGCAGGCTGTTCGTACTGAGGAGACTCAGGTCTTTTGGTGTACGAGGGGCGCTGCTAAAGACATTCTATGACACGGTGGTGGCATCAGCCATCACTTTTGGAGTGGTCTGCTGGGGCAGTGGCATTACAGCAGCCAATAGGAAGAGACTGAACAAACTGATCAAGAAAACTAGCTCTGTCCTGGGGCAGCACCTTGACCCAGTGGAGGAGATGGGAGAGAGAAGGATGGTGGCTAAACTGTCATCTCTGCTGGAGTCCGAGTTCCACCCTATGCAGAACATACTGAATGCACTGAGGAGCTCATTTAGCAGCAGACTACATCATCCTAGGTGCACAACCGAGAGGTTTCACAGGTTCTTCCTACCTACGGCTGTCAGACTGTACAACCTAAGCAGGGCTGCTCGCAGAGATAGCAAAAAGACGTGACAACCTAATAGTATTGAATGCAAAAGACGCAATAGACTTACACAATGGTCCCCTCCGGTATACAACTAGAAAAATACCGGTCGCTATGGAGGGTGAGAATATGTATGGGTGCATAATCATACCATGTAGGATAACTAAGTAGACTGTTGTGCTGTTTCATTCCATCTAGCTACAATGCTCCGCACTGTGTGTGTTTATATATTTATAAATTTATTCCATCTAGCAACAATGCTCCACACTGTGTGTGTTTATATATTTATATATTTATTCCATCTAGCAACAATGCTCCACACTGTGTGTGTTTATATATTTATATATTTATTCCATCTAGCAACAATGCTCCACACTTTGTGTGTTTATATATCTACATATTTATTCCATCTAGCTACAATACTCCGCACTGTGTTTATATACTCATATATTTATTCCATCCAGCTACAATGCTCCGCACTGTGTTTATATATTTATATATCTATTCCATCTAGCTACAATGCTCCGCACTGTGTGTCTATATATATATATACTGTATATATATATATATATTTATATGTACATATGTATACTTGCTGCTCTTGTTTTTCTCTTGCCTTTTGATTGTTGCTCTGAGTGTTGCTATCCCTGTGCTGTTGCAATCCTGGAATTTCCCCATTGTGGGACTAATAAAGGCTTATCTTATCTTATAAAAACCCTGCTGACCAACCGAAGGTTCAGAGTCCACCTCGGTCAGAACATAAGTGCATGGAGAACACAGAAAAACGGACTCCCACAAGGCTCAGTTCTAGCTCCAACTCTGTTCAACCTCTACATAAACGACCTGCCCACTACAAAATCCCGCAAATTCATCTATGCAGACGACATCTGTTTGGCACTCCAAGCACCAGACTTTGAGCCACTGGAACGGGTGCTTAATGAAGATCTTGCCAAACTGGACCAGTTCTGCAAAATCTGGTGCCTAAAACCAAGCCCAGCAAAAACCGTCTCCAGTGTATTCCATCTCCACAATGTAAAAGCTGCCAGAGAACTAAACATCCACCTGAGTGGACTCAAGCTTAAGCATGCCCCGAATCCAACCTACCTTGGAGTGACCCTTGATAGGACCCTATCCTTCAAGGAACATCTAAAGGGGACGGCTGCTAAGGTGAAGGTACGAAACAACTTGCTCTGCAAGCTCGCTGGTGCAAAATGGGGGGCGGCAGCCTCCACCCTGCGCACCTCAGCACTGGCCCTTTCATACTCTGTAGCAGAATACTGTGCCCCTGTCTGGTCCAGGTCATCTTACACACACCACGTAGACACCCAGCTCAACACAACCATGAGAACTATAACTGGAACAATCCGCTCAACACCACTCCCCTGGATCCCTGTACTGTCAAACATAGCCCCTTCACACATCCGGCGAGCAGCATTAACTCAAAGGATGCTTCAAAAAACTAAAGATTCTCCTCATCTACCAATCCATGCAGATATCTACACCCCACCCACTGCCCGACTTCCATCCAGACGGCCGATTTGGAAAAACCCTCCCCCAGCTGACTTTACCACCCAGACAGCTTGGCAAGAGGAATGGGAGACCAAGGAGGTCCCAAACAAACACCTGGTGACAAACCCCAACCAACAGGTCCCGGGCACCAACCTCCCAAGGAGACAGTGGTCTACACTCAATCGCTTCAGGACTGGACATGGCCCTTGCTTGGCCAGCCTTTACAGATGGGGCAGTAACCCTAGCCCACTGTGCGCATGTGGAGAGGAGCAAACAATGGAACACATCATAGAGGCTTGCCCACTCCAAAGACTGGAAGGAGGATTACACACCCTCCATACAGCAAACCAGGAGGCAACTGCTTGGCTTAAGGACTTTGCATTCGCTAAATAAATAAATTACCTCCTGAGTTTAAAGTGCTCATTTGATCACCTCTTGACTTTACAGTTCCTATGTTATCACCTTCTGAGTTTATAGTTCCTATGTTGCCATCTCCAGAGTGTAGAGTTTCCATGTTTCTGTTTTCTCCTGGGTTCAAAGGGTCCATATCATCACCTCCTGAGATTACAGGTTCCATATTACACCCCCCAAGGTTAAAAGTTTCATGTTATTACCTCCTGAGGTTATAGGTTCCATGTTATCTCCCGAGGTTAAAAGTTCCTTGTTGACACCTCCTGAGTTTAAGGATTCCATGTTGTCATCCTCTGAGTATAAAGGCTCTATGTCATCATCTCCTGAATGCAAGATTTCCATGTTGTCTTCCCCTGAGTTTAAGCGTTCTTTGTTATCTTCTCCACGGGTTAAAGTTTCAGAGGGTAAAGTTTTATTTTATTTTATTTTTTTTTAATTTATTTATCACCAGATGTGTTGTATTCCACCTGGTGGTGGCCTTGGGGCTTTGACCGACCACCTGATAAACATAGTTTTTGTTGTGTTTGAGTCCTTGTTTTGCCCTGCCATGCCTTTGTCCCCCTCCTCCTACCCGATTGGGGTGTTCTTTGTTTTGTTGTTGGGCATCTGGAATCCGCCCTTAAGTGGGGGCAGTGTTATGAACTGGACGTATTGTCCACGCCTTCTGTTATTTTTGAAGTGTTTGCACAACTCTGTTATCATTAGTTTGTTGGGTTATCCTCCTTTTCTTGGTTCAGTTGTTTTTTTCTGGTCTCTGCCGTCATCCTCCCATTCCTCTGGCAGCTCACGTGTGTTTTCATTTGACCTGGTTGGTTGCCCAGCTGTCCTGTGTTAGTTAATTTGTTTGTCCTTATACTGTATATACCCGCTGTTTTCATTTCTCCCCATGGCATCATTACAGGATTATCCCTCCAGTTCGTTCATCACATTTGTGGATTATTTGACACCCTGTTGTTATGAGTTTTCAACCATTTGGGCTCTCTTCATTCTCACAGCCCCTGTGCTGCATTTGCTTTTTGTCATTCTTGCACCTGAAGTTTAGGTTCAGGTTCAGGTTCAGGTTACTTTATTTGTACCCGTAGGTAGATTTGTTTTGCAGTCAGGTGACATCCATATTTACAAGCCACTAATTACATTCAACATAGACACAAACACAGGCACACATGAAGCTGACTATAAACATGATAAAAATACTCAAGGCTCCATCAAACAGGGTATAAAAAGACAAAGAGATGAGGGAGAAACCAGAGGTAAGAGAGAAGGGTCATATTAAAGTTAAAAGTTAAAAACTAGTCAGAGGTTAAAAAAAACTCAAAGGTCTAAAACCCAATAAAATACTTAGAACCCAAGTGACATCATACAAAATAAGTAAATATAAAATATGTACAATATATTTTTATAGCTTGTTCAACTCTTTGACAGCAGCAGGGACAAAGCTGTTTTTGTAGCGCTGGGTTTTACTTTTTGGGACATTAAACCTCCGTCTGGAGGGAAGAAGCTGAAAGTTGCAGTGCAAAGGGTGGGAGTCATCATTTAAAAGGGTTTAGTTTAGTTTATTGGTTTATTGTCAGGAACCATGTACATAAAAAAACATTAAACACAGGGCAAAGATGTTCTGTACCAGATTATAGCGTTCTCACTAATTTCCATCTGTAGTCCCTGAAGAAGGCAGGAAGATATTAAAAGAAAAACAGCACATATAGAAAGCAATTCAGGTCGGGTTTCAGAAAGTGTTGACCCTGAAACAAGCAGGGAGTAAGTTTAAAAGGTAAAAAGATAAGAGAGGCAGCACACATAAAAACAATTTAAGAGTACAATTTCAAATCCCATTTAAGGGGGAGAGTCAATGCTCGCAGACTTGATTACTTAAAATCCTTTTTTTAGTGTCTGTGGTAAAGTCTCTGTAATTTGTTCTGGTCTTCAAAGCAATGGGGAAATTGTTCCATTCCGTTATTGCTTTGTATGAGAGGAATCATTGTCCAAAAGCAGTTTTACACAGGGAGATGCAACAGTGCCACCTAGAGGAAGTCCTTGTTTCTCTGGTATTTTGTTCAGAACTTAGATACACAAAAGTTTTAAGAGGTGGGGGTGTAGAACCATGGATAATTTTAAAGACCAACCGTATATTTGCATACATGATCATATTTTCAAAGCCTAACATCTTGTGTTTGGCAAGTATACCACAATGGTGATACTGTTGTGTCTTCTTATCCAGAATTTTGTGTCATAAATTGCCCTTCAGAGGCAGAAATGCGAGACCCACGTGCTGAACTGTTAATTAGTGCAGTTTATTAACTCAATGGATAAACACAATGTTCCATAAAGTCTTCAAAAACAAAGCAAACGAGAGGGAAGTTACAAAGTACTGGCCAGAGAAAAGCAGAGCTCTGGTGGAGATGTGGATTAGCAAGCCAAAGTGGCGACAAAGTAGGAAAGCACGTAGCATCCTTAAATAGGGCTCAAAACCCATTACATAATACTTGGCAGGTGTGGGTGCCCGAGCAGGCGGGAGAAGGCAGTAATACATAATCAGGATCAGCTGGGTGAGTAAGAGGGAGGCAAACCACAGACTGACAGTTGACAGGGCACGACCACACAAAGCTTCACACCCCTGACAGCTGTCAACAGAAGAAAAGAACAATACCGGAGATGAGGGGATAACACATCATGCCAAAGTATGCTTATGAATACGTACTGAAAATAAAAATATAACACTAACACAGACAGAAAAATGACAAGCAGAAAACAAATACATGGACCCAAAAGGCATGAAGTGCAACAGATTAAAAAAAATAAGCAGAAAAAGCCATGAAACCGAGTCTGGTGGAATTTTCCAGCCCTCGGCTCATGACATTTTGATGGATTGTTTATACAGGGATTCCAAGGATTTCAGAGTCGTACTATTGGCTTGTGACCAGTGTGAGATGCAATAGGAGAAATGTGTCAAAATCATGGCATTCAGAAAAGTTTTTTATCCTTTTAGAGTAAGTGAGTTTCTGATGCAACGAAAGTTTGCAAGGTTATATTTCAGAGTGCGGCTCATCCATTTTATGTGCTTTTTAAAGCTGTGCGTGGGATCTAATGTGCCACCGAAATATTTAAATTTTGTTACATTTTCTATATTTGCTCCATTTACAGTTATAGTCGAATAGTGCATATGATTTTGTTTGTTGGTAAAGTACATGGTAGCTGTTTTCCCCGTGTTCAGAGTAAAGCATGATTGATTGAGCCATTTAGACATTTCTCCATTGCTATCATTAATTTATCAGTCACTTGTTTGATATCCTTCCCATGTGTGTAGATGGCTGTGTCATCCACATACATCTGACTTTTTATGTCATTTTCACATACCGATGGCAAATCATTAATATACAAAGTAAACAGCAGTGAGCCTAAAATTGAACCCTGTGGTGCTTCCATAGTGCATGCCTGATATTGGGATACAGTATTGTTTATGCACACACACTGGGAGCAACTAGATAGATAAGATCTAACCAGCAAAGTGTATTCATGGACAGTTTATATCCTGATAATTTAGAAAGAAGGACTGAGTGATTGACCGTATCAAAAGCTTTACGCAAGTCTAAAGAGATGGCTCCAACCACCCCCCCTTTGTCCAGATTTTCTTTAATCATTTCAATAAAGTAACAACATGCAGTCTCCGTTGAGTGGTTCAGCTTGAAACTAAACTGCATGGGATGCAGCAGCTGGGCAGATTCGAGATGTTCTACCAGTTGGTCTACTGCCCCCTTTTCAATGGCTTTTGACAAAACAGCAAGTATACTTATTGGCCTATAATTACTAATTTCCTGTTTGTCTCCGGCTTTGTGTATGGCGATTACAATGGTTACAAGTCTTACCCGCCTGAAGGAGTCATCTCTTTCTGTTTATCCAAGGTTGTTTTCTGATGTTGTGAATAGTATGTCTCTTCTTTCTTCCTTTCTCCCCCCCACCCCCACAACCAGTAGTGGCAGAAGACTGCCCCTTCCTGAGTCTTGTTCTGCTGGAGGTTTCTTCCTGAAAGGGAGTTTTTCCATCCCACTGTCACCTAATGCCTGCTCATAGTAGATCATTTGATCGTTGGGGCTTTTCTCTGAATTATTTATGATTTGTGCTTATGTATCTAGTGCCTTGAGATGACTTTTGTTGTGGCTAGGTACTATACAAATTAAATTGAATTGAATTGTATTAGCCATCATAGATTTTTAAAGCCTATACATTCTTCATTCCCTATCATACACTGGTTGTTATGGAAGTACTAGTGATAGCATCATCATCATGGCAGTCTGTCGGGGGCGACAATGACTGTTTCATTTAGGTCTGATCAGATTCCTCCACACAGCTCTGTCATTCACCTTCCACTGCCAGGAACTCCTGTCTATATCCAATTTCTTCAGGTTTTTTTTACAGTGTCTTTAAATCTGAGCCTTGGTCTCCCCTGATTGTGTCTGCCTTCGCATAACTGTGAGTAGAGTAATTGCCAAGGGAGACGCTAGTGATCCATCCTCTCAACATGTCCAAGCCATCTCAGGTACATCTGTGTTAGCATGTCCTCTATTGATGGTAGACCAGCTTGTTTCAGCACTTCTATGTTGGTTATCTTGTCTTTCCATGAGCTATTTGTTATGGCTCGAAGTTGTCTCATCATGTACGTGTAGAGTTTCTTTACCTGGACCCTGTAGACAGTCCAAGTTTCAGCACCGTACAATAGAGTTGCCAGTACTGTTGCTCTGTACACTTTGCATTTCACACGGGTAGACACATGTCAGTGTTTGTAAACACAGCACTCCTTCTTCCCATTCTGAGAGACAGTTCTTCCTCCAGTCTAGCATTCTCTGAAAGAGTACTCCCAAGATACTTGAAGGTCTTACACTTGACTAGTGGCTCTGTACCAATGCTGATCTCTTCTGGTAGTGATGTTGATAACTGGAACTTTGGCAGTTGATAGAGGCACCCTATCTTCTTGATGTTGATTTTGATGCTGAATTGGCTAGCTGCTCTTGCAAATTTCTTCACTTAAGATTGCATATCTTCCACACTTTGTGCAACTAGTGGGCGGGGCAGGGAGTGGGCGAACAACCTGAATCTGTTTTTCAATAGATTTGACCAACCGCCCTCCCCCCTGACTGCACAACAACCACTGCTGCCTCTAAAGAAATCAAGTCCTGCTGCCCACTCCCCACTCCACCAACACCCCCCCACTCCCAACACACAGCCCCCCATCCTGACCCTGACCAGGACCCAGGTGAGGACGGAGCTGAGGAAGATCAAGGCGAGGAAGGCGCCGGGACCGGACGGCATCAGCGCAAAGCTCCTCAAGTCCTGTGCAGACCAGCTGTGTGGGATTGTGACGTATATCTTCAACATGAGCCTGAAACTGGGGAGGGTACCACAGCTGTGGAAAACATCTTGTGTGGTACCTGTACCAAAAACTTCCCACCCCAAAGACCTGAACAGCTACAGACCGGTGGCCTTGACGTCCCACTTGATGAAGACCCTGGAGAGACTGCTCCTTGCTCACCTCCGCCCCCTGGTGGAACCAGCGATGGATCCACTCCAGTTCGCCTACCAGCATGGCATTGGGGTGGAGGATGCGGTGATCTTCCTCCTTCACCGTTCTCTGTCCCACCTGGAGAAGCCCGGGAATATGGTGAGGATCATGTTCTTTGACTTCTCCAGTGCTTTCAACACCATCCAACCGATGATCCTGAAGGACAAGCTGCTGCGCGCAGGGGTGGACCAGCACCTGTCATCATGGATCCTGGACTACCTCACGAACCGGCCTCAGTTTGTGAGAACCCGGGACTGTGTGTCCGACACGATCATCAGTAGCACGGGGGCCCCCCAGGGAACGGTGCTGGCTCCCTTCCTGTTCACTCTTTATACTGCGGACTTCTCACACAACACAACACACTGCCATCTACAGAAGTTCTCTGATGACTCTGCGATCGTTGGCCTCATCTCCAATGGAGATGAAGCTGAGTACAGAGGGCTTATCCAGGACTTCGTGGACTGGTGCCATCGGAACTGCCTCCAGATCAACGCGAGGAAAACTAAGGAGCTGGTGGTGGACTGCCGCAGGCATGGGCAGCCCCTCACAGTACCAGTAAATATACAGGGAACAGACATCGAGATGGTGACATCCTATAAGTACCTGGGTATTCATCTGAACAATAAACTAGACTGGTCACACAATACTGATGCACTCTACAAGAAGGGACAGCGCAGGCTGTTCCTGCTGAGGAGACTCAGGTCTTTTGGTGTACAAGGGGCGCTGCTGAAGTCATTCTATGACACGGTGGTGGCATCAGCCATCACTTTTGGAGTGGTCTGCTGGGGCAGTGGCATTACTGCAGCCGGTAGGAAGAGACTGAACAAACTGATTAAGAAAGCTAGCTCTGTCCTGGGGCAGCGCCTTGATCCGATGGAGGAGATAGGAGAGAGAAGGACGGTGGCTAAACTGTCATCTCTGCTGGAGTCCGAGTTCCACCCTATGCAGGACATACTGAATGCACTGAGGAGCTCATTTAGCAGCAGACTACATCATCCCAGGTGCACAACCGAGAGGTTTCGTAGGTCCTTCCTACCAACGGCTGTCAGACTGTACAACCTAAGCAGGGCTGCTCGCAGAGATAGCAAAAAGACGTAACAAACTAATAGTTTTTTGAATGCAAAAGATGCAATAGACTTACACAATGGTCCCCTCCAGCATACAACTAGGAACTTACCGGTCGCTATGGAGGGTGAGAATATGTATGGGCACATAATCATACCATGTAGGATAACTAAGTAGACGGTTATGCTGTTTCATTCCATCTAGCAACAATGCTCTGCACTGTGTGTGTTTATATATTTACATATTTATTCCATCTAGCTACAATGCTCAGCACTGGGTGTGTTTATATATTTATATATCTACATATTATTCCATCTAGCTACATTGCTCCGCACTGTGTGTGTTTATATACTTGCATATTTATTCCACCTAGCTGCAATGCTCCGTACTGTGGGTGTTTATATATTTACATATTTATTCCATCTAGCTACAATGCTCTGCACTGTGTGTTCATATATTCATATATTTATTCCATCCAGCTACAATGCTCTGCACTGTGTGTCTGTGTGTGTGTGTATATATATATATTTTATAGTAATACGTACATATGTATATTAGCTGCTCTTGCTTGCTTGTTTTTTTTTGTTTTTTTTTGTTTTTTTCTTGCCTTCTGATTGTTGCTCTGAGTGTTGCTATCCCTGTGCTGTTGCAATCCTGGAATTTCCCCGTTGTGGGACTAATAAAGGCTTATCTTATCTTATCTTATCTTATCTTAACTAGAACACTGTCATCGGCAAAGAGCATTTCTCTTACTACCTTTATCGATGTCTTACTCTTGGCTTTAAACTGTGCCACATTGAACAAGTCTGCTTCTTTCCTTGTTTGAATGTATACTCCTTCTGAAGTGTCTTTGAAGGCCACCTCAAGCATGGCTGACAGATACAGTATAGCGAGAAGAGTGTAGGCACCAGCATACACCCTTTTTTCACCCTGTTGCTTACTGAAAAGTATTTAGACACTGAACCACTCATTGCCATGCTTGCTTGTATACCTATATGGAGTGCCTCGATCAGGTTGACAAACTTCTCTGTACAGCCATATTTCTTGAGTACCTACCAAAGTCCTTGTCGTGATACAGTATCGAAGGTTTTACTGAAGTCAATAAAGACTACATAAAGCGACATATTCTGTTCGATACACTTTTCTTGGACCTGTTTCAAGCAGAAAATTATGTCCACCGTGCTTCTTCCACTTCTAAAGCCGCACTGGGTTTCCGGTAGTACATTCTGCGAGATAGCACCACACAAGTTGGCTGCCCGTTGCAACAGCCTTTTTTTATCTTCCTTCTTCTTTCTACACCTTTCACTCTATATATATATATCACGGACACACAGATCGCCCCAAAGGTCTCCCGAGTCGGTGGACGGAGCCACTGTTTACAGCAGGAGACGTTACAGCAGGAAGAGCTAGTGCTAGCTAGCACTCAACCGCCACCCGGTGCTAACAGATTGAAACTCGACATACCGGGAACTGTAGCGAAAACGACGCAGGTGCCGGGCTGGAGTTTAGGCGGTGTGCAAGAAATATAAGACAGAATAATAAAGAGCGATGGCAAGAACCAAGCAGACCGCCCGTAAAATCTACTGGAGGAAAAAGCCCCCCAGGAAGCAGCTAGCCACCAAGGCTGCTCGGAAAAGCGCTCCGGCCACCGGCGGAGTGAAGAAGCCTCACCGTCACAGGCCCGTGGCTCTGAGAGAGATCCGTCGCTACCAGAAATCCACGGAGCTGCTCATCCATAGGCTGCCCATCCAGCGCCTGGTGAGGGAGATCGCTCAGGACTTCAAGACCGACCTGCGCTTCCTGAGCTTCGCCGTCATGGCTCTGCAGGAGGCCAGCGAGGCCTACCTGGTGGGTCTCTTCTTCGCTAAGAGGGTCACCATCATGCCCAAAGACTTCCAGCTGGCCCGCCGCATCCGCGGAGAGAGAGCTTAGACTTTCTGCTGCACATTCACCAACCATAATGCTCCGCACTGTGTCTATATATATATATATATATATATATATATATATATATATATATATATATAGTAATATGTACATATGTTTACTAGCTGTTCTTGTTTTTTCTTGCCTTCTGATTGTTGCTCTGAGTGTTGCTATCCCTGTGCTGTTGCAATCCTGGAATTTCCCCATTGTGGGAGTAATAAAGGCTTATCTTATCTTATCTTATGTGTTCATTGAGTCTGTTCAGTAGTACACGTGAGAGAATCTTACCAACAGTTGCTAGCAGTGATATACCTCCATAATTTCCACAATCTTTCCTGTCACCTTTCTTGAACAAAGGCACAATACTTGCATCCTTCCAGTCTTGAGGTACTTTCTGGGCATCCCATATCTCTTGGATGAGCTTGTGCAAGCAGTTGGTCAGCTGAACACCACCAAATTTCCACACTTCTGCTGGAATTCCATCCCTTCCTGGAGCTTTACCATCCTGTGTTTCCCTGATAGCTGCCATTAGTTCATCAAGATTTGGTGGTTCATCCAGACTTCATACAACTGGTCACTGCACTAGAGCTTCTTTAGCCTCTTCAGCGAGATCTCCAAGGTTGTTTAGTAGTTGGTCAAAGTGGTCTACAAATCTGTACAGGATCTTGTCTTTCTCCTGCAAAACCGTTTCACTATCTGTAGCCTTTAGTTGGATCAATCCTCTTGGTTTAGGGCCTTAGATTTCTGTCAAACCTGTGAAGAATGTTTTCATGTCCTTCCTGTCTGCTGCAGTTTGAAGTTCCTCTGCTTTTTCATCCCACCAGTTGGACTTCATCTCTCTGGTGTACTTCTGTAGCTCACTCTGAGCCTTAGAGTATTCCGTCTTCTTCGGCCTTGTGTTACACTGTAGATTTTCCTGCCTAGATGTATTCCTCACTTCTAGTAATTTTTTCAGATGTTCATCATGCTCATCAAACCAATCTTGATGTTTCCTCTCAGGGTGGCCTAAAACATCACTCATAGTCTGATACACCGTATCCTTCAGTGTTGCCCATTTCTCTTCTATGTTATTCTCTGAGTTGTTGCTGTCCCAGTCTTTCAAGTTTTCATCCATTTCCTGTGTAAGTTCTTCCTGCTTCTTTTGGCCTTTCAGTGCACTAGCATTTAGCTTCCGTGGTGGCTTTGCACCCATCCTGCAGTGCTGTTTTCATCGGCAAATCCTTAATCTAGATCTCAGCATAACGTGATCAGTACCACAGTCCGCACCTCTCATTGCTCTGATGTCCAATACATCCCTTATGTCTCTCTGCCTTACTATGATGCAGTCTAACAAGTGCCAGTGCTTGGATCTTGGGTTCATCCATGTCTTCTTGTGTGTGTCCTTATACTTAAATAGGGTGTTGGTTATCACAAGGTTGTACTCTGAACATAGTGCAAGTAGAAGTTCTCCATTAGCATTGCACTTGCCTACTCAAGGACTGCCTAGCACTCCTTTCCATTTGTCAGTGTCAGAACCAATTCTAGCATTAAAATCTCCAGCGAGTATCAGCCTGTCATCAGATGGTACAGACCTGATAGTCTCACGTAAATCACTGTAGAACTCTTCCTTCGCCTCCTCTGTGTTGGTCATTGTTGGGGCATATACAGTGATGAGTGTGGCATGCATCTTCCGCTGTAGTGGGAGTCTTATAGTCATTATCCTGTCATTGATTGGCACCGGTTCCTCATCAAACATTGCTGCTATCTCCTTTCTAACTGCAAAGCCTACTCTTGCTTCTCACATTTCTTGAGTTGATTTCCCACTCCACAATAAGATGTACACATGATCTTCCAAACTGTCATATCCAGGCAACCTTGTTTCATTAAGTGAAGCTAGAGTATCTCACAAAAGGGAGTACACCCCTCACATTTTTGTAAATATTTTGTTATATCTTTTCATGGGACAACACTGAAGACATGACACTTTGATACAATGTAAAGTAGTCAGTGTACAGCTTGTATAACAGTGTAAATTTGCTGTCCCTCAACATAACTCAATACACAGCCATTAATGGCTAACCTGCTGGCAACAAAAGTGAGTAAACCCCTAAGTGAAAATATCCAAATTGTGCCCAGTTAGCCATTTTCCCTCCCTCGTGTCATGTGACTCGTTAGTGTTGGAAGGTCTCAGGTGTGAATAGGGAGCAGGTGTGTTAAATTTGGTGTCATCACTCTCACACTTTCTCATACTGGTCACTGGAAGTTCAACATGGCACCTCATGGCAAAGAACTCTCTGAGGATCTAAAAAAAGAATTGTTGCTCTTGTTGCTCCCCTGGGTAGCGGCCCAAGAGGAGGCAATGTGCATGTGGAAGTTAACTCTCCAACCTGTGATAGGAGAATAGGCAGAACACGTTTCATGCCGTTATTTTCACAAAAAGGAGTTTATTCTTCGTCCAAGTCATTCACATGACCAACATCAACTGACTAATATTTACTATCAAAGTCCATAGTTTCTCTCTTATTATCTGATCACATCACCATTAAACAAAACACAATCATGTCCATTTATCACAATTTTCGATGTGACATTAACTGTATACTTAACATTTTTAACAAATTACCCTAACATGAAATGAATTATTGTTTTTATCTCCTTCTCATGTATATAGCTTTTAACTTGTTCAAATATTTATATTTTAAACAATAACCCATGAATTTACATTTAAATTAATCATTTTAAGCACTGTCATAAATGTACAGCATATGGTGTTATTCTTAACAATGTACTGACCTGGCCACTGTGTATCTAACACACTTTTACAATAGTATTCCTGGTATTCGGTAATACACCCGAAATATGCACACTTGGTGACAAATCAAACCAGTAAATGTCGTACTGACCGGAGTGGTGGCTCAGTTGGTAAAGCATCCGCCCCACACCCGGGAGGCAGGGGTTCAAATCCCGGCCGGGTCATACCAAAGACCATATAAAAATGGTGCTTTCTGCCTTCTAGCGTGGTGCTCCGCATAATGGAATGGGGAAAGTAAAGTTACACACAGAGCTACCAGAGGACTGACCCCCCGCTGTAGCTTTCACTACTTACAGTAGCTGTGTGGCCTAGGGTCAGAGAAACGGAGATAGGCGCCGCTCATATACACCTTCAGGTGTGAAGGGATTAACTAACTAACTAAATGTCGTACTGTATGAAACCCGTTTCATAACTGTCTTTAAATAAAGTAAGCAAATGGTTCCTAACATGTGGGCGGATTTCACTGTTGTGGCACATCCCATACAGTCGATCATTAACATTAGCAGGTTAGCTTATACAACAACACATCAACTTTAACAGAAATACCCTTACAAACCCGCTTTTCGCCTCACACTTATCACAATATAATCTCGGACATCTTAGGACTCTTACAGTTCATATTGCACTCTTGAATTATTAGTATTTACCAACCTGTGATAGGAGAATAGGCAGAACACGTTTCGTGCCGTTATTTTCACACAAAGGAGTTTATTCTTCGTCCTCCGGTGTGTGAGTCTACTCTCTATCACTGTGCGACATGTGCCATCTATTGGTCGGCGTACGGAACTGCACTCAACTCACATGAGTTATAATGGAACCAGGTGGATTACAAATGCATTGTAGAAGAATAAAACAATTAAAGAATAAAATAAAATTGTAGGGGTGCCTGTGTTTTTTTAAATTTTCTTATCCAAATGTCTTTTTAGCACCTCTTACATAACTATTAACTATTTCCAAGCCTCTACACTCTCCCCCACTTCAAATAAATGTCTCCCGACATTTCATGTTCTAGGGTGACTTAATGCATGAGAGTGTACAAATTATAACCATGGGACTGAGGTTGGGTGGGGTATTGGAATGGCATATAGTTTTGAGTTAGCGGCACAGGGGTAGGGAGTAAGACAGGTCTTACATCTGCAGTCCAAGGCTGGTACGATGGCTGTCCCAGAGCGTCGTAGGTCAGTCTCTCTACTGGCCTTGCTCTCCGCTGTGACCTTCACAGTTCCTCCTGTTCTCCGTCCGTCACCTCCACTTGTCCTTGACGTTCTTCCTGCAGCAAAGCTGGTCCATCCATTTGCTCCTCAGCATCCCGCTGAACGGGGACCGGTTCCTGTCTTACTGGTGGGCAGAACTCTCTAGCTGTCGCACGAAGCCTTTGCTGATTTTGAGGATTTTGCTCTGGCATGACAGGTACTGGTTGCTGAGTGTTTTGGTCTGGGAGATTTGAGGCATTTTGCTGAGGATTTACGAGTCTGTAACATGGGATTTGGCTACGGAGGTTGTAGCGGTAAGTATTTTCCTCTTCTTCCTCCGAGCTGTCATTGTCTGTGTTGTCACTGTTAGGATTTGTCTCTGTCCTCTTCTTCCGTTTCTGTTTTGTCTTTTCTTTTGCAGGCAGTTCTTCTTCTAAAGGCAAGTCATTTACAGGCAACAGCAGGTTTCTGTGTAACACTCGCATCACTTTGCTGCCTCTCTCTGCTTGTACTTTATAGACTGGTCCATCTCCCACTCTCTCAACTACGCGATGTACTGCTGACTCCCAGTAAGCGCGCAGTTTCCCTGGGCCTCCTCTTTCAGAGAGGTTTCTGACCAACACCCTGTCGCCTGGTTGGAGTGTGACACCTTTTAAGCGTTTGTCGTACTGCTTTTTGCCTTTATCTGAAGACTTTTGACTGTTGTCTGCAGCGATTTTGTAAGCAACACGCATCCTATCAGACCATTTTTTAGCGTAGGTTTGATGGTTGTGTGTGTCGGTGTCTTTTGTCTGGTTCAATAGTAGATCTACAGGCAACCTTGGGACTCTGCCATATAAAAGGAAAAATGGAGAATAACCTGTTGACTCATGTCTTGTACAATTGTAAGCATGTACAATTTGGGGTAGGTGATCCTTCCATTCACTTTTTCTCTCCTCCTGTAGGGTACGAAGCATTTGGAGTAGTGTACGATTCAGGCGCTCCACAGGGTTGCACTGCGGATGGTATGGAGTGGTTCGTGAGTGAGAAATTCCAGACAGTTGTTGTAATCTGTGGAAGATACTGTTTTCAAACTCCCGTCCCTGATCGTGATGCAACTTCTCAGGGTACCCGAAACGAGGAATAAAATCCTGAAATATCTTTTCTGTGGCTGTTTTGCCTGATTTATTCCTTGTAGGGTATGCCTGTGCGAAACGAGTGAAATGGTCCACTAGTACGAGGATGTACTCATATCCTCCTTTACTTGGCTCAAGGTGTAAGTAGTCGATGGAGATTAACTCAAAGGGAGCACTGGTTGTGATAGATCCCATTGGAGCTCTCTGGGGAACATTTGGGCGTTTTTGTTTGTTGCACGGACATTTTTTTGTTACATAATTTTCAACATCTTGTTGCATATATGGCCAATAGAAACGCCCACGGGCCAGATGTATCACCTTATCACACCCTATGTGACCCATGTCATTGTGTAGACTCTTTAACACCATCGACCTTAGCTGTTCAGGTAGGACAAGTTGTTTGCTGTGCTCTGTTTTTCTGTACAATAACCCATTGTCAACTTCCAACTTGTTCCACTCATACAGTAGTCTCCGTGCCTGTTTACTCATTGTCCGTTTATCTTTATCATTTGGTGTCCATCCCTTGAGTTTGAGTGAGATTACTTCTCTAATTGACTCATCGTCTTGTTGAGCAGCATTGATGTCTTTAGGTGTCATGCTCAAAACACTGTCAGTTGGCACATTGTTGTCATTAGAACTCAGTTGTAACGCAGCTATCCATGGAACATCACTGTTTTGTGCTGCCTTGCTCCCTTGCCACACTGCGGACACTACTTCCGGTAAAACTGTCTCGGTGAGCTCATTCATTTGCTCTTGCAGATCTAATGGGTGTCTGGACAGCATATCTGCATCTGCATTCCTTTTCCCTGGCCTATACTTGATATCAAAAGGGAAGTCAGCCAACTCCCCAACCCACCTATGACCCACTGCATTCAACCTGGCTGAACTGAGGACATAGGTTAAAGGATTGTTATCTGTATAGACAGTAAAAGTCGGTGCATAATACAGATAGTCACGGAATTTGTCGCAGATGGCCCACTTGAGAGCTAGAAACTCTAGTTTACCAGAATGTAAGTGATAATTCTTCTCGGCCGGTGTGAGAGTTCTGGATCCATAGCCAATCACCTTAAGTTTGTTTTCTTGTTTTTGATACAAGACGGCTCCCAGGCCTTTGTTTGACGCATCTGTATGCAATACAAATGGAAGGCCCAAATTGGGATAGGCTAGAATGGGAGGATTAGTCAGAATGTCCACAAATCTTGACACAACTTCCTGATGTTCACTGGTCCATATTATTGGTGTGCGAGAAGGAAGCTGGTTTTTGTCTCCTTTCTTTGTTTGTCCTTTACTCCTTTTTGGTGCTGGTTTATTGTCATTGCTTGTTTCATTAGTGCTCTGGAGGAGTTCGAACAAGGGTCTCGCCAGACGTGAAAAATCTTGAATAAATGATCAGTATCGGGCTGCACGGTGGCGCAGTGGTTTAGCACTGTGGCAGCACAGTTTACCCTCGGCCGGGGGATCGCGGGGATCGTGAGATCGTGGGTTTGATCCCAGCCCCCGACCAACAGTGAGCTGTGTGGAGTTTGCATGTTCTCCCCGTGTTGCGTGGGTTTACTCCGGGATTTCTCCGGTTTCCTCCCGCATACCAAAAACATGTAGGTTTAGGGCGCTCGCGCACGCAGCGACCGGCAGCCGGTGGCTTGTCACCAGACTGCAAACCAAATCTACCTACGGGTACAAATAAGTAACAAAAAAAAAAAAAAAAAGTAATAACTGAGAAAACCCAGTAACGTTCTGAGTTCTCCGACTGTGCGAGGTTTCTTGTCTTTCAGAGCGAACACAGCATCCGAGTCTTTTGGGTCAATCTGGACTCCTTCTCCCGACACTAGCCTACCCAGGTAGCGTACTTGGTTTTTGAACAGTTCACATTTGGCTGGCCGAAGTTTTATGCCGTGTTGTCGCATTTTGCACAAAACCTGTTTAAGGTGTTCTACGTGCTCATCAAAGGTTTTGGAGTAACACAGTACATCGTCCAAGTAAGGCACGCAACACTCGTCTCTGATCCCTTCTAACACCCCCTCCATACACCTTTGGAATGCGGCCGGTGTGTTTGACAACCCGAATGGAACCCGCACCCACTCGTATAGTCCCCAGGGTGTGCTAAAAGCAGTTAAATGTCTTGACTCCTCACTTACAAAACCCTGATGGTAGGCACTTCCCTGATCCAATATGGAAAACCAGGAGTTACCCCCAAGACTGTCCAGTAGATCTTGTATCCGTGGTAACGGATGCCTGTGAGGTATGGTTTTTCGGTTCAGCTCACGAAAATCAACACACAAGCGCAAAGTATTGTCCTTTTTACGCACACACACTATTGGCGACGAGTTGTTTGACACTGATTTCCTGATCCAGCCCCTGCTTAAAAGGTTTTGAACATACTCCTTCACCTCTTTATACAGTGGTCTTGGAATGGAGTTGTAACTTTTCTGCACGGGTGTGTTGTCAGTGGTGTTGATTTTTAGCTGTAGTCCAGGAATACATCCAATGTCTCCTTCATCATGAGCAAACACATCAGACTGTTCATAGAGCATCTGCCGAACCACCTCCCGATCACCCTCTGAGAGATGGTCTAAATTGACATTAGGGTGCCATCTCAGGTGTGAGGGAGCAGTGCTTAATGTTTCTTCACCCTCACCTTGACTGTCACATGTCACTTGAGCAGAGTGACAAAATGGCTTGTCTGTAGTTTTGGTTGCATTTTCAGCACTGGAACAAACATTTACAGGTTTGTATTCAGTGATCTCTGAAATAAGTCCTAAAACAGTCTTTGGATTTAGAAAAATGTTGTGCTTTGTTGAGTTTTGGACTGGGATTTTGACAGTTTTTGAAGCACCAGCGGGTACATCAATAAGAGCTGGGCATAACTCCAATCCATCTGGTAAGTTACATTCCACAGCTGGCTCACACAACATTTCTCCTCCTCCAGGAAATGCTCTGATGTGACATTTTACCATACAGATTTGGTTACTGTGAACAGTGAGTCCTTTTTTTCCAACTCTCACCACTGGACTTTCTGGTTCATTTTCTATTGACTTGGCATGGACAACAGAGATGAGTGATTCAACATCACACTGGGCTGCACGGTGGTGCAGTGGTTTAGCACTGTGGCAGCACAGTTTTACCCTCGGCCGGGGGATCGCGGGGATCATGAGATCGTGGGTTCGATCCCAGCCCCCGACCAACAGTGAGCTGTGTGGAGTTTGCATGTTCTCCCCGTGTTGCGCGGGTTTACTCCGGGATTTCTCCGGTTTCCTCCCGCATACCAAAAACATGTAGGTTTAGGGCGCTCGCGCACGCAGCGACCAGCAGCCAGTGGCTTGTCACCAGACTGCAAAACCAAGTCTACCTACGGGTACAAATAAGTAACAAAAAAAAAAAAAAAAACATTACCTTTCTGGACCTTTAAGGTCTCTGACAGTAAGCCCACTAAGCTAATATCGTCACTTTGTTCACTGTTTGCCATTATTATCTCTTGGATCACATTAAAGCCCAGCAGCGGAGTGCTTAAACGCTGCTGACTGACAAGCATTGGAACATACAAGGATACAGAACCATACTGTGAACTTGTGATCTCGAGCAGGACATCTATCCACCCCTCGAACAGAACATCCGTTCCATTGGCTGCGGTGATTTCGAGTGGATGGTCTGGGAGTAGGCTCTCGAGTGGCTGTATTTTCACATTTGGTAAGGCTGCTTGTTCCCATGACTTTTCAACAATGCTTACTTGTGCCCCACTGTCCAGTAACATCTATAGGTTTACTCCATTTAACTGGCAACTGATCATACACCTACCGCCAATGAGCTGTGCCACACGCTTTGTGTTGGGTAACTTTTGGGACTTGGCAGTAGTCTGTTTGGAGTTCCATCTTTTAGTGTTGTGGGACTCTGCTGGTGGTTCAGTCACTGGTGGTCCCTCCCCAGCGACCTCCTCCAGTTTCCCGACACATTGCTTTTCTGAAGGCAACCTATAGCTCTGTGCCCCTCCTTTCCACATCAAAAACAGTGTGCGCAGCGCTCAGTCTCTTGGGTGGTACACTTTTGGCACTTTCCTTTCACTGCAGGTTTCAGTGCTGGCTGTTTAGGGACTGGTGCTGTGGGACTGGTGTTTACTGTATTTACCATTGGGGTTAGGGCCTTTTCTAAACTCGTGGTTAGGGGGGAGACCTGTGCCGTCAGCTCCTGGATAGCTACACGATTAGCTTGGACTTCAGTGTGCATTTTAATAGAGCTTTGATCTGTCTCTACCTGTGCCGCATTAACTGGTGACTTCCTGTTTGTGACTTTGTCCCAACCTACTTAATCTCTCTGTCTCTTCACTAACAGAATTTGCTATGAGCTCCAGGATGGAGTCATCTGTGACACTGGTGTTTGAGATGTGAGGTTTAAGGTCTCTCCTGACATAAGAGTATTTTTCATTCAAACCCTGATACAATGAATGGATAAACACACCTTGTACCAACTCGTTGTCATAATGAAACCCACTACTGTTTTTAGATGCAATCAACACACGCTGTTTTAGCCCCATTAGTCTATACATAAACTGTTGTGGTGTTTCTTTGTCATTTTGCTTAGCATTACTCAGCTCCTGAAATAATTCAGTGCTGCTTTTCTCGCGTAGATGTGTCCTTAAGAAACGTTTTAACTCAGCTACAGTAAGGCTATCTTTGGTTACAAGCATATCTTTAAAGGTACCAGGCTTAATTATCTTAAACACCGTTCTGATAATCTCAGCCTCTGTGAACCCTTCATTTAGCCCTTCATCAAGCTGTTTGCACAAGTTATTGTAACTCAAATCAGAATCAAAATCAGAGATTGCACCACCATAAATCTTGTACTCTCTACGTGGCAACAGTGACGTAAGTTCAGTCAGTCTGACTAACCCTGGGTCAGGAACTACAGATGGTGATGTCAGATGGTTCTTCCCTGATGGTGCTGCAGCTCCAGTGGTCACAGGAACTACTATGACCGGATCATCGTCGGGTGACACCGCTGCATCCACTTCTCCAACTGCTGTGGGCCATTGCAGTTCAATGATGAGGTCACGGAAAGCAAGCAGGTGAGACATCCCCTGGTCCTCAAGGCTCTTCAGTCGAGGACTTCTCAGCGAGTCAACAATGAAGTCGAAGAGTTTCACTTCGGTCGATTCTGCACCTGGCAAATCTTCTCCCACCTCATCCTTGAACGACTCAGCCAGCTTGTAAAGAACGTTTCTGCAGCGGGCAATGGTCAGCTGGCGAAGCTCTTGCTGGATTTCCCATCTCAGGTCATGTAGAGCAGACATGGCTGTGGTTTCCTGTAGTCAGTCGCTTAGGTCGATGTCTCAGGAACAGGTGGTCAGCATCCCTTGGTTCTTCAATGATTAGTGCCAGACTGGTAGGTGGTGCTAATCCCGGACGAGCCCGCAAAATTGTTGCTCCCCTGGGTGGCGGCCCAAGAGGAGGCAACGTGCATGTGGAAGTTAACTCTCCAACCTGTGATAGAATAGGCAGAACACGTTCCGTGCCGTTATTTTCACACAAAGGAGTTTATTCTTCGTCCAAGTCATTCACATGACCAACATCAACTGATTAATATTTACTATCAAAGTCCATAGTTTCTCTCTTATTATCTGATCACATCACCATTAAACAAAACACAATCATGTCCATTTATCACAATTTTCAATGTGACATTAACTGTATACTTAACATTTTTAACAAATTACCCTAACATGAAATGAATTATTGTTTTTATCTCCTTCTCATGTATATAGCTTTTAACTTGTTCAAATATTTATATTTTAAACAATAACCCATGAATTTACATTTAAATTAATCATTTTAAGCACTGTCATAAATGTACAGCATGCGGTGTTATTCTTAACAATGCACTGACCTGGCCACTGTGTATCTAACACACTTTTACAATAGTATTCCTGGTATTCGGTAATACACACGAAATATGCACACTTGGTGACAAATCAAACCAGTAAATGTTGTACTGTATGAAACCCGTTTCATAACTGCCTTTAAATAAAGTAAGCAAATGGTTCCTAACATGTGGGCGGATTTCACTGTTGTGGCACGTCCCATACAGTCGATCATCAACATTAGCAGGTTAGCTTATACAACAACACATCAACTTTAACAGAAATACCCTTACAAACCCGCTTTTCGCCTCACACTTATCACAATATAATCTCGGACATCTTAGGACTCTTACAGTTTATATTGCACTCTTGAATTATTAGTATTTACCAACCTGTGACACACAAAGGAGTTTATTCTTCGTCCTCCGGTGTGTGAGTCTACTCTCTATCACTGTGCAACATGTGCCATCTATTGGTCGGCGTACGGAACTGCACTCAACTCACATGAGTTATAATGGAACCAGGTGGATTACAAATGCATTGTAGAAAAATAAAACGATTAAAGAATAAAATAAAATTGTAGGGGTGCCTGTGTTTTTTTAAATTTTCTTATCCAAATGTCTTTTTAGCACCTCTTACATAACTATTAATTATTTCCAAGCCTCTACACTCTACATAAACATGGTCTAGGCTATAAGAAGATTGCCAACACCCTGAAACTGAGCTGCAGCATGGTGGCCAAGACCATACAGCGGCTTAACAGGACAGGTTCCACTCAGAGGAGGCCTTGCCATGGTCGGCCAAAGAAGTTGAGTGCATGTGCTCAGCATCATATCCAGAGGTTGTCTTTTGAAAATAGTTGTATGAGTGCTGCCAGCATTGCTGCAGAGGTTGAAGAGGTGGGGGGTCAGCCTGTCAGTGCTCAGGCCATACGCCGCACACTGCATCTGCATGGCTGTCGTCCCAGAAGGAAGCCCCTTTTAAAGATGATGCACAAGAAAGCCCGCAATGTCCTGTGGTCTGATGAGACCATCATAAACTTATTTGGTTCCGATGGCGTCAAGCGTGTGTGGTGGCAACCAGGTGAGGAGTACAAAGACAAGTGTGTCTTGCCTACAGTCAAGCATGGTGGTGGGAGTGTCATGGTTTGGGGCTGCATAAGTGCTGCCAGCACTGGGGAGCTACAGTTCACTGAGGGAACCATGTACTGTAACATACTGAAGCAGAGCATGATCCCCTCCCTTCGGAAACTGGGCCACAAGGCAGTATGCCAACATGATAACAACCCCAAACACACCTCCAAGATGACCACTGCCTTGCTAAAGAAATTGAGCGTAAAGGTGATGGACTGGCCAAGCAGGTCTCCAGACCTCAATCCTAATGAGAATCTGTGGGGCATCCTCAAATGGAAGGTTGAGGAGTGCAAGGTCTATAACACCCATCAGCTCTGTGATGTTGTCATGAAGGAGTGGAAGCGGATTCCAGTGACAACCTGTGAAGCTCTAGTGAACTCCATGCCCAAGAGAGTTAAGGCAGTACTGGAAAATAATGGTGGCCACACAAAATATTGACACTTTGGGCACAATTTGGACATTTTCACTTATAGGTGTACTCACTTTTGTTGCCAGCAGGTTACACATTAATGGCTGTGTGTTGAGTTATTTTGAGGAGACAGCAAATTTACGCTGTTATACAAGCTGTACACTGACTACTTTACATTGAATCAAAGTGTCATATCTTCAGTGTTGTCCCATAAAAAGATATAATAAAATATTTACAAAAATGTGAGGGGTGTACTCACTTGCGAGATACTGTATGTCTACATTGTACCCGTTCATTTCCAAGGCCACAAGTGCGGTCTGCCTTTCTGGGTGATGTGATGTTGATCTGTCCCTCAGAGCGCGTACATTCCATTCTGCTACACACAAGGCTGCTGCTTTCCTCTTCTGCTCCTAACATACTTTTCACTGCCTGTCGGAGTGTGAACAGATCAGCGCGGATCTTGTTAACCCGGGCGACGTCCGAGCTGGTATGAGTTGCTTTCTGACTGATCATTTCATGAAACTGCTTGCAAAGTATTTGAGTACCGCTAGCTTTTGCTGAACTAGCAGCACATTCTTGGCAGATAGAGGTATTATCAGTGGCAAGGACAGGCCAAGACAAACTGACTCCAGTATCTGTTGCAGTGACTGACCAGATGAGAGGTTTGTTTATCTCTGCTCTTTGTGTAGTGCATGTCGTGATGCACCTACTGGCAAAAGTCCACCACAGACCTTGTGACAGATGTGTGTTTATCTGCCAGGATGTCCAGTCTCACCCCATGTAACTGGGAGTGGTCCACCACAGACCTGTGATAGATATTGTTTTTACTTCTACCAGGATGCCCGGTTTCACCCACCATGCCCTCGGAAGGGTGGGGTTGCCGGTTGAGTAGCTGACGGCCCGACCCATGAGACAGGTACGTAGTAATGGTTTTCATGGATATCCAGTAGCAAGCAAACCAATGCCTGATCTGACAAGGACTAGAGGGAGCACTTGTGAGAGCACCTCATACAAAACCAACCATTCAGCAGAGGAACATGTAAAGTATTCAGTGTAGACATATTGTGTAGAAACACTTTAAAATAAGGAGAAGAGAGCTGAATTTACATGTTGCAGTTTCCCTGATATATAGAGGTCAACTCTCTCTGTTTTCACTCATCCATGCTTTGTGTCTGGACAGTATAGGTATGTTGATCGACAGCAACAGTTCCTTTAAACTGGGTCGTATCTTGGTTTCATTTCACCTATACTACAGGTACATCTCAATAAATTTGAATGTCATCGAAAAGTTGATTTATTTCAATAATTCAATTCAAAAAGTGAAAGTCATGTAGTAAATAGATTCATTACACAAAGAGTGATATATTTCAAGTGTTTATTTCTTTAAATTTTGATGGCTATGGCTTATTGCTCATGAAAACCCCAAATTCAGTTTCTCAAAAAATTAGAATAGTGTGGTGACCCACCACAACCTACGGGACAGGCAGAGCGCTCAGCTTGAGCAATTAACAGAACAATGAGATGTATGGACTGATATCAATATGTAGATGTGCCTTGCAACCTCTTTTGTCCTACAGCTCCAGAGCAGAGAGGAATTCCGGCGCCAGTAATCCTGCTATTGATATGTGTGACTCTCATGTAAATGTCCCATGCATTCCTGCTGTACTGTGATGCTAATATTCCATGCATGCATTGTCTGTGGCTGAGTATATAAGCTGACTGTATATGCCTCACTAGAGCACTCTCACGTGCTTGTTGCTGACTTAGAGACGCAGGGCTCACTCCAGCGTGCTGCCACAGCGCTGAGTGAGCCTCGTGATGGAGGATGAATAAAGCACCCTTTTAACCTTCAGTTCGCCGTGTCTGCCTGCACTTATTTGATCCTTGCCTCCACACTGGTGACCCTTATTCGTATCCTCCACACTGGTGACTCCGAAGTAAAGAACACCCCGGAGAGGTGAACCCAAAGAAAAGAACACCCCGGAGAGGTGACGCCGAAGAAAAGAACACCCTGATGACGAACGAACGCAGCTGCCTGACGTGAATGGACTGCCCTCACTTCTGCCACACGGGAGACCTCAACGTAGAACCAACACCAGGCGAACCCCCCGGAGATCATCCACGACCGGGAAAGCTGCAGAAAGCATCATGGTGCGACCCTCACCTGAGATCTGGGACCTCCACGCTGGGACCTGCCGAGGGACAAAGAACGTCTGCTCCTTCTCACCGTGCTGTGGATTACAGAGACAGAGGATCGCTCACATCCTCCACATCCACACGAGTGCGCACGCACCTCGTCCTCTCTCCACGACGGCGACCTCCAGGGCCGGACAGAGAACGCAGCGCGTGGACCAGCACGCACCATGACCCAGCACGAGCGAATGACAGCAACAGCCCAAACAGGGAAGACCATCGGCGCCGACGATGCTGATTTCCAGCAAGCTCCCTGACCCTGACTCACCTCTCGACAGCGGACCATCCACGCACCGAACCCCCGCACACACACCGTGGGGTTACGAGGACAGCGCAACTTTCAGCTATGTGGTCACTGCGCCAGGCGCGCGCCACGCACGGGACAATACCGGCTCCACAGACTGCCATCGTCCTCCGCCGCTGCACATGCCCGAGAAAAACGGCTGACCGCCATCCTTGGAACCTTCAGGGCTGCTCATGCACCTGAAGCAGACATACAGCCCGCACACAGGACTTTGTATGGGTCTCAGCCACGGCGCACATGGGAATTCAGCCATCTGCTGTCCCTGAGGGCTTTAGGGCTGCGCCCGCACCTAAAGCCAACACGCCAAGTCCCTCACACAGCTCCAGCTTTTGTTTTTTCTTCATGGCCACTACGCATCCTCGCAGGACTGAGCCGCGAGAGGAGTCAAAGACAAATGTTTCTTCTCACTGCTGCTGTGGATCTCCGCCACGTTTAACGGGAAAGCCCCTCAGCATTGCGGATCCACATGCAATTTTTGCGCGGCCCGGACAACTTCGCCGTCCTGGGCCGGCACTTGCCACCCCCAACCCCCCTCCACCTTCTCCTGCACAGAGCTTTTCCCGCAGCTCGCTTCCAAAGCCGGCCGATCGACTCCTCGGCCCCCTGCTGAGCCCTCTGGGGGGAGCAGTGTGGTGACCCACTACAACCTACGGGACAGGCAGAGCGCTCAGCTTGAGCAATTAACAGAACAATGAGATGTATGGACTGATATCAATATGTAGATGTGCCTTGCAACCTCTTTTGTCCTACAGCTCCAGAGCAGAGAGGAATTCCGGCACCAGTAATCCTGCTATTGATATGTGTGACTCTCATGTGAATGTCCCATGCATTCCTGCTGTACTGTGATGCTAATATGTGATGCATGCATTGTCTGTGGCTGAGTATATAAGCTGACTGTATATGCCTCACTAGAGCTCTCTCACGTGCTTGTTGCTGACTTAGAGATGCAGGGCTCACTCCAGCGCGCTGCCACAGCGCTGAGTGAGCCTCGTGATGGAGGATGAATAAAGCACCCTTTTAACCTTCAGTTTGCCGTGTCCGCCTGCACTTATTTGATCTTTGCCTCCACACTGGTGACCCTTATTGGTATCCTCCACAATATAACATAAAATTAATTTCAAAAAATTGTTTTTTAATAGAAATGTTGGACGACTGAAAAGTATATCCATGTACACAATACGTGGTCGGGGCTCCTTTTGCATCAGTGCAGCATGGCATGGAGGCAGTCAGCCTGTGTTACTTCTGAGGTGTTATGGAAGCCCAGGTTTCTTTGATAGCGGCCTTCAGCTCGTCTGCATTATTGGGTCTGGTGTATTTCATCTTCCTCTTGACAATACACCATAGATTTTCTATGGGATTTAGGTCAGGAGAGTTTGCTGGCTAATTACGCACAGTGATAACATGGTCACTAAACCAGGTATTTGTACTTTTGGCAGAGTGGGCAGGTGCCATGTCCTGCTGGAAAATAAAATCAGCATCTCTATAAAGCTTGTCAGCAGAGGGAAGCATGAAGTGCTCTAAAATTTCCTGTTAGATGGCTGCACTGACATTGGACTTGATTAAACACAGTGGAAAAACACCAGCAGATGGCATGGCTCCACATATCATCATTGACTGCGGAAACTTCACACTGGACCTCAAGCAACTTGGATTCCGTGCCTGTTCACTCTTCCTCCAGATTCTGGGACCTTGATTTCCAAGTGACAGGACTTGGCACCTGATTTGGGGAGCCATGTCTGTTGTGTATAGTTTGGACTCTTATTTGTGTGGTATGGGTGGTGGCTCCATCTTCCGGTTCTGCCACCACCCGGGGCTATAAGAGGGCAGTGGGCAAGAAGAGCGGTTTCTTGGCCACCTCTTCTGCCTAACAGTCGTGCTGTGCTGTAAAGAGCCTCTTTAATAAACCTGTGTTCAGTTTGACACCTGGCCTCATCCTTGGCTCCATATTCATACATAACATTTGACAATGAGGAAAAAAGTGGATTACAACAAGATATGGAAGCGTGCAGGTTTGAAATTCAGCCAGTTTTGGAGCTCCCTGGTGCACCACCGGTCCTATGGCCTGGGTGGTGCGCTGTTTTCCGGATGTGCAGGGTGGCGCTGGACCTTTGGAAGCTGGGAAAGTGGAAGGCATGTGAGTTGTTGGTGCACAGTTTTGCAGTGAAGGAACAGTGTGTTCCAAGCACACTGAGTGACTGTGATAGTTTTGATGAAGGGATTGAGCTCATGGCGTGCTATTTTTGTGCCCTGGAAAACGTCATGGTTGGCACGATTCGGTTTCGATAGCACTGCCAACGGGTAGGCGGGTCTGTTCAGCGGTTCGCGATAGACTTGGAGCTGTTGGTCAGCAGGTGCCAGCTTGGACTATTGGAGAAAGGGATGATTTGCGACCAGTTGGCAGATTATAACAACGGTGCTACTGTAGTGACACTAAACACAGTGGGGAGACATTCCTCTGGGACAATTCTCTGAAGCATTCCTCACACCCAGCAGTCACCCAGCAGGGGCTCGGAGGAAGCAGAGGACAATTGACACATGACCAAAAGAACCACAGGAGACAGTCAGACGGGACTGAATGCATGCATCTTTGTGCCAACCAATGTCATGCTAATCATCTGTATTGACGAATGGAAGTAGATGACAATTGATATGCTAATGTGCCATGCATTCTCTCTGTATGGATAACAGTATAAAAGGGCTGCTCTCCCTCATCTCTTTCTCTTTGCTCTTACCCTCTACTCTCATCACGACTAACCGGGCCCCAGCGGCCACGCTGGGGCCAGCAGGCTGTACTCATGTTAGAGGGTAAATGAAGAATTTGTGCTGACCTATGCTTGTGCTTCACCTCCACATCCTTTTCCTTCGCACCCTCTACACTACGATCTGGTCGAAGCTGCTTACGTTTTCGGGCAAATTGGTGCTGCCCACTACCATCGAGTTAGCTCAATGGCTGGAAGCTGTGGACGAACTGTCATGGGAGCTGAGTGAGATCTTGTCACACCAATATCTGGGATCACCATCGATCGCATATGCAGTGGACCCAGTCAGCGTGGGAAGTGGGGAGGACGACACCAGCACTGTGAATGTGAGGTCCACCCCGGGAAAGCCCAAAGGTGAGGGCTGTGGGTCCACAAAACACTGTTTCAAGGCTAAGAGTTGTTCAGCAAGAGCGGAGCGCTGCGGCACGTGTGGCTACTTGCTTCACGTCACCAGGGCATGCCCCAGATCCGAGCGAGGAGGTCCATGGCACAAAGTGGACTCTCGCGCCCTCACGGTTGTTCATGCTGTGTCTCCGAGCACCAACTGTCATGCAGACTATATAATGGAGTTGGACGGGATAGAAGTGTTGTTGTGGATTGATGCGGGAGCGGTGGGCTCTTTGCCAGATTGGATGACTGTGAGATGTTTTTCCCCGCACGTCAGAATTGAGAAGGACCCAGCACCACTTTGTGGTTGTGGAGGAGGATGGCTGGCCACGGTGGAAGCGTTGGAACTGACGGCTCAGCACGAATCAGCTGAGACGTGGAACCATGCGATCCTGAGCTTGGCAGACAGCGCTGTAAGGGATGAGGAACTGCCTGACACCCTGGAGAGTGAGCAGGACCGATACCATCCAGGGCATTCACAGGAGGGTTCCTGTGCCAGAGCCCAAGTAGCCCTAGATGAGGGAACTGGGCGGCACGGTGGGACGCCTGTGACGGTGGGTGGTGCCGAGTGGCTGGCTCCATGTGCTCCCAGATTTCAGCTGGAAGGTACCGGTGAACAAGAGGTCACAACGGCGATGACTGCGGCGAAATTAAAAGAGGTCGGGGGAGGACCGATTGGCACTGAGGGAGCGAGCGCTAAGCAGAGACACTGCAAGCCAAACAGAACACCTCTGGGAGCCGTGGATTGGATTCAGGCTCGGGGGATGGGGAAACCATGGCAGGTGGGGGAGACTGTGAGTGGTAAGACTGGATGAGTGAGACATCCGAGGGTGAAAAAGAGGAGGTGCACCGGTTCTGAGGGGACCTGCTGCGGCCCGAGAGGTGGTCTGCTTCCAGGGGCGGAGTAATGAAAGGATGGTCCAGGGGGCCCATGGTGTCACCTGCCCATGCTGCGTGTATATAGTTTAATTGTTTTGTTGTTTATTATGTATATTTCTGGGGATTGTTTTGTGCATTTTCTTTTCATTTAGGAACACGGCAGTTATTTTCTTTGGTTGGTCTATTTCTTTTAGTATAGATGGCCGAAAAATCTGTCTTGCCGTGTGGGGGTGGGGCAGCAGTCCACCTGTCCTCCCCTAGTTTTTAGTTGTTTTGTGTGACTGTGATAGGCCCCTTTTAGGAACCTCAGTTTAGTTTTCTTAGTGCGTAATTCGGGTTCTAAATTGGGGAGGGTCTCAATTGTGTGTGGGTGGGTGGGTGGGTGGTGGCTCCATCTTCCGGTTCCTTCACCACGGGGGGCTATAAGAGGGCAGTGGGCAAAAGGGGCGGCCTCTTGGCCACCTCTTCTGCCTAAAGGTCGTGCCGTGCTGTAAAGAGCCTCTTTAATAAACCCGTGTTCAGTTCAACACCTGGCCTCGTCCTTTGCTCCATACTCATACATATAACAGTGCCATCTGCTGGTGTTAGTCCACTGTGTTTTATCAAGTCCAAAGTCAATGCAGCTGTCTACCAGGACATTTTAGAGCACTTCATGCTTCCCTGTGCTGACAAGCTTTATGGAGATGCTGACTTAATTTTCCAGCAGGAGTTGGCACCTGCCCACACTGCTGCCAAAAGTACCAAAGCCTGATTTAATGACCATGGTATCACCATATTTTACTGGCCAGCAACCTCTCCTGACCTAAACCCCATACAGAATCTATGAAGTATCATCAACAGGGAGATGAGAGACACCAGATCCAACAATGCAGATGAGCTGAAGGCTGCTATCAAAGCAACCTGGGCCTTCGTAACACCTCAGCAGTAACACAGACTGATCACCTTCATGCCATGCCACAGTGATGCAGTATTAATTCATGCAAAAGGAGCCCTGACCAAGTATTGAGTGTGTGCATGGAAATACTTTTAGTCGGCCAACATTTCTATTAAAAAAAAACAACACAATTTTTTAAAACCGATCTTGTGTAATATTCTAATTTTTTGAGAAACTGATTTTTGGGTTTTCATGAGCTGCAAGTCATAACCATCAAAATTAAAAGAAATAAACACTTGAAATATATCACTCTGTCTGTAATGAATCTATGTAAAATATACACTACCGTTCAAAAGTTTGGGGTCACACAGACAATTATTTTGTGTTTTCCATGAAAAGTCACACTTATTTACCACCATGAGTTGTAAAATGAATAGAAAATATAGTCAAGACATTGACAAGGTTAGAAATAATGATTTGTATTTGAAATATTTTTTTTTCCTTCAAACTTTGCTTTCGTCAAAGAATCCTCCATTTGCAGCAATTACAGCATTGCAGACCTAACATGATTGCACAAGGGTTTTCTAATCATCCATTAGCCTTCTGATGCAATGAGCAAACACATTGTACCATTAGAACACTGGAGTGATAGTTGCTGGAAATGGGCCTCTATACACCTATGTAGATATTGCACCAAAAACCAGACATTTGCAGCTAGAATAGTCATTTACCACATTAGCAATGTATAGAGTGTATTTCTGATTAGTTTAAAGTTACCTTCATTGAAAAAAAGTGCTTTTCTTTCAAAAATAAGGAAATTTCTAAGCGACCCCAAACTTTTGAACGGTAGTGTAAGTTTCATTTTATGAATTGAATTACTGAAATAAATCAACTTTTTGATTGAATTTAGTGAGATATACCTGTAGAATAACTTCAGAAGAAGTTTGAAATATCAACACACACTTAAGCAGTAAGCAGGGAGAATAAGATGCATTTTGCATATGGTCTTGGGATTAAATCTACTGTATGGTGAATTCTAAAAAACCTGGGGCCTCATGTACAAAGACTTGCGTGGATTTCCTACTGAAAGATGGCATACATTTTAATCAAGAAAACGCCGTAAGCAAAAAAAAAATAATAATCCAGATGTATGAAACAGTGCGTACGCAGGAATCCAAGCACATTCCCTTTGTACAAGTGCCAGTCTATTTGAAATTGAACACACGTGAGGAAATACCGGACTCCTCCCTTGACATGCCTCCATTTGAATATGTAATTACATGCAAATAGATATATACACGTGCTGCACATTTGATTCTCCTGTATCCACAATCAAAAATAATGGATTTAATGGAATTTCACAGACTGTGAGTTGGAGGTGCTCCTGAATGATTTAGAGGCACGTAAAAATGCTTTGTTTGGCACGCTGTCCTCCAGCATTAGCGCCGGATACAGGTAATTCAATAGCCTGCTAACAGCCCTATAAGATTAGTTTACTGTTTTCCTTTCAGACAGGGATGAGAAGGAGATGTTTATTTAACCTTGACATGAACGACTGCCATCTGCAGTTGTCCTCAGAAGCGTCAACTGATTGCTGTGATTTGTGACCAGCCAGGTGGATCAGCTGGTTGAATTAAAGGAAAACAATCACAAAAAAGAACACAGTATGAACCTATTTCCGATTAGAACCTATTTATCTTTTACAGCGCTGTGGAGGAATGTTGGCCCACTCATCTTTTCAGAACTGTTGTAATTCAGCCACAATGGAGGGTTTTTGAGCATGAACCGCCTTTTTAAGGTCATGCCACAGCATCTCACTTGGATTCAGGTCAGGACTTTGACTAGGCCACTCCAAAGTCTTCATTTTGTTTTTCTTAAGCTATTCAGAGGTGGACTTGCTGGTGTGTTTTGGATCATTGTCCTGCTACAGAACCCAAGTGCGCTTCAGCTTGAGGTCACAAACAGATGGCCGAACATTCTCCTTCAGGATTTTTTGGTAGACAGCAGAATTCATGGTTCCATTTACCTCAGCAGGTCTTCCAGGTCCTGAAGCAGCAAAACAGCCCCAGACCATCACACTACCACCACCATATTTTACTGTTGATATGATGTTTCTTTTCTGAAATTCCATGTTACTTTTATGCTGGATGTAATGGGACACACACCTTCCAAAAAGTTCAGCTTTTGTCTCGTCAGTCCACAGAGTATTTTTCCCAAAAGTCTTGGGGATCATCAAGATGTTTTCTGGCAAAACTGAGATAAGCCTTTATGTTCTTTTTGCTCAGCAGTGGTTTTTGTCTTGGAACTCTGCCATGCAGGCCATTTTTGCCCAGTCTCTTTCTTATGGTGGAGTCATGAACACTGACCTTAACTGAGCCAAGTGAGGCCTGCAGTTCTTTGGATGTTGTTGTGGGGTCTATTATGACCTCTTGGATGTATCATCACTGCGCTCTTGGAGTAATTTTGGTCGGTTTGTGTGTGTGTCCCGCTTCATAGGGCATCATAGGACGGCCTATGATCTCTGCCTGAACATCATAGATAGATAGATAGATAGATACTTTATTTTGAACAAAAAAGTATAAGAAAAACAAAACAAATGACAAATGCAATAAAGTAACAGTATACAGTGTTTGAAAGGGAGAAGGAAGAAGTGAACACTTATTAATTCCATCTCCTCTTTTCCATAAATACACTCATGTGAATTATATACAAATTACCACATTTAAGACCCCAAGTAAACAATTAACTGTATTTTGTACATATCAACATTAACACCCATCCATCCTAGCATACATTGATGTCCATACATCAAAACCTGCCTCAAACAACACAGATATACACAGTGCTGTCCCACCCACCATTCCATAGTGTCCCATAGTGTCCCAGAGTGAGCATAGTGAATCGTACATATAAATACTACCCTTCTAACATATATCCTTTCAGCAAATAATGTTTGTACCTCTTTTTGAATTGATTTCTGTTAGTACATAGTTTCAGTTCCAGCTCCAGACTGTTCCACAAATCCACCCCACAGACAGATATGCACATACTTTTCTTGGTTGTTCGTATCTTGGGTTTTGTAAAGTTTAAGTCTCCTCTCAAATTATGATCATTGTCTCTTTTTTTAAATATTTTTTTGTATATTAGTTGGGAGTTGATTATTAATTGCCCTGTACATGACTTGTGCTGTCTTAAATTTAACTAAATCGATGAACTTTATGATGTGACTTTAAAAACAATGAATTGGTATGGTCTCTATATCCTACATTATTTATTATCCTTATAGCTCTTTTTTGTAATGTGCATATTGACTGTAGGTTGGTCTTGTAGGTGTTTCCCCAGACTTCTACACAGTAGTTAAGATAAGGTAGAAACAGTGAATTGTACAGTAAGACCAATGATTTATAGTCCAAGATGTGTCTTGTCTTCCCCAGTATGCCTATACATTTTGCCAACTTGGCCCGGATGTGACTGATGTGAGGTTTCCAGCAGATTTTATTGTCTAGCGTCACCCCCAGAAACTTATTTTCCTGTACTGTTTCTATTCTGGTATCATCTATCGTTACCATTATTTCATGATTTATTTTATAATTTCCAAACAACATAATCTTTGTTTTTTTTTAGATTTAGTTGTTGAACCACTGCGTTAACTTTTTCATTTCAGTTGTGACCACCTCTAAAACCTGCTGCAAATTCTCACCAGTCATCCGCAAACACATAGGATGTCCTATGAACTCAGGCATCATAGGACACATAGACAAATGTTCTTTATGATGTCATATAGACCATGTGGCTTTGAACTCAGGCATCATAGGACACATAGACAAATGTGTCTTTATGATGTCACATGAACTCAGACATCATAGGACACATAGACAAATGTGTCTTTATGATGTCATATAGACCATGTGTCTTTGAACTCAGGCATCATAGGACACATAGACAAATTTGTCTTTATGATGTCACACTCTATGTGTCTTTATGATGTCACACTCTATAAAAGCAAGAAAGTCCTGTGTGTGTGTTTCCTCCCCTGAGGATATAGAGTGTAATACTATTGAAATATGTAGGCCAAATGGACAAGGAAATATTAAGGTGATTATTACAACCCATGTAGGAAGTTAACAGCAGATACTTTCAGTAGGGATGGCAGAAATGGAACACTGAAGCGATCAAATCATTTGGAACAATTGATTCAGAAAAAGAATCGATCTTTTGGAACGTTCAAAACATCTCCCCACAGCAACATCTGGTGGCCAATCTGAAAATATGACATTCAAACAGTAGAGCAGTGTTGCCAACTCCCCAGCAAGGACAGTGGCTGCTGGCTGTCTGTCATCGCCTCATTTACACAATTGACAATCACCATATAATTGTAATGGATGGTGTAGGAAAGAGAAATAACAACGTAGGAGAGACAAAAAGTGAATTAAAAAAAATTAAATATGTATAGAAATACAAATGAACTGTCTTCTGTTGATTCTTGGTTTGTTTGTAATTTTGCCTTTGAAATAGGTCATCATTTCTCAATATAATTTGATAACTTAAATGCTTTGTTTAGACCCACATTACATAAATCAATTTTGTCCTCTACTGTTACGGGTTAGAATATCACATTTAATCAAAAGACTGTTATGTCGATTGTAATTACTAGTCTTTTTGTCTTAACTTTTTGTGATGTGTTTGGGGTTATAGTATCATTTGTACGAAAGGATATTCTTTTCTCAATCAGTATTTGAAGGGTGTGCTTGAATACAATATAGACATCAATCAGTATTTGAAGGGTGTGCTTGTGTACATTCAAGTATTTTTATTCAGAAAAACAATTTGTTCAACAGTGCTTGGACTTAGACAATTTCTTCTCTTGTTTAAAATTTCTCCTGCTTTTGAGAAGATTCTCTCACAAGGGACTGACGTGGCCGGAATGGAAAGATAAGTCTTGGCCAGCTCGAAAAGGTGGGGGAACACAACTGCATGCTGGTTCCAAAAATCCAACGGATCATCTCTTCTTGGCAGATATGGGGCTGAGAGATAGCGCTGAACCTAGAGTTAGATAATTTATCAGTTACATAACAATAAATATGAATGTAAACAAATTGCAACCTCATTCCAACACTGTCATCATAGTGTGTGTCTGGGGGTGGCCTACCTCAACAGCAGCATCAGCAGTGGCACTCTGCCTTTGTGAAGTCTCCCCCACCATACTGTCAAAAGCCATCCCACAGGCTCTCCCCCGTGTGCCCACTGGCCTGTGGTCCTGGTGTTGCTGATGTTGTGGGCTCACAAGCGCTTGTTTGTTCTCGTGAAGCTGCTCGAACGATCGCACAACACTTAGCTGTCAAAGCCTTCACCGCTTTGTCTGCATTGTCTGGACATCCAAATGCCAGAACTTTGAATTGAGGATCCAACACAGTTGAGATGGCTAGGACCCTCACAACCTCCACCTCACATCGCTCTCTCAAGTTTTTGTGAAGGTTACTGCTCAACTGAAGTGCAGTTGGGCTAGTTAACCTGTCACGCCGTTCCAGGATCTTTCGATGTATTTGTCTGACTAATGGTATTATTTATGAGGCTGAAAATCTCTTTTCAGAGGACAGCTTCACAGTTGCTTCATTAAATACAGCAAGAAGCTGAAGGCACTCACTTACTGTTTCACTGTCAACACTGTTTAAGGGAGTTAAGGTTGTATTCAAGCTGGCCAACGCTGCTGCCACTGCTTCACGCTGCTCCAGCAGACGTTCAAACATTGAATAGGTGCTGTTCCATCTGGTCTCTATTTCCTGGACTAATTTCATCACTGGTTTTCCCATTCGCTGCTGGATGTTTGAAAGCTTCTGCTTAGCAGTGGCACTAGATCTAAAGCGGCCAACTATCTGCCTAGATTGCAGACGCAGAGTATGCAGTTCAGGGGTTTGCTCTATGGCTTTTTTCACCACCAAATTCAATGTATGTGCAAAACAAGGTACATGACATACCTGTAAAAGTTGTGCACAGGCTATCATATTGGCAGCATTGTTGGTAACTAGGCAAGTAATGCTCTTCTCAATCCCCCATGAACGCAAAAGAGTGCTCTTGGCCTCCTTCAGGTGTTCAGCTGTGTGTGTCTCAGGAAAATGAGTGACTCCAAGGACAGTTGTGTCTAGTTTGCCATTTTCATCAATAAAATGGCCTGTGACTGCTAGGTAAGCATCCATGTTTATTGATGTCCACATATCTGAGGTCAAGCTGACCGCTTTGGCCTTCTTCACTTGAGCCATCGCTTTCTCTTTGGTCTCAGTGTATCTGGACTTCAACATTGTTTTCAATGTGTTTCTTGATGGAAGGATGTAATTGGGATCAAGTTTCTTGACAAAATTCTTGAAACCCTCATCTTCTACAATTGAAAAGGGTTGTGAGTCCTTCACAATAAGGTCAACGAGGGCCCCATCCAATTCTTTTTGCCTTCCTGTCAAAGAACAAGAAAAAAGACTGAGTTAGGAGGAATGCTGACATGCAACTTCATGTATTGTATTGTAAATCTACACAACTGTATGTAAATATAGAACAATATGACCTCTTTTAGTGATTAAGAGCATAACTGTATTGTAAATACTGATAGATGTGAATAAATAATATTTATATTGCAAATTTCTTTTTGCATCATTTGTTTTTTTTTTTTTTTATTAAATAAGTTTTTCTTTTCCCCACTCCTTTTTTAGCATGAATTAATTTCTTTGAAATATTGAACTTGCATGTATTCTGTTGAATGTCTTTGCATTGTCAGTATGTCACTGTCATACTCACTTGCTTAAAATAAATGTAATTTCATTTTAATTTCATTTTCATTTATTTCAAGCAAGTAATCAAATAACATAAATAACCTGCATACAACATTATCTGATAATGCAGACATTCATCAGAATACATGAAAGTAAAATATATCAAAATCATTAATTTATGCTCGAAAAGGAGTGGGAAGAAGAAAAACTGATTTAATCCTACCCCCATTTCTCATCAGTAGCTTGACATAAAGACATTTCAGTTGGTCTATTTCGAAATGAAAATGAATTAATACATTCTATTGCTGTCCATTTTGTATTTCAACTTCTTTAGCACAATTTTTAATTTGCACTATTCTTTTGAGTGTTTGAAATTTCTTTGTGTGTTTTTCTGTTTCTGGCACTTTATCTGCACACTGGAGCTGCCATGAGTCATTGCAGTACATTTCCCCACTATGGGATCGATAAAGCATCTCTACTCAACTCTCTACTAATAAATGTATATGTGTATTAAAATGACATGAATACATACCATAAACACCATGCTGGCCTTGGGTGGATTCAGCACTTAGTTGTGTAGTGCTAGTAATGCAGATGTCGCCACATAGTAGTTGTATTATTGCAAAATGCAATCTGTTGCATGCAATGCAAACATTTAACTTTCTTTGGTTCAAAAAGGTCAAAGTGTTCCCAGACAGTTGACCTGGGACGCTTTCTAACACCATCCATCGCAAATTAATCTCAAGCCAAACGCTCTCAATCAAAAAACGCTCAGTACAATACACTCAAAGAGGCAAGACTTCGCAAAATAAATGCACATATCAGAGGCTTTTAAATGTTTTAGGCGTGTGGGTTGATGAATCAACAGCCAATCAGGTGAAGACACGAGAAATTATTATTTTACATATAAAGTATATTTAAGGTGGATATAGTTTTCATATAATAGACATTTTAATTTTGTGTAATGGAGGTCAGACATCACAGATAAAACTAGAGACACTTTAAATGACTGATTAAACTCATCACCTGCACTAACACTAACACTTCCGGTGTCGCAAAATAATAAACCAAAATAAGAACTTAATATTTTTGTTTTGACTATAAAACAATAAGAGCAAAATTAAACACAGGTATGTCCAAAAATTTGATAATATATTTTTTCTACCTAAGTTTAGAAAAGGACAAAACAAAAATGAGACCAAAAATTTGTTTTTTCTGATTTTATTTTGAATTGGAATTACAAATGAACGAACCATACACGGATTTGTATTCACTTGCTGAAACAAAAACGACTGTGACGTTTCAAAACAATTGGGGGCGGAATGGAACGCGATATGGAACAGTCACGTGACACCGTCCTTCTGATACAGACCTCGGAACAGCATTTCGAATCACAAGTTCCGCCTAGGTTTTGGTACGTTCCAAAACACTGTTTCGATTCTGCCATCACTAATTTTCAGTGTTTTGGCAGGGGAAGGGCATATGAAAGAGGTATGGTGTGGAGACTTTAATGCCCATAATAGCAGAAGACAGAAGACAGAAGATGTCTTCTGACGAAGGCTGCAGTGCAGTTGAAACATGTAAAGAAGGTAAAGACATCTTTCTATTTTATTTTTTGTCTTTTATATGAACAAAAGATAAGATAAGATAAGATAAGATAAGCCTTTATTAGTCCCACAACGGGGAAATTCCAGGATTGCAACAGCACAGGGATAGCAACACTCAGAGCAACAATCAGAAGGCAAGAAAAAAACAAGAAAGCAAGAGCAGCTAATATACATATGTACATATTACAATAAAAAATATATATATACACACACACACACACAGACACACAGTGCAGAGCATTGTAGCTGGATGGAATAAATATATGAATATATGAACACACAGTGCAGAGCATTGTAGCTAGATGGAATAAATATGTAAATATATAAACACCCACAGTACGGAGCATTGCAGCTAGGTGGAATAAATATGCAAGTATATAAACACACACAGTGCGGAGCAATGTAGCTAGATGGAATAATATGTAGATATATAAAAACACAGTGCGGAGCATTGTAGCTAGATGGAATAAATATATAGATATATAAATATAAACACACCCAGTGCTGAGCATTGTAGCTAGATGGAATAAATATGTAAATATATAAACACACACAGTGCAGAGCATTGTTGCTAGATGGGATGAAACAGCATAACCGTCTACTTAGTTATCCTTCATGGTATGATTATGTGCCCATACATATTCTCACCCTCCATAACGACCGGTATGTTCCTAGTTGTATGCCGGAGGGGACCATTGTGTAAGTCTATTGCATCTTTTGCATTCAAAAAACTATTAGTTTGTTACGTCTTTTTGCTATCTCTGCGAGCAGCCCTGCTTAGGTTGTACAGTCTGACAGCCGTTGGTAGGAAGGACCTACGAAACCTCTTGGTTGTGCACCTGGGATGATGTAGTCTGCTGCTAAATGAGCTCCTCAGTGCATCCAGTATGTCCTGCATAGGGTGGAACTCGGACTCCAGCAGAGGTGACAGTTTAGCCACTGTCCTTCTCTCTCCTATCTCCTCCATCGGATCAAGGCGCTGCCCCAGGACAGAGCTAGCTTTCTTAATCAGTTTGTTCAGTCTCTTCCTATCGGCTGCAGTAATGCCACTGCCCCAGCAGACCACTCCAAAAGTGATGGCTGATGCCACCACCGTGTCATAGAATGACTTCAGCAGCGCCCCTTGTACACCAAAAGACCTGAGTCTCCTCAGCAGGAACAGCCTGCGCTGTCCCTTCTTGTAGAGTGTGTCAGTATTGTGTGACCAGTCTAGTTTATTGTTCAGATGAACACCCAGGTACTTATAGGATGTCACCATCTCGATGTCTGTTCCCTGTATATTTACTGGTGCTGTGAGGGGCTGCCCATGCCTGCGGCAGTCCACCACCAGCTCCTTAGTTTTCCTCGCGTTGATCTGGAGGCAGTTCCGATGGCACCAGTTCACGAAGTCCTGGATAAGCCCTCTGTACTCAGCTTCATCTCCATTGGAGATGAGGGCAACGATCGCAGAGTCATCAGAGAACTTCTGTAGATGGCAGTGTGTTGTGTTGTGTGAGAAGTCCGCAGTATAAAGAGTGAACAGGAAGGGAGCCAGCCCCGTTCCCTGGGGGGCCCCCATGCTACTGATGATCGTGTCGGACACACAGTCCCGGGTTCTCACAAACTGAGGCCGGTTCGTGAGGTAGTCCAGGATCCATGATGACAGGTGCTGGTCCACCCCTGCGCGCAGCAGCTTGTCCTTCAGGATCATCGGTTGGATGGTGTTGAAAGCACTGGTGAAGTCAAAGAACATGATCCTCACCATATTCCCGGGCTTCTCCAGGTGGGACAGAGAACGGTGAAGGAGGAAGATCACCACATCCTCCACCCCAATGCCATGCTGGTAGGCGAACTGGAGTGGATCCATCGCTGGTTCCACCAGGGGGCGGAGGTGAGCAAGGAGCAGTCTCTCCAGGGTCTTCATCAAGTGGGACGTCAAGGCCACCGGTCTGTAGCTGTTCAGGTCTTTGGGGTGGGAAGTTTTTGGTACAGGTACCACACAAGATGTTTTCCACAGCTGTGGTACCCTCCCCAGTTTCAGGCTCATGTTGAAGATATACGTCACAATCCCACACAGCTGGTCTGCACAGGACTTGAGGAGCTTTGCGCTGATGCCGTCCGGTCCCGGCGCCTTCCTCACTTTGATCTTCCTCAGCTCCGTCCTCACCTGGGTCTTGGTCAGGGTCAGGATGGGGGGCTGTGTGTTGGGAGTGGGGGGGGGGGTGTCGGTGGAGTGGGGAGTGGGCAGCAGGACTTGATTTCTTAGAGGCAGCAGTGGTTGTTGTGCAGACAGGGGGGAGGGCGGTTGGTCAAATCTATTGAAAAACAGATTCAGGTTGTTCGCCCACTCCCTGCCCCCCGTGGCCTGGGGGGAGGTATTCTGGAGCCCCGAGATGGTTTTGAGGTTTCTCCAGACCCCGCTGATGTCGCTCTGTTGCAGCTTGTCCTCCATCTTCTTCCTGAAGCTGTCCTTGCCTTCTCTGATCTTTCTCCTCAGCTCCCTCTGTACGGACTTCAGCATCTCCCTGTTCCCCGACCTGAAGATCCTCTTCTTCTCTCTCAGAAGTGTTTTTATCTCAGGGTTGATCCAGGGTTTGTTGTTTGAGTGACGCCGTATGGTCTTGGTGGGAACGGATTTGTCCACACAGAAGCTGAGGTAGCCCGTGAAGGTGTGAATGAGGCCATCGATGTCCTCACCATGTGGATCGCAGAGCTGCTTCCAGGCAGTGGCTTCAAAACAGTCCTTTAGAGTGTCCATTGTCTCCTCAGACCATAACTCCACAGTGTGCATGGCTGGAGGTTGTCTGTGCACTAGGGGTTTGTACACCGGCCGGAGATGAACCAAGTTGTGATCCGATCTCCCGAGTGGGGGGAGTTGTGATGAGGTGTACGCCTCCTTAGTGTTTGCGTAGAATAAATCCAGTGTTTTATTGTCTCTAGTGTGGCATGTGACATACTGGGTGAACGTGGGTAGAATGGGAGATAGTGAAACATGGTTGAAATCGCCTGAGATGAGGAGAAGAGCATCTGGGTGTTCTGTCTGCAGCCTGCTGGTTACTGAATGGATGACGTCACGCGCTGTCCCAGCGTTCGCCGTCGGATTTGCATAAACAACAATGCAGATCACGTGTGAGTGTTCTCTCGGGAGATATGTAGGCCTCATGCTAACAGCTAGCAACTCAATGTCTTTGCTGCAGTGTCGTTGTTTAACAGTGATATGTCCCGGTCTGCACCAGTTGTTGTAAACATACATTATCACTCCACCGCCCCTTGCTTTGCCACTGTCTGGTGTTCGGTCAGCTCGTATCATGTGAAAACCCTCCAGCTCAATGTTAGCATCTGCTGCTAGTTCAGTTAGCCACGTCTCAGTAAACAAAAGGAGAGAGCACTCCCGGTAAGTGCTATCATAACGGGAGATAGCCGCTAGCTCATCTAACTTTCCCAGTATCGACCGTACATTTCCCATGACAACAGATGGAAGGGAGGGTCTGTACCTTATATTTTTTGTCCTCCGCCTTACTCCAGCCCGGCAGCCGCGGCGTTTTCGCCTCAGTTCTCTCGGTATGTCGAGTTTTTCCAATGGGACCGGGTGGCGGTTGAATGCTAGCAGCTCTTCCCTGCTGTATCGTATCCTGCTATAAACAGTGGCTCCGTCCACCGGCTCAGGAGACATTTGGGACGATCTGTGTGTCCGTGATATAAATGGAGTGAAAAAAAAAAAGACGGATCAAAAGAGAGAGGAAGGGAAAAAGACTCGGAATCGAGCCGCTGTTGCAAAAGGCAGCCTACTCGTGTGGCGCCGAGAGAGAAAAAAAATTAAAAGTAAATAATTAAAAGAAGACAAAATGAACCTATTTGACGTATTACGTGGAAGTTATGGTCTTCTGACGAAGGCTGCAGTGCAGTTGAAACATGTAAAGAAGGTAAAGACATCTTTCTATTTTATTTTTTGTCTTTTATATGAACAAAAGATAAATCTGCCTCATCATCATAGCGCATCCTGTGAACTCAGGCATCATCGGACAACTCGCCATGTCTATATGACGGCAAATGTGTAACCTTGACGAATGCCAGTCTACACTACAAATGTGTAAAATGCCAAGCAAAGTGTTGATTTTTGAGAACAGGTATGGCAGTAATAAGGCCTGGGTGTGGCTAGAGAAATTGAACTCAGCTTTCCAAAGATGTGATAAACCACAGTTAATTTATGTTTTAACGGGGGTGGGGGGGTGGGGGGGTGTCACTTTTTCACACAGGGCAATGTAGATTTGGATTTTTTTTTTACCCTTAATAATAAACACCTTCATTTAAAAACTGCATTTTGTGTTTACTTGTGTTATCTTTGTCTAATATTTAAATTTGTTTGATGTTCTGAAACATTTACGGCGCTTTTCCACTAGTACCCAGTCAGCCTTACTCTAGTCTACTCTACTCTACTCGGCTGGTTCTGTTTCCATTACAGTTGGGTAGGCCTGGGGTGGGTGGGATTTTTTTTACAGCAAGGCAGCGCCACACTCCCGTGACGTAAAACGCATGACCCAAGCAAAACATAACATTGCGGCTGTACAAGGTGACTTCTCGGTCTTTGGCTTTTTGTCACGGTTAAGGCCAAAAAGGACCACTGGAGAAGGAGACAGGCAGCGAGACAAAACACTCTGGAAAAGTACTGGAGCGTCTGGGAAGCCATAGAGCGGAAGACATGAGGATACAAACTAGATCACATATGACGGTAAGCTAATGATTGCTAATGCTAGTTTGCTTTAAGTCCACCATACTACGTTGTAATGTCTGCAAGTTATCGCTATTAGGTACTAAAATATGTATGCTGTGTGTGTGTTTCAGATGGCTCTGTTGTGGGAAAATTACCGCTTCCAACCGTCGGTCTGGGCGTTCAAGACAGCCTCTCACTGATGTCACCCCAGCTTCACAAACGATCAGTGGTTATTCAATTCAATTCAACTTTATTTATATAGCGCCATTTCACAACAACAGTCATCTCATAGCACTTTCAACTGTAGAGGGGACCCCCACAGTTGCAGAAAGACCCCAGCAATCAGGCGATCCCCTGTAAGCAAGCACTTGGCAACGGTGGAGAGGAAAAACTCCCTTTTAACAGGAAGAAACCTCCAGCAGAACCAGGCTCAGGGAGGGGCAGTCATCTGCTGCGACTGGCTGGGGGGTGAGGGGACAGAGAAGATGAAAAGAACAGACATGTAGAGAGCAAACAGCACAATGGGGACTCAATCTATAGGAGAGAACAAACAAATGTTTATGACCAGCAAAAAAAAATATTTAATTGAGAGTGAAGAAAGGAGTGAGGCCCAGTGCATTATTGGAGGTTCCCCAGCTGACTAAACCTATTAGCAGCATAACTAAGGGAGGGTTCAGAAACACATGATCCCTCCCTAATTGTAGGCTATATCAAAAAGGTTATATAGGTTATATAGCTTCCTGTACAACAAATTGCTCTGATCTGTGTGAAAATCATGGAGAGACTGCTGAGACATCATGTCATGTACCTGCTCCAGCAGCACTGAGTCTGTGGTGGTGTCATGGCAAAAACTGTTCAGCTGACATAACTTGATCACCAGGTTGTAGTTATGGGGTTATATTAGCCACAAAATATATATTCAAAAGGTAAACAGTACTGAGTTAGGTATAATAAGATATATTTGACAATTATGATGCATTTTAGGCCAAAACAAACTTGATCTAGGATTAAAAGCAATTAACATAATGCAGTCACAAGGTTACATGGAAAATATTTGCTTGACTAGATACATGTACTGTAGAAATATATATTTTCTGCATCAACAATGTACTATACATGTATTAATGTAGTACTGCACTGGGAATTTTGACAATAAACCTTTGAAATTTTTGCAGATGTGTCTCTTTTGTTTTATATGTGAAGGTTACCACCAAGTGACAAATTAAATACTCAAAGATTGGAAAAGCTGTCTAAGAACAATCCAGCAGTTTGAGAAATCACTTTTGGTTTGGTGTAAGTCTGCCAACAGAATTATGACCCATAAAGCAGTTTGTGTTAAAATGTTAAATCCCATTAAACCCTAACTCAGGGGTGTTCAATCATGTGCCATGAAGGGCCAAGACCCTGCAGGTTCTCTTCTACCCAGTCTCTTCAGCAGGTGTTTTCACTGATCAGCAGTCAGTGGAAGAAATTCAGTGGAATCTGCTGTTGAAGACACTGTTTGGAGGTAAAGCCTGCAGGGTCTTGGCCCTCCATGGCACATGATTGGACACCCCTGCCCTAACCCATTATGATAAAGTATAGATGCTAATATTACCTAGAATTCCTCTATACACTGGTACTATCACTAAAGTGTGCATTGTTTTCTGCGGTGGCACGTCCAACAATACAGTCTTCAATAAATAAAATAATTGTTTTGGTTACTTTTTCTTAAAAATGAGCCATTATTTTCAAAGTCACCGATAAATGGTTTGCACTGTTGACTCTTTTCCCACTGGTGCCTTAACCCCTTGCACTCCGGGCAATTTTCCTAAAAATGCCAAAAAATAATGTGCCCAAAGTAAATCGAAAGCTGTTCTTCAACCCTTTGCAGCATCTTCATGGGGCTGGTCTCATTTAAAAGAAAACACTTTGAATTTTTTGGCAAAAAAACCATAATCTCTCTACGTGCTCCGGCCACTGAGTTACAGTCATCTAAACATACTGAACTTGAAGAAAAAAAATTTGGACACGGTGTTTTTTTGGATACAAATGCTTGCAAATAACACACAGCTGTCCAATCCGGCTGGAAAATGCAACAGAAATGTAGAACCAAGTGTTATCAAGCTGAGATCCAAATTTGGTAACAATACCACAAAAAAATGAATATTTTACACAGCTTTGTTCTCAGGTAGTTCCCAGGCATTTTGGAACTGTGCCAAATGGCACAGTTTGGAAAAACGTCTGTAACTTTTGAATAATTCAATGTAGAAGCTTCATTTTAGGCTCAAAGGAAAGGTCACACTCAGGGCTGTGTCTGTGTGTGTGTGTGGGGGGGGGTCGTCCCCCCCCCCCGCTACCAAGGACGGAGTTCGGCCCTCGCTACATGACGGATTACATTCATTGCATGTTTCCACAGCAACGCTGTCACAGCGGCTTCCCCCCCCTCGCTACTGTGTGTGTGTGTGGGGGGGGGGTTGTCCCCCCCCCCGCTCGCTACAGAGGATGGACTTCGGCCATCGCTACACAACGGAATAGCCTCATGTGGTGATGTGGGACAGCAGTGCAATCACCGCGGCTCCCCCCCGCTCGCTGCAGAAGAATAGCGGGGGTGGGGGGGCGTTCACAGCCTGTACACTGCGAGCAACCCCTTGTACCGTGGCAAACAAACTTCAGACTTCGTGAACCGCACAGCTGTAATTTACTGATCGGTCAAAAGTCATTTTGGATTACAATTTTCAAGGATAGAGAATAATTTAGCTTATAACACCTTACCTCTTCACAGCAGTGTCCTGGCGAACTTCTCTTCCTCACTGTCAGACGAACGTGACGCTGGTCCGCTCTGGTTCTGGTCTCGCGACTCGATCAAAACATAATTCCATTATTGCGGTTTTGTGCTTCCATGATTGCGGTTTTTGGCGGACGATTTTTCAAAACAAATAACAGTAGTAATTAAAAAAAGACTGGCGAAGGCATGTGTGTCACTCAGCCTTCGTCGTCAGCCTCCGTCGGTCTATGACCATGGAAGAAATCATAACGTCTACTGTGCTGGAACCAATACAAAATAAGCACCGCCTGTGGCCGAACATGCCGATCCACGAATGGCACTCCCTGTCACACAGGTTGCATTTGTGGATGGTCTCCATGCTGCTGGGTCTGTGGAGTTCTTCCTGTGTCCTTTTTTGATCCGCTCCAGCAGCCAGTCTTCACCCAGCCTTAAAAAAAAAACAGCTCGCGAACTTCTCTGCTTCAATTGGCTCACTGCATTCAAAGCGTTGGGAGGCGGGTCCTCCTTCCTAGGTTTTCATTCATTGGCTCTTCATGGTTTCAGAAACCCAATTCAAGGCTCTTATTAGTCGAATGAGAGGTCAATCAGATGAACTAATCTGTTCGCGGCTGTGTTTGCAGCTTTTTTTTTCAGTGGCGCTTGGAGGCCACACCACCTACATCACCACCATCAATATCCTTATCATGGGTCATGCATCCGAGGGCGCACGAGTGCGCTCTTGTGCACCCTAGGACGCAGAGACTTGCCCGCCCGCGGAACAACGGAGTGCAAGAGGTTAACAGACAAAATAGAAAATCATGATGCAAACCCATAAGTCACTAAATTGTTTATTACAATGAGCAGCAAATTCCAGATTATTCAGATTGTGCAAAATTCAAATTGTAAAAAAAACAACTTAGAATGGGTCATACATGCTGGCCACGCTGCCTCACTGAGAAGCAGCTGGGATGTGCCGCTCAAGCTGGTCCCAGTTCAGCAGATCTTCAGCCTGCATCTCTGTAAATAGTGAGGCAAGGTCCGGTTTGGGGTGGATCGTTTTCCTCTTGCCTAGACAAAAGACAGAAATGGGTGGTGGTTAATTAAAGCAAGTTTAAAACATATCTGGGAAATACACTTGTTTATATACTCATATATTTATTCCATCTAGCTACAATGCTCCGCACTGTGTGTTTATATATTTATTCCATCTAGCTACAATGCTCCGCACTGTGTGTCTATATATATATATTTATATTTATATGTACATATGTATACTCGCTGCTCTTGTTTTTCTCTTGCCTTCTGATTGTTGCTCTGAGTGTTGCTATCCCTGTGCTGTTGCAATCCTGGAATTTCCCCATTGCGGGACTAATAAAGGCTTATCTTATCTTATCTTATCTTGTTGCTAAAAGCCAGTGGTGGAATGTGACAAAAAAGTGCTTCATTGTTGTATTTAACCACAATTTTCATGTTGCTGTGCTTCAGTAGATTTTACAAGGGCTGGGTTACATTTAAAATCAATTGTTTTTACTGTGGCCTCAGCAATCAGAATGAATTAATACAATCACTTGAATGGAATATAGTACTTTAACTGAGGGTGTGCATCACTGAGTATTGAGTCGCTCAGTCAAAATATGGATTTTTTATCAATAAAAGTTTAGCCACCACTCTGTCTGTTTTGTACTTGTATTGCTAAAATATAAAAGTATGCACTACACTGGGTCTCAAATATTTGTAATGTGTCCTGCTATTATAATACTGCATTAGTTTGTTGATGATAGACTATAAACTAAATTATATTGATGACTGAACAACTCCCATTCCCCAAAGTGCAACCTACAGTTATGAACATAACTCACAAAGGATCACACAAGTGATCTGACAAAAAAAATAAATACATTAACAAGCGGTTTATTTTACAGTTGATGTGCCATTCATTTTCAATCATTCTGTAATTAATATTCACACAATCAAATAAATATCAGTTCAGTGTCTTTTATATTAAGTGGAAACTGTACTACTTTAGTTTTGGCACTTTATCTATAAAAGCAAAGGATTTCAGTACTTTCCACAGTGGCAAGGTCCATTCTGGGGTGGCTGCTTTTCCTTTCCTCATGCCTAGACCAAAGACAGAAATGGATGGTGGTTAGTTAAAGCAAGTTCAAAACATATACAGGTACATCTCCAAAAATTAGAATATCGTGAAAAAGTTCAATATTTTTTGTCACTCATTTCAGAAAGTGAAACCCATATATAAATTCATTACATGAACAGTGATATATTGCAAGTGTTTATTTTAATTTTGTAGATTATGGCTACAGCCCATGTTAACCAGCATTTCAATGGCCAACTGAATTTGGGGTTTTCATGGGCTGTAAGCCATAATCATCAAAATTTAATAAATAAACACTTGAAATATGTCACTCTCTGTGTAATGAATCTATATACTATATGGGTTTTACTTTCTGAAATGAGTGACAAAAAATATTGAAGTTTTTCATGATATTCTAATTTTTTGAGATGTACCTCTAAGTGTGACAAACATACAAAAAAATGAGAAATCAAGAAGGTGGCAAACACTTTTTCACACCACTGTAACTACTGTACACACAGAGGCAATTGGGGGCTTGGTCTAATCCTGTGAAACTGTAGTTTAATCAGTAAAAAAAGAGGTCACTTACTCGACCCAATGATAATGAAGCCTTGAAGACAGGGTGATATTTGGGGGCACACAGGCTCGTTGCGCATAAGGTGGGTTATTATTAGGACAATTACTTGAATTTACGCACCAAGATGCCACCCATCTGCACAGTGCCAGCTTGTACAGGTACATCTCAAAAATTAGAATATCATGAAAAAGTTCAATATTTTTGGTCACTCATTTCAGAACGTGAAACCCATGTAGTATATAGATTCATTTCACAGATAGTGACATATTTCAAGTGTTTATTTAAATTTTGATGATTATGGCTTACAGCCCATGAAAACCCCAAATTCAGTTTCACAAAAAATTAGAATATTACAAAAAATTAATTTTAAAAAATAGTTTTTTAATGGAAATGTTGGCTGATTGAAAAGTATGTCCATGTACACACTCAATACTTGGTCGGGGCTCCTTTTGGATTAATTACAGTATCAATGTGGCGTGGCATGGAGGTGATCAGCCTGTGGCACTGCTGAGGTGTTATGGAGGCCCAGGTTGCTTTGATAGTGACCTTCAGCTCATCTGCATTGTTGGGTCTGGTGTCTCTCATCTTCCTCTTGACAATCCTCCATAGATTCTCTATGGGGTTTAAGTCAGGAGAGTTTGCTGGCCAATCAAGCACAGTGATGCCATGGCCATTAAACCAGGTTTTGATACTTTTGGCAGTGTGTGTGTGTGGGGGGGGGGGGGGTGGCTTGTTCTGCTGAAAATGAAATCAGCTTCTCCATAAAGCTTCTCAGCAGAGGGAAACATGAAGTGCTCTAAAATTTCCTGGTAGACGACTGCACTGACTTAAGTCTTGATAAAACACAGTGGACAAACACCAGCAGATGACCTCTGTTCAGATAAAAGTAAATTTTGTATTTGATTTAGAAATCAAAGTCCCAGAATCTGAAGAAAGAGTGGAGAGGCACAGAATCTAAGTTGCTTGAGGTTTAGTGTGAAGTTTCCACAGTCAGTGATGATTTGAGGAACCATGTCATCTGCTGGTGTTGGTCCACTGTGTTTTATCAAGACCAAAGTCAGTGCAGTCGTCTACCAGGAAATTTTAGAGCACTTCAAGCTTCCCTCTGCTGACAAGCTTTATGGAGATGCTGATTTCATTTTCCAGCAGGACTTGGCACCCCCCACACACTGCCAAAAGTATCAAAACCTGGTTTAATGGCCATGGCATCACTGTGCTTGATTGGCCAGCAAACTCTCCTGACTTAAACCCCATAGAGAATCTATGGAGTATTGTCAAGAGGAAGATGAGAGACACCAGACCCAACAATGCAGACGAGCTGAAGGTCGCTATCAAAGCAACCTGGGCCTCCATAACACCTCAGCAGTGCCACAGGCTGATCACCTCCATGCCACGCCACATTGATAGAGTAATTCATCCAAAAGCAGTCCCGACCAAGTATTGAGTGTGTACATGGACATACTTTTCAGTCGGCCAACATTTCTATTAAAAAACTATTTTTTGAAATTAATTTTATGTAATATTCTAATTTTCTGAGAAACTGAATTTGGGGTTTTCATGGGCTGTAAGCTATAATCATCAAAATTTAAATAAATAAACACTTGAAATATATCACTCTCTGTATAAAGAATCTATATAATATATTGGTTTCACTTTCTGAAATGAGTGACCAAAAATATTGAACTTTTTCATGATATTCTACTTTTTCTGAGATGTACCTGTAGTTTGTTCCCAGCAATGCTGTTCATTAGAATCATTAGAAAAACCGGATCTTGCTGTAAATTGCGCTTTGATGTTAGCCTGTTCAACTGCATTGTATGGGAATATGATGTACCTGGGTGACAGCCAGATAATACCATCCCAAACAGCTGACATTGCTCGGTTCAGGGTTGACTGGGAAATTCCCGATTGGTCTGCCAGCTCCATCTGGCATGCCCCTGTAGCCAGGAACCCCAGTGTTGTCAGCACCTGCACTGGGACGGGCAGCGCACGGCTTCTCGCCCTGTCGCGCTTCAAGAGCAGCCGTAGCTCTGAGCACAGTTCCACAAGGACTGCCTGTGGAAACCTAAACTTGCTGACAAGCTAGTCATCATCCTGAGCCAGAAAATCTTCTGTCTCTAAATACCCTTTCTCTTCTCATTGCGCGATTTGCAATATCCGCTAATAACGCTCACGCTATTGTTAGAGGCATTTTCTGCACTTCTTTGCACTTGCTTTTATATCCACTCATCTAATTGTGCACACTTGGATGTTTGTTCATCATGTGTCTCTGGTGCGTACTGTTATTTCCACACACCTGGGAAATGATGACGGATGAGAGGGCTGTGCTGGAACCGAACTTTATTACAGAAATGGTAATAGTACAGTATATATGACTGAGCCCTGAGCTCCTATGTGTCTCTAAGTGCGAGTGCCAGCAGAAGACGCCACAAGATGGCCGACTCCCTCCTATAAAGGTTGGCGTGATGATGTAGCCGGCTGGCGTCGTCATCACGCCGCTCACTGCTGTAAATTCCCTTTACAACATTCACCTTCCCCTTGGAAAAACACAGAACACTTTACTAATTCAAATGCTCCCCAGTTTAGCATACATATTGAACCTCTGAACTAGGATCAGCGGGTGGACCGCCGCTGGACCTGACCCGGCTAAGTGGATTATTCTGCCACTTATTTAGCCGCGCTCCTACTTAAATGGTCTCTTTTTTTTTTAACAGTTTTCAGGGGAAGACTGGGGAAGGCAGTTCTACTGGAGGGGCCTTGTTGTGGGCTCATGGTGGACGGGCCCGTGGTGTCACCGATTTCAGCAGGCCCGGGTGCCATCCCTCTGAAGCCATGGCACACTCGTCAACACCGTCCCAACCCGGATCTCACACCAACTGGATCGGCTCCAATGCCGCATCCCGATCCACAGCAGCTGCTCTCACCTCCCGCGGAAAGCTGTCCCGCCATCTCAATCCTATTTCTAGCTGTGCCGCTATCTTCACACATGTCAATGGTAGTGACGATGTAAAGGCTGACTGTGAGCCCGGTCGCTTGGTTCCGCTGGCCCGAACCCAGGCCACCACTCTGAGTGGGACTCTACAGCTGCATATGGCATTGTGGTTGTAATGAGTGGCACTCACCTTTGCTGCGGGGCGTTCACCAGGCTGTGGTGGTTCTGCTAAATCCTGTTGGGTCACGGACTCTTCACCCAACACTACAGCGGCAATCCCTGGAGGCCAGTGCTGGTCATTGATCCTGAAGACGTCCAGGGTCTCTCCTGTGTCATTTACAATCACGGACTCTTGACCTGTCGGTTCAGCCATGGCTCCGGTAGACTGGTGCTGAGCAAGGATTCTGAAGCAGTCTGGTTCTTTCTCACTTTCATCTGGTGCTGGTTTAGGTTGGGGTGATGTGTCACTCATCACAGATGACATCCGTATCGGGGTGGTTTGTCTCGGAATTCTCTGTGTCCGTGGGCTCCCTCTCCTGCAACTCCACAGCAGCTCTTGCAGACTCTTGCTGGATGAGGATCTGAGGTGAGTCCAGTCACTACCCCCCATCTGGGCAGCGCTCCTCCTGTGCACACGGGACGGTTGGTTTCTTGTCGGTGCTGTTCCTAATAAATGCGGGCTCCCTCTCCTGGAGCTCCACAGCAGCTCCCTGCAGCTCATGCTGGGTGAGGAACGGAGGCGAGTCCGGTCGCTGCTCTCTCTCCATGTCATTTTCACTCTCCGTGCTGTATCCACTTTCTACACTTCATTTGCTTTCTGGGCTGTGCTCTTCAGCTGCACTCACATCCGAGAAGTCTGGGTATAATGGATCTGGACCGTCAACAGTCTGCCAGGGGACCGTGAGGGTGAAATCCGGTTTACAGAACAAATCCCACCCCATAACGTTATCACCCTGGTGTGTCATCTGGAACCAGAAGGGTGGAATTTTCCTTTCGCCGTACTGCACTGGGTGCACTGCAGGGTGATGTTCCTGCCAGTCATGGAGCCTTTGTCGTCCGGCAGTTCCGCCGCATCAGGTCGCCGGGAGTGAGCCTCCTAACCGTGGCCTCGTTTACTAGGGACCGTGAGGCAGCAGTGGCCACCAACATTGGTATACTGATGCCGTCTAGCTTCACCACACGCTGCGGTCACCAGCCCTCGGGGCCCACAATGTTAATGCCGTCTCCGTGTGGCAGAAGACACCACAAGATGGCCAACTCCCTCCTACAAAGGTCGGCGTGATGACGTAGCTGGCTGACATTGTCATCACACCGCTCACTGTTGTAAATTCCCTTTACAACATGTACAATAATTTTCATGTCATTATCAGTCTCCTTACATCACCTCTAAGTGTCGCCAAAGGACCAATTACAGTAGAAACATACGTACGCCAGCCATGAAGTTGGCATGGGGCTGCACATATTGCCACAGTCATTTCATTCTTGATACATCTGAAATTTTCCATGGAAAAGGACGTACGCCATGTTTTTGGGCGCAAGTACCCTTTGTACATGAGGCCTCTGAACCCTATGTGAAGAGAATATACAGTATAAGTCAGCTTTTGATTAATGGTCAAGATGGTAGGAAAATCTGACTGTGTTCATTTCATTTGCACAGTGCCGATCATAATTCCCTCTATAGGTCTATCCAGCCTGTTAAAACAGCAGTATCAAACATAATACTGTATTAGACAGCACTTCTTACATTTCCATTGTGCACATTTTTCTGTTATATAAAATAGAAAAGATATACATAAGGAGGATACACTGACATTTTACCATTCAAGCACATGGCACCCTTTTCTTTTTTTAAATTTTTGTAGTTGTTGCAACACTCATAACTTTTCCAGGTATAGTAGTAGGCTAAACAATCCTGAAAAGAAAGCTTTTCATAATTTGATTCCAAAAGACAAACATTCAAATATTCCATATTCATTTCAAGCCTGTATTAATTTTGATAATTGTGACTTGTAGCTTATGAAAATCAGAAATTTGCTCTCTCATATTATTGGAATAATCTGAGTTTCAGTATATTATCATTGATAGTATTTTCCAAAAAAAAGAAAAAAATACAAGATATTCAATTCAATTCAATTCAACTTTATTTATATAGCGCCATTTCACAACAACAGTCATCTCATAGCACTATCAACTGTAGAGGGGACCCCCACAGTTGCAGAAAGACCCCAGCAATCAGGCGATCCCCTGTGAGCAAGCACTTGGCGACGGTGGAGAGGAAAAACTCCCTTTTAACAGGAAGAAACCTCCAGCAGAACCAGGCTCAGGGAGGGGCAGTCATCTGCTGCGACTGGCTGGGGGGTGAGGGGATAGAGAAGAAGAAAAGAACAGACATGTAGAGAGCAAACAGCACGATGGGGACTCAATCTATGGGAGAGAACAAACAAATGTTAATGACCAGCAAAAAAAAATATTTCATTGAGAGTGAGGAAAGGAGTGAGGCCCAGTGCATTACTGGAGGTCCCCCAGCTGACTAAACCTATTAGCAGCATAACTAAGGGAGGGTTCAGAAACACATGATCCCTCCCTAATTGTAGGCTATATCAAAAAGGTAGGTTTTAGCCCTATTCTTAAAAACAGAGATCGAGTCTGACTCCCGAATCCAGATTGGCAGCTGATTCCACAGGAGAGGAGCTTGATAACTGAAGGCTCTGCCTCCCATTGTACTTTTGGAGATTCTAGGTATTACAAGTAATCCTGCATTTTGGGAGCGTAGTGCTCTGTTAGGATAATACGGTAGTATCAGATCTTTTAAATAAAAAGGAGCCTGATTGTTTAGAGCTTTGTAAGTAAGAAGAAGGATTTTAAACTTAATTCTAAACTCTATGGGAAGCCAATGAAGGGAGGCCAGAACCGAAGAGATATGATCTCTCTTTCTAGTACCTGTTAAAACTCTTGCTGCAGCATTTTGGATCAGCTGAAGACTTTTTAAAGATGTTTTAGGACAGCCTGATAATAAAGAATTACAATAATCTAATCTCGAGCTAACAAAAGAGATGGTAATTTTGTGACATCCACTGGCAGAGTGGCCACACTCATGCAGATACATCTATCTATAAATGCATGAAATATCTGTCTGTGTGTGTATGTGTGTCTGTCTGTCTGCCTGTTCCATGCATATCTCTTGAACTGTTCGTCAGACTGGCCTCAAATTTTATAAGTGTTTTGCTGAGGTTACGAGGGTGTACATCCCCGAGTATGGAGTTGCTCAGTCAAAATATGCAATTTTATCAATAAAAGTTTATCCATCGTTCTGTCACCCATCTGTCTCTTCATGCCTTTCAGTGTGTGCGGGGTGACTCCATGCTGATTGGCTAATAGGCGGCATCATGGCCATGCTGATTGGATAATATACGGCATCACGACCAGTCACCACAGCATTTCGCAAATGAGAAAAGAAAGTGAAAAGCGACAAATTTGACAAGAAAAAGAGAATAGTGAAGATGTAATGCTTAAAAACATTATACTGTAATGTTGCTGTGATTGCGTATGTCTAAAGGACAATTCGGGGAATGTCAGCGGGGACCCAGGGTCTGTCTTCTCCAACACCAGTGCTGGAGAAGCAGCATGCGGAACGCCATCCTTCGCACTGAAGCTAGCCCTGTAAAGAACTGAGGTCCACACGAATAGTGGTTTCAACAAAGTTCTCTTTAAAAAACTAGGAGCGGGAAACATTTACAGGCGGCAACATCAACACATCGCCATTTTCATAACTATATCACTCGGTGAAGGTCAACTCTGACCTGTGACGTCACCACAGTCTTAAAGACACACCACATATAAATATCACATTATATGACATCTCCCCCTTTTTTAGTTTTTTTTTTTTCAGAACAAAACAATTTTCAGTTCAAACATTTTTCATTTCCATTTCACCCTTCCCCACAGCCCATGGCTTAATTATTGAACCAAATATAACCACACTTATCACAGTGAACACGTGAATTTCTCTCTTTTTTCATTCATTTTTTTTTTCTCTCTACAAATCTAGTCTTTGCACAGGTTTAATCATTCTACCAGACCGGGTAAACAACAGTCCTTGCTTTGGGTCTGGCGGTTTGACACTGGATTCTGATAAAATAGTGTCAGCAGCAGCTGCAGTTTCAGGCTGCTGATCGACAATCTCTGGCTGCAGGTCATTTGGAGCTGAAGAGTGTATCTCTCTGGCTGATTCAGGATCATGTTGCAAGTGACGGCGGTTGCGTCGCAAAGTTGCTCCCTGGGGTGTTTCAATAAAAAAGGAGCGAGGTGTGCTGCTTTCTCCTGTGACAACAGCAGGTGTTTTCCAGGATTTCTGATGGTCCAGCTTTGTGAGGACTGAATCTCCTGGCATCAACGAAGATAGGGGTTTAGCTCCATGGCGCTGATTGAAGTAGAATGCTTGTTTCTGTTTCTCCATTGCATCCTTGTTCCTGACGACTTCCAGATCAGGCCATCGGGGCTGAAGATTCACTTCCAGTGTAGGAAGAGTTGTTTTGATCTTTCAACCCATAAGTAGCTCTGCAGGACTCACGCCTGTGGTGGTGCAGGGCGTTGATCGAAAGCACATGAGGGCGAGCAAAGGATCTTGCTGCTTTAAGATTCTTTTTGCTGTTTGAACTCCCCTCTCTGCATGTCCATTTCCTTGGGGGTTATGTGGACTTGAGGTGATGTGCAAAAAGTCAAACTCCCTTGCAAACTTTTTAAATTCTTGGCATGAGAATTGAGGCCCATTGTCAGATACAACCACATCTGGACAACCAAACCTCGCAAACACTGCCTTCAGCTTTAAGATCATCTGAGAAGCAGTGGTTACTGGCAGATGAAGTATCTCGAGGAACCGAGAGAAATAGTCTGACACAACAAGGTAAGTGTGCTTGTTATGCTCACACAGGTCAACAGCAAGTCTCTTCCAGGGTCGATCAGGTAGAGGGGTTGACAAGAGAGGCTCTTTTCGCTGAGCTGGTCTCATCTCACGACACACCTGACAGGACTGCACTTTGCGTTTGATTTCAGATGAGATGCCAGGCCACCACACAGATGTGCAGGCCCGCTCTCTGCATTTTGTCAGACCTTGATGTCCATCATGTATTCGATCCAAGATGTCTGTTCTGAGCACATCCGGAATCAACATGCAGCTTCCTCTGGTAATAATTCCATCGCATTCAGACAGTTCATTTTTAATGGGAAAATAGTCTCTGATAGCTGCTGGGACATTGCCTATGTATTCTGGCCATCCTGACTTGATGTACCGCAACACCAACTGTAGGTTACAGTCAGCTGCTGTAGAGGTCTTTATAGTGTCTATTTTATGTGTAGTAGCTGGCAAGTTATCAATAACTGCTGCTATGTAACACGCTACATCAGAGTGAGTATCAGTCTCGTTTTCTACGCACTGTAGTGGACTTCTTGAGAGTGTATCAGCTACTACCAAGGTCTTTCCTGGAGCATATTCGGCTGTCGGTTTGAACCTTATAAGTCTCATAAGTAGCCTTTGGCACCGTAATGGCACATTGTCCAGGTCCTTTTTGTTCATGAGAGGCACCAAGGGTTTGTGATCTGTGACCAACTTAAAATCTTCCAGACCACAGAGGTACTTCTCGAATCTCTCACATGCCCAGACACTCGCCAAACACTCCTTCTCTATCTGTGCATATCTAGTCTCGGCCTCTGACAGACGACGTGAGCAGTATGCCACAGGTTTCCAGTTTCCATCGTGCAGTTGCAGTAGTACTCCACCTATACCATAGCTGCTGGCATCGGCTGATACGGCAGTAGGTCGATTCACATCATAGAATTTCAGAACTGGAGAAGTAGACAGAATGACTTTGATGCGTTGAAATGCCTCCTGCTGAGAATGGTCCCACATCCACACTGACTTGGATTTCAACAGTTCATATAGTGGCTGGCCCACTGTCGACAGATTTGGGATATATTTCCCTAGGTAGGTCATGCACGTTCTGTGGTGGAGGGAGCTCGCGGATTGCCTTGACTTTATCAGGGTCGGGTCTCACGCCTGATTTGTCAATTTCTTGGCCCAAGAAGTGAAGCTTGTTTTGTCTAAACTTACATTTTTCTCTGTTCAGTTTAAGTCCAGCTGACTCGATCCTTTCCAGTACCTTGCTGAGACGCTGGTCGTGCTGTTCAGGAGTGTCGCCGTACACCAGTATGTCATCCATGTAGATAGCCACGCCTTCCAGGCCGTTGAGAGTTTCTGTCATTTTGCGCTGAAAAATTTCAGGAGCGCTTGTGATCCCAAATGGAAGACGTTTGAATGCATATCTCCCAAAGGGTGTGATAAAGGTTGTTAATTTACTGCTTTCTGGATGGAGAGGAATCTGCCAAAACCCGGAGGCAGCATCCAATGATGTGAATGTGGTTGCTCCACTAAGTTTTGCAGTGATTTCCTCTGCAGTAGGAAGAACATACCTCTCTCTTCGTACAGCTTCATTTAACCTCTTTAAATCGACACAGATCCGCACTTTTCCATTTTTCCTTGGGACTGGTACCATTGGCGCGCACCAATCTGTAGGATCAATCACAGCTTCAATCACATTATTCTCCTCCATACGCTGCAATTCCTCTTTAACCTTCTGCAAAAGTGGCAAAGGGACACGACGGGCAGTGTGCACTGCGTATGGCTGAGCATTCTTTTTTAACAGGATTTTAACTGGTTCTGTTTTAAGTGTTCCATGCTCACCAAATGCTTTGTGTACTTCTTCAACACGCTTCACAAGCCCCATCGACATTGCTGTGTCTCTGCCCAGCAAATTGTTTGCATTATTGCCACTGATGACATACACAGGAAAAGTATATGGTTTTTCTTTGTATTCTGTGAAGGCTTGAAATTTTCCTATACAGTCCAATTGACCACCCGGGCTGCACAGTGTGACATTAGATGGCTCTAATTCCTTCTTAGGAACTAGTTCGTTAAATGTCTTTTGTCCCATAATGTTAGCATCTGCACCCGTATCAATTTTAAAATTGACTGGTGTTGTTCCAATTGTAAGCTGTATGGTCCATGGGTCATCATTTCTATTTGTTTTTGTGACTGCGCCCAAAAAAAATGGTGTCTGGGAAACTGTCTCTTCAGTGACTTCTCTGACTGATTTACTGTGACATTTCTTTTCCCAGTGACCCACCTTTTTACACTTGTTGCATGTTGACTTCATGGCTGGGCACTTTTCAGGATCTCTGTGTTTTAATTTTCCACATCTTCCACACCATGAGTCTTTTTGCTCTCCACTTTTTTTCTTCTTTGGTTTAAATGGAGATCTTCCTCTGCCTGCTGCTTTTCCCTGGATCTCCTGCACCGTGGCGTGTGCCTCCCCCTGCTGGTGAACCTGGAGGACAACCTCCTCGGACTGGCGAACTGTTTGAATGGTTTGGGCAAGTGTTAGATCAGCCATCATCTGCAGTTTACGTGACAGCTCTTTATCGAGGATGCCCACAACAATTCGGTCACGGATATGTTCATCTCTCTTTACACCAAAGTCACAGTGTTCTGACATCTCAAAAAGGGCTCTGATAAACATTTCCACTTTCTCACCAGGCCGCTGCCGCCTCTGGTGAAAACAAGCGTGCTCATGGATCACGTTCCGTTTAGGACAGAAGTACTCGTCGTATTTTCCTAACACAATGTCAAACTTCTTTTGATCCGTTTCCTCAGTAAATGAGAATGATTTGAAGATGTTTTCAGCTTCGGGGCCCATGGCGTAAATCAGTGAACTGACCTGAATTTCGCCGTCCTCTTTACTCAGTTTTGTAGCCGTCCGGAAACGCAGAAAGCGCTCTTTCCAGCCCGCCCATTCATTTGGACGATGAAAAGGAAAACTTTCCGGGGGATTAAACTTGGCCATCTTACTCAAGCAGAGCGTCCGTCAAGCACTTCTGACACCATGTAAAGAACTGAGGTCCACACGAATAGTGGTTTCAACAAAGTTCTCTTTAAAAAAACTAGGAGCGGGAAACATTTACAGGCGGCAACATCAACACATCGCCATTTTCATAACTATATCACTCGGTGAAGGTCAACTCTGACCTGTGACGTCACCACAGTCTTAAAGACACACCACATATAAATATCACATTATATGACAGCCCAGCTGGCCCCGTCAGCGGTAGACGGGAGTCCCTTTGCAGGACCACAACTCGACATTGCCGATGGTGCCCCTCTCGGTGTGCTCACACGGCTATCTAAAAATTAAAAGTTAATAATTGTGGAGCAGAATGCCCAGACCAACTGCATATCATATGCAGCCACATGCTCGGTTTGACTAAACGACGACCATCACCAAACTGGACACAAAAATGCTCAATAACAAAATAAATAATTTTTATTTAAATGTTTACTGACAAATGGGCAACACTGATGCAACATTTGCAGCCAAACAGGTCATTCTGCTGTGTATAATGTCGGTGTTTTGTACTTATAATATTCCTAAAATATAAAAGGATGTACTAGAATGGGTCTCAAATATTTGTGAAAGTGCCCAGTCAGTGGTAGACGGCAGTCCTGACTGCTGCTTCATTGTGGAGTGGAATGACCAGATCAACTGCATATAATATGCAGACACATATGCAACAACAAGACAACAAGACCCAAAAATGCCCAAATAATGAAATAAATCATTTTTAATTAAATATTTACAGACAAATGGGCAACACTGATGCAACAGTTGAAGCCAAACGGGTCATTCTGCTGTGTATAAAAACATACAAGTTAGGTTAATTGGAGACTCTAAAGTGGCCATAGGTGTGAATGTGTGTGTGAATGGTGACGGGATTGGTGCCATACGATGGCTGCCTCATCCATCCAGGTCGATGCCCTGAATTTCCCTCTGGGGATCAATAAAGTATACAAAATACAAATACAAAAAAAAAATAATAATGTTTGGTGTTTTGTACTTATAATATTGGTAAAATCTAGAAGGATGCACTATGATGGGTCTCAAATATTTGTAAACATGTCCTGTTATAGTACTGCACGAGTTTATTGATGATAGACTATAAACTACACATATAAACTACAATATAATGATGACTGAACGACTCCCATTCCCCCAAAATGCAAGATACACTATTATGAACAACTCATAAAAGATCACACAAATAAGTGATCTGACAAAAATAAAAATAAACAAGTGGTTCTTAAACAGTAGCTAATATTGGATGTCCCATTCATTTTCAGTTATTCTGTAATTAATATTCACACAATCAAATAAATCTCAGTTCAGTCCCTTTCATATATGTCAGAGTCTAACATGTGTGATTGCCTACATATAGGCTACATCTCTGTATTCCACTTTCAAACACAACCTACATTTGAGCCTGTAAAGCCTAATTGGGCTACCTGTTTCAGGCAGGAATACTTGCTTTCTACAGGCATTCACTAGTTTCTCCAAGAGATACCGTCTTGCTTGGGGCTACAGATAAGAGTTGAACCACAAGATGGAGCCAGAGACTGCTGCCTGGAAAATTCAGGTTCTTGTGCAGGTGAATCCATGCTGTATATTCATATCAGCTCTTGAGGGAGAATTTTATTTGGGAGCACAGATGGTGATGCACCTAGAGAGCATGTGCATCTGCTGGACTTCACACTGTTAAACAACTGGTGCACCGTGTTAGCTGTGAGGAGAATCAGACCCTTCCTGAATTTCTCATGTCAAAGCAGCAGCAAAAAAAAAGCTAAAATCTTTGATCTACCAATGATCTTCAGTGATCTCGGAGTGGTGACTTAGAGGTAGAGCATCCGCCCCACAACCGGGAGGTCGGAGTTCAAGTCCTGGCCGGGTCATGCCAAAGACCATATAAAAATGGAACTTCCTGCCATCCAGCTTGATGCTCAGCAAAAATGGAACGGAGGAGGGAAATGTGGGTGGCAGTGGCTCAGCAGATAGAGCAGGTCATCTAATAACTGGAGGGTTGGCAGGTTGAATCCCACTGTCCCCAGACTGCCGTTGTGTCCCTGGGCAAGACACTTTACTCATCTTACTTCCAGTGTCCATGATACTGAGCATGAATGTGTATAAATGTTTGGTAGTGGTCGGAGAGGCCATTGGCGCAGATTGGCAGCCCCATTTCCGTCAGTCTGCCCCAGGGCAGCTGTGGCTACAGTAGTAGCTTACCACTACCATTGTTTGTGGAGTGAATGAACAATGTATCCATTGTAAAGCATCTTTGAGCGTCTATGAAAAGCGCTATATAAATCTGATGCATTATTTCATTATTATTATTGTATTGCTCATTGACAATACCAATTTAGAGAGCTACATTAATTTGAGAACTTGATGGAAAGGTTCAAAAGAATATTTTCTGTTCATATTGGGGGGCATGGTGTTGGACTTCTCCACCCAGGGGAAAATGGACCGAAGGAGGAGGTGTCACCGGGGGGTATCAGATGGGACAGTAAGGACTATGCGTACCCCGGGGAGAGGAGTAAATGCCGGAGAGAAGAAGTGTGTTGGAGCGGAGCCGGCGTTATGTTATGTTAATGTGCCACACAATTCTTTGTTCAGACAACAATGGTTATGGTCGGAAGTGTGGGTCTAGATGCATGGGAATAAAGGTATAAAAGAGGAATGCACAGAGACCCGAGAATCTCTTTTGCTGTAAAATATGTTGGAGGAAGAATAAAGTAACTGTGACGTCCAGCTCGTTGTCTCGCCTGCCTCCTTTCTCCACACTGGTGACCCCAAGACATGCCATGGAAAGCGAGCTGAGCACCGCCTTGGAGTCTGCCTGGAGGGACAGGACCAGCACCGCGTGCGTGGTCCCAATCGAGCTCCCAGGCTTCTGGCTTCACAACCCGACTGCGTGGGTTTTGCACGTAGAAGCCCAGTTCGCATTCTGTGGGATAGCAATGGACGATACCAGGTATTACTACGTGGTCACTGTGCTGGATGTGTGCACCACACAACAGGTGACAAGCCTGCTTCAGGAGCTGCCGGCCCAAGGAAAATATGAGGCACTCAAGAGGATGCTTCTCCAGCGCTATGCCCTTTCTGACAGTGAGAGGGCAGAGAGGCTCCTAACGCGTTCGGAGTTACAGGACAAATCAGCAGTGGAGCTCATGGAGAGCATGTTGGAGCTGAGGGGGAAGGACGACAAATCTTTCCTGTTCACCCACTCATTCCTCAGGAACCTACTGGCTACAGCGAGGGCAATCCTGGCCAACTCGCCGCAGCTGGTTGCTAAGGACTACCACACCCTGGCGCAGGAAGAGGACAGCATCATTTCAGCGACCAGAACTCTCAGCATGCAGACAGTGGCACCAGCACCCATGAGGGACTCCAGCGAGGTCAAGGAGCTGTTCGTGATAGCCAGGACAGACACCAGAAGACGAAAGAATGGGGTGATCTGTTTTTATCATCGCTGTTTTGGCTTGGGTGCCCAACGCTGCCTGTCGCCATGCCAATTCAAGAAGCTGGGAAGACGGCACTTTCGGAATTCAATGGCAGCTGCAACCGATGGCGACAGGAACAGACTGCTTTATGTCACGGACACACATTGGGGAGATGGTTTTTGGTGGACTCCGGCTCCCAGAAGAGCCTCATCCTGCCGGTCAACACAGATCGAGCTCTTCTTCGAGCTCTTCTTCTTCCGGCTTTCAGAGAGAGCAGACGCTTTTCTCTCCCTCTCCCACCTCCCATTCCCTTACTGATCCCAGCTTGCTGTGTTCTGTCTGTGTCGCTCTTCTTCTGGCTGAATCTTATTCCAAATGGAAAATTATGGATTTGGTGGGATTTGGTGGGCTTTATATGCGATTGACACCACTTCAAAAGAAGATCGGGCTAGGGGGAGCCCAAGTGGACTCATGAACAATTGGGAATTCATGTGTCTGTGTGATTCGACTGAGATGCGGAAGACATCTATTTGTTTGGCTTATGATCACAGGATTTCTATTTTGGCTCTGGAGTTTCCTGATGTATCAGAAATTAAAGAAGTTGGGAGAGCTGATCAAAATGCGGACCCGGCAAAGCTCCTTCAACAACAAATTCGACCAGTTGGGGAGTGCACTGATAGCGGCAATGGTGAACTGAATGGTGGCTGATTCAGTAGGTGGAATACATCTGGAGTCGCTGGTGCTCTCCAGGGAATGATTTTAAAGCATGTATATGGAAATTATGAAGCACAGAATCGCAAGAGAGATGGAAATTCTATGCTCTGAGTGAACTGTGCCTTTGACCTTTATTCAGCGCCCTCTCCTCCTGGATGAAGACAAACAGAAGAGAGTTTGGCTTCTCTTTAACCCAAACAATTAACATCAATTGCTGTTGTTCAGCAGACCGGACTCTTCAAGGACAGCGCTATCATGTGTCTAATACAGAACTTTGCCATCTGGCATGCACGAAGAGAGAGAGACTCTGGGACATGCTTATCTGTGTTTTGAATACATGAACATAACTATCCGTTGCCAGGAGGCGCCCCCTTTGTTGTACATCAGCAACTGATACATTCAACACTGCACTCATACTGATTATTATTTACATGCTGACTACACACACTGGTTTCTCTTTGCTCCTTTGTATTGTGTGATCTGTATTAGTCTGCTAATTGTGCTTAGAGGGTTTTTTTCTATGTAATCACAATTTTGATTATCTATGTAATCTTTATTTTGATTAACTATGTTTTTTCTCTCTGCCTATTGTGTCATTCCCTCCCCCATTCCCCCTCTTTACCCTCCACTGATGACAGGCGCCCTCATGGCAGCCGCGTCATTGGAGGCGCTTATCGCGCACCCAATGTCAAGTCAAATTCCTCGTTTGTTTACACTGTAAACATGCTTGGCAATAAAGCTTTCTGATTCTGATTCTGATTCAGATGGGGTGGCAGGACGCAGCAGTCCCGAGCTCACGGCTGCCAATGGATCCACGATCAGGACATTTGGCAAGCGGACGCTGATGATATGCTTACATGGATGCAACTTTCAGTGGGACTTTTTGTGATAGCTGCATGTTCTGGCCCCATTTTAGGAGCAGATTTTCTATGCGCTTATGGATTGTTAGTCGATGTTGCTAGTACGAGATTAGTGGATGCCGTCTCTTTTACCTCACTGCCCTGCACAGCTCGGGGAGCTGGGTCAACAACACTGGCTAACGTTATAGCTCCAGGGTGTAAGTACCAACATTTACTCACACAGTTCCCAGCACTCATGGTCACAACTTTTTCAGCTATGGTAACGAAACATGGGGTCGAGCACTTTATAATGATGAAAGGCCCACCGGTGTTTGCGCATCCTCGGCTTTTGGACGCAGCTAAACTGGCCAGTGCACGAGAGGAGTTTGCCAACTTAGAGCAGTTGGACATCGTCAGGCACTCCAACAGCCTGTGGGCATCCCCGCCACACATGGTGCCTAAAGCTGACGGGTCGTGGCAACCATGCATTGATTTCCGGCGCTTGAACAACCCTACAGAACACGATCGCTATCCTATTCCATACATCCAGGATTTTTCCGTGTACCTGGCTGGGGCGCGTGTATTTTTCAAAGTGGATCTGGTTCATAGTTACCACCAGGTCCCGGTGTGCGCAGAAGATGTTCCAAAAACAGCGGTAATAACTCCTTCTGGCCTTTTTTGAGTTTTTACGCATGCCGTTCGGATTAAAAGGCATGGCTCAGACCTTCCAGAGGATGATGGATGCAGTGCTTCATGACTTGTCTTTTGTTTTTGTCTATTTAGACGACATTCTGGTAGCCAGCGCGTCCGAGGAGGACCACATCGCCCCTCTCAGGACAGTTTTCCAGAGGTTGGAAGTGCACGGGTTGATAGTTAACCCGGTGAAGTGCCAGTTCGGTGTGCCAGTGATTGACTTTTTGGGCCACTGCATTTCACTGGAGGGTGCGATCCCATTACTGGACAAAGTCCGCGCTGTGTTGGACTTTCCGCGCCCGCAGACCGTGAGCTCACTACAGGAGTTTTTGGGAATGGTTAATTTTTATAACCGCTTCCTTCCCCGGGCAGCCCAGCTGATGCAGCCGTTGTATGCCGCGCTTAAAAAAAAGTCCATGAAAGCCATCGACTGGACTCCGGAGCAAGTCCAAGCTTTTACTAATGCCACAACAGCGCTTGCGGATGCCATGTTGTTAGTCCACCCGGACCTGTCTATACGGATAGCGCTCACTACTGACGCATCTGACATTGCCATTGGGGCAGTAGTGGAGCAGTGCATCTCAGGTTCGTGGCAGCCGCTCCCATTTTTCAGCCGCACTTTGCGCGACAACGAACGCAAGTACAGTGCGTTCGATAGAGATTTGCTGGCTCTCCACCTGGCGACACGCCATTTCCAGTTCTGGCTGGAGGGGCATGAGTTCACCACATTCATGAACCATAAGCCGCTGATGTATGCAATGGCCAAGGTCTTGAAACCATTGTTGGCCGGCAGCAACAGCAGTTGGCCGCAATTTCGGAGTTTACTACTGACATTCAACATTTCGCCAGTAAACTCAACATCATGGCTGACTGCCTGTCGTGCACGTTCATCGCCCGGGCCTACATGGGAATAGATTTCCCCGCCATGGCCACGGAGCAAGCCGGGGACGCGGACATTTGCACGCTCCAGTCTGCGCCAACAGGGTTAAGGCTGGAGAGCAGGGTGGTGCAAGAAGGGTTCCCTCCCTTGCTCTGCGACATCTCCACCAGCTGCCCGCGCCCGGTGGTTCCGAGCTCTTGCCACCGTCGTGTTTTTGAGTCAGTCCACTCCCTTTCGCACCCAGGAGTGCACGCTTCAGTGAAGATAGTGGGTGTGAAATTTGTCTGGTCGTGCTTGCGCAAGGACGTGAAAGAGTGGGCTGCAACTTGCATTGCGTGCCAGCAGGCCAAAGTGCACAAGCACACCAGAGCCCCCCTCGAGCTGTTCCAAATCCCAGCCAGGAGGTTCGACCACGTCCACGTGGATTTGGTGGGACCCCTCCTGCCGTTGCAAGGTTTTACGCAGCTCTTAACAATCGTGGACCACACCACACACTGGCCTGAAGTGGTCCCGCTGGCTTCTACAATGTCTGTGGAAGTGGCGCGCGCTTTTTTGTCCGCTTGGGTTGCACGTTTCGGATCTCCATCGGACATCACATCAGACAGGGGTCGACAATTCATTTCAGAACTCTGGTCCACGATGGCCCAGAGCCTGGGGGTCAAAATTCACTGCACTACCGCGTACAACCCCCAAGCTAACGGGTTATGCAAGTGTTTTCATAGATCGCTTAAAGCAGCGCTAAGAGCTTCGCTCACGGACACAAATTGGGTCAACCGCCTGCCCTGGGTTATTTTAGGGTTGCGCTCCGCACCTAAGGAAGATTTGGCAGCCTCCCTGGCAGAATTTTTTTTTTTCTCAGCCGCTGCGGATCCTCGGAGTGTTTTTACTGGAAAACTCCATGCCCAAGGCTGATCTGCCCGTGCAATTTTTACACAGTACGAAGGCTGTGAGCGTACCGAGCCCGGCCCACCATTGTTTTCCCCACACATTCATCCCAAAAAGCTTGCAGAACACCAGTTTTGTTTTTGTCAGGCACGATGCACACTGGACCCCACTATGCCCACCGTACGACGGATGTTCAGGGTGTTGGAACCTGGGGTGAAGCATTTTGCGTTAGACTTGGGGGGACGTAGAGAGACCGTCTGCATCAACAGGCTGAAGCCCGCTTTTGTGTTGGCCGACCAGCAGGTGGTGTTGACCCAAGCTCCCCGGCGCAGACACCCACCATTGGTGGCGCTGCAAGTTGGTGATCCCTCGGCAGGGACCTGCGCTCGCGAGGCTGATGTTTCCCCCCCCCCCTTTTACCCTCCACAGACTCACATGCCCTCCTGTTCACCCCGCCAGCAGGGCGGTTCGACTGGATCGGCGAACCCCCGCTACAGCCGCGCTGGGCGCCAGCTCAAGCCCAAAGGACGGGGGGGTTAGTACCCTTTCTGGGTGTTCAGGAAGGGGGGAGGCTGTGTGGGGGCATGGTGTTGGACTTCACCACCCAGGGGAAAATGGACCAAAGGAGGAGGTGTCACCTGGGGGTATCAGATGGGACATTAAGGACTATGTACCCCCCAGGGACTGGAGTAAATGCCGGAGAGAAGAAGTGTGTTGGAGCGGAGCCAGCGTTATGTTATATTAATGTGCCACACAATTCTTTCGTCAGACAACAATGGTTATGGTTGGAAGTGTGGGTCTAGATGCATGGGAATAAAGGTATAAAAGAGGAATGCACAGAGACCTGAGAATCTCTTTCGCTGTGAAATATGTTGGAGGAAGAATAAAGTAACTGTGTCGTCCAGCTCGTTGTCTCGCCTGCCTCCTTTATCCACAATATGCCTTTTTATTGTGATGCTTATTCATTCATTGAACTGTAATTGTGAGGGTGGCAAGCCCAAACACATAGAGCAGGTAATTTGAGAAATACTTGAGAACTTAAAACTAATAATAATAATAATGTAATGGGATTAGTAACAATATAAAACGAAGAAAACATCAGTAACAAAAAAACACATTCAACCCTCTAGGTAACAACCATAGTGCAGGACTCCAGTGCAAGACGTTGCGAGTTCGAACAACTGATTGGACGTCACTAGTTGGGCTTCACCGCCCATCCCTTTGGTCACAATATTAATAATAATTTATAATAATAAAGGAATGTCAATAACAGTAGTAAGGCAGTTGTACAAATTCTGTGGGAAATAGGAGAGTGTGGTGACCCAGCACACTGCAGATTGACTCTAATTCATGCTCAGCAGGGCTGGAGGAAACGAAGGACAATTTGCATATGGACAGAGAGCCCCTGGGGGCAATCAGAACAATGGACTGTTGTATATACATCCCCTGGATGAGGGAGCGGACATCCGGGCGCCAGTTGGTCATGTGAATGATATGTATTGACTGATATGTATATCAATATGCTAATGTGCCATGCACTCTCTCTGTCTAACATCTATAAGAGAGCTTACGATACATGCCTCAGGAGCACAGTAGAGCACCTTAGCGCCCAGAGCTGCAAAGTGCGTCTCATTATGTTGGAGGAAAATAAAACTCTGCAACCTTCCAGCTCGTCGCATCTCGCCTGATCTTATTCCTCCACACTGGTGACCTGACGAGAGAGAATGACCGTCTGCTCCCTCTCACCACGCTGTGGACTTCAGAGGACCAGCGAACGCCTGCAACCTCTTCATCCACACCCACGAGGATCAGCGGCAGCGCTGGGACCAACACGCACCATGAACGGCGACACGAGCGAATTGAAGGAAGCAGCCTGAACAGGGAAATCATCGACGCCGTCTGCGTTGATTTCCACCAAGCTCCCCGACCCTGACTCACCTCACGACAGCGGACCTCCCGCACACAGAAGCCCCGCATGCACACCGCAGGATTACGAGGACAGCGCAACTGCCAGCTATGTGGTCACTACGCCAAGTGCGCGCCACGCACAGGGACAAACCGGTTCCACAGACTGATACAGCGTCCTCCGCCGCTGCACATGCCCGAGAAACACGGCCGATCGCCATCCTCGGAACCTTTAGGGCTGCTCACGCACCTGAAGCAGACGTGCAGCCCGCACACAGGACTTTGTATGGGTTTCTCAGCCACGGCGCACAACGGGAGCCTAGCTGACTGCTGTCCCCGAGGGCTTTAGGGCTGCATCCGCCCCTAAAGCCACACCGCCAAGTCCCTCACACAGCTGCAGTTGTTTCACAGCTGCTACGCATCCTCGGGGAATTTGGCCGTCGCCTTCCCCACATCCTCACTGGACTGAGCCGTGAGAGGAGTCAGAGACTTAATTTTTTTTTTTCACAGCCGCTGCGGCTCACTGCCCCTGGTTTACCGGGAAAGTCCCTCACCATCGCGGATCCACACACAATTTTTGTGCAGCCCAGACACCTTTGACGTCCCGAGCCGGCATTCACTTACTCCCACCCCCCTCCCCCTCCTCTGCCACAGCGCTCTTCCAGCACCTCACTCCCTAAAGCCGGCCAATCGCCGTCTTGTTCCATTATGCACGACGCGCACCGGCCCTGTGCACCCACGATCCACGACGTTCAACATGCTGGAACTCGGAAAGGAGCACACTGTCCTTTCCACCCCTCCCCCGTCCCCCCCACGGACTGACATGCCCTCTGACACTCCTCTACAGCAGGACAGTTCTACCGGAGCTGGAGCCCAAACGACGAGGTGGGGGCGTCACAGCCCCTTCTGAGCGTTCTGGGGGGAGGCTGTGCTAACCCAGCACACTGCAGATTGACTGTAATTCACGCTCAGCAGGGCTGGAGGAAACGGAGGACAATTTGCATGCGGACAGAGAGCCCCTGGGGGCAATCAGAACAATGGCCTGTTGTATATACGTACATCTCCTGGATGAGGGAGCGGACATCCGGGCGCCAGTTGGTCACGCGAATGATATGTATTGACTGATATGTACAGTATATCAATATGCTAATGTGCCATGCATTCTCTCTGTCTGTATAACATCTATAAGAGAGCTTACGATACATGCCTCAGGAGCACAGTAGAGAACCGTAGCGCACAGAGCTACAAAGTGCATATGCAGGTATTCATGCAGGTATTCATCTGTTAATATCAGTTTTAGAGAAACGGAGAGAACAGACTTCCTGGAACGCATCAGCCTGATAACTGCTCCCTCCATGAAACACCACCTGCCCTCTGCCCTTACATTCTGATTCATTCTTTCAAAATGGACGGAACCTGCACGAGTTAATGAGTCACAGCTGTTTTGTCTGTTCTAGGGAAAAAGGAAACTGACCCAGTCACTGAGAGGAGAAATGGCTCAGAAAGGAGTTCATCTGGACTGGAAGACTGCACCCCAGGCTGCTCCAGCTGATCACTGCTGTGCTGGACCTGAAGATGCGGTCTGTGATGTCTACACTGGGAGGAAGCTGAGAGAGCCGAGAGGGGAAGTGTTCCAGCAAACTGAGCAGACAGTTTCCCACCTGGCTGTCCCATTATATCAGTGGATCTTGAGACTCCATTATGTTGGAGGAAAATAAAACTCTGCAACCTTCCAGCTCGTTGCATCTCACCTGATCTTATTCCTCCACAAGAGTAATAAAGTTACTGGGATGAAATCATAGGCATTCCAGAAAGAAATGCCAATGCCAGACAGTGACCATTGTTGACAAACTGATGCCAGGAGTCCAGAATAGAGGCAAGGCATTAATCTTTCAGTTGGCATTTTTGCTCTGTACATGCACTACAGAATACAAAGAGACTGTATTTGTGTTCCATGACATGCCATATACACAGCTTCCTTATGATTACAATAAATACAAAGAACAATTGTTTATATCCTGTTATCAAAATGCTGCAGGAACTGTCAAAACGACAATTACCTACCCAATATGGCAGCTCCGTTTGCCACAAAATGAGGCTGATGTCCAGTCTAATGTTAGCTTGAGTTCTGTGGATAGCTGTATCACTGAAAGCTTTGTCAACTTAATACTTTTTAATATAGATTTTATCAAAAGCAACAGACAACAAAACATTTTACAACAGGAAATAACGTTCCAATACACAAGGTCCTCCAGTCAGTATACTGTAATGTTTCACATATGCACAATACAAGTCAGAAACTGAAATGTTATGAGCACAAGACAAACACCAAATCAGAGAATTATGTCAATACTCAACATATTAACAGCACATCAGCATTCTGAATGGGATTTGATACTTTCCATGCTCCAAATGTTTGAATTCATTTGATGTACATCTAGTATTCATGAAAATTGCTCATCCTCCATCCACAGTGGGTGCTCACCTCACCCACAACAGAAGTAAGAGTGAGGTGTTCATTTCAGGGCACACAAAAGCATGATGCATTTGCCTGTGAAAGTCCAATGTTCACAGTGATGAACAAAAATCCATGAAAGCTCTGACAAGCAGCTCAAAGGAAAAAAACACTGAAGAGGCAATGCTTTGCTGCAAGGACATAAATAAATGGGTGAGAAAAATGAAAGAGAAAAGCAGCATCACCTTAGTCTTTACAGCTACAAATACACTTTAGAAAACATTTGATAACCATAGATCCAGGCAACTGGATGGGATCTGAAAGGATGGATTATTTTACTGCTAACAGAAATGCGTTACTATGGAAATGACAATTTTTCTTTAGAATTTTAACATCTATTCACTTATGTCAGTAGCACTATACAAACTATTTGCTTTTAAGAATACAGGGCAGATTCAGAATGTCATGTGGGCATGGCTTAATCATCATACATTTTCATAATAAAATTAAATGCAATTTCTAAGTAAATTTTATTATTTTAGATGTCAAACAACAGTTGACAAAGGGACTACTGAAGAAAAGAGGGTTTAACCTCTTAAAATTCTGGTGCTCCACCTGTGGAATGTTTCCCATTGACTGGAAATTGGCTGGAATGCTGAGAGGTTAAGCTAATTTTGTTACACTGGTCCTTTCAATTAAGTTTCAAACATGCAGAAATGTTAAATTTTGGTAACATTTCAACACTCCATAAACAAAAATATTTGACATAAAATAACTTTATCCTGAGATAGTGAATTGAGCTGCCGTTTTAGCTTCAATAATCATCAAATGTTAATTTGACTAAGTAAAAAAACGTTTTTCCATTACAACTCTATACACAGACGAAAAAAAAATAAGAGCAATTTTTAATATGTACTGAGTTACACTGCAAATACTGCATTAAAAGAATTGTTTTTTATTAAATATGTCTTCTAGTAGAAAATTCAAATTATTTTCTTTTAAAGGGGCCATTGACTGTTAACCGACAAGTTTTTCCACATTTTGACACCTCCTACAGGTCTTAATAAAATGTTTGTGACATATATTCGGTCCAGTTTTCCTTAATGATTGCGACAGTTGTGAATCATCTTTTGCAGCATTCTTCAGAACGACTCGTTTCAGTATGTCTCTTTAAATGCCCAAGAACCACAGTTAACTCCACCCTCCCTCTTACATTACTATTGCTAATCTTAGCAGCTAGCTCCAAGCTTAGATGGCGAGTCTGAGCCAATTAATGTAAATTGATCTTAAAGAATGAATAAAATAATGTATCACTGGTGGACAGGGGTGTGTGGTTTGTGGATGTGACTGGTCTCTAGACTACAATAACAGAAACATTTGTGAGTAAGTGGCTAAACAGCTAGCTTCAGCTAGCCGCCTTGGTGGTGCTAACGTTTCAGTGTAGCATCACTGCTAAAAAGTAACAAAATAAGTCAGAACGACATGAGACATTATCGACGGTGGATTAGTGAACCAGGTGGAAACAGATGTGTTGTAGGCTGAGTGAACTCTTTTTTATATATATGTATATATACGTATATATATATATACTGTATATATACACACACACACACACGTGAACAAAATTGTTGGTACCCCTCTGTTAATGAAAGAAAAACCCACAATGGTCACAGAAATAACTTGAATCTGACAAAAGTGGTAATAAATAAAAATTTTATGAAAATAAACCAATGAAAATCAGACAATGCTTTTGAGTTGTGGTTCAACAGAATTATTTTCAAAAACAAACTCATGAAACAGGCCTGGACAAAAATGATGGTACCCTTAACTTAATATTTTGTTGCACAACCTTTTGAGGCAATCACTGCAATCAAACGATTTCTGTAACTGTCAATGAGACTTCTGCACCTCTCAACAGGTATTTTGGCCCACTCCTCATGAGCAAACTGCTCCAGTTGTCTCAGGTTTGAAGGGTGCCTTCTCCAGATGGCATGTTTCAGCTCCTTCCACAGATGTTCAATAGGATTTAGATCAGGGCTCATAGAAGGCCACTTTAGAATAGTCCAATGTTTGGCTCTTAGCCATTCTTGGGTGTTTTTAGCTGTGTGTTTTGGGTCATTATCCTGTTGCAAGACCCATGACCTGCGACTCAGACCAAGCTGTCTGACACTGGGCAGCACATTTCTCTCTAGAATACCTTGATAGTCTTGAGATTTCATTGTACCCTACACAGATTCAAGACACCCTGTGCCAGATGCAGCAAAGTAGCCCCAGAACATAACAGAACCTCCTCCATGTTTCACAGTAGGGACAGTGTTCTTTTCTTGGTATGCTTCATTTTTGCGTCTGTGAACATAGAGCTGATGTGCCTTGCCAAAAAGTTGCAGTTTTGTCTCGTCTGTCCATAGGACATTCTCCCAGAAGCTTTGTGGCTTGTCAACAGGCAGTTTGGCAAATTTCAGTCTGGCTTTTTTATGATTTGTTTTCAACAGTGGTGTCCTCCTTGGTCGTCTCCCATGAAGTCCACTTTGGCTCGAACGACGATGGATGGTGCGATCTGACACTGATGTACCTTGACTTTGGAGTTCACCATGAATGTGTTTAGAGGTCGTTCTGGGCTCTTTTGTTACCATTTGTATCATCAGTCTCCTCCTGCGGCCACGTCCAGGGAGGTTGGCTACAGTCCCGTGGATCGTAAATTTCTGAATAATATGTGCAACTGTAGTCACAGGAACATCAAGCTGCTTGGAGATGGTCTCATAGCCTTTACCTTTAACATGCTTGTCTATAATTTTCTTTCTAATCTCCTGAGACAACTCTCTCCTTTGCTTCCTCTGGTCCATGTTTTGTGTGGTCATCAAACAGCACAGTGACTACTTGTCACCCTTTAAATAGGCCAACTGACTGATTACAAGTTTGTAGACATCTTGGTTGAACATGTCCCTATGGTCACATTATTTTCAATCTTTTCTTGGGGTACCATCATTTTTGTCCAGGCCTGTTTCATGAGTTTGTTTTTTAAAGTAATTCTGTTGAACCACAATTACAAAAACATTGTCTGATTTTCATTGGTTAATTTTCATAGAATTTTTATTTATTACCACTTTTGTCAGATTCAAGTTATTTCTGTGACCATTGTGGGTTTTTCTTTCATTAACAGAGGGGTACCAACAATTTTGTCCACGGCTGTATAAGTCACACTTGGTAAGCTAAATTGTGCTTGGGCTCCTCGCTCACGTTTGCAAACAGACAGCTCACCTGGCCAATAATAGAGCAGCAGGCAGGTATGAAGGTGGGCTTACCACGTTTACGGAATTCTGCAGCAAACCAGGAAGAGTTAAAATGACTCCTTGAAGAGAAAACCGATAAAGCGGCTCTGTTTTTATAAAGAAAAGTGAGTGTTTTGATATTTTTTCGATAATCATGTCACCAATAGATGCATTTCCAAAGGTTAAAACCTACAAAAAAAGACCCAAAATTTTTCCACTCAGTGACCCCTTTAAATACATCACATTAATCAAAACTAAATCTTTTAATGAAATATTAAACTAACAAAACGTAATCCAAAATTATCTTTAGGGTTTAAACATCGGTTAGATAAATACAACACAATGACATTTTTAACAGCTATGAGGATGATCTACATGTCTTGCAGGATTATAAATTTTAACTGTTTACTCCATCTTCTTGAAAAATATTGCAGCCGATATTTACAATCCATTCTCATGTTTGTCCACTTGGTCCAGTAGACTACATTCAAACATATGCCACTGCAGTTCAGTGCCTAATACAACTATACAACAGTCAGTGTCATTCATTGCTATTCTCAGACATTTGTAGTGGACTCTATTCAGAGTAAGCAGCAGAGAGGGTCTTTTTTTTTTTTAGATGGAGGTGTAGTGTCTCCCAAAGCTGGTGAGCCTAATCTTCTCCGGCAGGATGATGTTTACTGAATGCTCCGGCTCTTCCTGGCTGGTGCTGCCGGCCTCTCTCAGCAGGTGTTCCCTTTGCTGACGGACAAGCTGGCTGTATTTGACATTCGCCAGCCACGTCTCGCAGCGGCCAAAAAACACGATGCCCGTAGTGCCCAAAATGACTAAACAGGTGAGCAGGGCCAGCAAACCAAAGCAGACGAGCTGACCGTGCGTGACAAGCATGCCGGACGAGTGGACCGTCTCCTTCAGGGTGATCTTGAGGAGGTCCCTGTCAGGTGGTCTGAGCAGCTTGTGGAAAGCGTGAGCAGGGAGGGAGTAGTGCTGCGGGGTCAGAGGAAACACTCTGTGGTCCGCGGGCTTGGCGCTGACTGCCTTGGATCTGTTCTTTGGCCTGTGCTGCAGTGAGCATGTAGGGCCTGAAAACCATTTCTGGCAAATGCAACGGAAGGTTCCATCGGGCTGACCAACACACGTGCCCTCGTTGGCACAGGGCCGCCCGGTGCAGGGAGAGAGGCTGACGGTGTCATTGCACGTGAAACCAGTGAAGCCGTGTGGACATTCGCACGTGAATGCCAAGCCGTGGTTTGTACAGTTGCCGCCGTTGACACAGGGATTAGGCTGGCAGCTGTCAGCACTGATCTCACAGAAGTCTCCGGAAAATCCAGGGGGACACAAACAGGAAGAATAGGCTGCTGAGCTCTCGCCGTCCATACATGTACCTCCGTTCTGGCAAGGAGAGCTGGAGGACAGAGTAGCAAAATGAGAAAATAGCAAAGATATTAGGGTCTCCTATACAGTAAACAACTTTAAGTACACCGTTTTATCCTGTGGCTAAAAAGCAGTGAACAAATTGGTTTTGATACTACATGAAGATGGGAAGGTAGATATGTCACAGTAATTTGTGGGGGGTATTATTTTGAATATTAGCTTACTTATGAGAACACTTTTGTTGCTTCCCAGTGAAGCAATGAATGGAAAGTTTACATTGTTTTAGATAAGGTTAAGTTTTGCTTAATGAGCTGAATAAATGCTGCTACACTTGAAGATGTATGATTTTAAAGCAACAACAGCAAAAGGGCAAGGCAGCAGAACGGTGTTTGTAGATACACTTTCCTGTAATCAGGGTAAAACAAAGGCCATTCTTTTATCTTAATGGCCTTAAAGCTATGAAAGCATTGTGGAGGTTTATACTGTAAAGTGTGGCAGGCTTCTTAAAGCAGCAGCAGGCAGACTTACAAGTAAATGTAAAGAGATGAAACATGCAAACGACTAAAAAAAAACAATTAAGTGACCAACAAAGCAAGATTACTTAACTCTGTTATACTGTATATGTGCAACTAATCTAGTCAAATATCACAACACTCCATTGCACTGAATATTTCATAAAATGTTCAACTGAAGCGCTAAAAGCTGAGACCAAGGTGTAGTGTAATAACATTACACTTAATTTAACTGGTGAGCAAGCAAAAATCATTAGTAATTAAGTAACATTATTTTATCATTTCCACAGTTGAGGTGTAGAAAATCTAATCAGATGTGGCTTTTCATACTTACGTTTGTGTGAGCAAGTGGACAAAACTGGCTGTAATTTACAAATTCTGATGTCAGTTAATAGGGACATCACTTTGAATTTGAGTGTCCTCATTAGGATAGATGGACAGTGCATCCTTAAAGTATTCACAGCGATTCACTTTTCCCACATTTTGTTGTTATGGCCTTATTCTAAAATGGCTTAAATTCATTTTTTTTCCTCAAAATTCTACACACAATACCCAATAATGACAATGTGAAAAAAGTTTGAGATTTTTGCAAATTTATTAAAAATAAAAAAACTAAGAAATCACACGTGTTATAATCCCTCGTGCGGCATTACACGGTGCACGGAGGGCAGAATGAAAACCCACGAGCAGGGATGGATTCGTGCAGTTTATTGACAAAACCCCAAAAACAAGTCCAGCAAACTCATGCAGTGAACAGAGTTGAAATGGTTGCTTAAGGCCACCGGAAATACAGGGACATCACCTGGATGCTCAACAGCCCAAGGGAGGAAATGCCTAGTGCCACAGAGCTGCTGTCGGCATAGGGAGAAAGGCAAACATGAGCATACGGTGCTGGAGCAATCCGGGGCAGTCCGTGCAGTCCGGTGGATGAGAAAAAAGGCAGGAACAGCCACTTACACCAACAAACTAAGACAGTCATGTAGTGCAAGAGGAGAAGACTTTCGTCAGGCTGAAAATAAACATAGGTAGTGATAACTTGCATTCACAGAGGTACACGCTGTCGTGAATGAAGCACATAATGCTCCGGCGGTCTTTTCCTACTAACACAGCATTAAAGGTCTGATGACACGATTTTGACTGCATCTAATTTTGCAACACATAATTTCAACATGAGGAAATAGGTGGGTCTGTGCAGTTCTAAGCCAAATAGCCTTTTTTCACGTGAATATCCAACGTTTTCATGAGCGCCACGTCACCAATTGTGTCAGTGGCTGGAAAAACCCCTGGCCATGTTGTGACATCATCGGGAGAACACAGCGCTTAGCTGCCCATTGTACACGCAGAATGGAAGTGGTAAAAAACATTGTTGATGGTTCCAGCACATGTAGTCTGGAATTGGTTTGTGTTGTCCAATCTTCAGACGATTATAGTTCAGAAGAATGGATGATAATGAGGAATCTGGGGGCATCAGACCTTATAGGTTTGAGCCGTACCAAGCGAACATCGTGCCTAGTGAGTCAAACTCAGAGAGTGACGGTGGTGAGGCACACATGTCTGCCGCAGCAGCAGCAACAAACACATGGCAGGGGAACACCGAGTGTTATGCTTTTGTTACAGATATTGCAGCAAATTATTTGTTCATAAATTTATTTAAACCCAATTTTTCAATAAAATCATAGCAGTGTATTTATAATAAAATTGAAACATCTACCTGATACTATCAACGCCCCCCCCCCACCAAGTAAACAAATCAAGAGATACTTTTTTTTATTTTTGCAGGTGCCAGTGTGGTCTGTGTGTGATCTTGACAACAGAGGAGGAGAGTATTTGCTGTCAGGAGCAGGACAAGATGAAGCAGAAAATTCTGCACGGTGATATAAAGTGTATCACTGGTCATCACAACTTCCCCGCGGTGTGTCTGAATGAAGATGTGTTGGAAGTGGCCTACTTCACCTATAAACATTATGTGAATGTGGATTATGGGAACTCGTGAACAAGACCCCAAGATACTTAAACTCCTCCACTTGGGGCAGGAGCCTGTCCCCAACCCGGAGAGGACAATCCACCTTTTTCCGGCTGAGGACCATGGACACGGACTTGGAGGTGCTGATTCTCATCCCAGCCGCCGGAGTTTAAGTATCTTGGGGTCTTGTTCACGAGTGAGGGGAAAATGGAGCGAGAGATCGACAGACTGATTGGAGCAGCATCTGCAGTGATGCGGACGTTGTACCGGTCTGTTGTGGTGAAGAGGGAGCTTAGTTCTAAGGAAAAGCTGTCGATTTACCAGTCAATCTACGTTCCTACTCTCACCTATGGTCACGAGCTTTGGGTAATGACCAAAAGAACGAGATCGCGGATACAAGCGGCTGAAATGAGCTTTCTCCGTAGGATTGCTGGACTCACCCTCAGAGATAGGGTGAGGAGCTCAGTCATCCGGGAGAGGCTCAGAGTAGAACCGCTGCTCCTTCACATTGAAAGGAGTCAGTTGAGGTGGTATGGGCATCTGATTAGGATGCCTCCTGGACACCTCCCACTTGAGGTGTTTCAGGCACGTCCCACTGGGAGGAGACCCCGGGGCAGACCCAGGACTCGGTGGAGAGACTATGTCTCCCAGCTGGTCTGGGAACGCCTTGGTATCCCCTCTGAAGAGCTGGAGCAGGTGGCTGGGGAGAGGGAAGTCTGGGCTTCTCTGCTTGAACTGCTGCCTCCGCGACCCGGACCTCCGGAAAAGCGGTAGAAGCTGGATGGATGGATGGATGGATGGATTATGGGAACAATTCGAAGCGATATACAGCTTACAGACAGTTCATCTGATGGTGCTACCACTACCTTGGTGAGAAAGTCCGAGTGCCAATACCTGCCTGTGTCATTCACAAGATCAGAGAGACCTTTCCACTACTAGACGGACAATATGTTGGTTTCACTTATGTTGACAAACTACCTTTATGTTTTCATGGTATTGTTTTTCATTCAGTAAATGTTTATCTGACCATAACTGTTGTCAATTTTTACAAGAAAATAAAATTACTAAATATTTATAGTGCGATACTTGAAAATCTCATAACTGTTGTCATCATTGGGACGTTGCATGCAATCCTGTATCAATCCTGGGTATCTGAACAAGAAATAAAAATTTTTTTATTTTACAAAGATATATATATATATATATTTTGGGGGGGAAATTAGAGCATACTCGTGGCCATAACTTATCATTTTAAAGTTCAATTATCTGTAAAACCCCTTTAGAAATCAAAATTATTCTCTGTATTACTGATGGCAATATCCTTAAAAATAATGTATTCCCTATTATTTATGTCTCGTTAAAAATGCAATTTTGTTTGTTATCATTGTTTATTAACTGCTTTTGTTGTGTATCAACTGGCATGTGATTTTCAATAATAATAAAAGCAACAGAAGAAACTAATTGTCCTCATTTTTTCTAGAGTTTGGTCACAAGAAAAACAATACTCATAACTGGTATAGCACACATGTACTATAACTATCAAAAATATTAAATTAATTATTATAACAGGAAAAAGTCCAAATTAGTGGCAATGAATACAATATAGTCAGTTGGTGTCACGAACCGAGCCCATGTTATCCTGAAGGCTCGGTTCTGACCGTTCTCTGTTGCTCAGGCATCGGGTTTATTATGTATTATCTTTTGAGTTCTTGTTGTTTTATGTTTGTGTTCTGGGTCTGGGTTCTATTGCGTCCCTTGAAGCAATGTCGGCCCTGGGGCACAACCGTGGTTAACACATCTCCTCTCCATGTGTTCGCTGAGCGATGTCGGCCCCGAACGTCAACTGTAAGGGTTTCTGTTTATTTTTGTAAGTCTTCACCTTTGTGGGAACTGTTGTCATCAGTCTTGTGTTCAATACATGTGCTGTGGTGAATCCTGCGTGTAAATCCATTCATCATTTCCCTCCTCTGTGCGCTGCGTAAGAGCACACGAGGACCGCATGAGAAGGCTTATGACAGTTGGAGCTAAAGCATGTGATGTGGTCTTTCTACGGCCTGTTTAAGCCTGCGACACAACGTGAAGGCATAGCTGTAAAACTAAAACAAGAAACCAGAGAAACTGTCTGCAACAAAGCTGCTGGCATTCCAGTCAACAACACCGGCGTCCGTTCTCTTGCTGACGTCATTTCAGCCTCCTCCTTCATTCAGTGGGAGGTGCCACAGTCCAGTCAGCGGCTGCGGTTTTTTGATGATAACTATGTTATGCAGGCGCGCTTGTAACTATTATATTGATCATCAACAATGACTTTTGGGTTTACACAACATGCTAAAAAAATGTCAAAATCATGTCATCAGACCTTTAAAGTAATCATAACATTAACAAGGGAAGAGACCACCGGTGTGGAGATGTGTGGGCTGGACATAATTGATCCCATGTGCGCATGAGTGAGTGTCTGAGTGTGTAAATGGGAATGAATGAAGTGTGTGTGCGCATGTGTGTGAAACACCCAATAATAAGAAACAGCTGGTGATACTGACAGGAGAAGGAGGTGTGCCCAAGCTGTCAGGGAGCAAGGACCCGAAGAGCTCCCTGAAGCACCTGATGGAAAATAATGAAGTGGCCCAAACTAGCCCCAGGGTCAGAACTGGGTTTGGGACCGCCAAACCCAGGTTCATGATAACATGTACATAAGTATTCACAGCCTTGGCCATGAAGCTCAAAATTAAACTTAGGTGCATCCTGTTTCCACTGATCATCTTTGAGATGTTTCTACAGCTTAATTGAAGTCCACCTGTCGTAAATTCAGTTGACTGGACATTATTTGGAAAGGTACACACCTGTCTGTATAAAGTCCCATAGTTGACAGTGCATGTCAGAGCACAAACCAAGCATGAAGTCAAAGGAATTGTCTGCAGACCTCCGAGACAGGATTGTCTTGAGGCACAAATCTGGGGAAGGGTATAGAAAATTTTCTGCTGCTTTGAAGGTCCCGTTGAGCACAGTGGCCTCCATCATCCACAAATGGAAGTTCAGAGCCATCAGGACTCTTCCTAGAGTTGGCCGGCCATCTAAACTGAGCGATCGGTGGAGAAGGGCCTTAGTCAGGGAGGTGACCAAGAACCCGATGGTCACTCTGTCAGAGCTCCAGCATTCCTCTGTGGAGAGACAAGAACCTTCCACAAGGACAACCATCTCTGCAGCAATTCATCAATCAGGCCTGTATGGTAGAGTGGCCAGACGGAAGCCACTCCTTAGTAAAAGGCGCATATCAGCCCACCTGGAGTTTGCCAAAAGACACTTGAAAAAGTCTCAAACTATGAGAAACAAAATTCTCTGGTCTGATGAGACAAAGATTGAACTCTTTGGTTTGAATGCCAGGCATCATGTTTGGAGGAAACCAGGCACCACTCATCACCAGGTCAATACCATCCCTACAGTGAAGCATGGTGGTGGCAGCATCATGCTGTGGGGATGTTTTTCAGCGGCAGGAACTGGGAGACTAGTCAGGATAGAGGGAAAGATGAATGCAGCAATGTACAGAGACATCCTGGATGAAAACCTGCTCCAGAGTGCTCTTGACCTCAGACTGGGGTGACAGTTCATCTTTCAGCAGGACGACGACCCTAAGCACACAGCCAAGATATCAAAGGAGTGGCTTCAGGACAACTCTGTGAGTGCCCTTGAGTGGCCAAGCCAGAGCCCAGACTTGGATCTATTTGAACATCTCTGGAGAGATCTGAAAATAGCTGTGCATTGATGGCTCCCATCCAACCTGATGGAGCTTGAGAGGTGCTGCAAAGAGGAATGGATGAAACTGCCCAAAGATAGGTGTGCCAAGCTTGTGGCATCATATTCAAAAAGACTTGAGGCTGTAATTGTTGCCAAAGGCGCATCGACAAAGCATTGAGCAAAGGCTGTGAATATTTATGTACATGTGATTTCTCAGTTTTTTTATTTTTAATAAATTCGCAAAAATCTCAAAAACTTTTTTCATGTTGTCATTATGGGGTACTGTGTGTAGAATTTTGAGGAAAAAATAATTTAATCCATTTTAGAATAAGGCTGTAACATAACCAAATGTGGAAAAAGTGAAGCACTGTGAATGCTTTCCGGATGCGCTGTACTACTACTACTATATTTATAGTTATATTATCTAGCAGCAATAATGTGACAATGCTTCTCAAGTGTTGCAAAGTAATGCTAAAACCAGTGTAATAATAATTATCAAAATTACTTTCCATTCATCGGGCTTGTTGTTACGAGCTAGTCGGTCTCTGTACGACCGTTGTGAGAGTTTGGTTCGTATTGCCAACACTCGGTCGGAGTCATTCCCAGTGAGAGTTGGACTCCGCCAGGGCTGCCCTTTGTCACCAATCCTGTTCATAATTTTTATGGACAGGATTTCTAGGCGCAGCCAGGGAATGGAGGGTGTCATGCTTGGTGACCACAGGATCTCATCTCTGTTGTTTGCAGATGATGTTGTCCTGTTGGCTTCATCCAGCAATGACCTACAGCTCTTGCTGGGACGGTTTACCGCTGAGTGTGAAGCGGCTGGGATGAGAATCAGCACCTCCAAGTCCGAGTCCATGGTCCTCAGCCGGAAAAAGGTGGATTGTCCTCTCTTGGTTGGGGACAGGCTCCTGTCCCAAGTGGAGGAGTTTAAGTATCTTGGGGTCTTGTTCATGAGTGAGGGGAAAATGGAGCGAGAGATCGACAGACGGATTGGAGCAGCATCTGCAGTGATGCGGACGTTGTACCGGTCTGTTGTGGTGAAGAGGGAGCTTAGTTCTAAGGCAAAGCTGTCGATTTACCAGTCAATCTACGTTCCTACTCTCACCTATGGTCACGAGCTTTGGGTAATGACCGAAAGAACGAGATCACGGATACAAGCGGCTGAAATGAGCTTTCTCCGTAGGATTGCTGGACTCACCCTCAGAGATAGGGTGAGGAGCTCAGTCATCCGAGAGAGGCTCAGAGTAGAACCGCTGCTCCTCCACATTGAAAGGAGTCAGTTGCGGTGGTATGGGCATCTGATTAGGATGCCTCCTGGATGCCTCCCACTTGAGGTGTTTCAGGCATGTCCCACTGGGAGGAGACCCCAGGGCAGACCCAGGACTCGGTGGAGAGATTATGTCTCCCAGCTGGTCTGGGAACGCCTTGGTATCCTCTCTGAAGAGCTGGAGCAGGTGGCTGGGGAGAGGGAAGTCTGGGCTTCTCTGCTTGAACTGCTGCCTCCGCGACCCGGACCTCCGGAAAAGCGGTAGAAGATGGATGGACTTTCCATTCATATCTGACAATTCAAAAGGAACTGTTAAAACATTCATTCCACTCTTTCACAGAATAATAGTGGGCTGCATTATTATTAAGTAATAATAGTGGGCTGCACCAACCATGGATCGTCACCTTATTGTGGTGGGAGGTTTGCGTGCCCTAGTGATCCCAGGAGCTATGTTGTCCGAGGCAGTTTGCCTTTGGTAGGGTCACCCAAGATAAACTGGTCCTGGGTGAAGGGCCAGACTAAGAACGATCCAATAGACTCTCATGATGAATGCTCGAACAAGGATTCACTGTACCTGCCCGGTATGGGGTTACCGGGGCCCCACCCTGGAGCCAGGCCTGGGGGAGGGGCTCGATGGCTAGCACCTGGTGGCCGGGTTTCTGCCCATGGGACCCGGCCAGGCTCAGCCCAAAGGAGGTACTGTACATCGGTCAGTCCTCCAGTGGGCTCTCACCACCTGCAGGAGGGACCATGGGGGTCCGGTGCTATGTGGATCAGGTGGCGGTCGAAGGCAGAGACCTTGGTGGTCTGATCCCAAGCTTCCTAAACTGGCTTTTGGGACATGGAATGTCACCTCTCTGGTGGGGAAGGAGCCTGAGCTGGTGTATGAGGTTGAGAGATACCAGCTAGATATAGTTGTCCTCACCTCAACATACAGCTCTGGTTCTGGAACCAGTCTCCTGGAGAGGGGCTGGAGCATGGCCGACTCTGGAGTTGCCGCGGGCAAGAGGCTATGAGCAGGGGTGGGTATTCTTGTATCCCCCACCGTGCTGCCTCTATACTGGAGTTTTCCCCGGTGGATGAATGGGTTGTTTCCCTGCGCCTTCGGGTTGGGAAATGGGTCCTGACCATTTGTGCCTATGCACCAAGTGACTGTTCAGAGTACCCACCCTTTTTGGAGTCTCTGACTGGGGTGCTGGAGGGTGCTCCTCTTGGAGACTCCATTGTCCTACTGGGGGACTTCAATGCGCACGTGGGCAACGACAGTGAAATCTGGAGGGGTGTGATTGGGAGGAATGGCCTGCCCGATCTGAACCCGAGTGGTGTTCAGTTATTGGACTTCTGTGCTAAACACAGTTTGTATATAACGAACACTATGTTCAAGCAAAAGGTAGTCCGTATGTGCACCTGGTACCAGGACACCCTAGGTCGCAAGTCGATCGATTTTGTTATTGTGTCATCAGACCTGCGACCGTATGTCTTGGATACTTGGGTAAAGAGAGGTGCAGAGCTGTCAATTGATCACCACCTGGTGGTGAGTTGGATCTAATGGGAGGGGAGGATGCCATTCAGACCTGGTAGACCCAAACGTATAGTGAGGGTGTGGTGGGAACGACTGGCTGAGGCCTCTGTCCGGGAGGGCTTCAGCTCCCATCTCCGGAAGAACTTCAACCACATTCCGAGGGAGTCTGGAGACATGGAGTCTGAATGGGCCATGTTGTCCACCTCCATTGTTGAAGCGGCTTTCCAGAGCTGTGGTCGCAAGGTCGTCGGTGCATCTCATGGTGGCAATCCCCGAACCAAGTGGTGGACACCAGTGTTGAGGGGGGCCATTAAGCTGAAGAAGGAGTCCTATCGAGCTTGGTTGGCTTGTGGGGACTCCCGAAGCAACGGAGGTGTACCAGCAGCCCAAGCAGAGCGCAGCTTGGGTGGTTGCTGAAGCAAAAACTCAGGTGTCGGAGGAGTTCGGTGAGGCCATGGAACAAGACTTTTGGTTGGCCTTGAAGAGATTCTGGCAAACTGTCCGGCAGCTCAGGAGGGTAAAGCAGCTCCCTGTCCACACTGTGTATGGAGCAGATGGGGCGCTGCTGACTTCAACTGGGGATATCCTCAGGTGGTCAAAGAAATACTTTGAGGATCTCCTCAATCCCACTGACATGCCTTCCACAGAGGAAGCAAGGCTTGTGGACGAGGGGACGGCTCGCCCATCACAGGGGCTGAGGTTGCCAAGGTGGTTAAAAAGCTCCTTGGTGGCCAGGCCCAGGGGGTGGATGAGATTCGCCATGAGTGCCTCAAGGCCCTGGATGTTGTAGGACTGTCATGGTTGACACACCTCTGCAACATTGCGTGGAGGTCGGGGACAGTGCCTTTGGCATGGCAAACCGGGGTGGTGGTTCTTCTCTAAGAAGAGGGACCGGAGGGTGTGCTCCAACTTTAGAGGGATCACACTCCTCAGCCTCCCAGGGAAGGTCTATGCCAAGGTACTGGAGAGGAGAGTCCAGCCGTTGGTCAAACCTTGGATTCAGGAGGAGCAATGTGGTTTTCATCCTGGTTGTGGAACATCAGACCAACTCTATACCCTATTGAGAATCCTTGAGGGTTAGTGGAAGTTTGCCCAACCAGTTTACATGCGTTTTGTTGACTTGGAGAAGGCATTTGACTGTCTCTCTCGTGGTTTTTTGTGGGGGTGCTTCAGGAGTATGGGGTATCGGGCTTGTTGTTACGAGCTAGCCGATCTCTATACAACCGTTGTGAGAGTTTGGCTCGTATTTGCCAACACTCGGTCGGACTCATTCCCAGTGAGAGTTGGACTCCGCCGGGGCTGCCCTTCTCACCAATCCTGTTCATAATTTTTATAGACAGGATTTCTAGGCACAAAAAGGGAACGGAGGGCATCATGCTTTGTGACCACATAATCTCATCTCTGTTGTTTGCAGATGATGTTGTCCTGTTGGTTTCATCTAGCAAATGACCTACAGGTCCTACCGGGATGGTTTGCCGCTGAGTGTGAAGTGGCTGGGATGAGAATCAGTACCTCCAAGTCCGAGTCCATGGTCCTCAGCCAGAAAAAGGTGGATTGTCCTCTCCGGGATGGGGACAAGCTCCTGCCCCAAGTGGAGGAATTTAAGTATCTCGGGGTCTTAGTCACAAATGAGGGGAGAATGAAGCGAGAGACTGACAGACGGATCGGAGCAGCATCTGCAGTGATGCGGACGTTGTACCGGTCCATTGTGGTGAAGAGGGAGCTGAGCTCTAAGGCAAAGCTCTCGATTTACCAGTCAATCTATGTTCCTACCCTCACCTATGGTCACGAGCTTTGGGCAATGACCAAAAGAATAAGATAGCGGATACAAGCGGCTGAAATGAGCTTTCTTCGTAGGATTGCTGGACTCACCCTCAGAGACAGGGTGAGGAGCTGAGTCATCCGGCAGAGGCTCAGAGTAGAACCGCTGCTCCTCCACATTGAAAGGAGCCATTTGAGGTGGTATGGGCATCTGATCAGGATGCCTCCTGGACGCTTCCCCCCTGCCCGGAGGTGTTCCGGGCACGTCCCTCTGGGAGGAGACCCCGGAGCAGACCCAGGACTCACTGGAGAGACTACATCTTCCAGTTGGTCTGGAAATGCCTTGGTATCCTCTCTGAAGAGTTGGAGCAGGTGGCTGGGGAGAGGGAAGTTTGGGCTTCTCTGCTTGAACTGCTGCCTCCGCAACACGGACCTCAGGAAAAGTGGTAGAAGATGGATGGATGGATGAATGGTGGGCAGTAATTAATCTTTATTTTCCATGTATATAAACACATTGGCTTGCAAAATAATCCCCTCGGCCATTTTCCCATTTTCCTTTCCCCCCCCTCATTAATCTACACTCAGTATCCCATGATGATACACTGAAAAACAGAATTCTAGTTTGTTTTTTTGTAAATGTATTTAAAAGAAAAAGCTGAAATATCACAAAAAATACAAAAACACTGGAGATTTAGCTCAAGTGCCTCCAATTTCTCTTGATCATTAGAGATTTTTCTACACAATAGAGTCCACCTGTGGTAAACTAAACTGACTGGACATGATTTGGAAAGATGCACAACTATCTATAGAAAGCCTCACAGCTGACAATGCATATCAGAGCAAAAAACAAGCCATGAGGGCAAAAGAACTGCCGACAAAGCTCAGACAGGTTTGTTGCAATGCACAGATCTGGGGAAGGTTACAAAAACGGCTGCTGCACTGAAGGTTCCCAAGAGGACAGTGGCCTCCATAGTACTCAAATGGAAAAGCTTGGGCTTAATCGGAAGCCTCTCCTCTGTGCAAAACACATGAAAGCCTGCTTCGAGTTTGCAAAAAACACCTGAAGGACTGAAGCAGGTTTTCATACGTTTTGCACTGAGGAGAGGCTTCTGTTTAGCCACTCTGCCGCAAAGCCCAGATCTGTGGAGGGCTGCAGTGATGGCTGTCTTCTGGAACTTAGTCCCATCTCCACACAGGATCTCTGGAGCTCAGAGTGACAAGCTCATATCTTGGTCACCTCTCTCACAAGGTCTTTCTCTCTCGCTTGCTCAGTTTGGATGGGTGATCAGCTCTGGGAAGAGTCCTGCTCGTGTCAACTTTCATGTATTAAATTAAGACTAATAATTTGCCTTCTAATTTCCTCACACTTACAATGATGATTATTAAAACTGTCACACTGACTTCAGTCCCGTCTCCTTGCACTAATGAAAAAGAACTGCACCTTATTTTCTCAAATTAAAAATCTGTACTAGTAACAAGATATAAAAGAAGTTTCAGCCCTGCCTCTGTAATAACATTCCCCCAAACACAAAAGTGGCAGATCTGATCAATGCAGCCATGCCAACAAAGTGCCTGATGAAAACAAGGGATAAAAACAAATAGGTAACTAGTAGTTGCAGCTCATGTAATTACACAACTCCCTAACATGATCGTCTCGGCGAGCAGGAAGAATAATGGCTCCGGAATACTTTTGAGAAATCTCCAGTTTCTTACAGAGGAACTGATTAATGAAACCTCATGCAGGTCATTTAATGGGATGAATTCCACTGAAACATAACAGTAGCTCCAGTCGTCTCACTGAATTAGATTGAAATCATTACTTCATGAGGAGGAGGAAGGGAACTGACAATCTCATATCAATGATGCATTAGCTATTCAAATGTAGGCGTGTTACTCGAGTCAGATGGGAAACTGCATGACAGCAGAGAAGCATGCAGGCATGTTTGACAGTGTGGAGGGCTGTGTCAGACAGCTGCATCCCCAGAGACTATTTTATATTCATGTGATAGGCAGGAGGAAGATCCTGTCTGCAATCCAGGAATTTATAAAGCTTATACTGAATGCTGCTTTTGTTTTAGACATTAGGCTAGTCAGCTGCAATGTTTCGTTATTGAGAAATATCCTTTATGAGTCTGTTTACAGCATCACCTCTGTATAGAGGTGACTTAGAGGTAGAGCATCCACCCCACAACCGGGAGGTCGGGGTTCAAGACCCGGCCGGGTCATGCCAAAGACCATATAAAAATGTAACTTCCTGCTATCCAGCTTGGTGCTCAGCAAAAATGGAACGGAGGAGGGAAATGTGGGTATCAGTGGCTCAGAAGGTAGAGCAGGTCGTCCAATAACCAGAGGGTTGGTGGTTCGAATCCCGCTCTCCCCAGCCATCCTGCCGTTGTGTCCCTGGGGAAGACGCTTTACCCACCTTGCCTCCAGTGTCCACGACACTGGGTATGAATGTGTATAAATGTTCGGTAGTGGCCGGAGAGGCCGTTGGCACAGAATGGCAGCCAAGTTTCTGTCAGTCTGCCCCAGGGCAGCTGTGGCTACAATAGTAGCTTACCACTACCATCGTCTTGGAGTGAATGAATAATGGACTCGCTGTAAGTGCTTTGAGATGTCACTTAATGTCATGAACCCCTGTGCGCCATAACAGGGCGCACGAGGGAGAGAATGAAAAACCCAATCGCGGGAGTAGAGAGTGCCATGTTTATTAAAGTTCACCACAAAATACAGTTCAGTTCAACCACACAAAAATACAGAAAGATGCAATGACGGGATTAGGCCACCAGATATACAGGACGCCTCCCGGATGCTCTACAGCCCGGTCAATAGCGAGCCTAGTGCTGCAGGGGCTGCGATAAGCACAAAATAGGAAAGGCAATCAGCCTAGTGCTGCTTAGCACAGGAGAAAAGGCGAAAAAGACACTTTCAGGGCTGGAGCAAATCCGGGGCACACCGTGCAGTTTGGAGGATGAGGATGGGAAGCAAGGCCAGTCGAAACACCAAGGGAATAATCCAGCTGAAATGACGGGCTGGAGAATAACGAAGGTAGTGATTCATATACGGGGAGAACTGGCTGCCGCGTATGGAGGCGAATGCCTCGATAATCTCTTTCCTCCGAAGCAGCAAACAAATACTCCTGAAGCTAACGAGGAAAGAGATTGCCGGTGTGAGAATGCGTGGGCAGTACTGATTGGCACCAGGTGTGTGAGAGAGCGTGTGAATGAGAGTGAATGGAGTGTGTGCATGTGTGCGTGTGTGTGCGTGTGGGTGTGTGTATGTGAGTGAACACCCGTGAAAGTGCAGCTGATGGCACTTGACAGGATTAGGGGGCGTGCCAGAGCTGTCGGGAGGAAACTAGAGCAAAGCATAACAATAAGTCAGAACTGGGTTTGGCTTCCAAATCCAGATTCATGACACTTGACATGTAAAGTGCCATATAAATCAAATACATTATTATTATTTTTATTATTATTACTATTATTAATCACTTATCAAATGTGTAACTAATCACAGTAATGAACAGTCTGAAATCAGGGTGATTAGTAACACCTGGGTCAACTAAAGGCAAATATTTGTCTGCCATTGTCCTATGATGTTCTGATTAATGAGCTGTCAGTTCGAAAAGGAGCAAAGACAATTCTAGATGAACTATTTCATGTCTTTCATTCTGAGTATGAGCTTTTGCCATTGGGCAGAAGATTAAAATTTTTAACATCTTTTTTGTGCCCTTCTCCATTATTCTCTGTAACAAGAATCAGTTTTTATCCAAGTCAGATGTGTGCAATACTCTCAGAAGTGCATTGGAGGCTTGAGAGTTGTGTCAGTTAAGCTGTAGTTTCTATTCATTGATTGTTTTTACTCGTTTGTTTTACTTAACAATGGTTTTAGTTTTAATGACTTCTTCTTTCGGCTGCTCCCTTTAGGGAGTCGCCACAGTGGATCATCTGCCTCCATCTCACCCTATTCCTTGCATCTTCTTCTGCAACACCAATTCTCTCCATGTCCTCCTCCACTACATCCACAAATCATTTCTGTGGCCTTCCTCTTTTCTTCCTGTCTGGCAGCTCCATCTTCAACATCCTTTGTCCGATATATCCACTATCCCTCCTCTGCACATGTCCAAACCATCTCAGCCTTGCCTCTATTACTTTGTTTCCAAACGCCTAAACCTGAGCTGTCCCTCTGATATACTCATTTCTACTCCTGTCCCCTTCTTGTCACTCCCAATGAGAATCTTAGCATCTTCAACTCCGACACCTCCAGCTCAACCTCCTGTCTTTTTTGTCAGTGCCACCATCTCCAAACCATACATCATAGTAGATCTCACTACTGTCTTGTAAATCTTCCCTTTCATTCCAGCTGCTATCCTTCTGTCACGAATCATCCCCGACACTCGTCTCCACCCACTCCGCCCTGCCTGCATTCTCTTCTTCACATTTTGTGCATTTTCCATTGCATTGGATGGTTGACCCCAGGTATTTAAACTCATCTACCATCATTACCTCTACTCCTTGCATCTGAATTGTCACATCTCCTCCCTCTCATTCACTTGTGTGAATGAGAGGGAGGCAGTTGTGACAGTTTTAGTTTTAATGACTGATTTTTTTATTATTGACTGATTATTTTCTTAAACTTGTCAACTTCTTCTATTTATTTCAATGCATTCAGCATCACTATTAAGTCCAAGATGAATTACAGCGTCAATTAAAGAGGGTATGCATCAATATTTTAAAAAAAAATTAATTAACATCTACATTTATGTCAGTTTGGTGCAATCGAGTCACAGTTAAGTTCTTAATGCACTCCTTTAAGAATAACTCTGCACTACAGAAGTTTAGAAAGGGGCACATAAGGAAGTTGAATTTTAGATTTTTAAAAACAAATTTCAAAGGGTTTGATCAAGTTTCCATATAAAATATCTAAAAAAAAAAGTATCTGATCACATTAGGAGTTTTGTTCATATACAGTACTTTGTGGAACGTAAATTGCTGAAAATCTTCGAGTTATTTTGGTTCACAAAAAATTACACTACTGCATGATCAATGTTGCCACTTGACATTTGTTAAAGTTATTGAAATTTACAAAACTGAATACAGATTTCATCTTACAATGCAAGAAAATCTTGCAATCTTGTTTTGAAGGTATTCTGAAGAACCTTCATGAATTGATTTAAAAATTGTCACGTTAGTCTAAAGTTAAAGATAAGATAAGATAAGATAAGCCTTTATTAGTCCCACAACGGGGAAATTCCAGGATTGCAACAGCACAGGGATAGCAACACTCAGAGCAACAATCAGAAGGCAAGAAAAAAAACAAGCAAGCAAGAGCAGCTAATATACATATGTACATATTACTATAAAATATATATATACACACACAGACACAGACACACAGTGCAGAGCATTGTAGCTGGATGGAATAAATATATGAATATATGAACACACAGTGCAGAGCATTGTAGCTAGATGGAATAAATATGTAAATATATAAACACCCACAGTACGGAGCATTGCAGCTAGGTGGAATAAATATGCAAGTATATAAACACACACAGTGCGGAGCAATGTAGCTAGATGGAATAATATGTAGATATATAAAAACACAGTGCGGAGCATTGTAGCTAGATGGAATAAATATATAGATATATAAATATAAACACACCCAGTGCTGAGCATTGTAGCTAGATGGAATAAATATGTAAATATATAAACACACACAGTGCAGAGCATTGTTGCTAGGTGGGATGAAACAGCATAACCGTCTATTTAGTTATCCTACATGGTATGATTATGTGCCCATACATATTCTCACCCTCCATAGCGACCGGTATGTTCCTAGTTGTATGCCGGAGAGGACCATTGTGTAAGTCTATTGCATCTTTTGCATTCAAAAAAACTATTAGTTTGTTACGTCTTTTTGCTATCTCTGCGAGCAGCCCTGCTTAGGTTGTACAGTCTGACAGCCATTGGTAGGAAGGACCTACGAAACCTCTCGGTTGTGCACCTGGGATGATGTAGTCTGCTGCTAAATGAGCTCCTCAGTGCATCCAGTATGTCCTGCATAGGGTGGAACTCGGACTCCAGCAGAGATGACAGTTTAGCCACCGTCCTTCTCTCTCCTATCTCCTCCATCGGATCAAGGCGCTGCCCCAGGACAGAGCTAGCTTTCTTAATCAGTTTGTTCAGTCTCTTCCTATCGGCTGTAGTAATGCCACTGCCCCAGCAGACCACTCCAAAAGTGATGGCTGATGCCACCACCGTGTCATAGAATGACTTCAGCAGCGCCCCTTGTACACCAAAAGACCTGAGTCTCCTCAGCAGGAACAGCCTGCGCTGTCCCTTCTTGTAGAGTGCGTCAGTATTGTGTGACCAGTCTAGTTTATTGTTCAGATGAATACCCAGGTACTTATAGGATGTCACCATCACGATGTCTGTTCCCTGTATATTTACTGGTGCTGTGAGGGGCTGCCCATGCCTGCGGCAGTCCACCACCAGCTCCTTAGTTTTCCTCGCGTTGATCTGGAGGCAGTTCCGATGGCACCAGTCCACAAAGTCCTGGATAAGCCCTCTGTACTCAGCTTCATCTCCGTTGGAGATGAGACCAACGATCGCAGAGTCATCAGAGAACTTCTGTAGATGGCAATGTGTTGTGTTGTGTGAGAAGTCCGCAGTATAAAGAGTGAACAGGAAGGGAGCCAGCACCGTTCCCTGGGGGGCCCCCGTGCTACTGATGATCGTGTCGGAAACACAGTCCCGGGTTCTCACAAACTGAGGCCGATTCGTGAGGTAGTCCAGGATCCATGATGACAGGTGCTGGTCCACCCCTGCGCGCAGCAGCTTGTCCTTCAGGATCATCGGTTGGATGGTGTTGAAAGCACTGGAGAAGTCAAAGAACATGATCCTCACCATATTCCCGGGCTTCTCCAGGTGGGACAGAGAACGGTGAAGGAGGAAGATCACCGCATCCTCCACCCCAATGCCATGCTGGTAGGCGAACTGGAGTGGATCCATCGCTGGTTCCACCAGGGGGCGGAGATGAGCAAGGAGCAGTCTCTCCAGGGTCTTCATCAAGTGGGACGTCAAGGCCACCGGTCTGTAGCTGTTCAGGTCTTTGGGGTGGGAAGTTTTTGGTACAGGTACCACACAAGATGTTTTCCACAGCTGTGGTACCCTCCCCAGTTTCAGGCTCATGTTGAAGATATACGTCACAATCCCACACAGCTGGTCTGCACAGGACTTGAGGAGCTTTGCGCTGATGCCGTCCGGTCCCGACGCCTTCCTCGCCTTGATCTTCCTCAGCTCCGTCCTCACCTGGGTCTTGGTCAGGGTCAGGATGGGGGGCTGTGTGTTGGGAGTGGGGGGGGGGTGTCGGTGGAGTGGGAAGTGGGCAGCAGGACTTGATTTCTTAGAGGCAGCAGTGGTTGTTGTGCAGACAGGGGGGAGGGCGGTTGGTCAAATCTATTGAAAAACAGATTCAGGTTGTTCGCCCACTCCCTGCCCCCCGTGGCCTGGGGGGAGGTATTCTGGAGCCCCGAGATGGTTTTGAGGTTTCTCCAGACCCCGCTGATGTCGCTCTGTTGCAGCTTGTCCTCCATCTTCTTCCTGAAGCTGTCCTTGCCTTCTCTGATCTTTCTCCTCAGCTCCCTCTGTACGGACTTCAGCATCTCCCTGTTCCTCGACCTGAAGATCCTCTTCTTCTCTCTCAGAAGTGTTTTTATCTCAGGGTTGATCCAGGGTTTGTTGTTTGAGTGACGCCGTATGGTCTTGGTGGGAACCGATTTGTCCACACAGAAGCTGAGGTAGCCCGTGAAGGTGTGAATGAGGCCATCGATGTCCTCACCATGTGGATCGCAGAGCTGCTTCCAGGCAGTGGCTTCAAAACAGTCCTTCAGAGTGTCCATTGTCTCCTCAGACCATAACTCCACAGTGTGCATGGCCGGAGGTTGTCTGTGCACTAGGGGTTTGTACACCGGTCGGAGATGAACCAAGTTGTGATCCGATCTCCCAAGTGGGGGGAGTTGTGATGAGGTGTACGCCTCCTTAGTGTTTGCGTAGAACAAATCCAGTGTTTTATTGTCTCTAGTGTGGCATGTGACATACTGGGTGAAAGTGGGCAGAATGGGAGACAGTGAAACGTGGTTGAAATCGCCTGAGATGAGGAGAAGAGCATCTGGGTGTTCTGTCTGCAGCCTGCTGGTTACTGAATGGATGACGTCACGCGCTGTCCCAGCGTTCGCCGTCGGATTTGCATAAACAACAATGCAGATCACGTGTGAGTGTTCTCTCGGGAGATATGTAGGCCTCATGCTAACAGCTAGCAACTCAATGTCTTTGCTGCAGTGTCGTTGTTTAACAGTGATATGTCCCGGTCTGCACCAGTTGTTGTTAACATACATTATCACTCCACCGCCCCTCGCTTTGCCACTCTCTGGTGTTCGGTCAGCTCGTATCATGTGAAAACCCTCCAGCTCAATGTTAGCATCTGCTGCTAGTTCAGTTAGCCACGTCTCAGTAAACAAAAGGAGAGAGCACTCCCGGTAAGTGCTATCATAACGGGAGATAGCCGCTAGCTCATCTAACTTTCCCAGTATCGACCGTACATTTCCCATGACAACAGATGGAAGGGAGGGTCTGTACCTTATATTTTTTGTCCTCCGCCTTACTCCAGCCCGGCAGCCGCGACGCTTTCGCCTCAATTCTCTCGGTACGTCGAGTTTTTCCAGTGGGACCGGGTGGCAGTTAAATGCTAGCAGCTCTTCCCTGTTGTATCGTATCCTGCTATAAACAGTGGCTCCGTCCACCGGCTCAGGAGACATTTGGGACGATCTTAAAGCCTTATTTCTAACAAATTCATGACTTTTTCAACGAGTTAAAAGGAGTCATGGAAAACAAATGGGGAAAAAAATGTCTTCACTCATTGTGCATCTCTAACTTCAGACCCTTCCAATCAAGGTTAAAGTCTAGGGTCAAGGATAAATGGCACTTAGGAGGAGGTGCCCAACCCATAAATCTAGTTCTAGTAATGACACTTTCTGGCCAAATATTGATTGTGACCCAGAACACACACCAGGGAATGGAGGTAGCCACTTAATAATGCTTAGGAGACACTGCTTTATCACCCTTCTATTCCACATGTGGATTAGAGAACCAGGTGGAAACAGGGATGTCTATTAGCTGACTGAATCTAAAGAAAACAACAGGTGTGTTCCGATCGCCCAATAGTGTACTCCGACGTGGACTGTGTTGTGTGGGGATTTGGCCGTTGGGGCTTGCCGTAGCCTGTGCTGGGGAAGGGGGGGGGGGGGGTCGGGGTGGTGACATCAGGCGGGCTATGGCCAGTGAATATATTGTGCCAGTGTTCCATAATAAAGTTCAGTTCTTTGCTCAGTTCAACACGGCTCAGGTCTCCCGTTATTGAGACATAATATTTTGGTGACGAGAATAAACCATGGGAGCGTGCATTAAACTGCCACCTCCATTTTTACAGTCTCCGGATATGCCAAGTATACTATGGTGCCGCTGCCGAGAGGCGTTCAAGGTGTAGGTTACCGCGGCTGGCCTGGGAGGCGCTGACGAAGAGAGACAGAGGAGCCTCCTCATTAACTACCTCGGTGAGGAGGACCAACAGATATTTTTCGCGCTGGATGGCAAGAGTTCATTCTGGACTTAATGGACTGTTTCTTTATGGACCATTCCAACATCACGGCATGAAGATATAAATTCTTCAACCGCTGACAACAAGCTGGTGAGTCCACCCAACGCTTCATTATGGAACTCCGTAGCCTAGCAAGAAAGTGCACCTTCGGGCCAACTGAGGAAGAGCTAGTCTTCGACAAGCTAGCACATGGTACGAGCGAGGAGTGGCTAAAAGACAAGCTAACACTGACTACGGACATCCTCGCGCTGGAGAAAGTGGTTGAATTGACCAACCAGATAGAGTCCACTGCCCAGCTAGGTCTACCAGTGTGAAGCATCAATCTCTTTGGCTCCAATCTATAAAATGACTCTTCACCTTAAAGAAATTGTTTCACCCAATAGTCTGGTCAAGAATTGTTTCCTTCACCTAAGAACCACAGTCTGAAAACACAATCCATGGTAAAAAGTACGATAAGGATCCCATTTCGTGCCAGGAATAGATTAGTTTGCAATCATAAATCCAGGAACTTCCTCCCCAACCAGGCAGTTTTATGCTTCAAGTACTGTTTGCAACATCCCAGATACCTTGAACGAATTCCACAGGTCTCTAGAAATTATCCACAGCTCAACATTATCCCCTTTTGGACAACTTCTGAATATGTTTGCATTACTTCTGTCAACTGCTGGACTGTTTGGGGTTTTTTTTGACTGAACATTAACCTGTTGAACTCTGGTCAATTTCCCTAAAAAACGGCTAAAAATAGCATACCCAAAGTAAATCAAAAGCTGTTCTTCAACCCTTGGCAGCATCTTCATGGGATTGGTCTCATTTAAAAGAAAACACACTGAATTTTTTGGCAAAATAGTCATAATCTCTCCAAGTGCTCCTGCCACTGAGTAACAGTCATCTAAACATACTGAATTTGAAGAAAATAAAATTCGCCTGGGTGGTTTTTTTTAGATACAAATGCTTGCAAATAACACACAGCTGTCAGATACTGGCTAGAAAATGCAACAGAAATGTAGAACCAAGTGTTATCAAGCTGAGGTCAAAATTTTGTAACAATACCACAAAAAATGAATATATTACACAGCTTTTTTCTCAGGTTGTTCCCAGGCATTTTTGAACTGTGCCAAACTGTGCCAAATGGCACAGTTTGGAAAAACGTCTATAGCTTTTGAATGCTTCAACATAGAAGCTTCATCTTGGACTCTAATGAAAGGTGACACTCAGGGCTGTGTGTGTGTGTGTGGGTTGTTTGTTCATTCATGAATGAATGAATGAACAAACAAGCCCCCCACACACAAAGAAACATGCCACGTGAAAAATGTGTGGCCTTTTTTTTACAGGAAAAAACCTACAGTGCACTAAAAATTATACTAAAATATCTGCAATGTAGAGGATAACAACCCCCCCCCCCACTACAGAGGAGCTCAGCGCACAAAAAAACTTGTGGCCATGACGGACCGTTGTAATTACTGATCGGTCAAAAGTCATTTTTACTACTATTTTCATTGATAAAGAATAACTTAGCTTATAACACTTACCTGTCTACAACAGCAGTGTCGTTGGCGAACATCTGTTCCGCATCGTCAGACGAACATGACGCTGGTCCGGTTGTTACGGACTCATGGTTCTGGTCACCCGACCCGGTCAAACCATCTCCGCTTCCATGATTGCGGTTTTTGCGAACCATTTTTCAAAACAAATAAGAACAGTAGTAATAAAAAAAGACTGGCTAATGGCTGAGAGTGGCTAACGCTACCGTTACACACAGGTCTCAATGTGAGTCACCCAGCGGCTTAGGCAAAAAAGATTTTACGCACGGGGACGCGTTTCAATCGTCGAACTTCTCTGCTTCAATTGGCTCGTATTCGTGGTCGTTGGTAGGCAGGTCCTTCTTGCTAGGTTTTCAGTCATTGGTTCTTCAAGGTTTCAGAAACCCAATTCAAGGCTCTTATTAGTTGAATGAGAGGTCAATCAAATCTAAACCAATCAAACACTCCTTTGGCTTTCTGTTCACGGCTGTGTCTGTACTGGAAGAACGGAAATGCAGCTTTTTTTTTTTTTTTCAGTGCGCACTGAGACGCACTATGACGCAGAGACGTGACCGCCCGCGGAATCCCGGAGTTCAACAGGTTAACTCTCTTCAAGTTTTAATTTCTCAGGATAATTCTCAGGACACTATTTGAAGAGATGTCCAACTCTGTGAGGAACAATCATGGTTTAAAATGTTTCATTAATCAATGGTTTAAATGTATTGCATGTTTGAAAATGCTTAAAGGAACCTTACTCTAATGCATGTTAATTATATAGGGACAAATTCATGAAAGTGCATGTTTAATGTAGCAAGAATGAAAATTTGTCATGAATCACTGGTTAGTTTAGCTTACACACAAAATGAATTTTCATTGTAATCAAGATGTGTTTCATCCTATTGGGAAAGCTTACTAAAGTCATCTGACTGGCTCAGCCAATCACCAGCCAGTTTCTATTGGACAACGCCCCCTTTCATTTTATTGGTCGGTTACAGACAAAGGACTGTTTTCTTATTGGACCAGAGTTCATTCAATTATCCCACGATTGGAGACAACTGGTTCCCTTTCATGTCAATCAAGTTTTTCCCCTGAAAAACTTACTCAGTTTAAGTGAGGAATGCCCTAGTTCAGGCATTTGTTCTGACAGTTTGTCTAAGTTGTCTGTGTCCTGCTTTGAATTCTTTTCCTTTAAACATCTGGGGAAAATACTTTTTCTTCTGTTTTGAGCTCAAACTTCTCTTTTATATGGAGCGAAACTCCGTGTTCACAGATGTTTTTCCATTTTATTCTGTTAAACTTTTTCTGTTGATTTTTCTTAACTCACCATGTTTTAAAGTGACGTTTTTCTTACACTGGAAGCTGTTTTCGCCAATCACCATGACATCTGAAGAACTCGGATTTCATGGCTTGAATTTTTTTTTTTTTTGTTTTTTTATTTAACCTTTTAACTGTCAGATTTCATGTGCCCCCAGTGGAACAGCGCGGCAACTGCGCCTGTCAACTGAATCTGATGTCCCTTTAACTCCCCAGCTGTACTGAGGACTTGTACTGATCTGCCTATTCAGAAGGTGGCAGGCAAACGGAGGAATCATGGCTGACACGAAATACACCAAAGAAGAAGATATCCTTATTCTTCTTCGTCGTTTTCCTTGTTTGAGCTCAGAAAGCAGATATGGCCACCATCATCGTCATGTATCGTCAGATAAAACTGCGTCATACATGAAAAATAGCCACGGAATACAAATGAAATTGATGTGGGATAATCATAAGACTTTCTAGATAGAGCGCAAATAACTGACATAATGCAAAATAATGACCATGATGGACGAAAATGGACCGACCACGCCAGCCAGCAAGCCCCCTACCCCAACAGTAAGTGACAAATTTGTTTCTTTACATTGTACTGATTTTGTGGTTCATATACTTTGAAGATTACAAAATACCCCTGTAGAAAAAAATGGCGTCAAAAAACAAACCATTCTTTGTGTAAATATGTCCAAAGTCCACTTTTGATTGAGTTATGTAATCTATATGGCTGCCGCAACATTATGCAAATTAGATGCATAAATTTATTCCTATCTGAAACTTTGGCTCATATTCTACATCTTTCTAATTGACAGTAAGCCATTATTTCTTGCAACTTTCAAGTTATAGCCTTGAAAATCTGAACTATTTTCTTGACAAAAAAATCTTTACCACTCTCGACCACTAGGGTTTATGGTGCCAAACGGCACCTGGGACAGTTAAAAGGTTGTCTCTCCAATTCTGTGACTTTGACCAGACTTTGAACTATCTCCAATTTATTTGGACCCGAGAAAGCCGCTGAAAAATTCCCATGTTGTCCACATGGCATACTGAGCAGCCAGCAGCCTCTTATCGTTGACGGATCTCAGCTCCTGACTGTTGTTCCTGGGAAGAAATATCTGCTGGCAGATATTCTCCGGTATCATCTTCAAATAAAGCTTCAGTGGAGGATCCAGCTAGAAAGCTAACACAAAGGTCACATGAGGAAGATTCCTTTGTTTCATCTACTGAGTTAGTATGATGTCCATTGCCTTAAAGTATGTCATAATTTGTCTCAGGTTTAAAACTAGGTCATAACTCTGATCGGAGCTATAGATTTAAAGAGAAATAGTATCCCTCTTTTCAATAACTTCTGTTTTTACTTTTTAGAGTAACCCAGAATTTCTTTTCCATATAATCAGCTTTTATAATTTTCTTCATAAAATTTGTGTCCAATTTTATTCATATTTTCCCCTCTGGGGATCAATAAAGTACGCAAAAAAAAATATTTTGGTTACAGTTATTTGAATCTCCATTTTCATCACAGTTACAAATTCACACTAAGGTTTCCTTGGTTCCACAAATGTGATGACACTCTTTTGCTCACTAATCAGTTACAAGTTGAATGTGATGCTTGATACTTGATCATTTCACCTTACCAACAAGTCCGTTGAATGTAATGTCATTTAATCTGAGTCTAATGATTAAAACTATAAATGGTATGTGGAAGTTTCTGTGATTTCTTTTTCCTGTGTCTGTTTCTGAAGTCACCCAGGAGAATTCATGAATATTTAAGACTGATTGATCGAAGGTATAAAGATTAGTTATTAATAAATTGTCCAAATTTTGGACTGGTCCCCCAAAAACAAGGTTTTTATCCCGGTGTGTGTGTGTGTGTGGACCCGAAGCAAACCTTCATTTTCACACACACCTCTAGGTATATGTTAAATAATCTTTGTACCTTATAACCAATTTTCCCTACAAGTGCTAGTTAAGGAGAACCTGACCACCCAAGTTTCCCCTCCACGTCTGCCCACAAGCAACACAGCTAACACTTCGGGGCAGACCCCCAAAAGATGGCGGACCATGGCACGGGCAGGAGCGGGGGCTAGGGGTCTGTGTGATGGCCGTGGCTACCCTCGTCACCAGGCAGGCTCATTCACCCCCCCCCCCCCCCCCCAGAGGGAAGAAGTGCCATAACTGCGGCCGTTCTAATCACTGGGCCAGGGCCTGCACCACCACTATTAAACCATCGGTGGTGGAGCCTGAAAGCATGTTGCAGGTGTGTGGGGCAGATGCCAGGAAGGGACCGTTAAAGTGGTATGTCTTGCAGTTAGACAGGGCTGATGTGCCACTTATGGTGGACTCAGGAGCTGATAAGTCCATACTGAGTATGGCTAGAATGAAAAGACTTTTCCCGGGCAAAACTATCAATGCAGGGGCAGTGAAAATGGGTACGGTCACGCTGAAATTGGCATGGTGGGCACGGTCAGCTTCTCGGTGAAATGTTGGTTAAGGATTATTCCCGCATTTCTTTTCAAGGTTTCGTGCCGGGGGCCACCTTGCTTGGAATCAATCTGCTGGATGAACTGGGACTCTCCATCATGGACCCATGGGGCTCTGGTGGCCAAGAAGAAGATGGGTGGAATCCGGCTGTGAATTGACCTTAGGATGGTTAATAAGGCGATTATTCCAGACAAATACCCGCTCCCCACAATGGAGGAACTTACCGCAACATTCAGCGGCTCAAGGGTGTTTACAAAGCTACATCTCTGCCAGGGTTACCTACAGGTGCCTCTTCACCCAGCCAACAGGGACCTGATGGCGTTCGTGACCTACATGGGCATTTTCAGGTACACCCACATGCCTTTTGGTCTGAGTTCAGTGCCTAGCTGTTTTCAAAACATCATGTCCATGATGTTGGCCAGCCTCAAGGGTCTAGTGGTGTACCTGGAAGACATCGTGGCCCACAGCACATCGTCGGAAGAGCATGATGGTCATTTGGAACGGGTGATGGAGGTGCTACAGGAGCAGAGTCACATTGAACAGGGAGAAGTGCATTTTTGCGGTGGACTCTATCGAGTTTGTGGGATTCCTTTTGGTGGCCAAGGGTCTGAGGCCCCTGCACTCGAACGTGGAGGCAGTCCTGCATCTCCCAGATCCCACGACACCCACACAAATCTCCTCGTTCTTGGGCATGGTGAACTTTTATGGGCATTTATTCCCCACTATTCAGAGACTATCAAACCACTCTGGGCCCTTCTGAAGCAGGATGCACCATGGCAGTGGACCCCAGCCTGCTCAGCGGCAGTCGCTAAGCTGATGGCTTCACGTTCCCTGACGCCCTCCAGAGCACACTCCTCTACTACAGGGCAATAACCCACACAACAACAGGGTGCTCTCCGGCAAAACTCATGCTGGGGTGTGAACTCCACCTGCCCCTGGACTGACTAAGGCCCCCCACGACCTCTTCTCCGGATAATATAGACCCTCCACAAGACTGGGTCATTGCCCAGCAGCAGAAGATGAAACGACATTTCGACAGGAAGCACAGGGCAAAAGTCCACGGACTCGATGTGTCAGACCGGGTCTGGATTAAACACCCCAACCGCACGCATAAACTGCAGCCTTTCTGGATGGGGACCCTACAGATCGTGAGGCAGCGGGGCCAAACACGTTCAAGCTCTCAGACAGGTCACGGTGGCACTACAGCCGACTCAGGAAGTCGTGACCTGCACAGAGTCCGGGAATGGCAGTAGAGTGGACTGATGTGGGTTGGGACTCATCTGGTGAAGGTGTTAGGGTCTCGCAGGTGCGGCTGACGGAGCCTGGAGCAGGTTCCCCTTCAATGGGGCGCTCGGCTAGGATGCATCAGAGGCCCAAATACCTTGATGACTTTGTCCTGAAAGTAGCTTTAGCCAATGCGTGTTGGGAATGGGTGGAAGAATAATCCACCCCAACATGGGAAGGTGTCCTGGTAGTCTACCCAGGTGCCCATTTAGTCTACTAGTTTTGTTGTTCTGTGTTTTATATTGCATGTGTTCTAAGGGGTCCATCTTTTATTTATATGTGTGTGTGTGTGTGTGTGTATTATCTATGGGGTTTCCGTGTTTTGTAAGGGGGAGAATGTTGTGTGGGGATTTGGCCCTTGGGGCTTGCCGAGCCTGTGCCGGGGGTCGGGGTGGTGACAGGTGGGATACGGCCAGTGAATATATTGTGCCTATGTTCCATAATAAAGTTCAGTTCATTGCTCAGTTCAACACGGCTCCGGTCTCCCGTTATTGAGACATAACAGACTGCACAGGGTATTCTGCCAAATTAAGTGAGATTCCAAACCGAAGGGCTCAATTGGTCTTCAGTTCAAAGGGAACTGAGAACTGAGCAGGAAAGAAGTGAACAACCGTATATCACTTCACCGGAAGTTGACAAGAGGATTACCCATAAGCCATTGCACCTCAAATATGAGTAAAACAAACTATTGTTGCTAACGTTATTAACAAGCTAGACTGATGTTGGTTATTGTTTA